>JAUPFV010000001.1:285158672-286358672 GCA_036936605.1 Limnanthes douglasii subsp. nivea
CATTTAAAACTCTTCATTTCTTTCGAACCGTAAGTTAAAAAATATATATTTCTATTTTTAAAGATGACAAAACAAAATACTTGAGTTATATGTTTGGATACGTTTTTTCCAATTTCCGCAACCAATTTATATGTAATTTTGAAAGTAAAAAAAAGTCAACTTGCATGATCTTCTTTTGTTTATCTTAAAATAACAAAACCAATAGTATTTCAGATATTTTTTGGAGCTATTGTTTGAAAGATATGACATTTAAAAAAACATAAAATATAAGAGAGATAAAATTAAAAAAATATATTTCATGAGTCAAGTTTTGTTTGCCGTAAAAAAAATAAATCCAATGGAATTTTTGGTTTTTTTGCTATGGTTTGAAAAATATTAAATTTTTAAAAAACAATAGAGAGAAAAAATGGTTAAGGGGTATATTGGTATTTAGAAAAAAGTCGAGGTGGTTAATGATACTTTGGTTTTAAAACTAGGTGGTTATCCGTACTTATGAAACCTTGGATGATTATTGGTAAATTCTTTTGATATTGAATGGTTATTAGTAGATTATTCTATGTTTAAAACTATAATTTTTAAATTCTTTTGAATTTAAACTTTATCTATTACTTTCATTTTAATATTTGACCTTAAACTTAATATTATATCGTTTGAATTTGAATTCAATTCAAACTTATATCTAATGAAAAAATCATAGTATATAAATTGATACTTTTAGAGACCATAACCGCATACTAATTTTATTTTCATAAAATAATCCCAAAATTTTACGTTATGTTTAAATTATTTATTTACGAATCCAATCTTTTCACAATATACTAAATAAACATAGTATTTTTTAAGTTACCCCCATGATACGCATTTTATGTATTAGTCTGTTACCTTAAACTCAATTACTTTTGTTGGACTGATATCGACGACAGTCCGATACATAAATAAAACATGTGAGTATCCATCATAATGGAGAAATTCCAATCATCTCTCACTTGGACCATCATATGACACTAAAATGATTGCATCCACCAATTGAACATTCTTAATTTCTATCGTCACATAGATAAACTTAACATTCCGTATATCACCATTAACGACATAATACTAAAATCATTGTCAATGCCTTAAAAACCGCAAATAAATGCATCAATAATCACAACAAAGCAACAATTAACTAAATAAATCTATCATGTTACATAACATAAGAATAATTTGAAGTGTTATCTTACATATCTATTCTTAACTCATCATTCTCAATTAGAGATCTACGTATGATAGAGTTCGAATAATCAAAATAAAAACACACTTAATACCTATTTATTTTTATATTAATGAACTTTATTGTCCTTATGTGCTCACCCTGATTTGACCAGTATAAACTCTCTTTTTAAAAGAGAAGAGCTTGGTATATATATGTTTGGACTCAACCAAGTTCATGTTATGGTTTGAATACGAAATCATCAAATTATTCTCAAAATACAATCTAAATGATACTTTTATCCCTTCCATGTTTCACAGTCTCATGACGAACGTTTCCAACCAAAATGCCTAATTGGATGCCTCAAAAGAAGCAACAAATTCTACAGCCATAGTGGAAGATGCAATGAGTGTTTATTTTACAATCTTCCATGATGTTGCACTCCCGCTAAAAGGATATAATGCACGAGGTTTAAAAATGGTTATCTTCACATCCAACAAAATATGAGTCGGAATGCCATACGATATCCAGTTTATCCGACTTCATATAGGTTAATCTATGATGTTTTGTTTGTTCCAAATGCCGAAGAACTCTTTTTCACTACTCTTTAATGTTCTGTTCCTGAATTACTTGCATATCTTCTTAATACACCTAAAATAAAAGAAATATCCGGGAGTGTAAAAAATTGAGCATACATAAGACATCCAATAACCAAACATATAAAATCTTTTACATTTCTACAATCTCAAGTTTTCCTCTTTGGACGTTCCTCAAGGTTAAACTTTTCACCTTTTAAGATATATGTTTCCTTTTCTTTTCTTTGTTATTAACCTGCCCGTAGTGTTGTAATATATTTTCAATATACGCATTTTTGTGGGAAACTCTAAATTCCACGAGATCGATCCTATGAATTTATATTCCTAATATAAAAGACGTATGAAAATATCTTTTAAATCGAATTTGTTCGAAAGAAATTTATTGGTTAAATGCAACAAATCTTAATTGTTTGTGGCCAATAATATATCATCAACATAAAACCCTAAAAATATGAATTTAGTCATACTAAATTTTTGATACACAAAATTCATCCACTGAATTTGTCTCCAAACCAAATGAGATAATAAACTTTAAGATATTTGTGGTACCACTATCAAGACGTTTTCTTAATTCCATAAATAGGTTTATTTAGTTTGCATACCATTGACTTTGGATCATCAAAGACAAAGATTTTAGGTTGCACCATATAGATCGTTTCCTTAATGTGTTTATAAAAAAATGGTATTTACATCAATTTGATGGAACTCAAGATCAAAATGTGAAACTAATGTACTGATTATCCGAAAAGAATCATTTGGTAAAACTCATAATACGATTTGTTTAAAGCTAATCCAAAACTATTACCCATGATATGGAAATATGATTTTGATGATTAAATTGTGAACAATGGAAATTTAATGATTTAATTGTAAGTAATATAATTTTTGTCCGTAATTTGTAACTGATGTAAGTTTTAGAGAATATTTGTAACTATGCATAATTGTTGAGGACTAAACAACAATTAGCTCTCGTTTGTAACAGATTTCAGTTTGAGACTAAGTCTTGGCTCCTCTATATAAAGAGAAAGACTACTTTAATAAAGGGGTTGAACACTTTTACTTTGAATCTCATTTGTACTTGTATTTTCTCTCTCTAAAAACTCTCTAGCTCTTTCTCTCTCTCTCTCTCTCTCTCTCTCTCTCTCTCTCTCTCTCTCTCTCTCTCTCTCTCTCTCTCTCTCTCTCTCTCTCTCTCTCTCTCTCTCTCTCTCTCTCTCTCTCTCTCCAATTCACTCTTAACAATTTATTAGCGCAAAATAGTAACTCACCAAATTGGCGACTTCACTAGGGATTGAATAAGAAAAATGAGTGACTTATTCTGTTCGAATTGATACAATCTAGTTGTATTTTCTGAATAAAATTCATACGATGAATCCTAAGAATAATCTTACGCTTCAGTCAACGATATAAGTGTGAAATGTGATTTGTAAAGGGATGGAAATAGAACTGATTGATTGTCTCCGATCTGAGTCCAATTTGATATCGAGGCGCGAATGAATCAGCTCTTAGATAAAATTAATATATTGAATGAGAAATATGAACGTAGGGAACAAGAAATACTCTCGGCAAGGCTCAGAGTCGAGGTTAGACAAGAAATAGAATAGACCGAGATAGAAGGTCAGTTAGATCGATCTTATGATGATCGACGTGCTAAGGCTGAGAACAAAAAAACACGTTTTGTGTCTCCTAAAGAACGACATTCGTTTCGAAAGGAGAAAAAAGTAAACATAAATTAGTGACTTCTAGTGACGAGGAGGTTGAAAGTTCAGCATCGGGTTTTAAGAGGTATAAAGGTTCTTCGAAATGAGAACCATACAGAGATTATTCGAGGAAGTATAAAAAAGAGAGTAAATCTAAGAATGCTCCTCGTTCAACTTGGCACGAAGTAAATCCCTCGAATCAATATGCTGAAACTGATAGGAATCTATATGTCACAATGACAACTGATGATCAGTTCGTTCAAGGTGTTGGCTGGGGAAATTCTCCGTTGACAGATAAAATTTGTTCCATGGCGTTTCCGAAGCGTTTCGATATTTCGAAGGTGGAAACGTTCGATGGGATATAGGATATCGATGATCACATCGAACAATTCAAGAATTATATGATGAACTTCGAAGATGACGACCGACTTGTGTGTCGTGCATTTTCATAGACTTGTAAGGGAACAACTCTTAAGTGGTACAAAAGTATTCCGAGGGGGTCCATATCAAATTTTATAGATTTTTATACTGCTTTTCGAAGGAAGTTTGTGGGAAGCAAAAAGATGAGAGCAAATGGTGATACCATTATTCAGTGCAAGTAGACACTAGGAGAAAAGTTGAAAGATTATACAAAGTGATTTGTGTTGACCAAGGCTAGTTTGGAAAACTTTAAAGAAAATATGGCGATGGCAGATTTTCGCCAAGAGTTATTGCTAGGGGATCTGGCTAATGAGGCGACAAAGAGAAGGGTCTTGACTTTTGAAGATTTGATGGCTTAAGTTGAGGATCAGATCAAAGTGGAGGAGTCGAGTAGAGTTCGAGGCAGACGAGTTAGCACTCCGAAAAATTCGGGACATGCAGCCAATAATCAGGGGCAGTCCTCAAATGGTAATAACAATGGCAATGAAAATCTGCAGTCGAGGCAAAAGACAATTGGCCTTCTCAGAGTGGTGGTCATTCAAATCACGCTCCATCTAACAATTACAACAAGCCTAAACCAAATACATGGGTCAAGCCAGAATATTATGTTGATCTGAAAGAGAATGTTTCTGTCATCTAGGATAAGACCAAGAGCTTTGTAAATTTTAGGAAGCTAGCTCATATCAGTAGACCAAAGGAGGAGAGGAATAACAAGTTTTGCAGATATCATGATGATATTGGGCATGATACAAATTATTGCATTGCTCTGAAGAAAGAGATTCAGTATTTGATTGAGAATGGGAAGCTCCTGACTTACGTGAAGTCTGCGTCGAAAAATAATGGTGCATCAGCTTTGAAGGATGCACCGCCAGTTGAGAATTTGATGATTTTGGACTCATAGGGAGAACCATTCGATGCTTCTTCTGAGTATGTTGAAAAGGATCCAAACAGATTGATTCTGATGATAGTCGAAGAGCAGGCGGAAAAGGGACGTCTTCGGGAGATATGCAAGTTTTTTGTATCGTTGGCTATTTTTAGAGGGAATTCAATGACTAGAAACTCAGATAGTTCGAGGAAGAGGTATTTTGTCAACTTGACAACTCAAATTGAAGGGAAGATGTCTACGCACTTGTATGGAAATAAAAATATTCCTTTTATTTTGTTTGACGAAGATGATCTGTAAGGAACTGTAGGACCACATGAAGATGTTGTGGTAATTGGAGCTGAGGTGGCTGTCGTCGAAATTTGATGTGTGCTGATTGACACTAGCAAATCTGCCAATGTCCTTTTTAAATCCACTTATAATAGAATGACAAATCCACCTCAGATTTCTGAGTCGGATTGAACAATTATTGGATTCACGGGTGTAACATCTCGTGTTGTTGGAGAATTGAAGGTGAGGTGAGTTTGGGAAAAGGACCCTTGAAGAAAAAGGTCCAGGTACTCTTTGTGGTGATTGATTGTCCCACAATTTATAACGTTATTTTTGGAAGATCGTGGCATTCAAGAATGTATGGGGTGGTGTCTATAGTTCATCAGTGCTTTAAGCATGTGGTTTTGGATGACTTGAAGAACATAGTCTTTCTCACCAGTAAGGGATTCAGTGTTTTTGAAGCTGATAAACATATCAGGATCGAAGTTTACAGTAACCTGATTTGTGTTGGAGGTGCTATCTTTGATGACTATCACAGGATGTTCTTCGCTCAAAGGATTTTGTGGGTTTTGTTGGTTTTCGACAGCGGTGTTTTCGTCTTCGTCAACCAAAGCATATGAAGTTATCCTCATTTGCTTCTTTTTCTTTCCATGAGAACCAAAATAAGTTTTCTTTTGCTTTGAGGATGGTTCTTGATCTTTTCCTTCGTCGATAGGTGAGAGAGGTTGTTCTGCAGTTTTTCGTTTTCGACGCTTTCGCTTCGATGGTGTTGAAGGGCTACCACCAGATGTGCTAGCTGCCTTTTTGCCTTTCTTTTCTTTGATAACTTTTTATTTATTCGTTTTTGGCAAATGGCTCTCCGATCTGTTGCGAATGGGAATGAAGACTTTGCAGTCAGGTTGAGATATTCGTTGGCTGACAAGCTTGGGATCCGGTTCTGATGTCAGATCTTGAGGAGGCAAGCCACCTTCTCTGATTGAAAACATATGAGAATGGAGGAAATTGATGGGCTGAAAGGCAGTATGAAACACGTTGTTCCATTTCTTCTCATCCCAAACAGCAAGGTTTTGGAAAATCAACTTAGCAGCTGGACGGCGTGAAGAGTAACGCTTTGAAATTTCTAAAAAAATAATTAGAAAAGGAAATATTAAAAAAAATAGTGTAGTTGTATTTTCAGAATGTAGCCAAAAGCTCAGACTTCTCTCTAAAAAAGGTTGTGTGATGAGAATAAAAAAATGAAAGGCATGCTATTTTTATAAAAATATGAGTGAAGAAATGTGAAGGTGGAAAGACCCTTATGATGATAGGTTGGAATACGAATCGGTGAGTTGATCAGATGCTTGACATTTTTCAGGCTAGAACTCTAGGGTTATGATATATTTAACAGTTATGAGCAACGATTACATTCATATGCGCAGCGGTTATATTCGAAGACGATTTGTTTACATAATATTTCAAGGGCTTGTTTACATAATACTTCGAGGGTGATTTCAAGACAACATTCTATTACACTGTTTCGAGGAAATTTTTTTTTGATTTGAATGCACTTCGAGTGATTGAAATTCATAAGTGCTTCGAATGTTCGTTTAAGATGACTGATTCGAATGACAATTTTAAGTTTATCATATGTTACATACGATATGGGAGTTTTCGAAGATATTAAGATTCGAAGCCCATTGGATTCAAAGACTTTTTTAGTTCTCATTTATTTACTGACATGAGAACTAAAGCGGCTTCTGATATGTAAATAGGATCTTGAGGACTAAACTGTGAATAATGTAAATTTAAGGATTTAATTGTAAGTAATGTAAGTTTTGTCCTTAATTTGTAACTGATGTAAGTTTTAAAGAATATTTGTAACTATGTATAATTGTTGAGGACTAAACAACAATTAGCCCTCTTTTGTAACAGATTTGAGTTTAAGACTAAGTCTTGGCTCCTCTATATAAAGAGCAAGACTACTCTAATAAAGGGGTTGAACACTTTTACTTTGAAACTCATTTGTACTTGTATTTTCGCTCTCTAAAAACTCTCTAGCTCTTCCTCTCTCTAGAATTTACTCTTAACAATTTATAAAGGAAAAATAGTAACTCACCAATCCACAAGTCACACTTTAGAATCCTGTTTGGTTTTAAAAAAATCAATTTACAACCAGTTAGATTAGTGATAAGATATTTCAATTTCTTATCTGAATTCGTAAGTCATCCACGACTTTATGTTTTCTGTGTATTAGTATGTGATAATAAGAGTTTGTTTTATATTTGTGTAAATATAACTCCAACAATCGTCAATACAAATGAGACGTGTCCCCATTATCCCTATGACATTTGTTGGATTTTAATCCTTCTGTATTTTTCCGTATATAGGATTTTAATCCGTCTCTTTCTTTATAATGTAGGATCCAATCCTTCTGCTTCTTTCAGAATGTGTGTGCTTCTTTAGAATGTAGGATTTAATCCTTCTGCTTATTTAAAATGTAGGATTGCGTTAAAAAAATTTAACAGAAACAACAAAGTTTTGTGAAAGGGTTAATTTCATTTCACTAACACAATATTTTATATATTTCATTGTTGAAAAACTAAAATATAAACGGAATAAAACGACTTTAAACTACTTTGTATGAGTTTTCTCAAGTGATCTTATATTTCAAAGCCTTTTTTGACGTGTTTGCTTTTCCCAAGTCTTGACTACAAAATTTAATCTGACATTTCTCTACCTCAATTTTGTAGTTACTCGATCATCAATCTCCAAATCTGACATCTTATTTAAAGGATGTATCAAAGTTTAACTACGTCATAAGCAACGTAGCTTTATCATCCACTTGCTGAATCAAGTGAACGTTTTCTTCTTGCTTGTCCTTACAATTTGAAGCAAAATGACCATATTTATTGCAGTTGTAACATCTGACCTTTTTTATGTCAAATGTGGAATCCTGCTTTTTATCTCTCTCACCTTTGTTGCTGGAATTATTTTTACCTCGACCCGTACCCCTCTCTCGGCCTCTTCTATTTCCTGGGCCTCTTCCTCTGTTACTCGAACCGCCTTGATCACTGTTTTGCACATTTGTCTTTGCGTACAAGATTTTTCAAACACCTTTCTTATCCTCAAACTTTGTCATCTTATCTTTAAAGGTTTTAAAGAGCCTATATTTTCTTCCAGAGACTTGGAGGAGATATCACCAAACTCTTCAATAGTGGTGGCCAGCGCGATGAATTTTGATGACACCGATCTCAACAATTTTTCGATGACATAACTGTTGTCAACGTTGGCTCTAAGAGACCTTATCTTACCGACTATCATGGTAATCTTTTTGGTGTACTCATCAACGGATTCATTCTCATCCATGTCCATGCTATCTAATTCTCTTCTTAACGCGTGAATTTTGAGTTTAACAGCACGATATGCTCCAATGTGAGTCTCTTTCAACGCATCCCACACTCCTTTTGCGGTGTCTTTATCCATAATTTGATATAACATTTCTTCATTCAACCCTTGGTAGAGAGCAGCGAGTGCAAGTTGGTCCGTTTGTGTGTCAACCGTTGACTCCACTGCTTACCAAACTTCGTGGATGCGCATGATAATTTTCATCTGCATAGCCCTTACTTGGTAGTTTTTATCAGACAGTTTCGGTACTAGAAGAATAGAATCTGCATATCCCTTACTTAGTAGTTTGTATCAGACAGTTTCTGTACTAGAAGAATAGAGATTTCTCCCTCGAGACAGATCTACCTCCAGAAACTCCGGTCTGCATGGTCCCACTGCCTCTCACCACACTGTTGTAAATATTATCACGTCCTGGCATATTCGAGATTGTGGCTCTGATACCAAATGTTGGATTTTAGTCCTTTCCTATTTTTATGAATATTGGATTTTAATCCGTCCGTTTCTTTAGAATGTAGGAATCAATCCCTCTGCTTCTTTCAGAATGTGTCTGCTTTTTTAGAATGTAGGATTTAATCCTCCTACTTTTTTAAAATGTAGGATTGCATTAATTTTGTTAACAGAAACAACAAAGTTTTGTGAAGCATTAATTTCATTTCACTAACACAATATTTTATATATTTCATTGTTGAATAACTAAAATATAAACGGAATAAAACGACTTTAAACTACTTTTGTATGAGTTTTCTCAAGTGATCTTATATTTCAAAGCCTTGTTTGACGTGTCTGCTTTTCCTAAGTTTTGACTACAAAATTTAATCTGACATTTCTCTACCTCAATTTTGTAGTTACTCGATCATCAATCTCCAAATCTGACATCTTATTTAAAGGATGTATCAAAGTTTAACTACGTCATAAGCAACGTAGCTTTATCATCCACTTGCTGAATCAAGTGAACGTTTTCTTCTTGCTTGTCCTTACAATTTGAAGCAAAATGACCATATTTATTGCAGTTGTAACTTCCGAAATTTTATATATAAATATATAATTTTTATTTTTATGCTTATAATATATATATATATATATATATATATATATATATATATATATTATAAGAGGGTGTGTCAACATAAAGAAAATAAAAACATCCTATTTCTTAATTTACACCCAAATTTCTAATTTAAATCCTACATCTGCTAAAATTTTATTTTGAACAAAAGTTCGGTTTTTGATTTGATCGCACATCGTTTTGCATAAACTATAAGACAACACACTAACAGACACACATCCCTCTTAAGACACTTACCAAAACTTGTCAAAACGTTATAAGAATAGTGGTGGCCCACAACCAATTGTAGTCCATAGTGCAATTGGTTAAAAAAATTATTTAAATTCAAAATTCAGATATTCGGATTTGGATATTATTTGTCGAATCCGGATATATATATATATATATATAATTTTTAAAAAAATTCAGCTTCAAATTCGGATAGTGATTTCGGAATTTGGATTCAGATTTGGATATTGGCAGATTCGTATTCCAAATATTCGTTTGACAACCCTAATAATTACGCATGTTTTATGCTATTGTGGACTATTCGATTCATGCATACTAAAGATTCAAAAATCAAATAAATTATCCTCACGAGCACTAATGATTACAAACACTCAGAATCTGAAAATCAAAACTAAATAAGCAACAATTGTCAAGAGTGTGAGTGAACAAAGAGTGCGGAAAGTGTGAATCGAGAGTGTTTGAGTGAAAAAAGAGAGTGAAGAAAATGTGAAACAAAAATGAAGAAAGTGTGAAAATAGCATCTGATTTGAACAATTTCAGTGCCCCATATGTTCCAAATTTGATGGAGATTGCGATCACTGGAGTTTACTCATGGAGAATCTCTTACGTTCAAAAGAGTACTGGTGTATGATTTAACCAGGCAACAAGGAACCTGGAGAAGGTAAAGTATTGACGGCGGTGCAACAAAAGATGTTGGATGAATATAGGATTACAGACTTAAAGGCAAATAAAATATCTGTTTCAGTCCATCGACAAGGCTATTTTGAAGATCATCACTCAAAAGCAGACATCCAAACAACTTTGAGGAATAATGAAGACCAAGTATCATAACAATTAAAGAGTGAAGAATGCTCGAATCGAGAGGCTTCAAAGATTGTTTGAAAAAAAGGGGATAAAGAGGGGGTAAGACAATGATATAATATTTTTGGAAGAGTCATGGTCATAGAAAATGACATGAGAAACTGCGAAGGAGACCTAGAAGATGTAAAGATTATTGAGAAAATACTGTGCACGATGACGGATGATTTCAATGATATTGTATGTTCAGTTAATGATTCAAAAGATATTGAGCAAATGATAGTCAATGAGTTACAAGGCTTATTACTTGTTCATGAACATAAGCTACGACGCAAGGTCTCTGAAGAACAAGTACAAAAACTCGAGGGTGATTGCAGGTTTGGACAAGGCAACTAAATGAGTAATTTTGGCAAAAGGGAAGTAATTTATCGAGAGTCAGGGGAGGTGATGTTAGTGAGTTAGTGGTGCATTAAATGTAAACGAGTGTAACTGCCAACTCACTCACGGCATTATAAATAGGAAGAACCTATCGATGAATAAGAGGGATCCTTTTTCGCCTCATGATAAGGGGGGATTCCCCGAATGTGAGCGAGCACGCACAAGGAGCACTGTGAGTTTGGATTATGATAAGCAATGAAAATAAAAGAACTAATTCTACAGCATTAACGAGCTCAAAAGCAGGTCAAAACCAAAAATAAATACACCGTTGATGAACTCAAAGGGATATCGAGCTCATCAACAGACTGAGCTCAAGGACATATACAGCTCGACAACGGAATGATCTCAAGGACATATACAACTCGACAACGGAATGAGCTCAAAGACGTATACAGCATTGTTGAGTTCAAGATTGGATGAGCTCGAAGACATTAGTGAAAGAATTGATCGAATGGCCGAGGAATGACTTAAAGAGGATAAGATGAGCATGTGGTTAGTGAGCTCGAGCTCTGCAAACCAGAACAAACCTGATTTTGTTTAAAGGAGTAGCTCAGCTCGGATTGAAGTACAGATTAGACTCAGCGTCTTTATTTGTTTTGTAAACGCACGTTTTGACCCATGAGTCAAACTGTGTTAGTTATTTATTCCATAATTATATGGGATAATGATTGGGTTAGTTATTTGTTCTACAATTATAGGGATAATGATATTAGTGGGATAGTGGCGCTAAAAGCGTAACCAAATGTAACTACCCACTAGCTTGTATTATAAATAGGGAAAACCTATTGATGAATAAAGTAATCTCTTTCTTGACCAAAAACTATAGGCTTAATGTGATAGAACTTATTAGTTCCTTAACAAATTTGGCGCCATCTGTGGGAACTCTTCAACCAATTACCATTGTAGTCACTAGGTCAAGAATTGAGAGAGATAATCAGTAAGCTAGTGAAAAGACGACACACCAGAGGAGAACCGCAAGTCATCTCGACCCCACAATTCGTCAAGAGGTTAATCCTCTGATACCCCAAACAACGGTCATGACAGAGGGACCTTTAGTTCAGCCAGCTGTTTCTTCCAGGAAGATGTACATCTCCATCAAACCGAGAATGCACTAGGGGCCTACAGATCTGCGGAAACTATACCGACGAATGACTGGACGATTCTCCAACTGGAACAACGGATCCAGAACCTGTAGGAGGAGCAACAAAAAATAGCATTTGAGCGGGACGCTAGAGATCAGGAAATGCATGCTACAATGGTAGGTATGAATGACGCTATTCATGATCTAACTGCAAGAATCAAGGGCACGAGTAATACTCACCAACCATCAGGACTAGAGGCGAGTAAAGCCAATAGGACGGATCAAGATGAGGTCAAGCAGACGTAAACCAAGCGAGCTCGAGAGGACGAGGCCCTTCATCACAATCAGATCCGCCCAAAGTTATCGGCCTAGATATTGAAGGAATCGTTATTTTCTGAGAAAATCCAGGAAGCCCAACTCCCAAGGAAATTCGATACGTTCAGGATGAAAGCTTATGACGGAACAGGGGATCCAGAAACATGATGATGACTTTCAATCATGACGATGTGATGCTTTGCCGGGCACTATGCATGACCCTTAAAGGTAACGCCATGGATTGGTTCAGTAGCCTGCCGAAAGGGTCTATGTACGATTTTACTGGAATATGGAAAGCATTCAGAGAGAGGTTCGTGGGTAACAAGGAGCTCGAGTGTGAGCGGGATTCGAGGTGAGTCTCTTAAAAGTTATGTTAGACGATTTGTTCATGCCATGAATGCTTTGCCAGATCTAGCCGAGAACATAGCGGTGGCTTCTTTAAAATGGGGGCTCGAGAGAAGAGGGGAACTATACGCGGATCTCATCAAGTTCCCAACTGAGAACATGGGGGATATACCTGTAGGAGCAAACACTTTTATCAGGGTTGAGGATGCCAGAAGAGGGATGGTGGATCAGAACGAAAAACGATTGAGGACCAACCCCGGAGGGACTACAACATAAGACCTCAACAACTCGATCAATCGAACAGACGTTTCACTCCATTGATAGAGGCTATTTCAATAATTTATGATCGCACAAAGGGCCGTACGAGGTACCAAGCTCCACGAACAATGAGTACGCCTGGGTTTAAGAAATCTAATAGGTATTATTATGCATATCATCACGACCATGGACATTTGACCAATGAATGCAGGCAGTTAAGGGAATAAATTCAGCGCTTGATAGACAATGGTGAGTTTATTCAATATATCAAACGGACCATACTGAGTCCAGACTAAGTGTCTATATATACGAACGGGCTAATTGGCCACGCCTACGGGCTACATAATGACCATAGCGTGTCTATACTTTGTACTGGGTATATTGGTGAACTGGTCAAAGAACAAGTCTACAAACTATGCAATAGGGTCCTTGAGACCTCGCCGCAAAAATGCTATCATGGCACATGTTGTCTAAGCTACGCAATGAGCCCTACTGAGCTCGGGGTTATAAAGATCTCCAGAAAGCTCAGCACACATAATCTAGAATTAACGACATATATTTGTAGCAATAGTTAAGTTAAATCATGCATCAATTCAACATAACATAATCCAAGTACTGCAAAGCAATATGATAAGTTTAACACAAAAAACAAATCAAGATTTTCAACAAAATAAGCATATATTACTTAGAGCCACTAGGGGGTAACTGTTCAGAAGGATCTACAGAAGTATTAGTTTTGGTGTTCTTCTGAGGGGCCACGATCGAGCTTGGGGTAGAAGGCTGTGTGAGGTGGGTAAGGGAGCCTAAGTTCAGACCATGATTCAAGGCTACCAGTTCTGCAACAACTTTCTGGTTCTCCTTAGTGATAATTTCTGTTGCAACTATAAACAGTTGCGCTTCCCTTTCCCCAGCAGCTGCCTCTATTCTTGCTTGCCATTGTTGTCATTCGCGCTCGAGCTGAGCACACCCCTCCTAAAATTCTTTTTTTAATTTTCTTCCCTCAGCAGTCAGAGTGGCAATCCTATCTGCTTGTTCCTTTACCCTACGCGCCTTATTGTTGGCCCGATCCAGCAGATTAGCATTTTGTGCTTGCAAATTGCTATTACGCTTTAGCAAGTTCTCGTTCTCGTTTAGCACTACTTTATGGCTTTCAGAAACAGCTGTTAGCCTCTGATCACTGTATTGCACAGACTCTTACAGAGATGCAACTACTATAATACTGATAGGCGTCTAATGTTCGTTCATTTTCTTAATGTACGGTCCAAATTTACTAAAGTCACGTGGAATAATTTGGAAAGTAAAAGGACAAACTATTTAATGGTCGCCACTTTAAAAACTAAAAAATGTTCGACCAAAAAATTTCATATCGAATAAAAAAAAGGATAATATCCGTATTCCAAAGTAAATAGATAATATTCATATCCGAAAATAGTGGATATATGTATCCGTATTTGAAATTTTGATATCCGAAATTTTATATAGAAATATATAATTTTTATTTTTATGCTTATAATATATATATAGACAAACTATTTAATGGTCGCCACTTTAAAAACTAAAAAATGTTCGACCAAAAAATTCCATATAGAATAAAAAAAGGATAATATCCGTATTCCAAAGAAAATAGATAATATTCATATCCGAAAATAGTGGATATATGTATCCGTATTTGAAATATTTGATATCCGAAATTTTATATATAAATATATAATTTTTATTTTTATGCTTATAATATATATATATATATATATATATATATATTATAAGAGGGTGTGTCAACATAAAGAAAATAAAAACATCCTATTTCTTAATTTACACCCAAATTTCTAATTTAAATCCTAAATCTGCTAAAATTTTATTTTGAACAAAAGTTCGGTTTTTGATTTGATCGCACATCGTTTTACATCAACTATAAGACAACACACTAACTCTATATAAGAGACACATATCCCTCTTAAGACACTTACCAAAACTTGTCAAAACGCTATAAGAATAGTGGTGGCCCACGACCAATTGTAGTCCATAGTGCAATTAGTTAAAAAAATTATTCAAATTCAAAATTCAGATATTCGGATTTGGATATTATTTGTCGAATCCGGATACATATATAATGTTTAAAAAATTCTGATTCAAATTCGGATAGTGATTTCGGAATTTGGATTCAGATTTGGATATTGGCAGATTCGTATTCCAAATATTCGTTTGACAACCCTAATAATTACGCATGTTTTATGCTATTGTGGACTATTCGATTCATGCATACTAAAGATTCAAAAATCAAATAAATTATCCTCACGAGCACTATTGATTACAAACACTCAGAATCTGAAAATCAAAACTAAATAAGCAACAATTGTCAAGAGTGTGAGTGAACAAAGAGTGCGGAAAGTGTGAATCGAGAGTGTTTGAGTGAAAAAAGAGAGTGAAGAAAATGTGAAACAAAAATGAAGAAAGTGTGAAAATAGCATCTGATTCGAACAATTTCAGTGCCCCATATGTTCCCAAATTTGATGGAGATTGCGATCACTGGAGTTTACTCATGGAGAATCTCTTACGTTCAAAAGAGTACTGGTGTATGATTTAACCATGCAACAAGGAACCTGGAGAAGGTAAAGTATTGACGGCGGTGCAACAAAAGATGTTGGATGAATATAGGATTACAGACTTAAAGACAAATAAAATATCCGTTTCAGTCCATCGACAAGGCTATTTTGAAGATCATCACTCAAAAGCAGACATCCAAACAACTTTGGGGAATAATGAAGACCAAGTATCATAACACTTAAAGAGTGAAGAATGCTCGAATCGAGAGGCTTCAAATATTGTTTGAAAAAAAGGGGATAAAGAGGGGGTAAGACAATGATATAATATTTTTGGAAGAGTCATGGTCATAGAAAATGACATGAGAAACTGCGAAGGAGACCTAGAAGATGTAAAGATTATTGAGAAAATACTGTGCACGATGACGGATGATTTCAATAATATTGTATGTTCAGTTAATGATTCAAAAAATATTGATCAAATGATAGTCAATGAGTTACAAGGCTTATTACTTGTTCATGAACATAAGCTACGACGCAAGGTCTCTGAAGAACAAGTACAAAAAGTCGAGGGTGATTGCAGGTTTGGACAAGGCAACTAAATGAGTAATTTTGGCAAAAGGGAAGTAATTTATCGAGAGTCAGGGGAGGTGATGTTAGTGAGTTAGTGGTGCATTAAATGTAAACGAGTGTAACTGCCAACTCACTCACGGCATTATAAATAGGAAGAACCTATCGATGAATAAGAGGGATCCTTTTTTGCCTCATGATAAGGGGGGATTCCCCGAATGTGAGCGAGCACGCACAAGGAGCACTGTGAGTTTGGATTATGATAAGCAATGAAAATAAAAGAACTAATTCTACAGCATTAACGAGCTCAAAAGCATGTCAAAACCAAAAATAAATACACCGTTGATGAACTCAAAGGGATATCGAGCTCATAAACAGACTGAGCTCAAGGACATATACAGCTCGACAACGGAATGATCTCAAGGACATATACAACTCGACAACGGAATGAGCTCAAAGACGTATACAGCATTGTTGAGTTCAAGATTGGATGAGCTCAAAGACATTAGTGAAAGAATTGATCGAATGGCCGAGGAATGACTTAAAGAGGATAAGATGAGCATGTGGTTAGTAAGCTCGAGCTCTGCAAACCAGAACAAACCTGATTTTGTTTAAACGAGTAGCTCAGCTCGGATTGAAGTACAGATTAGACTCAGCGTCTTTATTTGTTTTGTAAACGCACGTTTTGACCCATGAGTCAAACTGTGTTAGTTATTTATTCCATAATTATAAGGGATAATGATTGGGTTAGTTATTTGTTCTACAATTATAGGGATAATGATATTAGTGGGATAGTGGCGCTAAAAGCGTAACCAAATGTAACTACCCACTAGCTTGTATTATAAATAGGGAAAACCTATTGATGAATAAAGTAATCTCTTTCTTGACCAAAAACTATAGGCTTAATGTGATAGAACTTATTAGTTCCTTAACAAATTTGGCGCCATCCGTGGGAACTCTTCAACCAATCACCATTGTAGTCACTAGGTCAAGAATTGAGAGAGATAATCAGTAAGCTAGTGAAAAGACGACACACCAGAGGAGAACCGCAAGTCATCTCGACCCCACAATTCGTCAAGAGGTTAATCCTCTGATACCCCAAACAACGGTCGTGACAGAGGGACCTTTAGTTCAGCCAGCTGTTTCTTCCAGGAAGATGTACATCTCCATCAAACCGAGAATGCACTAGGGGCCTACAGATCTGCGGAAACTATACCGACGAATGACTGGACGATTCTCCAACTGGAACAACGGATCCAGAACCTGTAGGCGGAGCAACAAAAAATAGCATTTGAGCGGGACGCTAGAGATCAGGAAATGCATGCTACAATGGTAGGTATGAATGACGCTATTCATGATCTAACTGCAAGAATCAAGGGCACGAGTAATACTCACCAACCATCAGGACTAGAGGCGAGTAAAGCCAATAGGACGGATCACGATGAGGTCAAGCAGACGTAAACCAAGCAAGCTCGAGAGGACGAGGCCCTTCATTACAATCAGATCCGCCCAAAGTTATCGGCCTAGATATTGAAGGAATCGTTATTTTCTGAGAAAATCCAGGAAGCCCAACTCCTAAGGAAATTCGATACGTTCAGGATGAAAGCTTATGACGGAACAGGGGATCCAGAAACATGATGATGACTTTCAATCCTAACGATGTGATGCTTTGCCGGGCACTATGCATGACCCTTAAAGGTAACGTCATGGATTGGTTCAGTAGCCTGCCGAAAGGGTCTATGTACGATTTTACTGGACTATGGAAAGCATTCAGAGAGAGGTTCGTGGGTAACAAGGAGCCCAAGTGTGAGCGGGATTCGAGGTGAGTCTCTTAAAAGTTATGTTAGACGATTTGTTCATGCCATGAATGCTTTGTCAGATCTAGCCGAGAACATAGCGTGTCTATACTTTGTACTGGGTATATTGGTGAACTGGTCAAAGAACAAGTCTGAACAAACTATGCAATAGGGTCCTTGAGACCTCGCCGCAAAAATGCTATCATGGCACATGTTGTCTAAGCTACGCAATGAGCCCTACTGAGCTCGGGGTTATAAAGATCTCCAGAAAGCTCAGCACACATAATCTAGAATTAACGACATATATTTGTAGCAATAGTTAAGTTAAATCATGCATCAATTCAACATAACATAATCCAAGTACTGCAAAGCAATATGATAAGTTTAACACAAAAAACAAATCAAGATTTTCAACAAAATAAGCATATATTACTTAGAGCCACTAGGGGGTAACTGTTCAGAAGGATCTACAGAAGTATTAGTTTTGGTGTTCTTCTGAGGGGCCACGATCGAGCTTGGGGTAGAAGGCTGTGTGAGGTGGGTAAGGGAGCCTAAGTTCAGACCATGATTCAAGGCTACCAGTTCTGCAACAACTTTCTGGTTCTCCTTAGTGATAATTTCTGTTGCAACTATAAACAGTTGTGCTTCCCTTTCCCCAGCAGCTGCCTCTATTCTTGCTTGCCATTGTTGTCATTCGCGCTCGAGCTGAGTACACCCCTCCGAAAATTCTTTTTTTAATTTTCTTCCCTCAGCAGTCAGAGTGGCAATCCTATCTGCTTGTTCCTTTACCCTACGCGCCTTATTGTTGGCCCGATCCAGCAGATTAGCATTTTGTGCTTGCAAATTGCTATTACGCTTTAGCAAGTTCTCGTTCTCGTTTAGCACTACTTTATGGCTTTCAGAAACAGCTGTTAGCCTCTGATCACTGTATTGCACAGACTCTTGCAGAGATGGAACTACTTTCTCCAACTGGGCTTTAGTATCTAAGGCTTTATGTTTGACAACCTTGGCTGAGGCATAAGCATGCCTCAAGCGGATGACTTCAGTAGTACTAAACTTAGCAGAACCCAAAAACATGGCTTCAGCCTTCCATCTCTTCATCGTATTTATGTCAGCATGAGACATATTATGATAACCCAAGATAAATGAGTTATGGTGCATCTAAAAACCAACAATGAGGATAAATGTAAATTTTTCAAGTCTATAATTTGATGTATGTATAAGTTAACAAGTTTTACCTCGATCGCTAGCGCTATTTTTCTTTGCAAGATCTACTCGTTAGATACTTTATCATAGTAGGACATATTAGGTATCCTACGTAGCTGCTCGAACATATAGGAGGAAGGGCGTGGAACTTGCACTTTCGGGCGCTCCCCTGCATGTACCCTTTGTTGGCTCGACTCGGCCGCTTTATCACTAGGGTTATTCTTTTCAGTGGTCTCCATAGAGGGTGCTTGATTTCCCAAAGATGAGCTCAACACCTTCATGTTGAGCTGGCTCTGTATGAGTTGGTGGACGCAATGCCGGTTCTTTCTGACCTCCATTGTTATTCTCTTCATTTTCCACCAGGTCCACTATTTCCTTAGCCCTAGGAGGATTTTATCCTTCACCAACTTCTGTTGTTGATGGGTTAAGAGGATCTGCTCCTTCTTTAGAAGTGGCTTTAATACCATCATCATCTTCATCTCTTAGTTGAAATCTCCTGCTAGTTAGATGAATAATATCAATTACCTTTTGTTTTTTCTTCCTCCTTGTATCGAGAGCACCATAAATAGTCTCCTCGTCCTCGTTCTCTCTTTCTGATCGAGATTTATTGGGCTGAGCAGCTTCATGCACTTTTGGTGCTTCTTTTTCATTTTGCTCGATATTTTTTCTCTTCTCATTGCCACCATCATTTCCTTGATCAATTGGGAGAGCTGCAGCAGATGATGAATCCCGAGTTTTGCCAACTTTGCGGGCTACCTGAGGCACTGCTAGCAAAAAGCCAGGACTGTTTCTCTCACGAAGTTTCTTTTCCAAAAGCATTTTGAGGCGGTCCATGGTAGATTCTGAACCGTTTGCCATCTTTACTCCTTCCTCTTCTGTGATGCTGAGCTCAGGGATTGACCACAGTCATGACTTCAAATAGTTATATCGAGTAAACAACCTCTTGGGATCTTGTTGCCAGGCTTCAAACGCTAAGCTACTAACTCTGATCAGAGGATTGGCGTAGTTGTCTAGCCTTCCTTCTTTCCACCTGAAGAAAAGAAGATACGATTTGATAAAAGAGTTCGTGCAAATTGGTATTTTGTAAAAAATAAAAGCAATTCTTACAGGTCTTCTTCCATCTGAGATCTAGTTGAAGATTTAAGGTAGGGGTGCTATGTTCCCAGTTAGCCGAAATGAAGACTAAATAAGTTTTCCAATTTCTATCAGAAGAGGGTAGTTCGACAATCTTCTTGATCACTTTAAAATGGGTATAGAAGAAAGGAGTTTTGACCAATTTGGTTACATTGGTACCAGAAAGAAGGTCTGTTAAGCATATTTCAGTGTTTAACACGCGTGTGCTAAGAACTATGCTGAGCAACAACGTCCAGCCATTTGCTGACATCTGGGTAGGGCAGATACCCATTACACTGAAATAATCGCGAATTAGCTCAGGGAGTGGAAATCTAAGTCCCTAGTCAAATAGAGTAGTAAAGAGACAAGTCTCTGTCTCATGTGTATGATAGAGGTGTTCGCCTAGACCAGGAGCCCTAATGGTTATATTCTCAGGAATATTTCATCTTTCCCTGAGAGAGGCGATTCCATCATCATCTAAGTTAGTATATCTATGAGCTATTTGAGAAAAATGGTTTTCTAAGTCGCTGATATCTTCGTATGAGGGCTCCACAATTTTGTTGGCTTTACTCCTCACTGCTTTTTTGGGTGCCATGGTTTTTCTACAAATTGCAATTAGGGAAGTAAATGCATCAAAATGATTTTGATGGTAAGGGCAAGTGATTTGATTTGTGGAATCACCTACTGACAGAGGTTCAAAACCCTAACTCTAGGGTTATCTCCAGAATTAAACATAAATTAATTAGTTAATAGGAAGTATGTTACCTAAAGTAGTGTTGATGAAGATGGAAGAAAGTGCCTAGTGGTAAGAATCAAAGTTGATTTGAGAAAGTAAAGAATACAAGTATCCACAGAGAGAATTTTAGGTAGTGAAGGTAATATTTTGCTTCTGATTATTTCATAGGTGTCAATAACCTCTTCAGCCTCTTTAAATAGGCTGAGTAAGTTAGTTAGAAAAACGGTTACATAGAGGAATATTTACAACTCAGCCCCTGTCTTTCTTATAAGGCCTAATTTTACTCTATATTAATAGAACTTATCAATTAAGTCCTTATTAATTACATTTAGGTCCTTAAAGGATATATTTCCTTATCACCTAGGATAAAGGTTGGAGAGAGTTTTCCAAGAAAAATAAAACTAAAGATTTGGAGAAATATTGTTTTTGCAAAAGAATGTAGTAATTGTTTGAGTGATTAAAAGTTTTCACATACGCCTATAAATTATGATGTCATTACTTATTTGAAAAATCATGCCAGAAAACTAAATCGCCAAAAAGTATCTCCAGGAAACGGCGGTGTCAGAAACCGTCACTTGTCTCGACGACACGTGTCAGAAACAAACAGACACAAGACGATTCAAATTATTATATGGATAAGTAAGGCATTTAATTACATTTTAATTTACAGGCTTATTAATATTTTAATAAACCAATAAACTAGGGGGATCCCTGATAAGGGGGGATTCCCCGAATGTGAGCGAGCACGAGAAAAGAGCACTGTGAGTTTAAATTATGATAACCAATGAAGAAAAGAACGAATTCTACGGAATTAACGAGCTCAAAAGAATATCAAAACCAAAAATAAATACACCGGTGATGAACTCAAAGGGATATCGAACTCGTCTACGGATTGAGCTCAAGGACATATACAGCTCGAAAATGGAATGAGCTTAAGGACATATATAGTTCGACAACGGAATGAGCTCAAGGACATATGCAACGTTGCTGAGTTCAAGATTGAGATGAGCTCGGAGACATTAGGGAAAGAATTGATCGAATAGACGAGGAGCGACCTAAAGAGGATAAGATGAGCACGTGGTCAGTGAGCTCAAGCTCTGCAAACCAGAACAAACCTAATTTCGTTTAAAGGAGTAGCTCAGCTCGGATTGAAGTACATATTAGACTCAGCGTCTTTATTTGTTATGTAAACACACGTTTTGACCCACGAGTCAAACTGTGTTAGCTATTTATTCCATAATTATAGAGGATAATGATTGTGTTAGTTATTTGTTCCACAATTATAAGGATAATGATATTAGTGGGATAGTGGCGCTAAAAGCGTAACCAAATGTAACTAGCCACTAGCTTGTATTATAAATAAGGAAAACCTATAAATGAATAAAGTAATCTCTTTCTTGGCAAAAAACTGTAGGCTTACCGTGGTAGAACTTGTTACTTCCTTAACACCTCATCTCTTTTCTGGCTAAAAACTTAGAACTTTGCTTTGATAAAACTTGGTATTCCCGTAACAAATTTGGCGCCGTTTGTGAGAATACAGCTAATCATCAACCATGGTAGCCACAAGGTGATGAATTGAGAGAGACAACCAGGAAACGAGTGAAGCAACAATAAACATGAGAGGAGAAACGAATCCACTAACCAGGCAAGGCACCTTGTATCCCGTCCCTGTAGCTTACCAATGGGGTAATCTCATGACGCCCCTAGGGACGGTCATGCCGGAGGAACTTCCGACCATGCCCACTACTGTCCCCCGTGCAGAAGTACAACCACACCAACCGGCGGATGCAACAATGGCCCAAGAAACTGTGGAAGCCACCCCAATCGCTGAGTCGATTGTCCTCCAAGTAGAACATAAAATCCAGAATCTCTTGGAAGAGCAGTTGAAGATAACATTCGAGCGAGATTCAAGGGAACAAGCCATGCATGGCACTATGTCTGGAATGAATGACGCAATTCATGTCCTCACCACTAAGATCAAGGGAACATGCAAAGTACATCAACCGTTCGACCCAGACGCTAGAAAAGTCAACAAAGCAGATCGATCGTCCAAGCGGGACGACAAACAAGAGGGCGAAGGCGAGAGTCGATATAAGAACCGCATCAAAGTTCTACGAGAGGAGGCAAAGTAAACGCCTACCAAACGAGCTCGGGAAAATGAGGAGCTCCACTACAACCTTTCCGCGCGAGACTATCAGCTTACATACTCAAAGAGTCACCATTCTCCGAGAAGATTCTCGAAGCCCAGCTCCCAAGGTAGTTTGACCCTTTCAAGATGAAAGCTTATGATGGAACAAGAGACCCATAAAGGCATCAGGAGCAATTCCAGAACATGATGATGACATTCAACCATGACGACGCAATGTTGTGTTGGGCACTTTCCATGACCCTCAAATGAAATGTAATGGTTTGGTTCAGAAACGTTCCAAAAGGATCCATCTACGACTTTACCGGGCTGTGGAAAGCGTTGATAGAGAGGCTTTTCGGTAACAAGGAGCTTAAGCGAGAGCGAGATTCAATCATGGACCTTTACCAGCGACGAGATGAGTCCCTTAAGAGTTATCTTAGGAGATCTGTTTATGCTATAAAAGCTTTACCAGATCTGGCCGAAAACATGGCAGTGACACCTTTGAAGTGGAGGCTTGACCAAAAGGGTAATCTCTATGCAGACCGCATCAAGTTCCCAACCGAAAATATGGGGGATTTACTCGCCATGGCAGATACTTTTATTAGACTTGATGATGCCAGAAGAGGTGGGTCACCCGAGCGACATAGATCAGACTCCAGAGAAGGCGGGTCAGAACAGAAAAGGGTTGAAGAGAACCCTAGGTCGGATTATAGTCGGTGACCTCAACAACTCGAGCAACCAAGTAGACGTTTTACCCCATTAACTAAAGCTATCTCTGTGATTTATGACCGAACATGAGGACGAACAAATTACCAAGATCTGCGCATGATGAGCACCCCAGGATTTAAACGATCTAACCAGTACTTTTGCGCATACCATAATGGCCATGGACACTCCACGGATGTGTGCTGGCCACTCAGAGAAGAGATCCAACAATTGATTCACAATAGGGAGGTGATACAATATATCAAACGATCTCATGCAGATCGCCGTGAGGAAAGTCGTTCCCTAAACAATGAGAAACCGTCAAATGTAGAAGAAACGGAAGCTAACCAACAACAGTGGCTTCTCACCATATCAGGAGGGAACTCGGCCCCAATCCATGGGGTAGCTTCAAACAAACGGGCTAAAAACGAGCTCAATGTGTACAAAATAGATTCCAACTCCTATCGCAATTACAGGGATCCAGTGGCCGATCTCACGTTCAATGAAGACAATCTCAGAGGCGTCAGTCTTCCCCATGAGGACGCTTTAACTATCCACCTAGACATTGGAGGAGTGATGGTGACTCGATTGCTGGTCGACGGTGGGAGCTCCGGTAATATGATATTCAAAAGAAGTTTCGACCGCGTGCAAAATGTACCTCCATATCGGGCGACTCAGTGTACATTGGTCGGCTGCGAAGGTAAAACTTCAAAATGTGTTTGGGAGGTGGAGCTACTGGTAAAAGTTGGCTATGGAGCCACAAAAAAGTAATCAAAGATACTGTTTATAATCTCCGACGCACCAAGCCCTTACCATGCTATAATCGGAAGACCATGGCTGCATAGGATGGAAGAAACGCCATGCACATTCCGATAATATATAAAATATCCTGTGGGCAGCCTGGGGCGAACAATACGAGGTAGCCAGAGAACCGCGCGAAGATGTTACGTGATCGCGTTGGACCCACCCAAACCTCTCCGATAGCAATTAATAGGCAAGGGGGACCCCGAACCACAAAAACTGGATCTTACCTCGCCGGACCCAGTGGACAACCCCCGTGAAAATGAAGACTCAACTGATACGGGTACTACAGTAGTGGACACACTTATAGCTAACGATCGGATGCTTCGACTAGGGAAGGAGTTATCTCAAGACTCTAAGGTATGTTTAACTTCTCTATTAGAAAAAAATTAGATATTTTCTCTTGGGAGGCAGTTGATGTCTCACAGGTAAACCCTTCAATTATAGTTAACTCACGAGTTGGCCATTAACCCTTGTGCCAAGCTAATACGTCAAAAGCGCATATCTTTATCAGTAGAAAAACATGTAACCATATTAGCTGAGGTGACCAAATTAAATCGTTTAGGACACAATCGAAAAGGAAGATATCCGGTCTAGATAGCTAACCCTGGTATGGTAAAAAAGAAGAGCAGCCAATGGAGAATGTGAGTGGATTTCACCGACTTGAATTAGGCATGCCCTAAGGATGCTTTCCCATTACCGCGCATCGATCAGTTAGATAATTCGGCCTCGGGTTGTGAGTATTTGTCATTTATGGATGCATACTCCGGATACAACTAGATTCGCCTTCACCCATCTGACTAGGAGCACACAACCTTTCAAACCGAAAGAGATCTTTACTACTACACGGTCATGCCTTTTGGTTTAAAGAATGCGGGTTCGACATATCAACGACTGATACATCACATCTTCCAAGATCATCTAGGATACCATTTAGAAGCATACATTGATGACATGATTGTTGAAACTCGTGAGGAAGCGCACCACTTAGAAACATTACAAACTGTTTTCAATTTCTTACGATAGTTCAACCTCAAGCTCAACCCAGATAAGTGCTCTTTTGGTGTAGCCAAGGGAAATTTGTTGGGTTATGTGGTAAGTCAACGAGGTATTAAAGACGACCCCATCCAGTTAAATGCAATTCTGCAAATGGAACTTCCAAAGAATGTCAAGGAGGTACAATGTCTCACGGGAAGGCTAGCAGCTCTATCTAGGTTCATCTCTCGTGCGCCGGGTAAAATTCATCACTTTTTTGAAGTTTTATGGGGTGCTAAGAAGTTCTTCAGGATAGAAGAGTGTAACAAATATTTTTCTGGCCTCAAACAATATCTCACTTCTCCAGAGATTTTGTCTGCACATATGCCTGAGGAGCCCTCATTCATCTACCTGGCAGTGTCACCATTATCTGTGAGTTCAGATTTAGTACATGACGAGAATGGGGTACAACACCCGATATATTACATGAGCATATCACTAACAGATGCGGAAACAAAGTACTTGAATCTCAAAAAACTTGCTCTAAGTTCAGTTATTGCAGCTCGACGAATGCGGCCATATTTCCAAGGGCATGTAATTATGGTGTGGACAACCTTTCCCTTGCGAATCGTATAACATAAGACAGATGTTTCTGTCAGACTCACTAAGTGGAGCATCGAGCTCGGCGAGTATGACATTCTTTTCGAGCCACGCTTAGCAATTAAGGGGCAGACAGTCGCCGATTTCCTTTCCAAATGCACCTCCTCCAGAAATCAACAGATTGACACAGAGGACCAAAGAGTGACTAGGTCAGACCAATGGATCGTTGAAGTTGGTGGCACGTCTTCTACGTCGGGTGGAGGAGCAGGAGTTGTCTTGCGATCCCAAAATGGTGAGGAGATCAAACAAGCGGTTCGTTTTAATTTCCCGATAACAAAAAACGTGGCAGATTACGAAGCTTCTCTCTGTGGCATGAAATTGGCCTTGATATGTGGAGCCCAAAGCATTAGGATCAAATCCGATTCTCAGTTGGTGGTTAACCAGGAAATGGTACTTATAACGCAAGACATGAAAGCATTAAAGAGTACCTCGTCATACTCAAGGAATATGAATCCAAGTTCACCTGTGTTTTATATGAGCAAACGATATAGGATTCTCCAGTACTTTCCGCCCCTTATTATCCCCATGAAAACGACCAAGTAGAGGTGAATAATAGGACGCTGCTCGAACGACTTAAGAAAAAATTGGAAGGCGCCAGAGGAAAATAGCCGGATAAGTTGGTTGATGTATTATGGGCATATCGAACCACCCGCGCTCAACAACAGGAGATACACCCTTTGTCCTGGTATATGGAACATAAGCAGTCATTCCAACATAGTCATAGTACCAAGCCACATAATCGAGCACTATGAAGAAGAGGAAAACCTAATAGCCAGATCAACCTGCTTGGACCTCCTCGATGAGCGACAGGACCAAGAAAGGGTACGAGTAGAGCACTACAGAAGCTTGATGAGGGGACGCTTCAATGCTCGGTTAAAGCCACGATCTTTTAAGGAGGGAGACTTAGTCTTAAAGAAGGTATTTCAAGGCTCCAGTAGTGGAACAAGTGACATGTTGGGACCAAATTGGGAAGACCCGTACACGATTATTTCCATGGGGTACCATGGCACGTATAGATTGGCAGATCGAAGTGGCCGAGCACTCAAACACCCTTGGAATTTGAATCACCTAAATTTGTATCGCCAGAATACTTAGAATGTACTGATGCGCTCTTTTTCCTCCTTGATGGCACGGGGAGGTTTCTTAATAAGGCATCCTAAAACATTTTGTTCCTTCAATATAATTTATGCTTTCGCCACTGTGTGTTTGTTGCAAGTTTTATCCTTACAATTAGCAAAAGGGTGAATGACTACGTCATTCTTGGCTACGCAACATACCATACTGAGTCCATAATAAGTGTCAAGAAACACGAACGAGCTAGTTCTCCATGCCTACGGGCTACGTAATGGCCATACTGTGCATATACTTTGTACTGGGTATATTCACGAACTGGTTAAAGACCAAGTCTAAAACAGACTATGCAATAGGGTCTACATGTCCTCGCCGCGAACAAGCTATTATGGAAATTATTGGCTTAAGAAAAGCCACAAATAAGTTCAATATGTTTTCAAAATAGTTTAGGAAACACAAGGTTTTCATATACATAACATACAACAAAAGAAAACATGGAGAATAAATACAATCACTACTTAGAACATGGGGAATGGGGGGGGGGGGGTAGCTTGGTCTGCTCTGATGGAGTAACATAAGTTACTCCAGTGGTATCAACTTTGACATTTTGCGCAGGTGGCAAGCTTACATTTTGAGGTGGTGCAGAGCCCTGAGCTAGAGATGCTAAAGATCCCAAGTTTAGCCCATGATTCAAAGCCACCAGCTCAGTTATGGCTTTCCCATTTTATTTTGCTATCATCTTTGTGGAAACAGTGAACACCTACGTCTCCCTCTCTGCCACAACTTCTTCAAGTCTCTTTTCCACTGTTTTCGCTCTCGCTCGAGCTCTGCACGCCCCTCCTCCACTTGGGCAGTCAACTTAGTAACATCAGCAGTCAAATTGGCTATTCCCTCAGTCTGCTCTTCCATCTTTTTCGATTGAATCAAATTCCTATCCATCAGGTTCGAGCTCTGAACATACAACTCATCATTCATCTTCAGCAAGTTCTCATTTTGTTTTACTACCATCTTGTGATTTTCGGATGCGGTTTTGCACCTCTCGCCGCAACATTTCAAAGCTTCTTGTAAGGTTCCATTGTATTCTCCAGTTTGGCCTTTGTGTCAAATGCCTCATGTTTGGTCGTTTTGGCTGAAGTGTATGCATACCTTAAGAGAATAACCTTTGCAACACTCGCTTTGGCTGATCCAAAAACTATAGCTTATGGTCTCCACTTCTCCCTAGTTTCTAAATCAACAGGAGACATGTTCCGGTAGCCCAATACGACAGAGTTGTGATGAATCTGCGTACCATCAGAAAGTTAGAATAATATTACCACCTTTTAATTACACACATCCAAAAAGAGAAAGACTTACTTTAATTTACAACTCCACTTGTCGTTGTAAGATCTCGGGAACTGACATATTATCATAATATGACAAGTCAAGAATTTGACGGAGTTGCTCGAACATAAATGTTGAGGGGCGTGGGATGATAATTTGCTTGGGCAGCAGTTCTTCCACTGTCATCCTCTGTTGACTAGTCTCAGCGCCTTTATCCAAGCCTCTTGCTTTCTCAATTACCCCCACCATTGGTGGCATAGTACCTTCTTTAGATGTCATATGAGGCATATCGGCAGTATACACCCAACATTGCTTCTTTTCAGCATGATCTAGTGGAATAATTTTTTTCTTTTGAGGTTCATCCTTTTTCTCCTTATTATCTCCCACCAAATCAATCACCTCCTCTATAAAATTTGGATTCCGCCCCTCACCTTGTTTCGGTGAATGATGAGCTGGGGGACAAGTTTTTCCACCAGAAGCAGCTCTTGTGCTATCAACATCATCATCTCTCAGGTGTAGCTTTCTCACAGTAAGAGAAACAACGTCTTCAATCACCTTTTGTTTTTTATTCTAAGGCTTAACCAACGAGCCCGAATTAGTTTCCTCCTCCTCTTGTCGCTCTACTCGCACTTTTCTAGTCTGAGCAACTCCGGGTGCAGTGGGCGCATCATTTTCAATCTGCTAGATTTCCTCACCTGTTTTGCTCACTACGTCATCTCCTTGTCTAAACGGCTGGACAGGAGCAGATGATGAATTTCCTGCCTCACCAACATTTCGGGTAATATGCGATACTGCAAGCGGAAGCCCGATGTTGTTATTCTCTTGGTATCTCTTCTCCATTAGTGCCCTGATGCGATCCATTGTGGCTTCTGATCTGTCTCCCATTGTAACTTGACCGTATGATGTGATCTTCAACTTTGGAACGGTCCACAAGCCTGACTTTAGGTAATTATAGCGCATAAATAACTGATTGGGATCTTGCTGCCACGGCTCGGAGGCCAAATTCCGAATTCGAATTAAAGGGTTTACGTAACCTTTAGCTTTCCCATCCTTCCACCAGCTATGACTAGTTTCCTCACCTGCACAAACAAAGACTTATCAGTTACTGATTAACAAGGCTCAACTGCTAATTCTGCATTTCAACTAATTCTCTTAAGATTCAAAGTGGGTGTTTTGTGGTCCCAATTGCCAGATACAAAAACAAAGGAATTTTTCCAATTCCTATCAGAGGTGGAGAGCTCGAAAATCTTTTTCATCACTTTGAAGTGGGTATAAAAGAAGGGGGCTTTGGCCATTTTGGTAACGTCAGTGGCCGCTAACAGATCTGCTAAACAGACATCAGTTCCTAGCAGATGCGAGCTCAGCAAAACACTAAGTAATAACCTCCACCCATTTTCAGAAACTTGAGTAGGGAAAATGCCTAGTACATTAAAGTAATCGCGAATCAATTCGGGAAGTGAGAGTCTTAACCCTCAATCGAACAAAATAGTAAAGAGACACGTCTCTGTCTCTTGGTCCTGATAGAGATGCTCGCATATAACGGATGCTCTTACGATCACATCCTCAGGAATCTTACATTTATTCCTAAGAGTGGTAACTCCAGTATCATCAAAGTAGACGTATTTGGGGGGCTATCTACGAGAAATAGTTCTCTAAAGCATTGGCCTTCTCAAATACATGATTCATAATTTTGTTCGCTTTCTTCTTCGTCACCCTTTTTTGTGCCATAGATTCTACTGATACTGAAATGAGGTAAGGACACGAATTAGCATGTTTATAGCAGGGAAGGGCGATCGATTCGACGCAGGAAAAGTATGCATATTTGGGAATAACCTATTCACATAAGTTGCACTCCAAAATCTAGGGTTCTACATTATATATAGACTTGAATGATCATATTTTTTGGGGAATCACGTACCTGGTTGGTGATGTAAAATACGACATAGAGTTTTTAGATTGTAGTGGATATCTTGTTCTCCAGCAAGAAAGACGCTAAATATTTTAAGGAATTTTTATTTTTCTTTCAAGTAAGTAAACATGCAAAAAGTTGAAGACATAAAAACTCGTACAGTATAACGGGGTGACATCATCAAACAATTGAAAATTGTACAGAAAATTGAAGCGCCGGGCGCTATATCCCAGATACTACGGTGTCAGAACCGTCGCAGTTACATCAACGACACGTGTCAACAGATGAATCCAAAAGACATTTTGAATATCCATACGACTACTTATGGATTTTAATTTAATGGTAATTTTTATTTTACAAGTTTATTAATCTTTGTCTAAAATTTAATAAACCTATAAACGATGGGGGAGCCCTGATAAGGGGGGATTCCCCGAGTGAGTACGAGCACGAGCAGGAAAGGCGGACTACGAGCTTAGACTAAGATAACAAAGAAACAAGGAAACAGAAGACGACCTCTACGCCACTGTCGACCTCGAAATACAAGCTTGGACTAAGATAATAAAGAAACAAGAGAACAGAGGATGAGTTATACGCCATTTTCGACCTAAAAAAGAAGTAGAGAACAAGCTTAACGATACTCTAAGCAACGATTTGATCGACCAGACTGAGGAGGCGATGAACAAACAAAGGACGATCTCGCACATAAACTAATCGACTTTAAAGTGAAGAGGAGAACGAGCTCGAATAAGATTGATTGATCATGTGGTCGGGTGAGCTTGAGAACACGCAACGAGCACAGTTCTTATCGCGCTCAAGGAATGGGCCAGCTCGGGTTGACACGCAATCCAGATGAAGCGTTTATTTATTTATTGTATAAGAAATGTTTTTACTCCTAAGTCAAACCGTTTCAAGTAGTTGTTCCGAAATTATAGGAGAAGTGATGTTAGTGAGTTAGTTGTCCATTAAGTTTAAACGAGTGTAACTGCCCACTAACTCACGCCATTATAAATAGGAAGAACCTATCGATGAATAAGAATGATCCTTTTTTTCCTCATCTCTTTTCTGGCTAAAAACTTAGAACTTTACTTGGGTAGAACTTGTTATTCCTGTAACATGAAGTATGTTATATTGGAAAACAACATCGAGAAATTATGCCAAAGAAAAGTCAGTGGCGAGGAGGAGGAGAAGTGGGATTGGAATACTGATGTGGAAAATTTTGATGATACTTTTGAATGAAGAAAAGAAGAAAATACTAAAGAGGAGAAGGATGAAGATATTGAATCTGTTGAGAAAGATGTCATCATTGAAAATAATATCATGTCACCTCAACCTGAAACGCATCGGAAACGAAATCGTAGAGCACCATATGAAAGTGGAGAAAGGATGTTTTATGCAAACAGATTAGCGCTAGAATTTATGAAAACAGGCGATCACCCGAAGAATGCAGCGAATGGACAGTTTCGGAGCTCCCGGTGTTCGATTTTGACCCACAACACCTTATTTCTAAGGGAATGATGCCACGATTACAAGTCACCAGCTATGCTCCTGACATATGGCGTTTTTGGACATTCGGAGTCGTTTGCTATTTTATTTCGAATTTTTATTACTTTAGGGCATTTTTGGTATTTTCGTATTAGGCTTTTCATTCGAACTCTTATTTAAACAGATTTTTTTTACAATGTAAGGGAGTTGAATTTTGATAAAAAAAATTAGGGTTTCCCAATACTAGCTTCTCTGCGTTTACTCTGTATCAATTTTAGATGAAGAGGTTGGAGTTAATATGGTATTGGTACTATTTATGTCTCATGTTGATCCGCTGCATCTTAAAAAAACTGTCAAAGAAACAAAGTGGATTAAAGAAATGAAATGTGAAATAGAAGCTATTAAGAAAAACAATACATGGGAAGTTGTAACTCTCCTTGCTAATATAAAGAAAATCAAGGTTCAATGGGTTTTTAAGACTAAATTAAATGAATATGGGGAGATGGGAAATACAAAACAATATTGGTGGTGAAAAGATATGCACAAGAAAGAGGCATTGACTATGATGAAGTCTTTGTACCGGTTTCCCGATGGGATACAACTAGAGTTTTATTGGTTGTTGTTGCACACAAAGGTTGGAATGTTTTTTCAACTAGATTTTGAAAAGTTAATTTTATTTTGGGTGCAAAATCCATAAAATAAACGGAAACAATATTGTTTACATATTAAACTGAAGCATTCCTCCATTAAAAAAAGTACAAAAATATATACAAAATTTGGGCAACCTTTGTAGATGAAAGTCACAAAAGTGAAGAAGCTAACTTGATGAAAAGAGCCCAAACTAGACTACCGAAGATTAATAATAAAAAAAATAATAAAACCATAACAAAGAGGATAAAATCAAAGGTGCTGCTAATAGTAAATATTTTACTCTTCTGGTTGATGATCTAGTTTTTAACCTCATCCTTGTTTGAATGAGCAAGAAATATACCAATAAAGTTATCAATTTCTTAGAAATGCAAGTGATGAGATATGCTACCATAATGAATATGAGTGGCCCAATTTCAGGTGATATTAGGGATAATGTCGAAATATTAACTATTATTATGCATTCTGGCATAATAAATGATATTTGGACCATATCAATCAACTAAAGAGTTTGAGAAAATCTACGGAGCATACCAAAAGGGAGTGGAATTTCCATTGCCGATTTCATATTTTTAGAGTTTTGTGACAACCAATCTTAGGTTGTGTATTTTCCTCTACTCCCAACTAGGGGGGAGGTTCTAGAGGTGCTTATGTTTAACTTTCTCGGCATAAATCAGTTGTATTATATTGAAGTGGTCTTGTACTTAAAATTTACCATAGATGTTTAAGGTCAACCGTCTGATTCCAGACCCTAAGGTTTATAATCCCATAATCTCCCTCAAGTGATGTCAAAGTAACTTTAGATCAAAATAACTTAGCATATGAGGTTTTCATCTCAGGTCCAGAGTCGGGTTCACGGGTGTAACAGCTCGTGTTGTTGGAGAATTCGAGGGAGACATTATTTTGGAGAAAGGTCCATTCAAGAAGAAGGTCCAAGTACTTTTTGTAGTGGTGGACTGTCCCACAAGTTATAATACTATTTTTGGAAGATCATGGATTTCAAGAATGTATGGGGTAGTTGCAACAGTTCATCAATTTTTTAAGTACGTGATTGGAGACAGAGTTGGAGTGGTTCGAGGCGATCAAAAGGTTTCCAGAGAATGCTATGCCACTGCGCTTCAGGTCCGAGGATTCAGCAGTGGAGATTTGATCCGAGAATAGCAGTTAGAAAGGGTCCCCTCAGATTTGGAAGAAAGGGTTGACGATCTGAGGGCAACCCCGGGGTCTTTAACTATGAGTGAAGAAATAGAGGAGTTTACGTTTTCGGAAGGAAAAGTGCTTCGGATTGGAACTTTATTGACCTCTAATCTACGTCAACAACTTCTTGATTTTTTATCTCAGAATTTGGATGTCTTCCCTTGGAAGACAGAAGATGTAACAGGAGTACCTATCAAAATAATCCGGCACAACTTGGCCATAAATCCGGAGGTCAAACCGGTGACTCAAAAAAGAAGAGTATTTTCATCGAAAAAAATGGAAGCAATTATTGCAGAAGTGGATCGGTTTTCTAAGGTCAGACATATAAGGGAATCATAGTATCTTTTATGGACAGCGAATCTGGTGGTGGTTAAAAAGAAGAATGGGAAATGGAGGATGTGTTTGAATTGTAAAGATTTGAATAGAGCTTGCCCTAAAGATCCATTTCCTATTCCTCGAATAGACCGGCTGATTGATTCCACTTCAGGCAATAAAATTTTGACTTCAAAGGATTCTTTCGCAGGGTATAATCTGATCCAGATGGATCTGAATGATCAAGAGTGCACGACTTTTATAACTCATAGAGGCCTCCATTGTTATAGAGTGATACCCTTCGGATTGATGAATGCAGGAACCACTTATCAGAGATTTAATGAATAAAGCTTTTGCTACGCAGATCGGAAGAAATATGGAGGTATATATAGACGATATGGTAGTGAAAAGTTCAATGGACAAAGTGCATCTTGATGATCTAAAAGAGGTTTTTTTGAATAAAAGAGCGATTAGGTTGAAGTTAAATGCTGAGAAGTGTACCTTCAGAGTTCGGTCGGGGAAGTTTTTGGGTTTTATTATTAGTGAAAAAAGAATAGAAGCTGACCCCGAATAATTAAAAGCTTTGATAACAATGAATTCACCTCGATTAGTCAAAGAAGTGTAGATATTTACAGGAAGGTTAGCAGCACTTAATCGATTTATTTCACGATTTTCTGATAAATTATTTCCTTTCTTGCAAGTGTTACGAGGACCTAATAGGTTCGAATGGACGTCAGAATGTGAAGCAGCGTTCAAAAACATTAAAAATTTGTTGTCATCGCTAGAAATATTAACAAAGCCTCGGAATTGGGAGAAATTATTCTTGTACATCGCCGTATCAGATTTTTCACTCAGTGCAGTGTTAATTAGTGAAGATTCAGGAATTCTGATACCGGTGTATTACGTTAGTTAAATTTTTGTGGCAGTAGAAAAAAGGTATATGAAGTTGGATAAGGTAGCTTTAGCATTGGTGATTGCTACTAGGAAGATGCGTCCATATTTTCAAGCTAATACTATATAAACCGAACTTCTTTCCCCTTAAAATATGTTTTGCAACGACCTGATATTTCGGGGAGGATGACCAAATGGTCAGTGGTGTTAGGGGACTACGATATTTTATTTACATCTCGAACAACGATCACGGCACAAGCATTGGCTGATTTTTTTGATGAGTTCCATTCAAGTAGATCGGATGAGGAAGAAAGCATAAAATTGTTGCCGACCGATTCGAGTTGGATTGTTCGAATAGATGGAGGGTCTAGTATTTCAGGGTGTAGTGATGGGGTTCAATTGATAGCTCTGACGGGAGAAACAATGGTCCAATCAATTAAATTCGGTTTTCATGCATCAAACAATGAAGCTGAGTACGAAGCTGCTTTGGTAGGTTTAAGATTGGAAAAAAATTGTGGGGCGACTTCAGTATGTCTGGAAACGGATTCTCAGTTATTGGAAAATCAAGTATCTGGATTTTACGAAGCAAGGAAAGATCGTTTGATTTTATATCTTCGGGAGCTTCAGAATTTAATACTTCTGTTTGACAGTGTGGTTGTGGAATATATCGGGCGAGGGAGTAACATGGTGGTTGATTCTTTAGGAAATGTTGCTTATAAGGAAGAATATCCTTGGATTTTGCTACAAGAAAATCCTTCAATTGTTACTCAATCTGGCTAATGTGAAATTATAGAAGAATGTTTGGCCACTGATGAAAGCCGACGTGATTGGCGATCGGATATCCTTAATTTTTTTACCTAAGGATTATTGCCACATGATTCTCAATTGGCTAAAAAGTTATGGGGTAAAGCCTTCGGATATATAGTTTTGGGTGGAATTTTATATAAAAAGGCTTTAAGCAGACCATTACTACGATGTTTAGGCAAGCAAGAATCACAAGAAGTATTGTCAGAATTGCATGATGGTGACAGGTCAGCTCATTGTGGGTTTAAAGCTTTATCGCGTAGAGTTTTACTGGCCTACAATTATGAATGATGCTAAGAATTTAGTTCGAGGTTGTGATACTTGTCAAAGATTTTATAATGCATATTCACAGACCAGCAGTACCGCTTATGTCTATATCTTAGGCGATACCATTTGATAGATGGGGAATTGATTAGGTAGGACCTTTGCCGATGACTTCAGGGGGAAGGGAAATAATAATTATTGCGGTGGATTATTTTACGAAGTGGGCAGAAGAAGAACCGCTATCAGGCACAAAAGCAAAGGATGTCGTCAAATTTATTGTAAATAATATCTGTTGTCGTTTTGGGGTTCCTTAGAGAATTACAACAGATAATGGCCCTCAATTTAATAATAGGGAACTGGCTGCATTCTGTACTTCTAAAGGGATTCAGCAATGTTTTTCGACGCCCTTTCATCCTCAAGCTAATGGACAAGTGGAAGTGACAAATAGAACAATTTTAGATGGTTTGAAGAAGAATCTATCGCGGGTAGCTGGAAAATGGCCAAATTATTTGCAAGAGTTGTTTTGTGCTTATCGAACAACTCCAAGAGAGGTTACAAAAGAGACTCATTTTGCTTTGGCATATGGTATTGATGCAGTTAGCCCTATTGAATCTACGATGTCATCTTTTAGAATATCTCAATATTCTGAAAGATTTAATGACGAAATTCGAAGGGCAAATTTAGATTTGATTGAGGAAAAAAGGGTTCGAGCTCATTTGAATGCAATACATTATCAAACTCTTATGAGAAGTAGATATGATTCGAAGCTGAAAAGAAGAGAATTTAAAGAAGGTGATAAAGTGTTGCGAAATTGTTTCCTACACACAAAAGAAAAGGGCCTCAGAAAAATGGCTCCAAACTGGGAAGGGTCTTATACGGTTGTTGTAAGAATTAAGTTGCGGTCTTATCGTCTCTGTGATTTCGAGGGGAAGGTGCTACAACGTGCATGGAATATTCAGCACTTGAAGCTTTATTGGGAGTAGACATGTGTTTATACTTTGGAATTTTTGTTTTGAATGGCGCACTCTTTCCTACCTTGTTGGCCAATGAAGGTTTTAATGAGGCGTCATGTACATGTACATATTCAACTTTATCAATAAAGTTCATTTTTTAGCCAATGGTTGTTTTACCTTTATTTGGATACTATCTTAACAAATCATCAAAGATTGATCACTTTTGAGATTAGTTAAAGGTAGAATATTCTGAAGTGTTTATAACACTTTTCGAAGAAATAACCATGTTTTATAACCACTTTACATTTGGTATTTCGAAGTGAATGTTTAAAAACTCACTGAGAATTTTGATGAGCTAATCAAGCATAACAACACATTCAGATTTTTCGAAGAAGATATAATTTTTTCGAAGAGTTATGATACTTGTTAATTTTTATCAAGGCATTTGAAGTGGTAAGTTTGTATTATTAAGATTTTGCAATTAGTTTGTATTTAGCATCGGATAATATACAGGAAAACGGTAACATAAAAAGGACGAACTCTTTGTCATTTAGATTAAGACGTTACAATACAAAAAGAAATATTCAAATTAGACAAAGATAAAAAACTGAAAGGGTAGCTAGCCAATTAGTCAGAAGATTCTTCTTCTTCGGATGACTCGTCCTCTGAATATGATGAGTTGGAAACAGGTTCGAATGCTTCGCTTGAACGGTTTTCCTCAGGAATATCGTTCCAAAAAAATTTAAAATTACTTTTTGGATAGGCGGCATGGAGTTCTCGAAGGAGAAGGATGGTTGCATATTCTTTTCCGACCTGAATAGCTATTTGCATATTTTTTGAAAGCTCAGCTGCGACGGTAGTTACAGCAGCAACTTTTTCTGCTTCGAAATTCTTCTTCAGCTTCTCTATTTCATCGGTTAACTATTTATTTTTTGCTTCACAAAGAGTTAGAGAATTTCAAAGTGTGGAAGATTTGTATTTTTCGATATTCAATTCAGCAACATGCTCGGTTTTGAGTTTCTTTATTTTTTTTCTTCATGAGACTTTGTCAGCAGCACTGTGTCAACCATATGCTTGATTTGAAGATGAGCTTTTATATAGAGATCACCTTTTATCAGTTCGGATCCAGCTATCTCATAACCATAAAACTGGTCGGCTACATTGTTGTGCAAAATCGCTCTAAATTTCTTTTCAGCTGCATAAGATTCCTTATAGTAAACCATATATTTGGCCAACTGTTTGAGATGATCTTGAGGTTTCAATTTGAGAGGAAAGAGTTTTTGCAGCAGCGTCAAGGCCGGAAAATTGTTGAAGAGCGGTAGCAATTGCAGGATTTGGAGGAGGACTACAAAATTCCGATGTACTAGGCTTGTGAATCATATCCAAAGATGTGACAGGTTCGTAAGAACGAGTAACTTCTGGAAAAACTTTATCTGAAGTAGGCCTCGCAAAATGAAGCACGTGATTTTGGATGACTTGAATAACTGGGTCTTCTTCGCCAGCGAGTGCTTTTGTGTTCTCAAAGTTGATAAACACATTTGGGTTGAAGCTTGTAGGATCATGATAAACAGTGGGATAATTGTCATCAATGAGAATCACATGATTGTCTTTGTTAAAATGTTCTTCCGTCAAAGGATTTGGGGTGTGTTGTTGGTTTTCAGCAACATTGATTTCATTTTCATCAACCAAATTGTACGAAGTGATTTTCCTCTGTTTCTTTTTCTTTCCAAAGGAATCATAACATATTTTCTTTTTCTTCGACGAGGTTTCTTGATCGTTACCCTCTTCGATGGATGAAAGATGTTGTTCTGCAACTTTGTGTTTTCGACGCTTTGGTTTCGAGGGCGTGGAAGGGTTAACACAAGATGTGATAACTTCTTTTTTTCCTTTCTTTTCTTTGGTGATCTTTTCCTTCTTTTTTTGGCAGATGACTATCCGATCTGTTGCAAACAGGAAGACAGAATTTGTAGTCGGGCTGGGGTATTCGTTGACATATGAGCTTCGGATCTAGATCGGAAAATAAATCTTTAGGAGGCAGCCCACCTTCTTTGATAAAAAACATGTGGCATTGGAGGAAATTGATGAGCTGAAAGCAAATATGAAATACGTTATTCCTTCTCAGGCCAGGCAGCCAGTTTTTGGAATATCTCCTTAGGAGCTTCTTGACGAGTTGAGTAGCACTTCGAAATTTCTAGTTAAATTCGAAGGATTGTCTTGGGAAATTTCCTTGCCATTCTCCCAAGCTCCGGATATGAAAACAAATCTTTGTTTCCAAAATTTATCAGCCTCCAGAATATCATCGATGATCTTCAGGTTATCCATCAATGTGAGGTAATAGAATGGAAGCTTCAGACCATTTGAAAGTTGAGTCAGTGAAATGAAATCATTAATGCTGATCGGTATTTTAGATAGGCGAGATGCTATGATTACTGGCATGAGGGTGAACCATTGATTCGGAGTCACCTGGGTAGGGCATAAGTTGAGGACTTTGAAGTACTCTATGATCATCAGATCTAGTGGAAATCGAAGACCCCAGTTGATGATTTATGGGTATACCACTAGTTCATCATCCTTGCAGTTGAGTGGAGTTTCTCCTTCTTTTGTTAGTCGAAGGGTTATGTTTTCTCCCAATCTAATAGCCTTCTTCAATGCGATAATATACTTGCTTTCGAGTTTTTTTAGATTCCTCCCAATCTTTGCTCTTTCCTCTTTGGAAATGGAGCAGATTTCAGCCTCTTCTTGAGATTCAGCTTCAGCATCGGATTTTGTAGCCTCTGAGTCAGCCTCATTTCCTTTGGAAGTTTCTTCTCGAGTGTCTTGAGAAGGTGAAATAGGGTTAGCAGTTCGAACTGTCTCTTCTGTCACTTCTCTCTGAGGAGGATCGTTCGTAGTGGTTTTCGAAGGAGAGGGAGTTCGAATGATTGTTGATTCGTCTCCCATGGCGATGGAGGTATTTTTTGGTTTGGTTAAAGAATATTTTTCTGAGAAATGGTTATTCGATTTCAATTTCAGAGGAGAAATTTGCTTTGAGTTGAGGAAGTTTAAGGTGTTTTAGGGCCTGAGATTCTAGATGATGTTTGTTCTTCGATTATGGGAGAAGGAGAAAGCTTTGAACTTTGGTAGGATCGAAATTACCGTAGTAAAATGTCTCATTTGTAGTTCCAATTGGACCACTTCAAATTAACCCCGCTCTTCGATATTCCTCACCTCTTTGCGTTATACAAAAATAATCGTAAGACCTGAACACCAAGTTACTGTGAGTATCAGAGGATTCTGGTGTATTGGGAATAATGGCCTTCGACTTTTTGGTTATTGGTTTCTTTCTCATAAACCAAGAATGAGTTGATCGAAGAAGATGAAGATTGATCGGGAAATTCGAGTTTTGCGGTGAGAATTCTAGGAATAGGGAAAGAGCAAATGAAGGTAGCCAAGAAAGCTCTGACTTCTCTCTAAATTGGTTTTGTGTAAGGAGAGTTGAAGTGAGAAATACGTTGTATTTATACTGAAATAGGTGAAGACATGTGAAGATGGACAGACCCACTTAGTGATAGGTTGGAATATGAATCGTTGGGTGGGTTGGATGTTCGACACCTGTCAGATTTACATCAAAGATGAATATAAGCGTTACATTCGAGGATGAACTATCTATATAATACGTTAAGGGAAGTTTTTATTCGAAGTGGTTACATCGATTCCTTTGGTTATTATTCAAAGATTATTTGTCCATTGGTTCGAATATGTTTTTATATTGCATATATGCTTCGAATAATAGATTAAGTTAATGGATTTGAATATTTATTTTTTATTCATGGCAGGTCGTTATTCAAAGACAGTGGCTTCAAATAGATTGTTTTTTTATTTGTGACAGATTGATGATTCGAAGACAAACGATTTTTTAAGAGTTTTTAGTTCTCATTCATTTACTGACATGACAACTAGGGGGGTTCTGATATGGAAGTATGTTTTTAGGATTAATTTGTAAATAATATAAATTTAAGGACTTATTGTAATTAATATAAGTTTTGTGCTTAATTTGTGAATGGTGTAAGTTTTAGGAGCCAATTGTAACTTTGTATAATTTGTAAGGACTAAATAGCAATTAGTCCATTTTTGTAACAAATTCAGTTTAAGACTAAGTTTTGGCTCCTCTATATAAAGGACCCAGACTACTCTAATAAAGGGGTTGAACACTTTTACTTCAAAACTCATTTGTACTTGTGTTTTCTCTCTAAAAGCTCTTAAGCATTTTCTCTCTTTAGATTTTTTCCTTAGCAATTCACTACAGCAAAATCAAACCCTATCAACCTTGAACTTTCTGGAAAAACCAAGAGAGTAGAATGGGTAATGAGAATTTTTAGTCACACATGAGATGGAGACGAGCTGTTCCATGGTAAAGGCAATCTCAGAGAGCCTGGAGGACATGATACAGGCCATGAGCGTGTACCACATGTTAGCGCCAGCTTGAGAAGGACACAGTCTGATCAGGTAAAAGTACTCGAGCAGAGGAGGGTCAACGGGCAGACGAAAGCCCAGTTCATGAGCTTGGTATAAAGGATTAACTCATTGTTTCGAGTAGACAATGGAGTCTCTCCGACGGTGGGAAACCGAATTGTGATGTTATCGGGAATCCCCCATCGGTTTCTTAGTTTTACTTCCTCAGTCGGATGAAAGTATTTCTACTTCACTCTGTATATTTCTAGAAGGTGTTTAGACTTGATGTCGCGAAGGTTGTCGCGTAGAATATCGTTTTTGTTCGAGGGAAAATTTGTTGTGCGTTTCCTTTTCTTCTTATCTTTCTTCACTAAGGAAGTTTCACCGTTTTGAGGGGCGGACCAGTGGCAGTTTCCTGGGTAGGAAAGGAAGCACCTTGACTCAGATCAGATAGTCTGAGGGGAGGAATGACAGCGGGAACTGCTTGTAAAGGCTGCACTTCGACCACCACCATATGAGGTCTCTCTTGATCGTTATTGGGCTCGTCGACCAGATTTTTTTCTTGGAGTTCAGGGATGAATGTTAAAAGCGGCTCAGATCGGACTCCTCTCGTTGAAGGTCTCCTAGGACTCACTTCTGGAGTGGTCTGCGGTGACCCCTGCGGAGTCACTTGGGGAGTTGTAGTTGAAGAAGAAACCCTTGTTCGAACAGATTTTACTGCTGGGTTGGGATACCTTTTCCTTTTAATGCTTGCTTTTGTATTCTTCCTAGTTCGTCTTCATCTTTCGTCACCCGTGATTATGAAAGGAGAAGGCCTAGAAGGGAACTTAGAAGGAGTTGCAGATGTTGAAGGGTCAACCCTGCTACCACGAGGATGAGCTTGACCATGAGACAAAGTAACAAGATTAAGGGAACGTTCCCGGATAGGGGACCAGTTATCACGAAAGTTTGACTCTCCAATTTCTGCAAGTGAGGGATACTCTCTTCCACCAGGAGGTCTACGAGCACCGATCCTTTTGGAAATATTAAGCCACCTCCAAAGCTTATACCGTTCGAGGTTGATGAACTCTCCAGGCATGAAAATGCAGAGTGATAAGTTGGTTTTGAGACTTTCTCTCTCTAGAAAAAATAATCTCGTGTTAAAGATAGGCAGAAATCAAAAGTGTGAACCCTAAACTCAGAGAAAGAAGTAAATATTTATAATAAAAAGAAACAAAAGATGAATGGTCAAAGATTTGAGGGTTTTTGACACGTTACCCATTCACGAACCGCTTCAAAAGACGCGCTGGTAAGTTGGGTAAGACCGCGACGCATGGCCAGATGTTACTCAGTCGCTTAAAAAAATCTCTAACTCGATAATGGTGAGGTAAGAGCACACAAATCCAAAGGAAATAAATTTTTAGGCGAGGTCATCATGACCAAAATTGACGTCATAAATTCCAAGGAATGTTGATCCAGATAATCTGAGTGGCAACAACTAAAAAATTCGTAGGAGAGGCCTGACCAACAAGGGATCCGATCCGAGTAGATGGTCAAAGACAAGGAAAGGCTCTGGTCCGAGGAGGATCATAAACAAGCAAAAACATCTGATCCGAGTAAGGTTGAAAACCAACTGCAGTTCACACTCAAACATCTTTGTATGGACTGGGGACCACTAATAACGACAGAAAAATATAAATGATCACTAGGAAAATTATGCTAAGAGAAGGCCAATGATTGAATGTTTAGTGATTAAAAAGTGGGGCGAGAAATCCACCTTTATGGTGGTAATTATGCAATTTTACTACCTATCTTATTTTTCTATATAAAAGACATTCACTTTTTGAAAAAAGGGCCAATGATTAGTCAATTATTACTGCATTTATTCATTCTTTCTCTCTCTACAAAATTAATTATCCTAAATAATTATATACATAGATATTTATCATTATAGTTTTTTTAGTGGTCGAATTGAACATTTCCCTTCTTAATGTTTAATTTTTATATTAAAAAAAATAATGAGTCACATCATAACTAGATAGAGATAGGAGAAAATGAAGTACATAGTCAATAATAATGACCTCTTATAAGAACAGTCAAAATAAAATCTATTACTTACCATATGAGATATATTGCTATATTATCTTACAAATTTCGGTATTGCATTTATTTAAAACTATGATCTTATTCTATACAATTGTTTCGGATTTAAGAATTTGTAAACAATCTAAAAACCTAAAACACTAAGAATTTGAATTTGAAAGATGAAATTTACAAATATCTAAATAGTCTATTTAGAAATTTTATAATGATATCCTTAAAAAACCATCGGATAATATTTAGACTTAAGCGGTTGAAGCATACTCCATTTACTATAGAAGTTTATCTCTACTTAAATTTAAGAGTAAGAAAAAACGTTACTTCACTTTAATAGCTCAAGAAATATAATGGCATTTATAATTAATAAACATATAATTTTTCCAATTATACTTAAATAAACTTATTATAGTTTGGAATTGGAGTTTGGTCGTTTAAAAGTATAACTCAAATCTAAGTTAAAATTAAAATAATAATGATACGTACATAAGATCAATCAATATTAAAGAATAAATTTGTAAGTTATAAGAAAAAAATATGTTCATATAGATTGGCTCGTCATAATTCTCATTAAAGACATTTGCTAACAAGTTATACAATATTTATGGAACACAATTATGTTAAAGAAAATAATATTTTTTTACACTAATTTTTTTTAAACAATCAAACTTTTTTTAGGGCCGATTTAACTATATCAATGACATATTTAATGGAACAATTTAACATTGAATTTTAATCGTGCATTAGTATGCAGTGTATAAGCACAACATCAATATTATGTAGCAGCTTTCCCACCGCTCAAACAAATGTATGAATACTATTTTTTGGGAACTTATTCATAAAATAACAGTCTCCGGTATTGGTACCGAAATTTTTGTATGTGTAACGTATAATGGGGATCACTTTGGAAATACATCCAAATTATAAATATAAAAATGATGTATGAAGTGTATATGTGCAGTTTATATTTGTAGATCTTCCAAAAGATCATGATCATGCTTTTTTATACGTTTTCTTTAACACATAACATGGGTTCACCTTACGAATTTAAGGATCTATGATCAAATCTATCTAGATCTCAGTGATGACACCACTATAAATGAGATTAAAAATATGAAGCTGTTTCTCTATCTAATGTTAAAAACCTTAAAAAAAATAGAATATTCTAATAAGTGTTAAACATGTTATTGTTTTCCGTGTAAATAAGACTATAAATACCTTTCACTTTTGACAAGATCAATAAACTCCATTATATTCAAGGCCTATGTTCTCGTGTCTTCACAAGAAAGTAAACCTTGTTTAGCTTTATCCTACTACTATCTGTTGAGTTCAATTATCAAGAAAGTTATCTTAAGAAAAATAAATACACAAGTTTTAGAGAGAGAGTTTTTAGAGAGAGAAAGTCATTGCACAATTGCTAAGGTTCAAATATTGAAGTGAGTCATTCTTCTAAGGTTCAAATACCTAAAATGCCTCGAGTCATTACCTCTAATTAGTGAAGAATCAAGAGAATTTTCTTCAAAATAAATCTCAATTACTCCTTCTTCGACTCGTCCTCCGCCAACTCATAAAAGAAAAAATTTCATCTCCATAGGATATGATTCTGATGTTACTCCAACTCCCCCCTCCTAGAATCCATCTACTCAGTCTCCTCGTTGGAGATAAATAATGGAAAAAACTTTATTGGCTCAACAAAATCCATCCAAAAATCCTGCCCAAACAAGTGATGAAACATCAGAAGCCGATGAAGCTGATTCTGAGGCTACTAGGTCTGATAACGAAGGCGAATCCAATAAGGGGGACTCAGAAACTGCCACAGAAAATAAAGTTTTCAAGCCTAAAAAAAAAGAAGGCACAGGTATTGTTTCTGATGAGGAAATGACAGCTATAAGTGGAATCTTGAGAGAACTTGATGCTGACTATATTATCGAGCCGAACAAGGTTCCATATATATACTACCAAGAGAGTCAAGCATCAGACTTAAAGAAATATTAGGGAATGGGAGACAACATCATTGTTCGACTACCCAAAAAAGAGGGAAACTCCCTTAGATTGCAAAGACGAAGAGTTGGTGGTCTACCCCGAAATCATCAATTGGGGTCTTGGTTCCCACTGGATCCTATGATCGTAGAGTACTTCGAACTTCTCAACATATACCATACTCAAGTGACACTGAATCAATGGTTCACTCTCATATCTGTGATTATGGCATCTTGGTTGTCCATGATTCCGATAAACATCAACGATTTCATCTCCATAACCAAATTATCAAAAGGTCTGAAGCTACCTTTCTAATACCTCACTTTAGTCGATGATTTAAAAATCATCGATGATCTCCTGGAAGCGGACAAACTTTGGAAGAAAAAATTTATCTTTATCTCAGGAGCATGGGAGAACGACAAAAAAAAATCTGATGCCAACCCATCAAAACTAAATCCCATATAGAGAAGGAACCGTAACTACTTCGAATATTTATTTATACGTTTTAAGATATATCTCCTCTATTGTCCTCCTCATTTAATTTTTATTTATATGATTATTTCAGCAATTCCGAGGCGATATAGTATTCGTCAGTCATCAACCAAATATTTTTTCAAACATCTTGTCGATTGGGCCGAAAAAGTGTGGAGCAACGCTTTCCACACCGTCTTCCATCCGATCAACTTCCTCAACAGCGGGAGCCTTACCTCCTTGAAATTTAATGGATGAACCCAATCATCATCACACTTGCAAAAGATTAGTTCAACCTGATTGCAAAGTATTCCTCCCCATCCGCAACAGGTCGGAAAGCCACCTACCTCAGAAGAAAAAAGAAAAGGAAAAAAGGAAAAGAAAAACAAAAAGTCCATTATCACATCTGGTGTTATCCCTTCAACAAAGTTAAAGCCTAAAAAACACAAAATAAAGGCAGGAGAACAGACTCTTTCACCCATCAAAGAAGTATAGGGCAAGAACCTTCTTCGAAGAAAAATAAAACTTACACAGTCCTCATGGGAAGAAAAACAAACAATAAAAGATTGATGAATATACATTGGCCGATGAGGATGAAGTCATAACTGTTTGAAATCAAAAATAGCCTACTCTTGAAGAGAGGACAACCAATAATGATACTACGATCATCATTGAAGATAATGCAGACGATGGTAACCAAAATACTGACCACTTCGACCCCGACAGCTTTATTAATTTCGACGAGTCACAAGAGCTTGCTAGAGAAGACGATCCTATCCTCCAAGATATTCAAACTCGCGTGCACCATTTCGGGAGAAAGACGATCGTCGAAGCGTCTCCAGAAATCATATGTCCCTCTGTTCCAAATAAAACTTTTGACATGATTCCTTATCCTAATCGAACAATTTTTCCTTCTCCTCCACCCAATCTTGGTCTCATTGCTAAACTCTAACCATTTGACGATCTTGATGCTGCAGCAAAGACACTTTCTTCACAAGTCGAAACTTCTCATAGTCTTTTGGAACAATTGACCAGAAACATGGTCCGCTACAAGGGAATTTCCGAAGCTGAAAAACAAGGGAAAAGTTTCAGGGTAAAGTGGTCGAACAATTACACGTGTTTGTGGCAGGAAGATCTGAACTTATTTGAGGAGCGCTCTTCATCGAAAGTAATTTGTGAACACAACATTATGATGATAAAGAAAAGCTGACTTCCTCACATCAAGAGGAGATGAAAAATCTCAAATCTAAACATGCCGATGGCTTGGCTTGGGAAGGAAAAATAAGTTGTTGTTGCTGCTGCAGAAGTCGAATGTTCTAAAGACATGTTGGCTACCATTAACAGTGGTAAAGAAGAGATATTCATCACTATTCGTCCACAGCTTCAGAAACTTATCCAAAAGTTAATCTCTCAAGTGTTTGGAGCGACATTCCCATCGAACAACGTCCTAATGAAGTCGTCGATCATGTCCCAAACTCATCATCATCATCAGAAGAGTCATACGAGGAAGAGTTATCCGAATAACTTTATTGTTCTTTGATTTTTGTTATCCTTTTTGTACTTGTCAAATTAGTACCTTACTTATTGTACTTCATCGGATTAATCTAATTGACAAATAATTTTTTATTTCTCATTTTTATCATCAATATGAATTATTTGAAGTTAACAATCCTGAAATAATTATAATAATAAATTTTTAAACATAAATCCTTAAATATGATAATGCACTTTGAAATTCTCAATACATAACCTCAAATGAGTTGATACAAATTTCAAACATACCACCTCGAATACCATAGTGAATTTATTAAAAAATTTACTTCAAAAAATCACAGTGCATCGTTGAGCGTTGCACTTCGAAAAAAATAGTGCATTGTTGAGCGTAATACTTCGAAAATGGTTGTTTCTTCGAAAAGTGTAATAAACACTTCAGAACATTTTACTCTTAACCAACCTCAAAGATGATCAGTCTTTGATAAGTTGTTAAGATAGTATTCAGTAAACACATGTAAACAACCATTGGCCAAAAATGTGTTTTATTGATAATATTGAATATGTACATAACGCCTCGTTAAAACCTTCTTGCGCCAACAGGCTAAGAAAGAGTGCGCCATTTAATAGTAAAAAATCCAAAATACAAAAACAAATTTATTCCCAATATAGCTTTAAATGTTGTGTATTCCACGGGTGTTGAAGCATCCTCCCTTAAATATCACAAAGTCGATCAGACCCTCGTTTTATCTTCTCAACAATCATATAAGGCCCTTTCCGATTCGGGGCCATTTTTCCAAGGCTCTTCTTCTTCGTATGTAATAATACTTTTTTCAACACTTTGTCGCATTCTTTAAACTCGCTCTTATCACCTTCGAATCTTATATGTTCCTCATAAGAGTCTGATAATGGATTACATTTAAATGAGCTCGAATTTGTTTTTCCTCAATCAAATCTAAATTCTCCCTTTTAGCTTCATCATTGGATCTTTCAGAATATTGAGTTATTCTAAAAGATGACATCGTAGATTCTATGGGGATAAATGCATCCATTCCATACGCTAAGGCAAAATGAGTTTCTTTTGTAACCTCCCTTGGAGTTGTCTGATAAGCCCAAAGTACCTCTTGTAAATATTTTGGCAATTTTCCTACTGCCCCTGTCAAGTTTTTCTTCAAACCATCTAAAATAGTTCTGTTTGTTACCTCGACTTGTCCATTGGCTTGAGGATAAAAAGGCATAAAAAACATTGTTGAATTCTTTTTTATGCACAAAATGAAGTCATCTTGTTATTATTAAACCGAGGGCCATTATCTGTTGTAATTCTCTGAGGTACTCCGAAACGACAACAAATATTGTTCCCAATAAACTTGTTCACATCCTTTTCCTTTGTTCCAGATAGCGGTTCTTCCTCAGCCCATTTTGTAAAATAATCAACTCATACAATTATCATTTTCCTTCCTCCAGATGCCATCGACAAAGGCCCCACCAGATCAATCCCTCATCTATAAAATGGTATAGCCTCGGTTATAGACATAAGTGGTACTGCCGGCCAGTGAATAGCATTAGCAAATCTTTCACAAGTATCACATCTTTGAAATAAACTTTTAGTATCGTTCATGATTGTAGGCCAATAAAATCCTACAAGTAAAACTCGTAGTGATAAAGCATTAAACCCACAATGAGCTTACCCTTCTCCATCATGCAACTCCGATAATACCTCATGTGATTCTTGCTTGTCTAGACATCGTAATAATCCTGTTTAATTCCTTTTTATATAAAATTGTATCTAACATTATGTAACCAAAGGCTTTACCTCTCAACTTTTTGGCCAACCTCGTATCATCTGGCAATGTTCATTGAGGCAAGAAATTAAGAATATATGTTCGCCAATCTCCTTAGACTGCATCAGATGTGACATAGAACTCCTCTATGCATTCACACTGACTAGATTGAGTAACAATCGAGGGATTTTCTTGTAGCAAAATCCAAGGATATTCCTCCATATAAGCAATATTTGCTAATGAATCAGCCACCATGTTACTTCCTCGACCAATATATTGAACAACAACATAATCGAATAGCAGCATTAAATTCTGAATTTCCCAAAGATATAAAATCAAACGATCATTTCTCGCCTCGGAATATCCAGATACCTGATTCGCTAACAATTGAAAATCCATTTTGAAGCGCACTGAACTTGCTCCACATATTTTTGCCAATCTTAAACCTGCCAAAGTAGCTCATATTCAGCTTCACTATTCGAAGCATGAAAACCAAATTTGATAGATTGAATCATCGTTTCTCTAGTTGGAGCTCTTAATTGAACCCCGAGACTGCATCCTGAAATACTAGACCCTCCATCCGTTCTAACAATCGACCTCAAATTTAATGGTGCGGTGTCTTTACTTTCTTCAATATCTGATCTACTCGAATGAAATTCAACAAAAAAAAATACCAATGATTGGGCTTTAATCGCAGTTCGAGGTGTGAAAAAGTATCATAATCCCCCAACTCTACTAACCACTTGGTCATTCTCCCCAAAATATCAGGGCGTTGTAAAACATTTTTTAAAGGGAATGAAGTTCAGACTTCGATAGTGTGAGCGCAAAATAGGGGCGCATTTTCCTAGCAGAAATCGCCAATGCTAATGCTAATTTTTCTAGTTTTAAATACATCTTCTCTGCCAGGAAAAAGAGATTTGCTCCTGTAGTGGCCCTAGGGGCTGTACAATAATCCCATAGTACTTCGGCCAATATGTCCGGCCATTTTCCTTTTTTCCCTGCCAATTTTTTCTCAATAGTATCAAGGATTGTACGATTGGTGACCTCAATCTGCACATTTTCTTGCGGGTAGTAGGGGGTGGCAAAGTGTTGCGTGATACCGAATGTTTTGCAAAAGGTGGAGAATGTCTTGTTTTGAAATTGAGCCCATTATCCATCATTAGAACCCGCGGTATACCGAAATGTGTTAGGATTTGCGTCATGCCGAATGTTTCGCAAAAAGATCAAACATATCAGAGATGTCTGGACAAAGTGAGTGGTGCTAGGAATTTCCTGAGTTATGGGAAGAGGATGGTCAGCTGTCGCGACCGTTTTGGCCAATGCATCTGCGACAGAGTTGGCGAGGCGTGGTACTTGCTCGTACTGGACATAATGAAATTCCTCTTCGATTTCCTTGAGAACCGCGAGGTAAGTTTTAATGGCTTTCGGCTTAGCGTCAAATAATCCCTTAGCCTGATTTATGACTAGTTGGGAATCCGAGCGCACGTGAAGATTGTCAGCATCGTAGATTTGTGCCAAACGCATCCCTCCAATGACAGCCTCATACTCTGCGTCCTTATTGCTTGCTGGGAAATTAAAACGGATAGCTTGATTAATTTTCTCCCCTGTTGGATTTCGTAATAGGATGCCTGCACCGCCGCGTAAATTGGAAGATACCCCATCAACTTTTATGATCCAAATGCCCCCCTCCTTCATACATGTATCATGGTCCTCGTCGGCTGGTCGAGGGACAAATTTTTTTGTTAATAAATAAATCATGGCTTGGCCCTCAATTGCCCTGCATAGTTCGAACTAGATATCGTACTCCCCTAGTTCAATTGACCATTTAATTAACCGTCCCGAAATCTTGGAGTTGTGTAGTATAGTGCGCATAGGAGAGGATGTGCGGACGATGATAGTATGACCTTGAAAATACGGCCGCATTTTGCGCGCTGCTACTACCAGACCTAAAGCGAGTTTCTTGAGATCCATATAATGCGGCTTGGCATTAGCTAAGAATTTAATAGTGTAATAAACAGAGAGTTAAAGTTTTTCTGTTACTTTGACCAATACCGCACTGACAGCGTGAGCAGAGATAGACAAATACAGATACAGAGAGTCACCTGGCGCCGAGAGGTGAGTATTTCAGGGGAGGTAAGGTAAGATTTCAATACGGTGAAGGCGGTATCACATTCATTATTCTAAGAAAATTTCTTCGCGCCTCGTAGTACTCCAAAGAAAGGGTGGATTTTTTCTGAAGCCTTTAATATGAAACGGGACAAGGCCGTGAGGCGTCTGGTTAGGCATTGAACTTCTTTGATGTTATATGGGTGCATCATTCGTAATAACACCTGCAGTTGTGCCGGGTCAGCCTCTATGCCTTTCATGCTGACCACATAACCAAACATTTTTCATGTTAGGACACCAAAGGAGCTTTTTAGTGGGTTCAGCTTTAGGCTATACTTATGTAAGATATCGAAGACGTCCTGCAGTGCTTGTAAATGTATGTCAAGGTCGTTGGTTTTGACTATCATGTCGTAATTGTAGGCTTCCAAGTCATGGCCTAACTGGTTTTTGAAAATCTGGTTGATGAGACTGTGGTACGTGGCACCCGCATTCTTCAGTCCGAAAGGCATAACAGTGAAGTAATGAAGGCGCTGCTCGGTTTGGAAAGCTATGTGCTCCTCACCTCTTGGGAGCATTCGGATTTAGTTGTACCCAGAATATGCATCTATGAATGACACGTAGTCACAGCCGGATGCAGAATCTACCAACTAGTCGATGCGTCTCAAGGGATAAGCTTCTTTTAGGTACGCTTTTTTTAAGTCGATAAAGTGACGCACATGCGCCAGTCACCATTTTTTTACTAGTACCGGGTTAGCGATCCACACGGGGTACCGGACATGGCAGATATGGCCAAGCCCGAGTAGTTTGGTGACCTCCAAGGCGATGCCTTCATGCTTCTCGCTTGAAATATATCTGTGCTTCCGTCGTACTGGTCTGGCATATCTATTGATGTTTAGCTTATGATATATGATAGTCGGGTCAATTCCCGTAACATCTTCAGTAGTCTACGAAAAAATATCCAAATTTCTACATTAGTAAAGCTAGTAATAGGGTTGTAAAACATGAATCCAATGTGGCCCCAAGGCGAAGGACGTGCCCGTTTGCAAGGGCTTCGTTGATGATGCCTTCGGGCTCGACATCTTGCTTTTTGTTGTCACGGGGGTCATCCATAATGTTGGGCGAGGGGGTTTTGGTTGGTTGATCGGCACCCCCTCGCCGGCTAATTTCTATCTGATTAGTTTATTGGGATCCACAATCATTGAGTAGCAAGTTTATGCCACTCATTGGTTGTCACGAATAATGCCTACTCAATTATCGACAGGGTACTTAACGCATTGGCGAAAGGTGCATGAAGTTTCTTCCATTCTGTGTAACCATGGGCCTCCTATGATCGCGTGGTACGGGCTCAGGGCGTCAGAAATAAGAAAGATGGTGTTGAGCTCCTTTATTGTCGCTCCATACCCTACCTTTACCAGCAGCTCGACTTCCCCGACACATTGGGATGTTTTTCCTTCATACACGGTTAGAGTACGCTGTGTGGGTTTATATGTGGGATTCCCAGCATTTGATCGTTGTTGGCTTTGAATATAATATTGGTCGAGCTACCGCCATCGACCAATATTTTTTTCATCATTATTCCTCCGACGTCCAGAGTTATGGTCAGAGAGTCCACGTGATGGATGTTCATGCCTCTCATATCGTTATTGTTAAAGACGAGGTCAGCAACTAGGTCTCGGTAATGACTATAACAGGGTCCGTCTACGGATAAAATTTGCTCATCGTCCCTTGACCTCTTCCTTACCAGATGGTCTGCCTCAGTTAGAGAACCCCTCGAGAAATGACGAGCATCCACTGTTGTTTTCCTGACCCATTGTCTCGATCCTCTTCGTGACTGGACATCTCGATTTGTTGGGGCTCCTATTGTCTATTATGAGTACCCTCCGGGTTGCTGCCCTGAAACTTTGACCCTTGCTGGCGTACAAACTGTATTAACAAGTTGTTATCTACCAATCGTTGGATTTTCTCCTGTAGTTTCCAGCAGTCGTTGTTTGCATGACCGTGATCATTATGGTATGCACAGGAATGTCGTGTCAACCGTTTGTATCTCGGCACGGACATGGAACGAGAGGACTAGTATCATATCTTGTCTCGGGTGCAGTCGTAAATAGTTAAGATAGACTCTGTGAGTTGAGTGAATTGTCACGCGGGGTTTTTGTAAGCTACCGGGCGTTAATTGGTTGTGACCCTCGTAGATTATTTTCTGGTTCCGTCGCTCCCTCTCGAAGATATCCCTCTGTACCCGTCGGTGCCTCTTGACGATTCCATGTGATGCCTGTCATCGATCCTTCTGCTGCCATTTACAGTAGCTTTGATGGCTGGAGTGGCTTCTCTCGATGCCAGCGGGACCTTGGTGACGTCATCTACCTTGATGAATTGATCCACTCAGGACAAAAAGTCACCTATTTTATCACAAGGGAATCTAATTAGATCAGCATATAGTTTACATTTCCTATCCAGTCCCTGGTTGAGGAAAGCTACCGCCATGTTTCCTACTAAGTTGGGGAGTTTGTTCATGGCTTGAACGAATCTTCTGATGTAACAATTTAGAGGTTCCCCCCTCTTTTGGTAAAGGTCTATGATGCAGTCAGGATCCTAGCGTAATTCCTTGTTGCCCACGAATTGGTTCCTGAATGCACTCCAGAGTCCTACGGAATCGTTTATGGAGCCTTTAGGGAGGTTGCTAAACCAATCCATCGCGTTGCCATTAAGGGTCATGGAAAGAACCCTGCATAACATTGCGTCGTCTGGGTTAAAGGCGAGCATCATGTTTCTGAATTGCTTCAAATGTCTTTCATGGTCTCCCGATCCATCATAAGCCTCCAAGCGAAAGAGGCCGAATTTCTTTGGGAGCTGGGCGGCGAGGATTTTTTCAATAAATTATGACTCTTTGAGGACGTAGGCAGCCATAGTCTGGCGTACATGATCGTACTGTTCGGTCATTCTTCCGTTGTCATCGTTGGGTTGGGTTTGCTTCTGACATTTTATCCCACCGCTTTCTCTCATTCCTTCGCCGTGTTTGTCGCTTTTGGAGGATTCTTCTCGCACTGCTGCTCGACTTACTTTGACGACTGATTTCGAGGGACGCTGGTGATTGCCCGAATGCAGTTTTGATGTTAGTGTGTTAACGGCTTCCGGCGGCTCCGCCATGGTCACCTTGGTCGCTAAATCCCTGACTTTCTAGTCGTGATCTAATTTACCTTGGGCTAGCTGCATCTTCAATATTTGTTGTTCCAATCATCGAACCTCAGTGGTTTCCTCTGGAAGGCTAGGTTGTAGGGGACGGTCGGCCAGGTTGGTGATCAACTCTGCGATAGCTGGTGTCACTGGTGGGTCCACTACAATCAGACAATTTCTCTCCAAAGTGTCTTCCAGGTTGCCCTGGTTGGGTGGGGACGGGAGTGTTGATCCTGCAATTGGCTCGGTCAATTGTTACGGTTGACCATGGTGATACGTCTCTTGTTAGGTTCAGTATCAATCCCGAATCGATTTACTACCATTGGAAGAAAAATTGTTTCAATCTTTCCCACAGACGGCGCCAAAAATGTTATGGGAAAAACCTAAAACACGAGTATGCCAAGATAGTAATATTATCAATTCAAGAAGATTTCCCAAGATAACCTTTACAATGTATTTCGACTCTTATATATACTACTCTTGGATGTTACTTTCTCATTAATTACATATATTTAATGAGCTGAAACCTAAATTAAATCGATTCCTATATATTCTCCTTAATCAACGATCCCTAAATATTTGACTGTTGACTATCCATCCTCGATTATCGGTCTTGAAGTCAGTACATTATGCTGACTTCATAAATGTTGTTAGGTAAACGGTTAGTTTGACGACTTGCCGAATAGACCAGCTTTTACCATCTTGCTCGGTCGGCTTTGGTGTTAACTCGCCTTTGATTGAGTCTGTTTGTGAAGTTTCCGGCCGCACGCACTAAAATCTATATCAACTTGTGTTGAGCGTGCTCGCCAATCAATAATGCTATGCTCAGCTAAATGTTGAGCGCGACCTGGCTTTCGTATCTTCTTTGTTCGGTATATCAGCTTTGGTCGAGCGTGTTCATCTTTGATCATCTTCTGCTCCACTCAAAGTGATCGTGCCCGGTTATATATCTTTCCTGCTCGGTTTGCATGCTTTGTCCACTCTTCTGGTCCTTCCTTAATTTTCCTCTTATTCTGCGCTGTTTCGATGTTTTTCTTTTATATTGATTGTGGGTATCTACTCCCTTATCAATAATCTTATTGACCATCACATTATTATTGTATATAGAGATGACCAATGCATATGCATCATAAAAAATGTAAATCAAAAAATAATTTTACTCCTTTGTTTGAAAATATAATTTACGACAAATATTACATACGTCTAAATTTATTTATTTTCAATATTTTAATCTATTAAAGCAAATTTTGAACATATAAACAATTTGGAGAATATGATAATAAATCAAAATTATTTTTTGATAAACATAAAAATATAAAAAAAAGTTTTTAAGAAGTTCAAATATATAAAATTGCGATAATTTTGGATTATTTTAATTTTAAATAAAAAACTTTATCTATGGTTTTATGATCATGGAAAGGTTTTTTCCAACTATGATGCTGAGTGATGATTGTCCAATACAATCTCACTCACCGTCATATAATTGGTGTATATAAAGATGACCAATGCATTTGCATGAAAGACAATATGAATGATATAAAATAATTTTATCTCTTTGTTAGATAATGTGGTTAGCAACATAGTTTGTGTACATCTAAACTTGTTTATTTTAATCCTTACAAATATGTTAGTTCATTAAAATATGTGAATGATATAAAATAATTTTACTTGTTTGTTAGATAATGTAGTTAGCAACATAGTTTATGTACATCTAAACTTGTTTATTTTAATCCTTACAAATATGTTAGTTTATTAAAATATATTTCCGGGGATATACAAACTTTGGAGAGCGGGATGTAAAATCCAAACTACTTTTTTTATAAACATAAAAAATATAAAAGAAAATTTTCACATGTTGAAATATGTTAAAGTAATGTCTCTTCTTTCGTATATAAATATGAACAACCCGATAACCATAGTGGTATAATATTGTCAGTTTTTTTTTTCAAAGGGTCGCTCAACTTTTGTTTTGGTCCCCTTTTAAAAAGCCTCATTTTAGTTGAGATATGAGAATGTTATTAACCGATGTGGGACTTTGGTTGCATCTAACAAATCCTACTCTCGAACAAAATATCACTTTATCCTCATCTCAATTGACTTTCATCCGCTCACTCTAATAAGGTTGTGACAATTTTTACCACCTCAGCCATAGATCTTTTCAACGGATCAATCTTCTCACTCTCATCAGACCACGTTGCTTGTTCCTTAGCGTCACTCCAATAATGTCACACCGCCTTGACACATGGAGTCATGGGCAGTCCAAACCAAATCATATTAGTGATCTATATAGCATATCGTTCACCTTAAACATGATTGTTGGTTCTGATGAGTTAATAAATTACTTATGGAATATTTCGGATCTTGAGTCTAATGTGACTAGAGAGAGAAAGTGTAGAGAGAGAAGGTGCAAAAAGAATAGAATAATATTCAATGTTCCACCTACCAAGAAAGTGGGTCACCTTTTATACTAAAGTAAGGTGGACCCATTAATATCCTTAGTGGGCTGAATTTATTATCAATTTGGCCCCTTGTTAAGTACATTGTATACAAATTTGCCTCTAAAGGATAATGAATACATTAATAACCACACCAAGTATCTTTTATTCGTAATCAACCCCTTGTTATTTATTCCGGCGAATTATACCCTTATCAGGTTCATCATGTTCGACATCCAAGAAATTTCACAACGCATTCCGACTAGGTTTGGAGCTCTGACACCATTTGTTGAGAATATGTGGGGAATGCATTTTTCGCTGGTAAATAACTATGAATAAGAATATGTTTCTACTTATATACCACTGATCATTCACATGTCTAATTGATGTGAGAGTTCGATCCTACCTTATATATATATTTTTTAAATATCGTATCTGTCTAGTTTTTACGGCAACAACTTGTTACGTACAAGTTGTCCAATTTGGTCCACTTTGACACTACTCAATGTGATGAAGAGGCCACATCGTCGTTGCAATATAACCCATCTCGACCACCGACATGTGTAGTTTCCTTAAACATTAAACACTATTCTAAAAAAAATTATGTTTATATTGGCTCGACGAATTGTAATCTTTATCATTATTGTCACAGCCATCGTATCCACAAGCTCATGTTTTGTCAGGACTACATGCGCCAAACACAATGTGAGGGAAAAATAATGGCTCACCATGTACCATATGTTTCATGACATGTGAGCACGACATTGTTGTCATATCTTCATTCACCTCCAACATCTCTAAACACCGACTTTTTCGTGTCTAAGTATTACTCATCTAAGGTGTTGGTGAGTCCATCTTTTATCACTACATACATGAGTCATAATATTTATTTTGATAGCGATATCATGACACGTCACATAACATGCTAAAATCTATGGTTAGTCACCGACATTGATCACATGTTGCGACACAGCCATTAAGATTACTACGTGCCAAAAACTGGTCACTTATGTTAATAAATGTTGCATATATGATTATTAGCGCGTGCCAATTATCCAGAGGCTCACATATATCACTAAAAGTTATAATTTTCGGTTACAATTATGATTACTCCAAAATGATTTTCTTAATTTTATAACCTTTTACTTTTACTTTTAAATTTTTTACCATTAATTTTAAATATTTACCATTTACTTTTACTAACTTACATTTACATTTTTTACTTTCTACTCATATTATTGAATTACAATTACTATATTTACTTCCTCCCTTACTATTTATCGCAGTCCTGTCTCTCTTCAGATTCTTACTCAAACCTCATCTCAACGAAAACATGAAAAATATCCTTATAACCCAACAACACCACCATGTCTCCCTTCTCAATTCTTCACCATTAGATTTTTCGATTCTAAATTCAGTCTCTTTCTTTCTCTTTTCCCAAATCCAAATATGTAGTCTATTGTTTTTCCAATTCGAAATTCATGGTCTCTTTCTTTCTTTTATTTTTCCGTCTTTTTCTTTTCCAGTTCTAGCTTTTCCGATTCTAAATATGTTGTTTATTGTTTTTCTAATTCTAAATTCATAGTCTATTTAAATCTGTTCAAATTAAAAAGTGAAACCCATTAGCCACATCCACTGCAACCAAAAGAAAAGAAAGAGGCAAATAGAAAAGTAGATTATCCTACTTCATGCCTTGGCGGCCTCACATCAACACTATGAGTATAATTTTTGTTATTTTCTTCCTAACTGACTTTTAAAATTTGTCTAATTCATCCCTTTTTAATGTTATAACATCTCACAATATTTTTAACTATTCATCTATATTTTATGTTTCAACTCATTAATATAATAATAATAATAATAATAAATAATAATAATAAATTTATTATTTCGAAAATAAATTATAGATATTTTTTAAAAAATACCCACCATTACAAGTTTAAATTGAAACGTATATAATAAAAAGAGAGTAAAACCAAAAAAAAAATTAAACAAACGTAAATAAACACAGTTGTTAGACGTTTAAAAAATATTGTTAGTCCATTTCACGTGTACGTTCACGTTACATAATTTTTTTTTCATTGTTTTTTTCAAGAATTCTCTTTGTGTTGGAGAGTACTTTGATAAATCTATTGATATGACTTCTGTATCAGGTTGTTCTTGTTTTAGACTCAAATACTTTTCTTTTGTTGCTTGACTTTTCACGTGTCTTTTATTTTTTTTCTTCTTCTAGTTTGACCAATCTTGGTTCAATTGATTCCACATGGTCAACTTTGACTCTCAAGAGTTGGAGTAGTTTCAATTTATAATTGGATAAGTTTCATCTAAAGTTGGAATAGTTCCAACTCCAACCCTCTGTTTTCACGTGTTTTATTTTACACAATATAATTGTGGAGGACAAACGTGAAGACTACTATGATGTAGAATTTGGCGATGAAGATACTAGTCATAATCGATCACGAAGAGCACGTGCACGATTTATCCACGGCCTAATATTTATTAGGATCGCACAACGATGAATATAAATGTAATGTGCACGATTTATCCACGGCCTAATATTTATTAGGATCGCACAACGATGAATATAAATGTAATGGAAGATTACATGATGCGTTATTAGAAAAATATGTTCTTCAACCGTCGATCAACAATTGTGAAACGATCTTATTCAACAATTATGAGCGAAATAAATTTAAAAAAAATATAGGATAAATCATGTTTCGATATCTAATGTTTTTGAAATTATTATTAAGTATTCTATTGTCATTTTTTAATATATAACTTTTAATTATATTTATGTATTTTTCTTTAAATTTTTAACTATTATTAGTTTTAATTTGTATTTTTTCTCAAAATTTATTAAAGTAACCATTCATTACTACAAAACAATAGAATTATTTGTATTCAATGATTATTTTTCCAACATATATTGAACAAAATAAGCTTAAAATACAAAAAAACTAAAAAAATATGTTCTATTTTAAATTTTTGATAAAAAAATATTTTCAAAATATATCGAAATGACTACTCGATCGTTAAAAAAAATTAAAGTGTTGCTGGAATTGATTTTTTTCCGACAAATATTAAAATTGGAGACTCCCATATAAGTTCAAATATTAGTTCAAAATCGACATTTGATACAAAATAAGATGATAATCCATTTTTGGTACCAATCACCGAACAAAATATTTCAATACCCCTCATCTTTCTAAATACAGTATTTTTCTAACAAAAATAAGTTTATTTATTTATTTATTTTATTTAAAAGTTTGTATCTTTTTATATAATGCCAAAAATAAAACATAAATCACCATTATATTTATATTTACGAGAGGAATTAAACAAGTGGTCTATATGATATGTTTTGGAAAAAAATATTAAAAATACTAAAAAATTATATTAATACTATTAAAAAGTTAAAAGTGCTAATTACCGGTATTAGAAAATCTAATCTCATTAAGACTCTTGTCCCAAATCACTCGTGAACAAAGATACATGTTGATGACGACCGTGAAGATAAATTACCACTTAGAATAGGAGTTCCACGAAACAAATCAGACAAGGCATTTTCCAAATTGTCAGGTCCAAACCTCGCTAGTGCCTCCAAGTTTTTATCCCCACTTAACATAAGAGTTGGCTAATTGAAATTAAAATATTTATGAATATGAGAAGGCTAAGTGAAGGGAATAGGCCATATAGGCTCCACTAAAAGAGTAGCTTGAGGCGGCCTTACCTGTAGATCTGGAGGAAATGGATTTACTGGTGGAAATGGCTGAGAAGGTTTCACTAACTGTGCTGAAGCTAAGCTGGAATAGTCAGACTTACTGATGGAAAGGTCTGAGAAGGCTTCACTGATTGAGGTGGAGCTATGATAGATGGACTGACTGGTGAAAAGGGCTGAGCACTGACTGAGCTGGAGCTGGGATAGATGGACTTAATGATGGAAAGGGCTGAGCACTGAATCAGCTGAAGCTGGAATAGACGGACTTCCAGTTATAAAAAAAATAGTATTAATAAAATAAAGTTTAATTCAAAATTTAATTTGTAAATGTAAAATAAAATGAAATAATATTAAACTAGAAAAAGAAAATATATATCAGAAGAAATCGAAAACAAAGACCTAAAGTTAGATAAGTAAAAATGAATTTGGATTAGTAAATAAGTAACTAAATGGTAAATATCTATTTTGAAAATATTTGTTATTAAAATGACTTTAATTTTTTTATTAAGCTATAAAAAGAAATAAGCATTTAAAGGTGGACCAAAGATGGATTATGGACTTATTTTAGTATTGGAATAGAAATAGCCCTAACATATACATAATAAAATTTATTAAATTTGAGAAAAATGATTTTGAGCTCTGTCGAATGGATAAGCTAACCTAAACAATGGAAATGTGAACGATTAAAATTAAAGAATACATACAATAATCAAAAATTGGAACAAACAATGATTTTGAGCCGTAATTTCATCTTATTCAACCATCTCTTTCGAGTTTTTTTATATGACAATTAACATAATGATTTTATTATATAAACTATCGGTTTCATCCATATTTTATACGTGAAAACCTATAAAATTAGGCCATGTGTCACTAAACAATAGTTTGGCGATACTGCAATATAATATGAAAACAAAATGTTAATTTTTTTCTCCAACTTTTGGATCTTTTATTAATAAATTCAAAAGAACAAGGCCCATCAGACCCATATTGTAAAAGCGTACATTAGAGGTAAGTTTGAATTTTACAAAATTAACGCGGGACATTTCATTAAGCTCCAAGTTTAGCTTCGTCTTCTTCATGCTCCAAGCTAGCATCCTATTCAGAGTTCCTACAACAATCTGATCCAAAACTTTTACACTTTTACAGACCAAAAGTTTCTTCATAAGCATCTTTATTCGGAGCAGTCAAGATACCTTCTGAATTCAATGGTTTAGATTAAGAATGCTTGCTGGCTGCTTTGCTCAATATCAGGCAATCAGATATCTTTCTTGAGGAAAATTGACGACTACTTAGCAAACACGTACCCCAATCATTATCTTTAGTTCTTATGTACCAAATACCAAGACTCTCTAGAAGGAAAATATCCCTCAACTCATTAGGATATGACTCTAGACTATAGTCTAGATTTTTATCATTTTCCAGCGTGTGCTTTGCTAGCCAGTCTACTGCTACATTTTTTTCTCGGATTATATGAGTAAGAGTTATGCTAGATGAAATGAGGCCTCTACAACATTTGGCCAAATGTTCCAAATACCAGAGGGCATTACCTCTAAGGATAACTTCAGTTAAGATTCAAGAATCCCTTTCCATTTCAAAAAAGGTGATACTTTTGTCTTTGCACATTAGAAGGTTGTCCTGTAATGATCTACTTTAAGCTACTAATGAAGATTGGTTCTCATACCTTTTTACCAAAAACTGCTATCATTTCACCTTTTGGGTTCCTGATGATACCTCATCCACTTGCTTCTCCTCTGAAGTTACTATCCCCGTATGTGCTTAATTTGTATCTTGTTCTCTTAGGTAGATTACACATTAGAGACAAATAAATTATAGGCTTTTTGGATGGTAAAGACAACCTATATAGATTGCGTTGTTGTTATCCTTCCCCCAGGTTTTTCTTTTGAGAAGATATCCTTGATCAAGAGCATATATAGTCCTTAATACGTAGTCAATCATCGATTTTGAAGTTGTGGTGTTTCCTTTGTGCTTTTTCGTGTTTTTAGCAGACCATATCACCCAATTGATTATCACTGGAATGATAGTTCTCACATGAGTATCATTTGATGTCGACCCAAACCAATTTCTCAGCATATGGGTGTAGGACATATTTTCATTGATGAAGATTTTGAAAATTGAAGCGAAATCGGACCAGGTTACCCAAGCCTTGGCACATTGAACGAAGAGATGAGAGATTTATTCAGAATTAGGATAATGCTGACACTTAGAAGCCAGATGAAAACCCTTGTTTTGTAGAACATAATCGATTGGTAGCCATTTCTGGATAACCTTCCAAGTTAAGAAGCAAACTTTGTAAGGCTGATATTATTCCATATGTTTTTGAACAAGTTAGATTTATTATTTTTCCTCCTGATGAATTCTTAAGTATCTTTTGTAGTGAATTCACCTGACTTTGACAGAGCCCATTTGATGTGATCCTTGTTGTTAGATAGGGAGATCTTGCTTATTTTCTCAATTGTAGCAAATGAAAAGTAGTTTCTCAGCCTGTCTAAATTCCAACCTCTATTTTCCCAATAAGATCTTACCTGTTTAGGAATATACCATGTCTAATCAATCCAGAACTCCATATTCCCTTCAACCAGTTGCCAGTTGATCATTCTATAAGCCTTTCCTCTTATTTTCAACAGTTTGTCCTAAACATTAGATCTTTTCCAATTTTTAGGTGCAGTTTAGGGGTGGTAGTTGTATTAGTAGATGGACTTCATTATTCTTGACCAAATTGACTTTTTCTCTCTGAAGTTAAACCATATTTTGTAAGAAAATGAGTCTTGAATTTCATTCACTCTTCTTATGTTCAAGCCCCCTTCATCATAGGGCTTGCAAATTTTAGACCAAGAAGACCATGAGATGACTTTACAACCTTCTTTAAAGCCCCAAAGGAATTTATTGCAGCAAGTTTCAATTCTCTGGATTGTTGATTTAGGAATAAGGGAAGATTGCATGGTGTAGATTGGTATAGTATTTAGTACATTCTGTACCAGGAAAAGTCTACCTCCAAAGGAGAGAAAAATGTTGTCCCACTCCATAATTTTAGACCTAATTTTACATACCAAATCTTCATTGTTAGTTTTCTTGTTGTTGTTACTGATGGTTACACCCAAGTGCTTCATATGGAGATTATTTTGTTTAAAGCTCAAAGTTTGTTCCAGTTTGATAATTCTGTTTCTGGTCATTTTTAGGATGCATAAAATTTCGTTTTTTATCTGTTAATTTCTTGCCTTGATATTTCATTCTAGTGATCAAGGAAATTTTGGATCCTATTCACAGAAGATGATAATCCATTGCAGAATAAAATAAGATCATATGCAAAATCCAAACAAGGTACATTCCAGCCTCCTCTGTTCTTGTATCTAATTGCGATATGTTGATTTGTGAGCTGCTTCAAACCTCTTATCATATATTCCTCAGTAATTATAAAAAGGCTTGGAGATAAAGGATCTTCTTACTTGAAGTAACCTTTCATTTAACCATTAAGTATGATGGAGAAATGATTGTTGCTGATGTTCTCTTTTATTAATCCCAAAAAGGATTCTCCAAAACTAAACACAGCCAGAATCCTTAAGAGAAACTTGTGATAAACCCTATCAAGCCATTTTGATATATTCACCTTGACCATGAGATTACCTCATCTAGTCTTGAAGTTTAGGTCATAACAAAGTTCCTTTGTAATTAAAATATTTTCATGTATACTCCTGATCTTGATGAAAGCTGTTTGTTCATCAGAGATAATGTTAGGCAGTATTATATCAAGTCTTTGATTTTGAAATTACTATGCTGAACATTGTAGTAAGGCTAATTGGTATGTAGTCCTTCCAACTTTTAGGAGAATCATTCTTTGGAACTAGACAAGTAGATGCGGTGTGGACTCCAATAGGAACATGATATCCTTTCAAAATGTCCATGACAACTTCACAAAGATCTCTACTTATGATTTCCCATTATGATTTGAAGAATAGACCATTGAAGCCATTATATCCTGTTGTACCAGTAAGATTTAGAGTATTAGTAGAATTTTTAATCTCTATATCATTTGGAATCGCCATTAGCATGTTATTTTCTTCATCTGAGACCAGTTTAGGTATCAAGTCTAAGAGATTTTCATCTTGATTAGCATTGGTATCATCAGCTAGAATTCTTCTAAAGTATCTCTCAACTTAGTCTCATGTTAAGGTCTTGTCATCAATCCAATTAGCTCAATCATAAATTCGACGGATTTGGTTTCTTTTTCTTCCTTTTTTCATAAAACTATGAAAAATAACTGTGTTCTTGTCACCATCCCTTAACCAGTTTGAGTGTGTGTTTTTTCTCCAAAACTTTCATCTCTAGCTATCAGTTCTTGTCACCATCCCTTAACCAGTTTGAGTGTGTGTCTTTATCATGTAGGAGTTTATCATCAGGAGGGTTAGAGACTTGGTAGTTATTTTCTCTGTTTGGATTTCATCTTCTATCTGCTTTAGTGAATTGAAATCATTCCCAAATATATTCATGTTCCAGCTTTTCAAATATATTTTCGGGCTCTTTAATTTCCCCCAGAATTTGCATATGGAGTTGCCTTTAATGTCTTCAGTCCAGCTTTTGTTTACCATATCCATAAACCCTTGGTCTCTGATCTACATGTTCATGAATCTAATGGCTGGTTTAATTTGACCTTAATTTTTATACAAGAAGATGATAATTGGAGAGAGGTCAGAGAATCTCCTTGAGAGATGTTTGATTGATGAGTTCTCGAAGTAATTGGACCAGGCATTATTATATAAAACCATGTCTAGCTGCTCATTAGGCTTTAATATGGCCTTGAAGTCCCCCATAAGCATCCACTCTACAGTAACATCATAAATAACCCTTATGATGTACCATAAGTAGTACTTTTGATCCCTTTTACTTTTACCATAAACAACTGAAACTCTGAAGATTTTTTAAGAGAATATGATACTTTATTTTTAGAAAAAGTATTTGATCGTCATCCAGTAAAGTTTCCACCTCATAGTCAGCATTCCACATGACCTAAATCTTATTGTTTTTGTTACCAGCATAACCTGCAAAGCCCAGTTTATTAGAAATTCCAAATATATTAAAATAGATATAGTCATTTGAAATATGGTGGAAAGGGTTTAGAAGGCCCTTTCAGCTACAATATTTTTGTGGAGAATGGTCATTTGGCATTCGAGCTTTTAGTTTTTTTAGGTTTTTTTTCCACTATTTTGATCTCTTTCTTTGTTTCAATTAGCTTCATTTTTGGAGCATTATGTATGCTTCTAATGTTGTCTTTTAGAGGATATCTACTAGGATTATGGGATGTTTTTGTGTCTCTGATGGATCCAAATAGCACTTCATTGTCAATAGTCTAAAGAGCCTCAATTATCTCAAAACGTTTTACTTCATTGTTAGGATTAGTTGTAGAAGCCCATTCAGATGCAGATAAACTTTTATTGTTGTTTGATTCTTCTATGATAGTGTTCTCATCTCTTTGCTTGGTTGTCTTTATTTCACCCAGTGGTATCTTGCTTGCTTCTTGGCTTTGATTGCTTGGTATATCACCATGACCTTTTGCTGCTTTAATTACCATAGACTTGATTTTGGGAAATTCGGTAGCGCTAGTTTGAGTTCCTTCATGTTTTGTTGTGTCAATATCATCAGAGTTTACTGGATGAAGATCTTGATTAATCTGGTAATAAAATAAAATATTGATTTAAGTTAAAGTTTGCATAAAACCAGTCAAACAAAACACAAAAAAACATATTTTAATTCTACTGTATAGAAAATACAAACTGATAAGGTAGTAGATATCCACAGCATATATGAAGGGAAAAGGTTAACCGAACATACTTAGTTAAAACATACCGAGCCTCTAATCATCGAGCAAATCCGATGCGAACACAAAACATGGAAGCGATGAGAGCCAGAGCAGAGCAGAAGCGTACGAACTCAAAAGATTAAGAGGGAGCTGAGAAGAGATGCAAGCTCGAGCAGAGCAGAGGTGAGCAATAAGTAAAGGTAAACCAATGAAGAGCAAAGGAAAAACACGAACTCTGATGAAGGCTCGTTCAGATGAAAGCATTAATAAATAAGAGGATGAGATAACAAATTCCGAGCTGTACCTGATCAAGATCGAGCGAGCCTAAAACCAAGAAAGATCACAAAAGTCAGACATTTAAGATGAAAGCGGACCTGCTCGGGAACTCTGGAAACTGATGATCATTAACGAATTAATATATTACAAGAGTAAACTTTATAAGACAACAATAATGACCACTAATTAGGGATATTTTACAAACGTTACATTCAAGATCTTCGTATCTCATAAACGATCTTGTATAATAAATAAGATAGTAACTGCTAAAAGTAAGATAAATGAGGATTGAGAGTGATATAATAGGATTATGTTCTTCTTCTTCCCGAAGCAATAATACTCATTATCTTGGCATATCGGTGTTAGGGTTTTCCTGTTAACATTTTTGGCGCCATCTGTGGGAAATAAAAAAACCCTTCCTGGTGTCTAGACACCAAATGTAGTAACCAGATCCGGTATTGATATGGAACCTACAGAAAGACGCATCATCATGGATAACCCAAATCAAGTGGTGGAGCCAGTCAAGAGACCAACTTTCCCACTTCCTGCTAATCAGGAGATTTATTTGCCGTATGACATGGCGGAGAATCCGCCAAGAAATCCCTTGGTCGCGGTAGATCGTCCAGTAGCACCGACCATCGTAGAAGTTATCACTAATCTTATGGATCTACGTATCAGATCCAACCTCCCGGAAGAAGTAACTGAGGTTAGGTGGCTGGAACAACGGATTCTGGCAATGCAAATGGCTCAAGTAAGTCTGATCGAGACTAAGAGGTCAAAGACCAATCAACCAAAGCAACCATAGCAGAACTGAATGATGCCATTATTGCTTTAACTACAAAGCTGCGCAATAATGGGCATCAGCCGCCTAGGTCCATAACTGAGGCAAGCTGGGTGGCTATGCGCGAAGGATCTTCCAAGAGAGCCAAGCAATGTGAAGGAACTGGAGAGAGTAGTGGCCAGAAACGCCAAAAGCATGCATCCCCAAAACCTGACAAAGAAGAGGTAGTAGAGCAATACGATCACGTACGTCCGAAAATGACACAATATATTCTTAAAGAGTTGCCTTTGTTGAGAAAAGACTAGCCGCACAACTTTTGATGAAATTTGATCCATTCCCCTTGGAACCATACGATGGCTCAAGAGATCCGGAAAGACATCAGGAATAATTTAGAAATATGATGTTGGCTTTCAGTCCAGACGATGTGATGATATGCATGGATCTTTCTATGACCCTCAAAGGTATAGTGATGGAGTGGTTCAGTAGCTTTCCTAAAAGTTCAATCTACAATTTTGCAAGACTTTGGAGTACGTTCAGAAACAGATTTGTAGGTAACAAAGAGCTGGGTTTGGATGCTGATTCCATCATGGACCTCTACCAAAGGAGGGGAGAGCCTTTAAAATGATATATAAAGAGATACGTTCATGCCATGAAAAACTCCCCAATCTAGAATAAAATATGGCAGTCTCCTCTCTAAATAGAGGGCTCGACCGACAGGGTAACCTGTATGTCGACTTGATAATGTTCCTATGTGATAAAATAGCAGATCTCTTGGCGTGCATCGACCAATTCATTGAAGTTGACGATGCATCTAAAGCACCCAACTAGCTGAGATAATCGTGAAAGACACCAAAGTATCCATGCATGACATAAGAATGATCGAGAATGGACCACGTCGAGAGTCTTTGAGAAACGCCGATGGAACCTGTAGAGAATCTTCAAGGAATACGAGCAGCCAGCGTGCTACGGTTTATGAAAATCGTGCACAATATTTCACCCTGCTCACAAAAGCGATTTATACCATCTACGACCAACAATCGAGATAAGATACGATACCAATCCCCAAGAGCCATGTTAGCCTCAAGATAAAAATGGTCGACCCGACATTTCTATGCGTACCACAACGACCACGGTCTGGAAACTACAAGAAGAAAAACAAAGGTTAGTAGACAATGGCATTCTAGTCCAATTTTTTCAGCAACAAGTTTTTTGGTGTCCGAGCAAACAAGTTTTTATGGTATATGATCAACAAATAAGGTATAGAAGCTGACTCTGCTCAATTACATGCGCTGATTCAAATGACGCCTCCTGTGAACATCAAGGAGGTTTAATGCTTCACAGGATGCCGCACTGCCCTATCTCATTTTATTTCAAAGGCCTCTGATAAAAGGCACCCTTTCTTTAAAGTCTTACAGGGAGAAAATAAATTTTCTTGGAACGACGAGTGCGATGCGACATTCATCGCCCTAAAAATGTAACTCACCTCGCCAGAAATACTATCGACCCTGGCACCACGAGACCATTTATACCTTTATTTGGCAGTCCCCAACTATGTTGTCAATGCAGTGCTCGTCAATGAAGTAGTAAACCTTCAACGACCCGTTTATTATGCTAGTAAACTCTTAGTTGACGCCGAGACATGATACATGAATCTAGAAAATCTTGCTCAGCATGGAAAATGCGACCGTACTTTCAAGGTCATACCGTCATTGTCTGCACATCTTTTCCTCTGCGCAACGTGCTGCAAAAATCAAACATTTCAGGACGCCTTAGTAAGTGTTTAGTCCAGCTCGGCGAATATGACATCAAATTCGAGCCTCAAAAGGCGATTAAACAACAGGCGGTAGCCGACTTCTTAACCAATTTTTAGCATCCCGACCACTAGATGAAGACCCCAGCACCATTAATCAGGAAAATACTTGGTTTTTAGAAGCCGATGGGGCCTCAAGAAACTCTAGAAGTGGAGCTGGTATTCTTTTCAGGACGCCAATAAGGGAGCAAATCAAACAATCAGTATGTTTCGGTTTCCCAGTAATTAACAACGTGGCAGAATATGAGGCTGACGTAGGAGGCATGCACTTGACATGAATTTGTTGTGCCACCACTCTTATGGTACGCTCAGATTCCTAATTAGTTATAAATCAAACTAAGGGACTATTTCATGCAAAACATGAGGGAACCTAAACTTAGCTCACAATACTTAAAAAATGCGAAGCATAATTTCACAATGTTCACCACTCTTTGGTACCATCCGCAGTATGCTGGATCGACATCACCAAAGATTTGCGAAGCCCTTATTTACTGTATCTCACCCATAAAACGCTACCATTGGATAAATCCCTCGCATGTGCTTTACAGATGCGAGCAACCAAATATTGAATACTTGATAAGGTTTTATATCAAAAACGTCCGACCAGGCAATTACTACGCTGCTTGAATCGAGAAGAAGCCACCACATTTCTCTACGATTTGCATGTCGGAGCGCACTACGACCTTCACAATCTTATTCACAGATTCCTCTTTGCAGGTTATTACTGGCCATAGTTAGCTGTCGACACCGAGCACCTGGTTCAACAGTGTCATGCTTGCTAGTAGTATGCTAACACTGTACATTTTCCGAGCGAATCCATGACGATGAACCCAGTACCTTGTCCTTTTGACAAATGAGGGATGGACCTTATACGACCTTTAGCAATGGCCACCGGAAAAAGACAGTTTTTAGTGGTCGCGGTTGATTACTTCACAAATTGAGTAGAGGGTAAGGCACTGTTCTAAACCATATCTCAAGAGATATGTGACTTCATACATCATCAAAAATCTTAATGCGTTTTGGAATTCCTTAAGTTCTAATGATGGAAAATGGGCATCGATTCCAGAACTCCATGCTATCCACTTTTTGCACGCTTTGGCATCACCCAACATTTCTCCACACCATATTATCCGCAAGCGAATAGGCAAGTCGAAGTAACCAATAACACTATCTTGGATGTCATAAAAAATAAATTAGAAGGGGCAAAAGGTAAATAGTCGGACAAAATAGCTAAGGTTTTATGGGCTTACCGCATAACCCCCCGCGCCACCATAGGTGAAACACTATTCACCCTCGTATATGGATCTAAGGCTATCGTGCCGTCAAAAGTGCTAATAGCCACTCACCGCATTACAAACTACTGAGAGAAAGATAACGAGGCTAACCGAGAAATAGATATCGACTTAATCGAAGATTGGCGAGATCAAGAATGTGTAGGGGTTGAGCATTATAAAAGCTTAATGCGCATTATAATGAGCATTATAAAATCCAAATATTACTACGTATCAACAGTTTTTGCCGCAACCTCCATTTTGGTTGCATCGGCCATGCCAACGGCATCGGTCTTCCTTTTTTCCAAACGACAAGCAATGTTTTATGTGCACCAAGGTCTATTTTTGGATTCAACGCCATCAGATCAGCCACAAGTTTCATGTTATCCTTATGAATCATCCCCGTAGCCACCTGCATCACTTGTTGCTCCCTCGCCTCCAAATCTGCTACTGTGTGCCTCTTCATTGTCGCGCGCTCCTCCTCCATCTACTTATGGATCTTAGCCAGCTGTATTTTCAGCTCTTCAATCTCCATAGTTAAACCCACTATCTTCGCAGCTTTCTCCTCCACCTTACCAGCGTGACTCACATTTTGATACAACAACTTGGAATTCTGAGCTATCAGAGTATCATTCTTCTTCACCGGCTCATTAGTATGTGCTCACAACAAGGTTGTATTACTTACTACTACTCAGCTGTGTTTGCTCATAACATCCCTCTCGTCACAAGCCTTGAGCAATTATTTGTGAAACTCTTCATTATCCTTCACGACCTTGTATGCATGTTATTTCGCCGAACTATAGGAATTCTTAAACCGGGCCAGTTCGGTGGTCAAGATCTGAACCAAGCCAAAGAACAAGCGCTCCGGCTTTCACTTCTCCATTAGTCTGATATCATTAGAGAACATGCGATAATGCGCAAGCGCATGCGAATTATATTGTATCTGCCCCAAAATAAAAGCAAGGCAGACAAATTTACTACGATCTCAATTCCCAACGATTAAAATCAAACGCAACATAATAAAAAATGCATATAAAGTATACCTCTATTTCCAAATCCAGCTTCCTTTGCAGGATCTCGGTTATAGGAATCGTATCATAAAAGGATAAATCTGAGTCGTGACGCAGCTGATCAATCATCATCTGCGAGGCCACGGGCATCACCAGTTTCAACGATGGAATATGCGCTATTACTTGGACCCTTTCCCCAGCTGCACTTGATATTTTTGCAAGTGGATCCCCAGGTACCACAACATTCACTAACGTAGAGCATGAACCTAACCAATGCACAAAATTCTTCTCTCCTCCCTTCATATCTTTCTCGGACACCTTCGAATCTTTTACCTTATCATCGCCCTCAATCACAACCACTTCGAGGTTGCTCACCGAGGGGTTATTCTGTTCAAGGTTTTGGGGAGCATTATTCTCATGCTCATCCAACATCCATCCACATCGAATTCATAAACCAACACCATATTTCGTTGACTGAATGGTACCGCATGATCGCTACCTTGCTTTTCTTCTTTAATGGACTAACTTCCTTTTCCATCTCATCTTCACGCGGCCTAGCGGACCTTTCTCCACCTTCCATTGCCTTTACCACGCCCGACAATACCACTTTTTAGCTTTGTCCTTCTGCCTCGTCGCCTTTCTCGACCCTTTCTAAAGTAAACGATGACCCGCTCGTCTCCCACTCCTTCCTCCTTTGTGGCAAGGATAGACCAAGCCCAATATAATTCTCCTCCTCGTACCTTTTCTCCATCAAAGCGCGCAATCTTTCCAAGGTCACATTTTCTCCACTCCCACTCATGATCACCTGGACGTCTTTAGAAATGTGCAATTCTGGAATGCGCCACAGCCCGGACTTTAAATAGTTTATTGTGCAAAAAACTTGTGTGAGTTCAATCCCCGAAACAACGTTTGCAGCAGCAAATAGCTTTGCTAGAAGATTCATCGAGCCCTTAGGTCGACTCTCCTTACACCACTCCTGATATTTACCTTCACCTGCATAAATTACAACACAATTATAAATCACACTATTCAATCTTCATCTAAATCACTACTAGAGATCTTACACTTGGCTTTCCAATGCCTTTTATTTGAAAATTCAGTTTAGCACTCTCATGCTCCCAATTCCCAGACCTATAGATGAACCTATGCTTCCATTTTTTGTCTTAGCTCAGCAGATCTACGATATGCCTCGCTCTATTCAGTTGAAGATAGAAAAATGGCGAGTGTGTCAACTTAGACACCGCTACTGCCGCTAACAAATCAAGCCAAGCAAATGGTTATTTTGAAGAGTTGTGAAATAAGCACACTACTCAATATGGTTATCCATCCATTTGTCGTTAGATGAATCAGGCATATCCCAAAAAAGCTGAAAAATCCCTAATCAATGGGGGTAAGGGGAGTCGTAAGCCCTAGTCAAATAAAGTAGTATACAAGCATGTCGCGCCTTCTTAAGTGGTATAAGGTTGATCCCCCGCACGCGGTGCCCTAATGGTGACATCATCAGGCAATACATATTTATCCCTAAACTCCAAGACAGACCCTTTGGTCAGATACCCATATTTAGGGGTAATTTTGGCAAAATATTCCTCTAGAAAATCAGCCTTCTCATATTCTGAATCAACTTCCATAACTTTCTTCCTCATAAATTTCTTGGGCGCTATGGTTTAACCGAGTGCTATTACCCAACAATGGTTATCAGAATTCGGCATTATCCTACGCTACGTGGTTTCAGTTTTGACAAAGGCACCCCTCTACAACAAAAGAACATAAGACCAGAATCCTTAATACTCTATTTACTTAACAAATACAGTTTTCTACTCAAAAGCAAAAGAAAACTCGACAAACCTTTAAACAAACCTGTATAAACGTCTCTTCATTTCTCTTAGATACAAGCACACGCAAAAAGTACTCCTGCAAAATGACAGCAACTAGAGACGCCTGGAAAAGGAAAGCATCTTCTCTTTTCTCCTCAAGAAACGCCAAGTTTTTTCTTTGTGAAAATACATGCAAGACAAATTTCGAATTTATGAAGACAAACTGTTGTTATTCCCAAGTAATGAGGACATGTAACCCAAACGCCACGAAGTAATAATACCCATCACATCATTTATCGAGAAACTAAACGACTTGTTGCTTTTTCAAATCAATTTGTGAGACAACTAAATCTAAATCTACGTGCGCTATCACATCACGGATTTGACATGTCACCTATGCTTCATTCACATTTATTATAACCCCTGAATTTGTTCCACCAAGTAACCATTACACAATTACTCGATTGACTACGGGAGAGCCCTGATAAGGTAATAGATATCCACAACAGATGTGAAGGGAAGATATTAACTGAACATACTAAGTTAAAACATACCGAGCGTCTAATCACCGTGCATATCTGATGCGAACACAAAACATGGAAGAGATGGAGCCCGAGCAGAGCAAAAGCGCGCGAACTCAAAAGATTAAGAGGGAGCAGAGAAGAGGTGCGAGCTCGAGTAGAGCTGAGCTGAGCAAGAAGTAAGGATAAACCAAGGAAGGGAAAATTAAAAGCACGAACACTAATGAATGTCCGCTCGAATGAAAGCATTGATAAATAAGAGGATGAGATAAGCAAATCCGAGCTGGGCCTAATCACGACTGAGCGAGCCTAAAACCGAGCAAGATCCTAAAAGTCAAACGCATAAGATGAAAGCAGATTTGCTCGGGAACTCATGAAACTGATGATCATTAACGACTCAATATATTACTAGAATCAACTTTAGAAGACCACAATAATGACTGTTAATTAGGGATATTTGACAAACATTATAGTCAAGATCTTTTTATCTCATAAATGATTTTGTACATAAATAAGATAGTAATTGGTAAAAGTAAGATATATAAAGATTTAGAGTGATGAAATAGGATTATGTTTTTCTTCTTTCCAAATTAATAATACGCACTATTCAGTGTTAGAGTTTACCCGTTAACGCAAACAATAATTATATTATATAAAGAAATAGTATGAAAGTTTTTTATACTGAATGGCTTGTGAGCTACCTACCACACTTTGGCAATATATTATAAAATGAAGAGTGGCTAACAACAAATCGTGGTGGATAATATCATAATTTTAAATTTTTAGTTATAATAATTTTATGTTAGTTATTTTAACCGTCCGATTTGGTTTTGTCAATAATTGGACAGAATCAGACCCATGACAGTTCTAATAATGACCGCACTTTAATAAATTGAATAAAAAGTAATTTAATAATTTAGATAAAAAAAATAAATGTTAAAAATAAATATTTAAAATAATGACCGTAAAAATCAATTTAATAATTGATAAGTATTTAAAATGAAATTGTAAAAATGTCAAAAATAAAAATAAAAAATTAGAAAAATTAAATGAGAAATACTTTGAACATACAAAATAATTATAACTTTGAATGCTTTAATTGGCACGCACAAATAAACATATGCTTTAATTATTACCACATTTGTAAACATAAGTTACAAGTTTTATATCGCCAATTTAAAACACGAATGAAATTTAATAGCTCACATGTGACCAAAATTCTAGTGATTGGAATCAAAATTCTAACTCAAGATGGGGTAGAATAATTCCTTCTAATTCCGATCAATTTATTTAATCAAATCTTAACCCATCATATTGTCTAATAATAATTCTATCAAAATCTTCAATGCTGAAAGAGAGGTGGAACATTTGGCCTTGGTAGCAAGTTTCCTGAATAAACTTATACATCATGTGTCTAAATTGATGACCTTAGAAAGAAACAACAACGTCCAATTCGTGAGTTGTATTTTGAAATATAAAGTTTACTCCGCAAAATTTCTTTTCAACAATAATTCATTTACATCAATTCTGATTTTGATAAAACAAACTTCTGGTAACATTTAAAAAGTATTACAATGTATCTTCCCTGTAAAAGATAATTTTACGAAACCAACAAACTTTTTACCTGGAAAACTACTTTTCGCTGTTGGTCAAGTTCAAGCTATAATCCCACAACTTCTTTGCTAGTTCTGTATCTTCTGCTAGAGAGCTTCGTTTGCACGTATTGCAGTCCGCATAGTATTCACCTCTTGCCCCCTTTATTTGTGGATGCAATGCTACATAGCACGTTGTTGCCGCTCCCTAAAAGAATTTGTGGCAACCCGAGTGATTGTCATTACGGTTTATAGAGGCAATTTCTTTCGTAAAGAAAATATTATAAAACCTTTGTCCACTGAATGTAGAACAAAAGGTTTTCTTTTCTAAAACTGTGTTTCTTCAAATCAAACCTTTGCATAAATCTGTACTTTGTTTCGGAACTATGCTAACGAAAAAAAAACACACACCTGGGGGATGCTCTTTAGCATGTATTTACAAAACATGTTGCCGATTTCTGCATCACAATTGAGAAGAATGAAAATTTGATTACTAATAAGTTGACTAATTTGTGAAAAATCAACAAAGAAGAGCTATTTTCAACTCACAAGTATACAATCCCACAAAAAAAATCGTAGCTTACATTAGAAAATCAATTCGGTGAAAGGCTTACTATTGAGAATACTGTGATAGCGCAGAAGATTTGTCATGATAGATCCAGGATGAAGTGAATTAGCCGTAATATTTGATCCTTCTTCCTGTTAATAGGAATATATAGACATGAAGGAAATAGTTATTATTTGGAATAAGCAATCTGATGAATACACACACACATTTACATTTTAAATTGTGATTTTACCTTCAGCTGCCTTGCTAGCTCATTGGCATGCAATATATTAGCAAGCTTTGACTGTCCATAGGCATATATGGAGTTATAACTGTAAAAAGTAAGCAGGATTAGATAAGATAAGATATTGTTTTGAAGAACAAAATTGTGAAATAAATCACCTTGCTTCATCGTTAATTTTGTCAAAATAAATTCCTTTATACGCAAATCGATGACCTTCGGATGACACTATAACAATCCTTCCCTCTATGTTGCTTTCACATGCTGTGCTTTTCATTGTGTCCAACAGGAGGTTTGTCAAAAGGAAGTGGCCTAAAATACATAATTTTACGCACAAAATACTGCTTAACCATCTGATCTTCAAGATTCTAAATAAACCAATAGATACATATAAGGTAGAGTACCCAAATGGTTGGTCGCAAATTGCAATTCTATGTCGTCTTTGGATTTTAAGAATGGAGTTGCCATTACCCCTGCATTGTTACTTTAAACAAAAAACGTTGAAATGCGTCAATAAACAAGAAACGCCTGTTTTTTATTCCCTTCTAATCAACTTTGGTTTAAATTTCCAAGAACTAATCAGTGCCAAAGTGGATTAAAGTTAAGGCTGCTTACATGAGCAGATTTAGAGGAAGACCGGAGGACTTATATTCTGAAGCAAATTTCCTGACCGACGCCATTGAGCTCAAATCTAACTCCATCACATCGATTTTAGCATTCGTGATTTCTTTAAGGATTGCTTCTTTGATTTCCTTACCAGCAACCGTGTTCCTCACGGCCATAATCACATGGACACCGCGCAACGCAAGAACACGGGCAGTTTCTTCTCCGATACCACTAGATGCTCCTACAAACGAATTAACTCTATTGACCACTAATAATATGCAAAGATGTGCAGTTTTTCGATACTTATGCAAACAACAAGTCTCCATGTCCACAAATGATAGGGGAAGAACCAAAGGACGTGTTTGGTTCTTGAAGATTAAAAAAGTAGCACAGATACAGGACATGCATAGATTTTGGCTGAGGCACACAGCCAATTGATACAATCATCTAAAGGGTAACAATTGATATCCTCTCTCTAGTTCTTGACTCTCTAATCAAATGATACATCAACTTTCGTAATCAAACTAGTTATAAACCTCTCTGGTTTTTTCGATCCCAATTAATTCATTCTATAAGCACCATATCATTGGTCGGATTCAGACATGATACAATACAAAGGAAGATTATGCACAGAGACGTCATCATAAGCTCTGTTTCGGTTTCAAAAAAAGTTATATCAAGACTAATAAAGATCCCAACTTTATGTATTTAAACACGATTCAAGATATAAACAAATTAAAACCCATATCAGAAAAAGAGCAAAATGAACCTGTGACGATGGCAGTAAGAGCAGAGCCATCAATCCCTTGAGTAACTTCCTCTGCTGTCGAAGAAGCAGAGAACCCGGATGGACCTTTTGACCCGAATAGCCACATTTTTTTTATTGTTTTGCAGATTCAGGATGAATAATACCAAGTAAAAGAAATGGAATATGTGAAAGACACGAGCTTCAGGCGGAGATTTAGAAGTGGATCAAGTTAGAGATTTGATTTACGAAATGGAGATATTGCTTAAAGAGTCAAGAGAGAGCGTATACTTTATTAGTGATATTGGTCATGATAGCACTATCGGCACCAAAGATTGCTAGATAATTCCTTTTTTTCTTTTTCACTTTCAATTTATTATTCAATATATTTCTAAGTTATAAAACAAGGGTTTATCATTTGCTATCCCATCCTATTTTTAATTATTCCTATTTATTATTATTTAAACTAGAGTAAGTTATTAACAAAAATTTGATTTTTTTAAAAAAAATACCAATATCCAATTCATTTTTTTAAAAAATTTATGGATGATAATAGGTTAGATAATTTTTCTAACATAGCTCAACAAAATAAGTAAAATCTTAGTAATTAGTTAATTTTAATTTTAAAAGTTTTGATTTAATTGATTTTTTTTAAAATACATATATGTGTTAAAAACAAATAAAATAAAATTCATGAGTGATATTTTTTTGAGATTTTTTTAAAGAAGACTTACCAATAAAGACCCATTCAACGAACCTATTACGGATAATATTACCTCTTGCAAGCTTCATTCTAATAGGATTCAGAAGATTGAATGTCAAACTGGTTTTGCTACTGACTCTCTGCACATTAGTTATCTTGGTGTGATAATAAGTAATAACAACTATTCTAAAAACTATTACAGTATCACTGACAAAGTAAATGAAAAAATTCATGAATGGAATGGCAAGCATTTAAGTTTTGGGGGTAGACTCACCTCGATTACTTCTGTGCTTATGGATTTTCCTGTATATTGGATGTAAAACTCTATCATTCCTTCCTGTATTATCAGGAGATTAGAGTTAATCTTCAATAGATTTCTCTGAAGATCTAATTTCAATGATAAGAGCATTCATTGTTGTTATTGGGACAAGATATGTAAGCCTTTTGAAGAAAGTAAGCTTAACATCAGAAGCCTTTCTGATTTACAACACACTTTCTCTCAAAAGTTATGGTTTAACTTTAGAAAGAAAGATAGTTTATGGTCTTCTGTTATGCATAACTTATACAGTAACAATAAGCATCCTTCTATGGCTAACTCGAATATGAATGCTTCTCTCACTTGGAAAAGAATATGTGTAGTTAAAGAGATAGTTGAAGCAATATAAAGTTAAAGGTGAGATGGATTTTTGGATAGATGATTGGCACAATCACTCTCCTATCTTGAAGACCAGCAACAATAACAACAAAGACTGGTACCTAGAAGCTAAGGTCAATACATTCTTGAAAGATAATGACTGGGACATCGACCAGCTAAGTCAATTCTTGCCCGCTGATAGGATTGATTAAATTAAGAAAGTAAGAATCGACAGTAACAGGGATAATAGGATGATTTGGGCACTTTCTCATGACTATAGTTTCAGCATAAAACTTACATGGAACAACATTATAGCTCATTCAAACATCTTGGATATCTTCAAAAATACTTGGAATCAGCTAACCCCCATGAAGTATTCGTTTCATCTTTGGAAAATCCTTAAAAACTATATATCTACTGATTCTAACTTGCAGAGAAAGTACCTTACTCTTGTTTTTATGTGCCAATTTTGCTCCAATTGTGAGGACACTAACCACTTGTTTGTTAGTTGTCCTTACTCTTGGAGCATTTGGCATCATTTTAACAGTATCTTTAACATCCAAATTGGGAAGCATATGGTCTTGACTCACATCATTAGAACCTGGTTTTGGTTCTCAAAATCTAAAGTTCATAATATAAAGTTAGGCATGGGCATTCGGTTCTTCGGTTCAGTTCGGTTCTGTTTTTTTGGTTCTCGGTTCTTTCGGTTCTTCAAAACGAGTACCCATTTAGGAACCAAATAAATTTTGGTTCGGTTCAGTTCGGTTCTACTTAGTTCGGTTCGATATGGGTATTTAACTCGGTTCCAATCAGGTAGTTTTGGATACTTTAAATTCTCTATAATATCAACATATATAAAACTATTTTTGCACTTTAAAATAATAAAATTATGTTAGATTGTAAGAAAAAAAACTAAATATAAAAAATATTCAAAATTAATATATTAAAGAATAATATTAGTAATATAAAGAAAATAGAGAGATGATATCGAGTTTATTAGATTATATAAAGGTTGATATTTGTTATTTTGTCTATACGCATAATTGTTTGTAAATATGTTGCCACTTTGAATTAACTATATTGTTATTTATTAAATAGAACATAATTACAATGATAAAATACACATTTAGGGGAATCTAACTTTGAAAAATATAATATATTTTCAAAAAAAATCAAAATTAAAGGTTAATACATATCTTCGGTTCCTAACGGGTACCCGCGGTTCTTCGGTTCAGTTCGGTTCGGTTCCGATAACCGTGGGTAATTGAAAACTGGAACCATTCAGGTATTATGAAAGAACCAAATCTGTTTTGGTTCGGTTCGGTTCGGTTCTTTCGGTTCCGGTTAAAATGCCCATCCCTAGTTCATATTACCCACTATATTCCTGCAATCACATGTTATATGATTTAGAAAATTTGGAAACAACTCTAAGTTTAATGGGCATCATGACACTGCTTTAATGAGTATAAACAATATTAACATAGTAATTACTGGGCTTGATATATCTAACAAGCTTAAACATAAGCACTGGACTCAAGCTATTAATGCAGGTATTAGTTTGGGGTGTTATAATTAAATAAAAAAAATCAACAAAGTAGATTACCTTAAATGGATTGTGCCTCAGGGAGATAGACTGAAGATGAACATGGATGCAGCTTGTTTCGACAATGGAGAGTGTAGTGGTGGGATTCTGATTTGTAACAGAGAAGGAAAAATCATCCATTGCGCTGGTAATACTTATGGGAAGCTATCCCCAATGCTTGCGGAAGCCAGAATTCTCTTTGAAGGCTTAGTTATTTGCTCTAAAACAGATGGAGCAATGTCGACATAAAATCAGACTGTCACCTTCTGGTTAAGTTGATTGCTGATGACAAGTCTCCTTGGTACCTTGAGCCGTTAATTAAAATTTACAGAAGACTTATTACTTCTAAGATGAACATCAAATTTATTCTTTGCATTCAAAATCAGATTACTGATTTTCTTGCTAAATGGAGTTTGAATTCGGCTAGAAAGATAAGTTTTCATTATCTCAATAACCCTAATCAACTCCTGGCCAAAACCTTTCTCGAAAGTCTGGGTCTAGGTTATTTAAATTTGAATTAGGTTTAGTATTTTAAATCTTTGAATTTTTTGCAGCGTTAAGAATTGGATGAGTCTGAAGAGGTATTTGGAAGAAGTTTGGAGAGCTGATTGGGTTGATGAAGGCTCGAAGATTGCTGTTAAGATTATCTTGCTTGAAGCAGTTCTTCAATCAAGTTTCTGCTCTTTTGGCGGGGATGACTCTGTAGGAGCACTAAAAATTTTAGATTAAACATTGGATAAATGTATCAAATGTTGATTTAGTGGTGGACCCCTCCACAATTTAATAAAAGGCTTAAAAATTTGATTAAAAAAAACAAACCTATTACGGATAAAGACCTATTTTTTTTAAAAGACTTTATACCTTAAATACCTTCTATATAAAATACTGTAGCCAACTTCTCTTTCTTTGTTTTTTTTTAATTTTAATTTTTAAAGATCTGTATCTTTTAAATTGTAACTCGGAAAAAGAGTTCGAAAATATTATTGATTTTATTTTTTAAAGACGAACAAAACTAGTACCATTCATGATATGTTTTAATTTTTTTTAAATATATTTTACACACGTTTCTCCGTTATATGGTCTTGCATCTAGTGACTAGTTTTGCATCTCGCATCTATCAAAACAAAGAGGTTTCGCATCTATCAAAATAGAAAAAGTTTTATATCTATCAAAATAAAAAAGGTTTCGCATCTATCAAAATAAAAAATGTTTCGCATCTAGTAAAATAAAGAAGGTTTCACATCTAGCACAACAAAATAGGTTTCGCATCATAACGAATAAGGTTTTGCATCTTCTTCCCGAAATCCCTATAAATTTTTAAACTTTAAAACTTTGTATCTTTTAAATCGTAACTCGAAAAACAAATCCAAAAATACCGTTGGTTTTGTTTTTTTAAGACGAACAAACTAGTACCACTTATGATATGTCATGAATTTAAACAATAGAACAAATAACGTTTTGCATCTATCAAAAACGTGTTTTTTTTTCATCTACCATTCTAGAAGGATTACACGTTTTGCATCTATCAGTAGGTACATATAAAAACGTTTCGCATGTATCTTTACTTATTGAAATCGTACGTTTCACATCTCCTTCACTGAAAATAGAAAATCTGTTACGCGACTGAAATTTCTAAAAACACAAAATAAAAGACTAAAATCAACGAAACACTAATACAATGCTACAAATAGACTATATTACCATAATTCAAACTCAAAAACTAACTAGAAATTCGATAATAAACACTACGAAAACAAATGGAAACGGATCTTAGAAAACATCTATTTCAAGCTCAAATTCGAGTTTCAAACACACACAACATCGAGTATCTTCGAATAATCAAGTAAAAACACAAATTAAAGTCATACAAGAACAAAAGAAAAACAATAAATGGAGTAAATAATTAATCATCACCTATAATAGTAGAACACTGTTCTATTCATGTAGGGAGAGAAAATTAGGGAAAACATCGAGGTATGGGCTGTTAAAACTTTTTATATTATAGGTATGGGTATTTAGGGTATTAGTGGGTCTTTAATGGTAAATATTTTACTAAAACGGGTCTTTCTGAGAGAATAATGAAAATATGGGTCTTAGATGGATAATAGTTAGGTTTTGGGTCTTAAATGGTACTTTACCATTTTTTAACACTAATTTCGCATTCTAAGTACACGTAATTTCGCACCTTTCATAGTGTCGAATTTTTTTATAAAGAAAAAAAAGATTATTTCAACACAAAAAATACACATATTTTATCAACTACAAAACGTTAGTTGTTTCACATCCAATTCACAACTTAATTACACAAAATTACGCAACAAAAAAATCAATTTTTTTTCAAAAATATCTTCATGCATCTAGTTTTTGTAGTTTTAAAAAGACAAAAACAGTGGTATTTTCGGGGGTTTTTTTGGAACTATTGTTTGAAAGATATAGCATTTAAGAAAATAAAAATTAAGCGAGAGAAAATTGATTAAGGGGTATATTTGTATTAATAGAAAGCTCAGGTGGGTATCCTTAATTAAGTTCTGAAACCAAGTGGTTAGCAATACTTTCTGAAACCATGGGTTCTTATAGGTAAATGGTACATTTATTTCTTCCACAATTTCTTCTATTTCTTCCATTCAAATTTTAAAAAAGAAATTCGAAACGTGCTTTTACAACATCACTCTTAATTTAACTTTAAATTTACGATGTGATGTCATTGATTTAAATAATATTTTTTCCTCCATAGCTCACTTGAATCCTGTCTTTAGAACACAACTCAACTCCAAATTTTAAAATTTAGAAATGTAAATATGAAAAAAGCAAATCAAACCAGGCAAAGAAAATATACAAATTGTAAATATGATGAAATCAAATCTGTTTAATTTTTTTTCTCGCATTCACATATCTATTTTTGTGGATTCGTAAAAGGATTGGTTATGAAGAAAATAAACCTTCAATTTTGTCAATGGATCTTAACCCGATTACAGAAAACCAATTGTTAGAGTGAGTTAAGGTTTGAATTTTTTTTAAAGAGTAAGTATAGGCGAGAGAAAACAAAATGAGTGTCGAGTAAATGACTTAGGAATCTTAAGTTTAGATAAGGTATAATTGAATTTTTTTTAGTGAAGCAAATAACAAAACCAAAAACCTAACTACAATATGAAGGAAATAACGTTTCCTATAAGTAAATAGTTTTGATTCTCGATCAATAGATTACCTTTGAACTAATATGAATGGGCATTGTTTATATTCAAATTAAAAAACGAATGAGTAAAATTAAATATATTAATTAAATTGGTAAACAATGTTATAAAAAATAGATCTCAACAAAGTATTTATAATCAAAGATAGTTGTATTTTTTTAAAGAGAGAGTCACCGATAATCATGTGAAGAATACATCGCTTAGGACTGGACTTTAATACGATGGGAAGAATACATAAGTGTGCAATTCTTCAAAATCAAATTTCAACCGGATGTTCAAACAATAATAGTGGATAATGGTACCAAATTTATTCTTATTTGTTTTTTGTCAAAATATAGGCATTAAACTTTTAAATTATTTGTTTACACCCCGCAACAAAACAAAATTGTCGAACAAAAATATTGGCATATTTTAAATATTTCTCGTTCTCTCATGTTTCAATCAATTATACCACTTCAATTTTGGGACAAGTTTGTTTTAATAGCCGTTTATGTAATCCACCACATTTCTACTCATTTACTATCAAATAAATCACATGAAAGAGGCTACAAAATTCTTGATTACATACATATAAAGTTTTCATAAGCCGTGATGTCCACTTTAAGGAAAATCTATTTCTTTCAATCCCTCATCCACTATGCATTTTGTAAAGCAATCATCTTTCAATCAAGCACGTAAGAACCGCTTTGGATCTAAAGGTTCGCACGAATTTGCTTTTGGTACACTTCGAAATAGCTTCATACTAGTTAAAATATTTAGTTTACTTATATATTTTATATTATTTTTAATATAAAAGATATGAGAGAGAGGATCAAATAAGGCTCTCCAGCATCCATTTAAAAAAATATATATTTCAAATCCAACAAAAGTTTTAATAGAAATATACTTTCTATTGTTGGTCAAGTTCAAGCTATAATCCCATAACTTCTTTTCTACTTCTGCATTTTCGGTTAGAGAATTTAGTTTGTATGTGGTGCAGTTGGTGTCATATTCACCTCGCACACCCTTTACTTGGGGATGCAATGCAACATAGCACGTTGTTGCTGCTTCCTAATAGTTCATCAAGCCGAGTTATCATCATTACAGGTTATAGATTGATAGGGTGGGGTCTTATTGGAAGGACAATTCTGTGAAAACCGAAGGTCAATTTCGGGTAAATCTTAGACCACGAAAATGAAGAACAATCCGACCAATCAATACGTGAATCAACTATGTGCTAACATTGAACCGGATCTAGGATCCAACCCATAAGGCCTATGGGTTAAAGAATTAGTATAAATACCTCAACCAACTTCATTTAATATATTGGATTTTTTTATAAAAACATTAAATACAAGCATCCACTTCCTTTATCTCACTACTCGCTACCTAAAAAATAAGATTCAACTTACAAACTCCCTAAAATACCCTCTGACCATAAATTATCCTCATCAAATTGGCGACCATAGTGGGAGGCGACGGTGCTTGAATTACAGATTCAAAACCAGTAAAAAACAGTTTGAATGGATACGAATGTAAAAAATGCTCCACCTCCGGAGGGGGAAGGAGTGAAAAAAAATAATGAGCACATAACTATGTCTCATCTCAATTATAATGGCAATAAAAAACAATCCATGCAAGAAAAGTGTGATCAACTAAGGGCTAAAATTGAGGCTTTGAGAGCCCAGAAACAAGCAGAAATTAAACAAAAATCCAGTGCGTCGGCGCTCCACCTTACTGATAACCCTGGTGAAAATGATCAGTCCATAAAGACTCATCTCAGCTCCAAAAAATGCATCGATCCAAACAAATGGAGAGTCTTACGTCGGAGTCTTTTAGCAGTTCATCAAATCATTCCGAGCTTGAGGAGTCAGTCTTATCTAGTAGTGATAAAGGTCGATTAAAGAATAAAATAAGACTGACCAAGAAGCATTCAAGAAAAATGGATAGGCATGACACACTCTAAAAGTATCAAGGAAAAATGAAGAGTTCAGTTGATCAACATATTGACCGTTTGCTGATTGGTTCATTTTCTTTCCAATCCAACCCGGTGTTTTTGCTACTCCGAATAGGATATTGTGTTTAATCGTAGCCAAATTGAAGGCAATCACCTTTGTATTTAAAAATAATTTCCGGACATCTTCCAAAAAGATTCGATAGTTACAAGATGGAAAAGTATGATGGAAGCAAAGATTCGAACAATCACGTTAAACAATTTAAAAACTTCATGATGAAATTTGGTGATGATGACAAGCTGATATATAGGGCTTCCTCTCAAACCTTTAAAAGAAATGTCCTCAAATGGTATAATAGTCTCCCTCAAGGATCTATAATTTTTTGATATATTTTGGGTTGCTTTCAGAAGATAATTTGTTGGAAACAATGAGCTTAAGGGTAATGGTGATACAATTACCCATTGTGCCCAAAAACCGAACGAGTTATTGAAAGAATACATTAGTAGGTTTTTTAATACGAAAATGGGCTGGCTGATTGCTTTGAACAAGTTTTAATTTCCTCTTTGAGGCAGGGCTTGAGTCTGGGTAATTTGGTTGATTCTGTGACCCGAAAGAAAGCCATAACGTTTGGAGGGTTGTTGAATCAAGTCGGGAAACAAATTAATGTTGAAAAGACTAAGAAATCTAGAGTGCCTCAACAGGTCAAATCCACAACTAAAACATCAACTCCTCAAACAACTACCCAATCCGGTTAAAAATCAAAGGAAACTGAGCAGTGGTCTCATCGGCCCAGGTAGAATCAATCCAACGGAACCAGATTCAGCAGGTTAAAAATAAAAGGGGACCTTGGTTTTAACCTGAATAATTCACTGAATTGGGAGAAAGTGTGGCTACGATATATGATAAAACTAAAAATGATGTATACTTTAGAAGGCCAACCGCATTACACTCTCCTAGGGAAACCCGGAGTACCCGTTTCTGTAAATATCATAACTACGTAGGGCATGATACCCATAATTCCATAGTATTAAAACAAGAGGTGTAGAATCTCATTGAAATGGCTAAATTGGGGGCTTATGTTAATAAACAAGAGGGCAGTAATCTAGATAATGCACCATCCAACACTAATACTCCCCGAACGACTCATTCAGTAGCTCCTGGAACGTCCAGTCAAGAGGATACCATGGTAATTATTGAAAGGTTTGATGTAGATTCTTAGTACTTTGATCCGGATCCGAGTCAGAATCAGGTAGGGGTGATAATGGACTAGGCTGTTACTATTTCTGATCTGGTTAAATATTTTGAGTCTTTAACCATATTTGAGGAAGATACTATGACCGCACCTTCAAATTGTTCAAGAAAAAGGCATGTCAACAGCTTGATTACTCAATTATATGGGAGAATTTCCACACATTCATACCAAACTCCAGCTCATTTCATAGTTTTTGATGAGGATGACCTGAGACATATTGTAGGGCATCATGAAGACGTTGTGGTGATAAGAGCATCAATAGGAGGACATGATGTACGTCGAATCCTGATTGACACAGGCAGTTCGACAAAGATATTATTTTTGAATACCTATATACAGATGAAAAATCCCTCGGTTATTCCACGTTCAAACAGAACTATTGTGGGATTCATTCGGAGTTCGGAAAATGTAATTGGAGAATTCGAGGAGGAGGTATTGTTGGGCAAAGGTTATTTCAAGAAAACAGTGGAGGTATTGTTTGTTGTGGTTGACTGCCTAACATCTTAAAATGCTATATTTGGGATATTTTGGCTCTTCAAGATGCATATTGTAGCCTCTACTGTCCATCCGTGCTTAAAATATATTGTGGGTGCACAAGTGGGTGCTGCCTGAAGCAGTGAGAAGGTAGCTAGAGAATGCTATGTAATAACTCTTGCCTCAAAGTCCTTGGAGGTAGTTAAAGTTAACAAAGAATAGCAGCTATTGGTTCCTTCCATCGAGTGTTATACCTATAGAAGAAGTTGAAGTCCATTTCCTGACCAATGGAAAAAATGTTAAGATTGGTACTAAGTTTCCACCAAGTTTGAAACAAAGGCTATTATCTTTCTTATCAGATAATTAACATGTGTTTGCATGGTGCAATGATGATGTAACCGGAGTACCCGCTGAAGTAATTTATCATAAGCTGTCAGTTCGAACTGATGGTGGACCAGTTGTAAAAAGAAGAAGGTCATTTTCCAAGGAAAAAAACAAATATGATTGTGCAAGAAGTAAATCGGTTGACCAAAATGGGCCACACCAAAGAATCGCAGTACCCATTGTGGACTGTCAACCCTGTTTTGGTCAAGAAAAATAATAGCAAGTGGCGCATGTGTATTGACTTCACCAATCTTAATAAGGTATGTCCCAAAGATCCTTATCTTGTTCCTTGGATAGATCAGTTAGTGGACTGTACCTTTGGGAGCAAGCTATTGTCCTTCATGGATGCATTTTCAGGGTACAATCAAATACAAGTAGATCTAAATGATCAATACCACACAACTTTTATAACATACAGATTACTTCATTGTTATAAAGTGATTCCATTTGGATTGAAAAATGTTGGGGCCACTTATCAAAGGTTAGTGAATAAATCCTTTGCTAGTCAAATTGACACGAATATGGAAGTATATATAGATGACATGATGGTGAAAATCCCCGAGGAAGATGCAAACATATCCGACCTTCAAGAAAAAAATTCTAACTTAGAGGCGATCAATTTAAAATTAAACCAAAGAAATGTGCTTTTGGTGTCCGGTCCGGAAATTTCTTGGGTTACGTCATATGTGAAAAATGGATTCAGCCTGATACGGATCAACTAAATTCTCTGTTAACTATGGATCCTAGTCGAAGCACTAAATAGGTTCAAAGACTATCTGAACAGTTGGTTGTAAAAACAGGTCCATTTCAAGATCATCTCACAAGTGTGCTCAATTTTTCAGAGTATTAAGGAATGTCTAAGACTTTAATTGGTCTCCATAATGTGAGTACACTTCCTTGAAATCAAAAATCATTTATCTTTGCCTAAGACGATGTTCAAACCTATTCAGGGGAGGAAAATTTATATATACTTAGCTGTTTCAGAGTATGCAGTGAGTGTTGTGTTAGTAAGAGAGGTGGATAATTACCCCCGTCCGGTTTATTATGTTAGAAAAATTATGTTGGATACTGAAAAGAGATATTTGAAGTTAGAAAAGTTAGCCTTGGTATTGGTAAGAACAGCTAGAAAAATAAGACCGTACTTCGAAGTACATTCGATTGTTGTCCAAACAATATTTTTTTAAAGAATGTCATCCAAAAGGATGATATATCAAGCAGAATAACCAAGTGGTCAGTTGAGCTGGGTGATTATGATAACAACTTTGCGCCCCGAACTGCAGTCAAGGCTCAAACTGTGGCTGATTTCCTAGTAGAGTTTCATACTCATATGCCCTCTGAGGAAAGACAAGGAAACTAGTCTAAGAAAGAACGGGTAGTCCAAACAGACAGCGGGTCTAGTACTATGGGATGTGGGGCCGAAATTTGTTTAACTTCTCCTTATGGTGATACTATATATCAAGATATATGTTTTGGTTTTAGGGCATCCAATAATGAGTCAGAATATAAAGCAACCATAGCTGGTCTAAGGTTAGCCCTTATATGTGGGGCAAAGAGAGTCTCATTGATGAGTGACTCCCAACTACTTATCTATCATGCTCAGGGATAGTCTGAAGCAAACAAGGAACAATTAATAAAATATTTGTTGATACTGAGGGAAGTTGTTGCAAGTTTTAAAAGAATCCAAGACGAACATGTCCCTAGATCGGAGAATACTGTGGCAGAATCTCTAGCGACCTAACGTATTCTGAAACCTACCCATGGATTTTGATACAATAATTCCCTTTAATAGATTCAAGCCAAGAGAAGGGTAAAGGGGATGAAAAAATATGAGCATATTTGTCATTCAACCCAAAGACTGGAGAGATGATATTTTTCAGTTTATTTGCGATGGAGTTTTATCCCTAGATAAATCCATGGGTTCCTGCTATTGAGAGAAGTTCTTTATAAGAAATCTTTCAGCAAACCCCTCTTGCGTTGCTTAGGATTTGAAGAATCCCAAATTGTTCTTTCTGAATTGCACGATGGGGAAGGATCTGCACATTGTGGCTATAAGGCCTTAACCAGAAGAGTCTTGTTAGCAGGTACCTATTGGCCAACAATAATGGCAGATGCCAAAGATATAGTTAAGAAGTATGATCATTGTCAAAGATTTGGGAATGAAATCCATGTGCCAGCAGTTCCTATGGAGTCCATATCTGAACCCATACGTTTTGATATATGGGGTTTGGATTTGGTTGGACCACTTCTTTTGGCATCCAGAGGGTATCGAACAATAATAGTGGCAATTGACTACTTCTCTAAGTGGATAAAAGCAGCACACTTAATTAAAACCACTTCTAAGGCGGTTATAAAATTTATTATATCCAACATATGTTGCAGATTTGGAGTTCCCCGGAGAATCACTATAGACAAAGGGCCACAATTTGATAATAAAGTCATGGAGATATTTTTCACTTCCAGAGGAATTCAACACTGTTTTTCTTCTCCTTTCCACCCTCAGGATAATGGGCAAGTTGAAGTTACTAATCAAACAATCTTGTCAAGGTTAAAAAAGAATCTGGAATATGCTGCAGGAAAATTGCCAAGTTATTTACAAGAGGTGTTGTGGGCTTACCGAACTACTCCCCGGACTGCTACACAAGAATCCCCTTTTGCCCTCGTCTATGTGATGGATGCAATCACATCTATAGAAGCTACTTTACCACCCTTCAGGATCCAAAACTAAACCGAATAGACAAATGATATGGTCGTAAGGAATCAGTTGGATTTGATTGAAGAAAAAAGGGTCAATGCATATTTAAGAACAACTTACTATCAGGGTTTAATGAGAAACAGATTCACATCTAAGGTTAAAATAAGATATTTCCAGGTGGGAGACAAAGTCTTAAGAAAGGTATTTTTGCATACTAAAGAAAAACAGTTTGGAAAGCAGGCTCCGAACTGGGAAGGCCCTTATTGGGTATGTGAAAGAGTCAAGCCAAGGACATATAGACTTGAAGACAAAGAGAGCAGAGTTTTAGTGCATCCATGGAGCATTGAACATCTCAGGTTATATTTAGGATAAAACTCTCTTGTAAATATTTAGCTTCTCATATCTCAGTGTAAATATTAGGGGGGCATAATCTATCCTACCATGGTGGCGCGAAAAGGTTTTAATGAGGTGTCGAGTTTTTATATCAATGGTATCTTATGACTTCTTCAAAATTGTTGTAAGTAATTTAGGAGATCAGATAAACTAAACATTTATTGAACACCCGGGCTCTCAAATGAAGTATCTTTGAGATGATCAAATTTATTAAACACTTAATTAGATTTATTAAACATTCGTGATCGGAGTTATTCAACACTTTCAGCCTTTAAAATGAGATATTTTTGAAATGACTAAACATTCATTAAACGGGTCGGAAATATTAAAAACCATTTAAACATTAGCCATAACAAGAAAAAAGAGTTCGTGGCAAAGACCGATTTGACATTATAACCTAATCCGAACGAGTTCGATCCACAATCACAAAAATGCCTTGGTCATCCAAGGACTTTGGTTTATAAAACAAGGACTGAAAAAGATAACAAAATTCCTTGGCCATCCAAGGACTTTAGTTTTGAACACCAAATAACATTATAACCTTAGAGCTTGTTCCCTTCGGTTTTTTCTTCACCTTCATGTTTCTTGGGACAATTGATTTCAGCACTTGAGCTTTCACTAGTTCCTTTATAATAATCATCTCCGCTTGAATAACCATGCTTATCACCATCCACCATGGTATGGAAAAGTGAGTTTGACATCTGTCAGACTAGCTATAAGCCTAATAGCTAGGTATTCATGATAAATCTGAACGGTTAGATTTTATAGATATTTACTTCAAAATGATTTTGCAAATTTGTTATTTGCTTGAGAGTTCTGACGTTTGGGCACGTTTAGCAAAATCCGATGATTACATTTTTGAATTTGAGAGTTCTCATGTGTAGGCACGTTTGGTAAAATTCGATGATTATGATTCCCAATTTGCGTCTGAAAATATTCGAGGAGAAAGAAATATATTATTGATTTTTAAACTATGAGTTTCTGATTTGGCTTTTGGCTAGATTCGAAGACATCTAGGTCTTATTCATTTCCTGACATGAGAACTAGGTGGGCTACTGATAAGGAAGTATAAATTTAAAGACTAAAGTGTAAATAATAGAAGTTTAATGGAACAATTCTGGTTATGTATCTTTGTTAAAGCCTGAGGGTAATGTATCCCTTTATGTAACCGATTCCAGTTTTGAGCTAAGTCTCAGCGCCTCTATATAAAGGTTAGGGCTGAAGTAATAAATAGGTTAAACACTTTTTTATCTAACTCAACTGTGATATGACTTTCTCTCTCTAGAAACTCTATCTCTCTCACTAAAACTCACGTATTACTTTTTCATAAGACAACATTTAACAATTGAACTCACCAAATGACGCTTTCACCATTGCAATAGAGAGTATAGTTTCTTGATGGAGGCCCAACTCTATAAGAAACTTTTTCAACCATGAAATTTATTTACTAGGTTCAATAATAACAATATATTCAGCCTCGGTAGTGGATAATGCAATACACTTTTGTAATCTTGATTACCATGAAATTTCTCCCCCCGAAAATGTCATCAAATATCCCGAAATAGATTTTCTACTATCCACATCACCAGCCATATCCGAATCCGTGTAGGCTCCAAGAATAGGTTTACCATGGCCAAAAAATAAACATAATTAAGATGTTCCTCGAAGATACCTGAATATCCATTTTAGAGTTTCCCAATTCTCTTTTCTAAGATTAGATAAAAATCGGCTGACTACTCCAACAACATGAGAAATATTAGGTCTTGTACAAACCATTACATACATCAAACTACCCACAACTAAAGAGTATGGTATTTTATTAATTTCTTCCATGTCGTTCTCCCGTGTAGGTGATTGCTTTGAAGAAAGTTTATAATGCCTTGCGAGTGGAGTAGTGACAAGTTTTGCTTTACTAATGCTGAATCTTTCTAAAACCTTCTCAATATATCTTTCTTGGGATAACCAAAATTTGTTGTTCACCCTATCTTTAGTGATCTTTATTCCAAGAATTTGTTTTGTAGGACCCAAATTCTTCATTACGAAGGATTTGCTGAGTTCCATCTTCAACTTTTTATATCTTTCCAATATCACGACCAACAATCAGCATATCATCCACGTAAAGCATAAGTTTGATACAATTATTTTCAAAAAAATTATTGATGAAAACACAATGGTCAGATGAAGTTTTATTGTACACGTGTTCCACCATGAAGGAATCAAACTTTTTAGACCACTTTCGCGGGGCTTGTTTGAGATCGTACAAACTTTTCTTTAGTTTGCACATCAAATGCTCTTTATCTTTAGTCTCAAACCCTTCAGGTTGCTTCATGTAAATTTGTTCTTCCAAATCACCATGGAGAAAAGCAATTTTCACGTCAACTTGTTCAACTTCCAAATTCAAGGTAGGAGCTATTCCAAGAACAACACGAATGGATGACATTTTTACTACATGTCAAAATATTTCTTCAAAATCAATATTTTTTTTCTGACCAAATCCTTTGACAACCAACCGTACCTTATATCTTGGTTGTGGATTTCCTTCTTCACTCTTCATATTAAACACTCATTTATTATTGAGTGTTTTCTTCCTTTTTGGTAACTCTACCAAATCATATGTGTAGTTCTTATGCAATGATTTTATATCTTCATGCATGACCTTCTACCACTCTCTCTTTTAAATTTGATGCACAACATTTTCAAAACATCCAGGTTCTCTCCCATTGGTTAGTAGCACGTACTAATTTTTTGGGTATCTAGTCCAAGGTCAACGATCTCTAATAGATTTTCTCAAATGGGGTTCTTTAGTATGATTTCCTTCAACTCCAACTATTATTTCTTCATGATCACGATCCATGCCATGATCCACATACTCAACTGGAAATGGTGCATCCAGAACTAAGTCAATTTTAGTATTGACATCTGATTTTGTATTCTTAACGTTCTTCATATCTCCAAGAGTTTGGTATTCGAAAAACACAACGTCTTTGCTTCGAACGACTTTTCTACTTCCTTAATTCCAAAGTCTATAACGAAACCCGTCATGTCCGTAACCAAGAAATATTGCATTGTTTTTTGGTTTTCTCATCCAGCTTGGATATTTCATGTCAAGGGACATGTACAAACGCCTTACAACCAGACACCTTCAAGTATTTTCAGTATATGTATTTTATGGTCCATAGTTTTTTAGAATTGCACCATCCAAAGGAACCGAAGGAGATAAGTTGATAAGATCTACCTCTGTCATCAATGCTTCACCCTAGAAGGACTTAAACAATCTTGAATGGGAGAGCATGCACATGATCTTGTTACAAATAGTTTAATTCATTATATCTGTAACACCATTATGTTGCAGGGTCTTAGGTACTGATCTCTCAAGCCTAATACCATGAACTCTCCAATATTCTTCAAATTTCCAATCTTTTCACCACCATTTTAAGAGCGGATACATTTCAGTTTTCCTTTCAACATTGGTATGAAAGTTCTTGAGTACTTCTAACACTTGATCTTTTCTCTTCAAAGGATAAGTGCACACTTTTCTGCAATGATCGTCAATGAATGTGACACTGGAACTTGAGTGAAATTTGACTAAACCAAGCAGTTCTAGTAGCTCAAACAGTCATAAAAATTGGAGTGAACCAAGCAGCTCAAACAGCCAGAAAAATTTCTTCAAACTGAAATTGACTGAAGCAATTCAAGTAGCCATAGAATTCATATAGGGTCGACTAAAATTTGACCTAGCTACTCGAATATGAATCAGCCCAAGGTTTTTACAATGTAAGTTTTTTGTTCTTCAAAAGTTAGGTTATATTATACATACCTTTTAAGGATTCTGGTCTTATTCAGTGTTTGGAAAGATAAATTTGGCTAGTGTTTTGGATTTTTAGAGTAATAGGTGTTCTTCGCCAGCGATTGGTAAAGAATAACTAGTTTCCACCAAATATGGGAAGAAATCAGGTACCATATGTCTAGCATGAAACATACGTTATGTGCCAGACTTCTCTAGCGTAAGACATACATTTCGTGCCAGACGTATTTGGTGCTAGTAATAAGGCTAGTTCTAGACGTCTGGCGCTTGCTATGTACTTGACGTCAAATGCTTGGAGCTTGCAGCTACCATTTCTCCATAATGTTGGCGCCGATAAATTCTGGTGACCTGATTTTAAATGGACCAATTTTATCTTCTTTGTTTGATAATTTTGTTTATGCTAGTGCTATTTTGATTTACCATTTAGTATTTTTAATTAGGGTTTCATATTGTTTTTCCAATTATGGATCAAGGTGAGGGTTTAGGTGCGAGTGATGGTTAGTAGATAAAAAGATTAAGGAATCGATAAAAAAAACATTGAATGCAAAGAAGTAATTTCATCGGTTCCTATGGAGTCGTTACCTCCTCCATTCCCATCTTTTCCATCCGGTTCCATATCGTCTTGCGCTGCCTTCATCTGACGATCGGATGCCCCTAGTCTAGGTTCGACTAGAGTTGCAGCCCATGCTACATTACTTTCATTATTTCGTGACACGTTTGCGGAGAATGTTGTCTACTAAGTTTGGAATAGAAATGTAATTTCAAGATTTATTACTAATTTTATAGCATATATATGAGATAAGGTTATATGCCCACTATCCTAGTCACATGAGTTGGAGTCTAGGAGCTCATGGTAGAGTTCGAGCAGTATTGAATGCAACGCCTTTGGGCAGACTCATCGAGCCGTTATCATATATGTATACAAAGTGCAACGTCATCGAGGTATCTTAGTTCGTTTGAATCAGGAAATTAAAAATTTCAATTTCAGTTTTGGGTAGATGACTATCACCCTCAATGGTGTGCATACCATATTGGATCTTGAGGTCTGAGGTGATTTGACTACTCTTCCTGTTGTAGATGATAAGTCGTAGTCCATATACAATATTACCTTACTACTTGTATTGATGCTGAGACTCTTACGGGTTGGATCGGGTTTTCTTCAGACTAGGTTTAGCAGAACGTTTCCCTCACTAACAATATGGTCCATCAGGTCGCGCATGCATATATTCTCCATATGTTAATTTGCATTTTCTATATTGATAAGAGTAACACATACTTAAATTTCAAATATTTTTTTGTAGAACGAGACTTGACCGTACGTGTTGGTTGTTATGCTTGGAGCACTGTCGTGTTGACTTATTTGTATCATCATCTTGAAGATGTTGCCCTTTAGGCGACGAGGACTATGTGCGGTTGTGTCTCTCTTCTAGACACGTGGATACATGACCATTTTGTTTCATTTTTTCTGGGTTATGTGTGCGATTTACACAAAGCGCGTGCCGACTATTTTTAGATGGGATATATGTGCGTCCATTTCTGATTCCTAGACCAAAATGAATTGGAGGATTACCATCAACAATTTGTAGGATACTGATGTAAGTTTTTTTATTTTTCTATATATAATTTTTTAAAATATATTATTTCTTAAAATTCATGTTTCAAACATGTTGATTAGTATATATTATTAGTTTTATAACTAGTACTTTTTTTAACATATGTGTACCAAATGCATTAGGCTCTTTTTTATACTTCGAGGTTTATAAGGTTGGAATACAATATCTAGTTTTGATATATGTGTGGTGTAAATGGTAGCAATTAGAAAACCTTATTTGACTTATTTTTTGTAACATTTTATATTTAGCTCATTTTTTAGCCTTACCGTCCCATACACGGTCATTTTCCATTGAAGGAAATCGCTTGGTATCGTGGTATCATTTTCGATGTCTAGCATTCATATGCGTACTATAAAGATCGGGTATTGAGATATTTTAGACGCGTTCAGGGGTATCCCCGATTTCAATTTTACAGGATGTAGACCAAGGAAAAAAGGAAACCAAAGACGGTGGTGTATGTGTTTGATCTAGAGGATTAGCAGTTATGACATCATTTTTTGTTACATCTTATATTCAGGGGACCTATTATTAGAGATGCTAAGGAGTCAAACTATACTCTTAAGTATCTTATGTCTCATGAGTTGGTTAGTCGATCTTGTTAAAATAAAAATATACCTATTAGATGATTATGTCCATGAGGATCGCGATTGTGTTGTTATACGACATTTGGGTGTTGGCTTGTGTAGGATTTTGTTATTTCTTGGAGTGCTGGAGTTTGAAAAGGATTTTGATCGTATTGTTGAGATGTATGATGATGTTTTGTCTATCGATAAGAGACTAGGTTAGACATTATGGTGTCATGTTTGTTGTTAGACAATTATGTTTCATATTTGATATTATTTTTTGTAAGAGTGGATGTTATGGGACTTTTTTACATTTATTTTTGTTATAATTATTGTTTGTTGTTTATCCATACGTTTGATGTTTGTGTAATAGTTGTATTGAAGTACTAAAAAATTAGATAAAAAGACACACAAGGGTTAAATAAAAATATGGAAAAATACTCAAAATAACACACATAAGCGTTATATCCTTACATATCTAATTCTAGGAAATGCGTATGTTTCATCTTGTTGCCAACTAGGTCAAACTCAATGTCACAGAGTATATGTTCTTTAATTAGATCATTAATCATTCATATCAAACACTGCATGCACCCTCTTGCTGAACATTGCACGAGAGGCCAGAAACCCGAATATTTGGAATAAAGAAATAAATTGTAACCTTATAACAATCACTTGAATCACTCAAATAAAAAATAAAACAAATACAATAACTTAAAGCATGAAAAATAAATTAAAATATATACATATAATTAAAAGGTTGAAAGATAGATAAAAAAAAAACAATAACTTAAAGCACTAAAAGTAACATAAACCCACTAAAATTGTTGTCAAAGTCATATCATTCGTTAAAAGTGTAATTCTTTAGTTCTTCCTCTTTTTCTACGATATGCTCCTCCACATAACGTAGCATTTTTGTAGTTATTAAATAAGTTACTTTCAATGGAAGGACAAATACGCCTCATTTCTAATTTTCTATTGGAGGCCGAACACACGATACATTTGTTCGTTTTTCAAATAATTGTATGTTGTTGATACTTCTTCACAGCTACATGGAAACGACATGGATTTTGCTCATGAATTTTCGTACATATAACCGTACATGTAGTACATTGTACATAATACTGTATTGATAAACCATCAGAAGTATCATCTGACCTAGTTATCTTCACATCTTAACGACTTTGAGGAGATAAGAGTCTCCACTTACAGTTTTTTCGAAATCAAACAAAAGTATGTGTTTCGTTGTAGTTGTGTGTTTCAAGTTATGATACTACGGTCCTTTATATAAACAAATAAAATTGGTGTATTTATTATTGGCGGGTAAGGTTTTGACTCATTACAATTTTAGAGGGTTAAATTTTAGATAGGGTAAATATTTTAGACATGACTTTCTATTTGCCGACATTATATTTCAAGCGGGTTAAACACGATATTTTATATATTATATGTTTTCCGGGTTAAACATAATATTTTTTATATTATATATATATATTATCACAAGATTGAATAAAAAACAATTGTTACAATTTTGCCCTGAGTGGTGTGGCAGATACCTGGTTGGCTTAAATCACTGCTTCGCCCCTCGGCTATCACGTTTTGTATCATTTAATCCCTCGAAAAAAATCACGGATAAGGATCTCTTAACTATCAAAAATCTATAATTTTAGTCCCCGCGCGTGGGTTTTGTCCTGGTGCTGCCACGTGTCACCATAGTTAAATGATTTTTGTTTCATAAATAATCCCTTGATTTTTAATTCCACTTTTACCTTTTGAATTTATTTTTTTTTAATTTTTTTTCTAAAAACAGAGTATATAAAAATTTGTTATACTCTGTTTTCCTTTTCTTTTGTTTTTCGAAAGATTGAAGCAATCCATACAACTTTCTTTCTAATTCATCTTCAGAAGTTATACAATCTTCTAAAATTTGCAGTCACCCAATCAAACCTTGAAGCTCTCTGCAGCAACCCCACATCGCAATAAGCAAACTCCACTCAAATAACAAAGCATCCTAGACTCGATTTCACATTCAAGGTTAAAACTTTATCACCATCATGCCCATTTTTACAGATACTCGGTCTCCATTAAGCAAACAGTATTACCCAACAAAAATCCTAAATTTCTCAACACAAACACTACTCACCCACTTAATCCAATTATTGGGCCAAGAGGACTCCTATATATATGGAGGAGTTATTCTTGGACTCCTATGTATAATTGCTAAAGATTTATTTTCAGTGTTTCGGTTTCATAAGAGGACTGTAAATAGAAGGGAGAGAGAGAATAGAGTTCTTGAGAAAGTTCAAGAAGCCCCGACAGTGGTTATAGATTCGTTGAATCTGTTCGAAAGTTGTTTAAATGGATTTAGTGACACGATTATATATGAATCTTGATTATAAATAGATTAATTAAACTAAAAGACAAAGTAGATCTTGGAAAAATTCAAAGTCATCAATTAGAAATTGCCTCGAATTAATAGAGACAAATTTTTAATTTAATTAACATGTAGTTTCCAAATAGAAACAAATATTGAATATATGCCAAACAATCTATAATAGATAACGAATGAAGAGTTAATTGATACAAATAAACCAAAAAGCATACTAAATCAATCCCCAAATTCATATGGGTAACTTATACATTAGAGATCTACAAATCATATATATACTTTGACATTTTAAAGAAAAACAACAAAAAAATATCATGAACCTCCAAAATCAAGCACAAACAACCCGATAGATCTTGAATTGAGAAGAATGAACGGAGTAAACATATTACACTACAAAAGACACAAAATCCTAAAGATATCAGTAGAAAACTAAACCATTAAAGATTGTCGATTGTCGATCGCCGAGAAGGATGTTTTTGCTTGCTCCTTGTGACCATGATTGTTCTAGTGAGGGTGAAGGAGAAATGAGAATAGCTTTTTAGGAAAGTGATGGCCAAAATCTGGTAATAACCTTCGAATAAAGACCAGATATTATGAGAAAGGGTTTAGAAAACTATAGTTAGTAAAAGTAAACAAAATGTAAAACGAAAAAGAAAACAGAGTATCACAAATTTTACAATACTCTGTTTTAGAAAAATAAATAAAAAATAAAAACAAAAAAAAAATTAAATTCAAAGGGTAAAAATGGAATTAAAAGTCGAAAGACTAACTGTGAGACAAAAGTCATTTAACTATGGTGACACGTGGCAGCATCAGAGCAAAAACCACGCACGAGGACTAAAATTATAGATTATTGATAGTCAAGGGACCCTGATCCGTGATTTTTTTGTCGAAGGACTAAATGACACAAAACGTGATAGTCGAGGGACGAAGGAATGATTTAAGCCTACCTGGTTCGTGTCTAACAATTTGTCCGCCATTGGACAACTATGGTCGCCACCAAATTGCGGATACCATAATATCAACCCAACCCGCCATATTCTTGGGGTTTGGACAACTATGGCCGCCACCGAATTGCGGATACCATAATATCAACGCCAACTGTTGCCGATATAAATTGTATTGCCGCGACCCGTTAACGCAGGTGTGCTAGTTCTTTAACCATTACGACATTTTTATTAAAATAAAAAAAATATAAAAAATACTAAAAAAACAATACATAATATAAAATACACACTCATGATTGTCAATATAATATGCATTCGAAAATATAATTTAACAAGTTCAAAAATAAAAGAAACACAAATAAAGTACAGCAAGTTCATAAATAGAAATACATAAAGTGTTTTGTTGAAATTTTAAAAACTAATACAATTAGTGGGATTGTGCCGGTGTGGGTTGTTATAGTCGTATGCGTCCACTCTGTAAAGTAATAGGAGCAACCAAATATTAGCAACTTCTTTACATATGCGAATCCACGTTGGATCTATTGTTGGTAAAGGTGAACCGTTAATCATAAAAACTAAATGCTTTGGATATGTAGATTTAAGGTTAAGTGATAAAAACTAATTTTATAGAACAAATATATAAATTAAATAACTATATGCGTCTAATATAAATTTTGTTTACTTACATAAATAAAATTATTTGTGTTCACGCAAGCGACCCAACTCTTTATAGGACCATCCATTGGTGGTGCATTTTTTTATCGAAAAGTAAATTGTACAACCGTCAGGTGCTAGGTAATGGGAAACACAATTGAATATGGTTGCGATTAGTTTGCCGCAACTTGGTAACGACATCAAATATTCGAATGGTCTCTATAATATCTCAACCTGTGTAGATCTTTCTCCTTCGTTATCTTCACAAAAATATACGAAACTCAAATAAAACTCTCTATGTTTCTCTAGTTTGTGTACAAACCTTTGTCTACCAAGTTGTCGTCCACTTTCGGCACCGATCAAACCATGGACGATGGCCTTAAAACCATAATTTCCTTCGGGCCTAATATTGGTATTTTTTTATCAAAAGACGTATAAACTATGGTATATCCAATGAATATCTCGAGTCCGGTACATTGGGAAACCTCGACAGAATTGGTTTAACTGTAATTGACGGTTTTGTGTTAATGTTATTCTATGGAATCTGAGTTCTTATATTGTTACATGCACCTCGTGTTTGTTTTGTTTTTGTGGGTTTTAGTCCAGAATTAGTACGGGTGTGTCCGAAAATCGTTCTAATAATGCTACCAAAAGTACTGACCGATGTTCAAAAACTTGCTATCGGTGTTTACATATTTTGAGTTTCGGTACTATTGGCATAAGTTTCTAACCATTTTTGTTATTTTTATTTATGCATAAAATGGTCCCTTTTGGTAGAATAATCAACACGAGTTTTATTTTTGTTATCGGGACCAGGGCCGCGACCACAGCCACATGCGCTTTCATGAGTACGACCGCGGGTTTTTACATTTTTTTAGGAGATGGGAGAGGGGGGGTTTGCAAAGAAGTGAAGTAGATGGATCCAAAACCCATGTTAAATTTCTTAAGCAAATAGATTTGTTCATAAACTTCAAACTCTCCGAGTTTTTCATTTAAATTTACAAAGTTCAGTTTTATATCTTCTTCACCACTTAGTTTAACTCGGGGACAATATCTAGTATTCTCAAATTCTTATCTATAATTTGGGTCGGAACATACCCGCCGCTCTTCGCATTGGCTCTAGCTCATGGGTGCATGGTAAAAATTGTGTCGTACGATCGGTGTAATCACATGAATATTGGTCACCTCCGATTTTATCAAGATAATTGTTGTATATTATTGCCAAATCATTACGTGATACGTACCCCGTTAGTAATTAGAAAGGTTTGAATCTTGAAATTTATGAATAAGACGACGCAACTCCATCAATTATTTAGTGGTCGAATGTTGCACCACTAGCAAACCGTGAACTTTCTCGCAAAAGATTTCAAAATTCAATTGGCTTGACCCGATATTATTTTTTGAAGTAGCGTGCGAGATTTCTGCCCTATTTGACGTGTGATTGTCAAAATACATGATTTTCTTAGTGTAAGAATAAACAAACCTCTATTTATATAGTGTGATCCATGATTCTATGATATAATCGACCGTTTTATCGTGCTCTTTGAACATCACCTGCATCTTAGACAACCTCTCGTTCATCCGGTTAACAGTTTTGGATGAAACTACATCATTACAAGTGGTAAAAAATGTGTTGAACTCGTTTCCATCTTTAAACGCTTCTTTGTTTCCCCACTTACATTCTTGTTGATATGCCATTCCCATAACATGGTGACTTGTGTTTGGAAATATTTTGTCTATGCTATTCATCAAATCAAGTTCATTGTTCGTAATTATAACATAAGGAAACTCATAATCATTTTATTCCATAACCGTTTTCAAACATCTTAATGCTCATTTATAATTATCTTGTATTTGTTTCGCCATGAATGTGAAGCCAAATTGGTTTGCCGAACTTACACCGAGGGAAGGTCCATAATAAAGGCATCCCATCTCTAATAACTTTGTATGTGCTATCCATGATTTAGAAACCAAGGGAAGATACATAATAAATAAATACTAAGCGGGGGTGCAAATATTAAATCGGTTTTGACATTCGAGCCATCATTCATCGTCTATTCCCAATATATGTATTTGTGCATTTATAACTTTGCTAACAATCATTGCATTCGCAGCCAACCATAATTTTCAACCAACCTTCTTTTTTGACGATGATCGTATACCCGACATATATTAGACATATTATCAGGATCGACCTTCTTTATGGCACTAAATATTTGACGTGGAGTTGTTTTGTTGACTGTCAAAACATTGACAATACCTTTTTTCTTTGGTTTTAACTTCGACCATTTCAAATGTCCTTGCATGTACATAGTCGGATCATGGTTATGCTTGTCGAAAATGATACTTAAATCCCACTTATCATCACCTTTCACCAGGTTACCAACCAAATGAAAAGAGAAATTGGTTTTTTTGCTACCCGTTGCATTTTACTTACGATCACACTCTTTAATTTTTTGATTTATATGCACCGGGTCGCTCATATTTATAATTTACTCTAGGCGTTCTTCATCTTTTTCCCGATTTTCTAGATGCTATTCCTAAGTGAGAATCCAAACAAATTTCTCATTTCTTTTGGCCCACTCGATCATTAGCTATTCGCTATCTCCTCGTGAGTAACAAAATGATGAGCCTAGTTCATAACAAGTTATATTTTGCATTGATTCACCTAATGCAATACATGTAAAATAAACAAATTAAATAAACCTAGGAATCCAGATTAGTAAGTCCGTTTCGCCATGTATAAGGTGGAATGCGTCTAACAAGCGGTAGGTCATGATGAAATAATGCACCCATCGGCATGCATTTGACGAAAGGTGAACCAATCCACCATTGTTTGGGGCAATAAGTGCATCAATTACACGAGGTCAATGGGGAAGAAAACTTGTTAGCTGCTATTTTATGGAGAAATTGAGAAAAATATATGTTTTGAAAAGCTAAACATTTCGAATCAGTAGAAAGTTAGAAAGGTGAGTACCTCTTCGGTGTTTATGTTGTTCTGCGGAGGAACCGGATCCGCTTCCATGTCAGCCATGAGTTTGAAATTTTAAAAGGTTCGAGGAATGAAATAAACATATATATTCTCAACAATGAAACAGATTCAACGATTCTTGTGGAAATGATTGCTAATAAAAAACCTCTTGGTTTATGATTTCATTAATTGAATGTTGCAAGTTACTCAAAGTTGGAATGTGAATTAACCACATCTTTAGTGAGAAAAACCAAGAATTTGACTAGATTACAAAAAATCTATAAAGCAAGCAAATAGATTAAACTTTATCAAAGATATGATCTCATCTAACCTTAAGTTAATTACATTCCTCAGAAAGTCTAGGAATAGACTTTCTCATACTGGAAGACTAAAATTCATAACATTGTAACTTTGAAATAAAAAAGATTTGTTTCATGAAAAACAAAAAGATGGTAAAAATACAAAATAGAAAAAATGAAATAAACCTTTACAAGAGAAATTCACAAAAATTCATGACCATCACAACCGCAAAAAGAACAAAATTACCAACAAAATATTATTCAGGTCCAGAGTATAAAATAATTATTAATGAAAAAACATCAAAACAAAATGATATCATCTAGTAATTACAATAAACTTATCTCCATATATTTTAAAATTTATGGCTCACGCCACAAAACCAAATACATTCTTTCTATACTCAGTTTTATGATCAAGAAGAACTATGAGAACCATAGAAATACTCAGATGTTTAAGATTGTGTGATAATAAATATTTTATTTGATTCTCCCCATTATCGCCAATCTTTGAAGAATCAATTTATCGGTTTTCGAATGATGGAGAATGGGACCTAACCAACCTAAGAACTGCAGTCATTCTCTCAAATATTGAAAATATATCTAACATAAAACTACAACAAAATATAGCTGATGAACTCAAATGGACTTTCTTTAACAACATGACAAGAAATAAGAGGAAAAAAAACAGATCAATCTAAATTGTTCCTATGGTTATAGAACAACATCACCCCCGATTTTTTTTATCTTTTCTACTATAGAGATTACTGAAAGGTTGGTTACGACTTGATTCTGTCATGCAAAAAAAGAGATTTATCTTTAGCCTCCAAATGTCAATTCAGCAAAGAAAATGAATCAATTAAGCACTTATTTGTTGAATGTAAAATAGTTTGAAAAATTTGGAAACAATTTTCTAGACTATTTGGAATCTATATCTCCAAACATATCACATTAATTCATCTTATGATATCCAGGAATTGGTCAACTCAGAAAGAGATTCATATCAGAACCAGCTCAACCCCAATCATCTGCTGGTCAATTTAGAGATCAAGAAATAAAGTAAACATCAAGGACTATTTATTACACCTTAATGAGTAATAAATCAAATCAATTACCTAATCTTTAAGCTAGATAGTATAAAACTTTTCAAATCTTCACACTCAAAAGGAGATAAAAGCATTGCCTCACACCTTTGCTGCAATATGTACCCAATGAAGCCAAACAATTACACAGTACGAAAATGGTAACCTCATAAGGGAAATAGAGTAAAAATCAATAAGACAGGTCAAGTATATCTACTAGAGAATCAAATGGTCGTAGGATTTTGAGAGACACTAAAGGAGAGTTATCATAGCCTTTGGAAAAACATATGAAAACCAATATGCTTTATCAACTTAATGTAGAGCTTAGTAGATGAACTATTTATATACAATGAAAGAAACATATCTAATATCGAAATTGAAATAGATTCAATGACTCTTATGGAAATAGTTTCTAATAAATCCCTTTGGTTTATGATTTCATTAATTAAAAGTTGCAGGTTACTCCAAGCCAAAATGTCAATTAATCACATCTTTAGAGAGTAAATCCAAACAACTGACTGGATTGCAAAACAATTTCTGAACCAAGCAAAGTGATTATACTTTTTCAAAGATTTGATCCTAACCAATCTTAACACAATTACAATCCTATAACGTCTAGGATTATGCTATCTCAAGTTAGAAAACTAAAATTTATAACACTATAAGTTGGCAATACAAAAGATTTATCTTAAAAAAAGGAATTGATAAAGAATAAAAAAGTAAAAAAAAAATGAAACTTTAAAGAAGAAATTCACAAAAATCTTTAACCATAGCAACGAAAAAAAATAACAAAATAACCAACAAAATATTGTTGAGATGCAAAATCAAAAACGATTTTTTTATGAAAAAAAGAAATAATGTCATGAAGTAATTGAAAAGGAACTTACCTGGATAGATAATAAAATTTATGACTGACGCTACTCATCTATTTCAAAGGAAAACCATCTATCTGTGATAGACTACTTGAGAAAGATCAAACAAATTCTTCACGATAATAAAATTTGTGACTGACGGTACTCATCGCAAAGGAGAACCATCTGTGATAGGCTACTTGAGAAACTCAAAGATCAAACAAATTCTTCACGATATTTAGTTTTATGATCAAGATGGCGAAAACAAAAACTATCGGGACTAGGGCTGTTATCGGTCCGGTTCGATCCGGGTTTTGAAGAAACCGGACCGGACCGCTAAGCTTATCGAGCGGACCGCTAAGCTTTCGGTTTTAATTTTTGGAACCGGACCGAACCGCTAAGCTTTCGGTCCGGTCCGGTCTGGTTCGGTCCGGTTTGGTTCGGTTCCGGTTTCGGTTCGGTCCGGTCCCGTTCCGGTCCGGTTCGGTCCAGTTAAAAAAATAAATCAATTAAAAATTGATTTTTAATTATTTTTTTATTTAAATAAATTATATAAAAACTAAAGTTTGTAAATTGATCTTTATTTTTTTAAATTTTTTGGTAATTAACTATTAATTTTGGTACTAAAATTTATAAAAGAATATATAATAATAATAAATAATCGGTTTTAACGGTTTTATTGGTCCGATTTCTTATCGGTTCTACCGGTTTATCGGTTTCATCGGTTCGATTCCGTATCGGTTCCTTCGGTCCTATCGGTTTTATCGGTTCGATTCCTTATCGGTTCTATCAGTTTATCGGTTCTATCGGTTCGGTTCCTAACCGATTTTTTGTTTCGGTTCCTTATCTGTTTTCGATTTTTAAAATGGAACCGCGAACCGGACCGTTAAAGTTCGGTCCGATTCTCGGTCCAATCCTTATCGGTTCGGTTCTCGGTTCCGGAGAACTGTTGACAGCCCTAATCGGGACTAATCGGGACCAAAGAACTATTCAAAATGAAAACCATACACTGTTCGATCTATGGAACTAGCGCGACACACGATTGGAAAACGCGCCAAAATTTAGTTTTAGAATTAGGACTTTCCGGTTGATTTGATCTCTACTTCGATAAACCCTTGTATGTAGAGTTGTATATTTTATTATCTTAATAAAAATCTTTTGTTTTTCAGAAAATACATGAAATAAAAGCTAGTTTAGACCACAGTTATCCAAACTTTTCTTTTTAACCATTTCTTTTTGTCCATTAGAGATATTCTTCAAACTAACCATAAATTTGAACCGTAATTTTTTGGCTGGTCTTTGGCAATGTTTTGAACAAAAAATTCTCAACATAAAAAGTATTAGATATATTTTTAATTCTTCAAATGTTGTTGTAAAATTATATAAAAAATGAACTATGTAACAATTAATTTTCTTATAATATTAATTTGAAATCGGCTCCCTCTCGATTGCAGCTATACCGTATATAAAATAAATAATATGTTACATGGTTAGCGTTCTTCCAAATATGAGTGTTGTTTTTCAATTTTAGGTATATTTCTCGTAGAATCATAAGTCTCGAAATCATATAATTAATGGTCATGTAGAGTTTGACAAATACGAGAGAACATTAATGAACCAAGTTTAGGAGGTGTTTTAGTAGGAGCATTCTCATAATTGTTAGGTCAATTTTGATGACTATTTGTGTTTAAGCAAAACACTTAATGGGGTATTACGACCCATGTGAAAGGTTACATATCAATGAATGAAATTATTCTGTTCCAAATAATTGTGGAAATTACGACCTTCCCGTCAAGAATTTGAAAAAAATTGGATGACCTAATCAAAGCTCATATAATCGGCTAGATTTCAAAATGAAAATTTCCAATTTAAAACAAAGAGGCCAAGAAAATCTTCTTCTCCATGGCTCAATTAGGTTAGATAACCCATTATTGGGATTGGTGTGAATTAAAGTTGTAGTGAGTGAATTAAGAACAGAAAATCTACAAAGAGAATTAAAAGTAGTGAAAAGTACTTCTGAATATATCCTAGGTCAAAATAACTCCTTCAGCCTCTTTAAATAGGCAAGGTGAGTTAGTTAGAGAAACGGTTACATATTGGTATATTTACAATTTAACCCTTCGGTTTCTCCTAAAGCCTAATTTAATCCTATAATTACAGAACTTATCACTTTAGTCCCTATTAATTGCACTTATGTCCCTAAGGAATATCTTTCCTTATCAGGGATGATGATGAGACAATGATAGAGATGAGGTTCTTCAAATTTCTTCAAGTTTGAGACTAGCGCCTGTATTACTCGATGAAGAAAAGACAAGACAAAGGCTAGAATTGGAGGATCAACTCAGCCAATTAGAACATAATTCAAAGTATTCTAAAAGTCAATGACTCCTGTTAATCTGGAACAAGAAGCGATCTTGAATTGAGAGTGATAACGAGCGAAATCAGGGACAAAGATCTTATGGGCAGAACAATATCTGAAGAACATAGGAAAGTTCGAAGCAGAAGAAGACAATTTGGGGATAATCTGCTTCTGATGGATCAATTTAAGGAAATTCTGCGAAGCTGGATGCTCAGGGAGAGATACATGAAGTTAGATCAAAACAGGTAAGAAATTTACTGTTTAAATCTTGCAAATTGCTTTCAATACTTCTGAAAATATCTGACCAGAATATATTTATAGTTGTAGACATAGCATGTTCTTCCTTGTAATTAAAGGCTTCATCAAACCCAAATTTTCTCTTTAGTAGGTCAAACGTTTCTCCAGTTTCCAACTATTTCAACAACATAGCAACCCATCAACTTTGCAAATTAGCCAACAAGTTGGCAAACTGCACCAGATGTTGCTAAGATATAAACATACTTTCTTTTCACGAGAGAGCACACTTCAAAAAACCACCAGACGAAGTTATACGAGGCATAGCCAGAATTCAAGTGTAGTAACAGAGTAGCACAATAGTCAGTCCATGCTTGTTTAAACCAAACTCTATCAAGTCGTTTCTTGATCATGAAGGGCTTTTGAGGGTAGATCTTTTAGGTTATGTAAAGTGCAGAGACTTGATTACTAATGAACTCTTTTTCTTTTTCTTTCTCACTTGTTGAAGCCTTTTGTTAAGAAGGTTTTGGAAGTTAGTATAAATCTTATTTCTCTGTAGAATAGGAGTAGCTGGTAAACTCTCTATATTATCTTGGTTGGTTGTGAGGTTTTCAGATGATAGGTTTTTATTATCCGTAGAGAGAGACAAATTTAGTCATCGTCTAAGGATTTGATGGCTTCAAAAAATCTTCATCATTGACAATAGGATGTTTCTATTTTCAGAGACATTGTTTTGCTGATCTTTGTCAATGATTTGAGGATTAAAGGAAGTTTTTCTAATTTTATTTTTCTTCTGTTTCAGGATGATTTCTTCATGACTATCAGTATTGATATCTTATTAGGGCTTAATGATTATTGACTTCACTTTAAGAAGCTCTATTGCTAATATTACTAGTTATTTGGATATTTAATTTACAAGCATCTTTCCTTCTTCTAATTTCTTAAAATTAGTTGGATGTTTCTTTCATTTATCTTGATCATAGCCTAAGTTCTTGCACAATTGACAATATTGAGGAAGGTTCTCGTATCTAATATCTAACCAACACCTCTCATTATCTCCAAAATCAACCCACACATGATGCTGAAGTTTCTTAGTGAGATCTAGTTCTATCCTGGCATATCATTCGTTGTATAAGGCTCTATTTTTTGGAATCCAAGTCTTGATATGATGGCCTGTAGTTGTATCAATTGTATGGATAATTGAGTAATCAAATAGATATTATGGGAGTTTCTCTATTCTAATCTAGACTGGGATTATTGTACTTTCAATTTTTGGGTTGGATGAAGGAGTCGATTTTAGAACTCTCGTGATAAATTGGCCAACAATACACACGTTTCTGATCCAAAGTAATCAGATGTATTTTTTTAATGTGAATTCAATCAAAATATGATGAGCATCTCAGTTTGAGATATTGTAGTCGCTTGTAAACCTGCTATCATTTAGGAAATGTTTTAGCTGTTGTTTATTAAGTATACCTTTTGCGAATTTCTTAATCAGTGTGAATTTTGATGTGGCCATAATCTTGTTCTTATCATGTTTTGAGAATTTCAGGGATATATAATCACTTTTTTGATGAATTTATGATGGAAATAAGTCATTAGATTTGAATGAAGGCTTAAACAAATCTGCGAATGGCTTTGTGATTAACGTAACATCCTATTTTCTTGCATTTTGATGTAGTATGGATTGTTGAAGAACAAAAAACTCAGACTGAAAGATTACTCTTTTTTTATGATTATCCATATAATTTCTGGTTTGATTATTAAAAGCAGATTAATGATGAATGTTGATTGTTTTCTTGTATACAGGGACCTTAATTGACATATCTTTTTTCCACGTGGTTTTGGCAATCAGCCATAAAAGATTAGAAGAGACAAAATTCAAGGTAGGGGCACCTGCTTGATTCAAAAAATAGATGTGGTAAGGAATTTAATGAGGAAACAGAAACAAAAATAATGGAGCAATCAACAAAACGTTGAGAGAAAACTGAAATCTTGGAGAAGAATAAAAAGTTTCTTGAGAGAGAAGAAACTTATTTTTTCTCTTGGTCCAAATAGTTCTCTCAATATCACTTTTGTTCCTTCTATTACGGTAAGTAATATAAGCTTTAGTAATATATAACATTTTTATGAATTAATTAAAAGTTTTATTATTTACTGTCTTTTTTATATTGAAATTTTGTATTTGTAAGGGAGGAATGAAATATCCATTCTGTTTAGTGTGGTTCAATTTCTTATATGAAAATTGTTAAAAAAATAACACAAGAAACAAAAAATAGTAGAAATTGATATCGAGAGTGGTATTTGTTTTCACAACGCGATAGTAATATATATAATGTAATTGTCGGTTCTGTGATACTTTTTTTTATTCGGTTTATTTTTGAACTTTGGATAATCATATATTATCAACATTATTATCTAATTCAATTTTTTATTCTTTTATTTTCATATAATATTATTTCGAATAATTTATATATTAAAATATTTTTCATTTTTAATCGTTTAATACGCATACATTACAACGAATTCATCTTTTTGTGAATCCCTTCCATCTTACAAAACATTTCACTGGAAAATCATTATAGTATTTATGCATACAAATAATAGATACAAGAAGAGAAGGGAATTTAGCTTACGTTGATGTGACTGTTCCAATTTATAAGCGACAAACGTATTTATATTATGGTGAATTAATCCATAATCTATGTCACTTATTTGTTAAAAGTACAATTGGGTGAAATTCGAAGAGCAATTGTGGTACACCTCTAAAACCTGTTTTATGTTTGGGACCATTCCCTTTTTAATTGATTTCTATCTATTAAGTCTATAAAGTTATTAGTTGAGTTTTAAGTGTTGATACTTGGCTCCAATTGTTCACACAACACACATTTAACCTGATTTTTACACTCATACATCAGTGATGAGTTTTCACTAAGAAGTCCAATTCTTATTCAATATATATTAATATAATTAAACTGATTACTTGTTAATTTGACTAGATTATGACAATGATCAAATATATCATTAGCATAGTGATCAACAATTTTTTCAACAATCTCCCACTTGGATTTTCAGATTCTACTCAATGATATATTTACTTTTATGGATGTCATGATTCCATTGTCAATATGAAAACTAAAAAATCTAGTACATGATCAATGGATGATAAATGACTAAAGACCTCGTACTCGTCATGTGAATAATTGGACATAAAAGTGCTCACATCATCGTGATCCATTAAATACAATATCAATTATGATGTCTATCATAAGAATAATATAAAGTGTAATCGCACATATATATTCTCAAATAGTCCAACCTTACTGGAGATCTAATCGAAAGCTACAAATGTTAATAAATATCATCTGAGCCATATATTGCAATAAACCAATACAAATATATTAAAACTGAAAATATAAATCGGTTCATATTACAGAACTTTCACTCAAGTCAGTGATCCTCTAATCAACTATAGTCAACCTAATGTTGAGTTTTAGAAAAACATTAGGTAATAATACTAAATTTGTAAGAGGATATGCAACTATGGAATTTATGTCGATGTGCTCTATTCTTATTTGACCCATTTGAACTCCCTCCTTAATAGACATAAACTTTGTGTCTATGTGTTTGGACTCATAAGCTCCTGTTAATGTTAGAATATTACACTGTTGAAGTTTTGTCACAATAAAATTTCATGGGTACTTCTACCTCATGGGAAATTTATGATCTGGTGACAAACTTTTATATCCACAAGGCCTCGTTTCGTGCCTCAAACCAAAATGATAAATTTTTGTTGCCATAGTGGATAATGATTTTTTTTGCTTTACACTTTTCCATGATATCAAACCTCCAAATAATACTAAAATCATGTCTGCAATGATTTTTGTGTGTCTATTCATCACCCCAAACCCGAGGTGGAATACCCAATGATCTCCAGCCTTTCCGACTTCCAATATGTTAACATGTGCCAATTTATTCCTTAAAAATATATGAATACCCTTTTAATTATCTTCCAATAATCCATGCATAGATTGCTTACATACTTTCGCAACATATTGACAGCAAAAATAATGTCCACCTTTTACAAACTTGAGCGTACATTAAACTCCCAACTTCCGAAATAATTGTTTTCATTTTCTCAATCTCGAGTCTTGTGTTTTCGACACTGACTAAGGCTAAATATCTCACCTTTTACTACATAGGTACTCAAAGGTCTGTAGATTTCCAGTTCGTAACTTTTCAAAATATAAGTCTTTTGTCATATTCCAAGATTATCACGAGAGCGATACCAATGGATCTGAATTTTCCCAACACAAAACTACATTATTAAGATCTTTCATATTGAATTTATCTCATATAATTTACTTTGTAATGTGAAAAAATTCCTTATTGTTCGAGGAAAACAATATGTTACCGATATATAATGCCATAAATATGAAATTATCCACATTGAATACACACAATCCTCAATTTAGCACCTCAAAGCTAAAAAAAACTATCACCTTAAAGAACTGGTGGTATTACTAACGAGAAGCATGTTTGATCCCATATATAGAACTTCTTAAGGCTGCATACCATAACTTTTGATCTACCTATTTCAAAATTTATGGTTTCACGATATAGATATTTTTCTCAATATCATCATTGAAAAAATATTATCTACATCCATTTGACGAAGATCAAGATCAAAGTCTACAAGTAGTGTCATCATTGTTCTAAATGAGTCATTTATTGATACGAGAGATAATGTCTCTTTAAATTAAATTCATTCATGACAAGTATAACCTTTTGGTACATAGCTTGTTTTACGTCTTTTCACATTACCTAAAGATTTCCGTTTGGTTTTGTAAACCTACTTACAACCAATCATCTTTATATTTTCAGGTAATGGGACAAGTTCCCATACCGTATTGTCTTACAATGATTTATACTCTTCCTTCATGGCGTCAATCTACATATGAGAGATAGAGATTTATATAGCTTGTTTGTAAAACGATAAATCAATTATAGTTCCAGCAAATGACTTCTAAAAATATACTGTAAAATTCAAAGATATACAATTTTGTTTTTCACTTATTAACCTTTTGAATGATATTATTACTTCTTGTTGAAATTTTTGAGGAGGTGGAGTTTGATTCACATGAACAATGTCATTTTGTCATACTTGTGGAAGATTACCTTAGCTGTCTCTTATTCTAATTGGATGGTTTTCGTATCATGTTTAGAACCTTTAAGTTGCATAATAATGTTATTGTGAGTATCATGTTATTATAATCGTGCTGAAATTATTTGCATTAATGTCTAATCTTATTATACTTTTTTTTTATAGAACCTTCACGAATCTCATCAGAGTCTTCTTCAAAATGAATATTTATTTTTTTGAATTCTTCATCATTCTTCCAAACTCAACATCTTCGAGAAAATTTGTTGTTTCTGTTTTAAAGATATTACTAGTAAAATGATCATAAAACTTATCACCCTTTGAATAGTTAGAATAACCAATGAAGAAGTAACTAACCATTTTTGGCTCTAATTTTTTCTTGAGGCATATAAGCCTTTGCTTCGGATAGACACACCCATATATATGTAGATTTTTTAAAACTAGGCTCTAGTCCAGAAATTATATAGTGTATGAACTATTTCTTAGTGGGAACTCTACTAAGTAGGTAAGCTGTACATTTGATGGGTAATTATCTTCTTCTTTTTGCAGGCACCAAAATTATTAGATGCTAGATTTAGGTGCGTAATATACCAATAAAAATTGGTTTCTAAACTTGAGAATGATTCATGGTGGAATGGTTATCCATATGAATAAAAAATCATGTGATGTCAAATAAAGTCGAATGATTCAACTCAAGTTATTCAACATATCTTGAGATAGTTATAAAAAATGTAAGATACGTACCTGAAGTAAAATAAAATCTTCTTTATATTAGGATGTTTGATGAGTATAATTTACATATACTATTGGACATGACATACTAAAGGTTTTTCAAGGACCATTAATTGTTTTGAAAGCCTACCAGACTACTGGTTTGTTAATTCTTGAAGGATCTAAAATGGTACGGGGAGTGTCTAATATGGTGAAGGATTTTACCAAATTATGGAGTCGTCGACTAGTGAATTTAAGTGAGAAAAGAATTGGTAACTAAGAAATAATGGTTATTATATGGTACCATTATTCTGAAACTGGCCTTTTGTGAAAGTTGTGTATTAGGTAAGAGAAAGAGGTTGTACGTTTAGCGGAACAACTAGACAACCAATAAAGTGCTTGATTAATTTCATTGAGACCTTTGAGGTCCAGCACATAAACTACAATAGGTGGTGCAAGATACTTTATATCACTAATAGACGATTATCTAGGAGAGTATGTGTTATATTTTTAAAGACCAAAGATGAAGCATTTGATGTTTTTTTTCAATTAGAAGATTTTGGTAGAGAGTTAGATCGGAAAATTAATGAAAAAGCTTCAAACAGATAATGGGTTGGAATATGAGAACATAGAGTTCACTAACTATTGTTTAAAGTTTGGCATAACTAGATATCGATTCGTGAGTAAGACTTTCGAACAAAATGATATTCTTTAGAAAATACACCAAACCTTACTCAAAAGCGTTTGGTGTATGCTTCATGTAACTGTAATTGATCGAAGATTATGAGAAGAATCCGTGAAAATGACTGCATATATCATCAATAGAATTCCATATACGTCGCTTAAATTTATGATCCTTAAGAGGCATAGACTGGAAAGAAACATAAGCTAGAACATTTGGGAGTGTCCAAATAAGCTTAGGCCAACATCACTAAAATGTTTGTTCCTCAAATATCCAGAATATGTAATAAGGTACAGGTTATAATGCATTAAACCTGGATGTTATAAAACTTTAATAAACATGAATGTGGTTTTCAATGAGGAGGGCATGCCATTGAAGAAGGGAGTGAAGATCCACCATAGTACTACCGAGAATAAAAGTGGGTTGATGATGGGTCTAATCGAGAAAGTAAAGTTGTCGATACAGAACCATAGAGGTATGATTTTATTGTTGTAACTAGTTATGCTTTATTAATCAAAATGCAAAGACAAGTTCTTGAACCCGAGAGCTATCATAATATTTTGAATAGCAGTAATAGAGAAAATTCTCTTACAATTATGAAAGAAGAACTATGATCTTTCAAGAATATAGGCACTTGGATTCTTGTGAAGCAGGCGAAGTGTCAGAAGCTTGTCGGGATTAAATGGATATTCAAGAGGATTTTCTTTGTATTAAGTTGCCCATATAAAAGACTAGTATTGTGGTTAAGGGCTTTACGCAAAAAGATGATGTTGATTTCAAAGAGAGATTGTCGTCGGTTTTGAAACAAAACATGATTAAGGGTATGTTGTCAAGTGTTACTAGATTTTATTTAGGGTTAGATCAAATGTATGTTACTATTTCCTTCATGTGTGGTGAATTAAAAGAAACAATTTATATGTATTAGCCGAAAAGATTTGAAGAACGGAATGAAGGTGATGCATATTGGAATGGGATAACACACATGGATGTATAAGTCGTATTGTTATTTATGTAGATGAAATACTAATAACTAGAAGAGATAGAAAGAAAATTATAATTGTGAAGACTCAGCTGAAAAGCGAGATTGAGAAAAAGAACATAAGAGAGGCTAAAACGATACTTGATATTGAGATAATAAAAGGAAGTCAACAAGGTATCTATTATTATCTCAACAAAAATACATACATAAGGTACTTCAGACATTCAACATGTCCAGATCCAAAGAGGTTGGAACTCTCACTAGTTCCTAATTCAAAATCAATGTCGCTCAAGCACCAACCAAAGCTGCACATAAGAAGTATGTGTTGGAGATACCTTATGACAATAATATTAGAAGATTAATGTATTTTATGATTTGCATGATACATGATCGTGCCTATGGTGTACATATTTTGAGGAGATTCATGTCTAATCCATGATAGTCATAGTAGCATGCACTCAAGTGGATCATGAGATACTTGAATGGTTCAAGTATTATAAAGATGTGTTAAAATCAAAGGGATACTAATAGTATAATATGCAGAGGGTCTATGGACTATGATTATGCAGGTTGTCTTAACACAGGAAAGTTTACTTTGGATTTACTTTGGGTGGATATGAGGTTAGTTAGAAGTATTATATATAAATATTTGTTGCATTGTTCTTTATATATGTCATTTATATGGCTGCTACGTAAGTCATATATGACGTTATTTGGTTGAAGAGGTTGTTAAGTGAACTCACTAGTGTGGTGCAATATGTGGTTTTATTTTTTGATAGCACGAGTGCTCTTCATTTGATGAAAATATAAAGTTCCATGAGTGAAAAATACATGTAAAAATTAAAATGCACTTCATTTGAGACGTGTAGTAGAAGAATCAAGTGAAGGTAGAAAAACTTTCAATGAGGAAAATCCTTAAGATGCTTTGACCGGGGTATTACCGATTTTGAAGCTCACAAATTGTATGAAACTAAAGCAAGTCTGAGATGCAGATGAGTTAGTCTCATAGGAGTAGAACATTAGATACAACATATATTAGAGTTGTTATAAGCCTCGATGGATAATTGTTAGGTGTAGGCTAGAAATAACTCATCAACATAAGTATTACCGTAGAACTACATTGATATAATTGGATCTGCCAAATATATTTATTATAAAAGAACTAAATGGGAACTCTACTAAGTATGTAAACTCCACACTGAATACGAAACTTACTTTTCTTTCATGTTTTGAAAATCATTGAATGTCAAAAATCAAGCAATACGTGAACTTTGACCTATGAAATTTCAAAATTTAGTTTCCTCGAACTAATGTTATGTTTTATACTCGCATGAGCACTCTTGGTAATAAAATTGAAATAGTTGAAATGTAACATTAATTTTTTTCACAAAATGTAAGTTTGAGTATCGTAATAACTTATCGTTAGTTGATGTGTAACACAAATATTAAATCTTGTTGGTAAATTGAGTAATAAATTGTTTGATGTACGGTGTTATGTAATAATGCATAACATAATTTACAACCTTTAAAAAAATGAATACTTTGTTCAATTTTGTTTGGTTTGTGTTAAACTCTATTAAAGTATTTCATTCACCTATTACGTTAGAAAAATCATAAACTCATCCTCATTGTCACTTTTAGCCATCAAATTGTTTGTATTTGCCAATTTTTTTGTTTACATATAATTTATATAACATGCGTTGTGAGTCAATAAAAACGTGTTTCATAGCTTGCATCATTTCTAAAACCTACTCAATCACAATAACACTCAGAAATGCACAACTATTACCCATTGTAAACGTACCTAGAGAACTAAAATCCCACGTGTAGTTTTCTTTCTTCTTCGAACACATTAATACGAAACCACGCCAAATGTAAATTTCAATGAAGTTACACCAACAATTTCAAACAATTTTACACATCAGCATCTTGTAATTATTATCCATTATAAGTACTCATAAGAATATGTGCGAAAATTAAATATTTATAAGATACGAGAAAAAAGTTTGATGATCACGTCAGTTTCCTCAATTGTCCAATGTCACACAAAATAATTATGTTTCTTTATTTTTATAACAAATATTTTATGTTGTTGGTTTTTTTTAAATAATATAAATAATGCACATGTTGGATACACACCAAGGGTTATAGATCTTAAAATCCATATATATATATATATATATATATATATATATATATATATAGAGAGAGAGAGAGAGCTTAAGAACAATTTAACCATAACTTATGGATTATATGATCTTCATCCAATTCGATTTTTCTATTTTGTGCATGGTTAGTGCGTTGTTTTATTTTCCGTTTATAATGCTCAGTCGTTAATAATCAAATCATCTATCAACTATAAAAGCTCTCAAATGGAATGAACAATTGCATTTTCATGGAAAAAAAAAACTTTTATTCATACAATTTGTGCTAATCTTTTGTTTAAAAACATAGTACCTCTCACATTTTTAATATAATTTATAAGTTTTTCAATACTTACAATCATCGTAAAGGATAATGATGATTCCGAATCCTATCTTTTGACTTCGTCCATCAACCATACGTTCAAGCCAAATTTATTGTAATACTCGTGTGTGGTAAAAAATGTGTATAATTAGCCTTCAGATATGTTGGTTCTCCAAGTGTCTGCAACATCTAATTGTCAATTCAAATTAAAACACAACACTAATACAAGTAAGATGATGCATGTAAGACAACTTTGGAAATTGTTGCATTTTACGAACGATGTTATTGCGTGACTCTTGAAAAACTTTAATATCTTGAAGTTTGATTCCATGTTTTTGAATGCAAATCAAACATAAATTTAATATATATTATTTAAATATATATATATATATATATATATATATATATATATATATATTATTTAATATATATTATTTAACATTCGATGTGTTATATATTTTTAGTTTTTTAATCTGACTAGTATAAATTTAAATAATTATATTAATTAATATTTTTTTCACATTGTTTAAAAAATGAACAAAATGATAAAAGATCTAAATATTTGAGTGAGATGGTAAACTACTATCGTTTACATGAAGATTTATCATGATTCAATCTGTGCTAATGACCATCTCTTTCTATTATCTCCAAAGTTGTTTGCTTCCTAAGACAATAATTACCAAACTTGAAAAAATATGTAACAAGTTTTTATGGGGCTCTATATGATTCCATGGAATTAGGTTAACTGGAGATCTTTGTGTAAAACATATAATGAATATGGTCTAAACATTAAAATCTTATTGTAATTACACACCTTTTTCTCTTTTGAAAATTGATTCAAATTCAGAGAAAACACTTTACTTTGGCAAAATTCGTTGTCTTTTTTATTGTGCAAACGTTCACCCTTTATTAGCCTAGCCACCTATCAAAAACTCTAAAAAATGGAGAAAATAAAACAATAATGAGATATATTACAGAAAACTACACATTTTAGAAACTTAGTAGAGGCATAATTGACTTTTGATGGAAAGATTGTGTGATAAGCAATATTTTATCCCATTCTCCCCATCATTGCCAACCTTTGAAGAATTAATTTATAAGTTTTGGAAGGACACAGAATGGGACTTGGCCAACCTAAGAACTGCAGTCATTCTCTCACATATTGAAAAAATATCTAAGATAAAACTAAAAAAAATAGCTCAAATTGACTCTCTTTAACAATATGGATTTCAATACCAAGAATACATGGCAAGAAGTAAGAGTAAAAAAAAATCAATCTAAATTGTTCCAAATGTTATAAAACAACACCACCCCTAAAAAATAATATTTTCTATTATAAATATTATTAAAAGGTTGGTTACGAGTTGAATCTATCATGGATGGAAAGAAACGATTTCTCTTTGGCCTCCAAATGACAATTCACCAAAGAAAATTAATCCATTAAATACTTATTTGTTGAATGTAAAATAGCTTAGAAAATTTAAAAACACTTTTCTAGACTATTTGGAATCTATATCGCCAAACATATTGCATTAATTCATCTTATAAGATCCAGTTATTGGCCAACTCAGAAAGAGATTCATATCAGAACCAGCCGAACCCCTATCATATGCTAGTCAATTTGGGTATCAATAAATAAACCAAAATATCAAAGACTATTTATTATACCTCAATGAGTAATAAAACAAATCAATTACCTAATCCTCAAGTTAGATACTGCAAACCTTTTCAAATCTTCACACCCGAAAGGAGACAAAAGCATTTCCTCGCACCTTTGCTGCGATTTGTACCCGACGAAACCAAGCAATTATACATTAGTGAAATGGTAACCTCCTAAGGAAAATAGAGTAAAAAAAAATAAGGCGAGTCAAGTATATCTACTAGAGAATCAAATGGTTGTAAGATTTTGAGAGACAATAAATGAGAAGTTATCATAGCATTTGGAAGAACATATAGAAAATAATCTGCTTTATTAGTAGATTGTAGAGCTTGAGTTGATGGACTACTTATATACAATGAAAGAAATATATATAATCTCGATATTAAAATAGATTCAATGATTCTTATGGAAATAAGTGCTAATAAATCTCTTTGGTTTATGATTTCATTAATTGAAAGCTGCAGGTGACTCTAAGCTGAAATGTCACTTAACCACATCTTGAAAGAGTAAATCCAAGTAGTTGACTGGATTGCAAAAGAATTTTTATAGTAAGCAAATTGATTAGACTTTTGCAAGGATATGATCCCAACCAATCTTGACACAATTACATTCCTAGAATGTTTACGAATATGCTATATGAGGTTAGATGATTAAAGTTTGTAACACTGTAAGTTCGAAATAAGAAATATTTATTACAAAAAAATTTGGTAAACATACAAAAAAGTAAAAGAAAGTGAACCGTTAAAGGAGAAATTCATAAAATTATTTAATCATAACAACAACAAAAAATAACAAAATAACAAACAAAATATTGTTCAGACGAGAAATCAAGATCAATTTTTTATGAAGAAAACATCAAGAGAAAAAAATGATTTCGAGGAGTAATTCAATTTTTTTTACCTGAATAAATAATAAAATTTGTGACTTATGCTACTCATCGGAACCAAAAAAATTACTCCCGAAAAATAAAAATGAAAAGTAATCTATGGAACTAGTGCCAGACACGATTGAGAAACGCGACAAAATTTGGTTTTAGAATTAGGAGTTTCCAGTTGATTTGATTTTGGTTTTTTTTTTTCAAGAGAGAACCCGCAGCCGCTATTTGAAGTGCAATGAGTGCGCATATGATAAACTCTCAGTCTGACGCAATAGCTAGGAGGAAAACCACTCAAGATGACAGGCTCAGTCGAGAAAGCGTATGTAGAAGGATTCAAACTCATAATTTGATTAAACCTTTGCTTTATTTGGACAATGTATATTGGCTTGTATTTGTATGTATTATTATTTTAATAAAACCCTTTTTTTTAAATATAAAATAAAAACTAGTTTAGACCATAGTTATCCAAATTTTTCTTTTCGACCATTTATTTTTGTCCATTCTAAATATTCTTCAAATTAACCATAAATTTGAATTGTAATTTTTTTGGGTGATTTTTAGCAATTTTTTTAAACCATTAATTATCAACATAAAAAGTATAAGATATATTTTTAATTCTTCAAATTTTGTTATAAAATTATATCAAACGTTAACCATAACAATTACTTGTCTTATAATATTAATTTGAAATCGGCTACCTCTCACTTGCAGCTATACATATATAAAAATAATAATTCATTACATGATTAGCGTTCTTCCAAATATAAGTGTTGTTTTCTCATTTTAGGTATAGTGCGCAGAATCATAAATTTAAGAATCGTCTAATTAATGGCCATGTAAAGGTTGACAAATACGAGAGAACATTACTAAACTAAGTTCAGGAGGTGTTTTAGTAGGAGTATTTTCATAATTGTTTGGTTAGATTTAATAGCTATTTGAGTTTAAGCAAAACACTTCATGGAAACATTATTGGTTAATATGCAGGTAATGGTAGTAGGAACAAATTGCGGAGAATATCCCTTCTTCCCTTTTGATCTGTTCATTGCGGTAAGTAATATAAATTTTAGCAATATCTAAGTTATTTTAATGAAATAATTATAACTTATCTTTTTCATATTTAAATTTTGTATCTGTAAGCGCGAAATCAAATAGGCATTCTGTTTACTCCGGCTCAATTGCTTATACGCAAACAGTTATAAAATAACACAGATTTTAATAGCCCAAAAAGAAATAAAAAAAATAGGAGATATTGATTTATCGAAAGTGGTATTTGCTGTCGCAACGCTACAGTAATATAACTATATATCAGGTAATCGTCGGTCCATATTGTTTTATTCTATCATGTTATAATTTTTTCGTTTTTTTTTTAATTTTGGAATTTTGGATAATCACATATATTATCAACATCATTATCTATTTTATTTTTTGTTTTTATATTTATATTTTTCGTATAATATTTATCAGATGCATTAAAACAAATTGATTTTTTATGAATCCATCCGGTTCCGTGGGACACTTCACTAGGAATTTATAAAAATATTTATGCATGAAAAAAAAGAGGAAATATAGTTTACGTTTATGCGACTTATCTAATTTATAAGCGGTAGACGTATCTATATTATGGTAACGGAAACCGTAATGTAGATCTTTTATTTGTAAAAAATACAATTGGGTTAAAATCGAAAAACTACACCTCTATAATCTGTTTTGTGTTCGGGACCACTCCCGTTTTAATTGATTTATATCAATTAAATCAATGAAGTTATCACTATAGTTTCAAATGTTGATATTTGGCCCCAATTCTTCACAAAGCGCAAATTTAACCCGATTTTTACACTTACATTCGTAATGAATTTTCACATACAAGTCGAATTCATATTCTATATATATATATATATATAATTAATTGTTAATTAGACTAGATTATGACAATGACCATATATATTATTAGCACAGTGATCAATTTTTTTTGAATAATATCCCACTTGGATTTTCATATGCTACTCAATGGTATATTTATTTGTATGGATGTCTTGATTCCATTCTTTATAGGAAAACTGAACAATCTCGTACATGATTAATGAATGATAAAATACTAAAGGCCTCTTACTCGTAATGTGAATAATTGGACATAAGAGTAATCACGTTATCGTAATCATCAAATATGTTATAATTTGTGGTGTTTATGATAAGAATAATATGAAGTGTAATCGCACATATCTATTCTCAAGTCCTACCTTAGTGGAGATCTAATTGAAAGCTACAAATATCAGTAAATACCAGCTGATCCATATATTGCAATAAAGAAAAATAAATGCATTGAAATCGCAAATATAAGTCAGTCCATATTACAAAACTTCCACTCAAATCACTGATATTCTAATCATACCCATCCTAATAGTGTGTTCCATAAAAATCTTATGAGGATTTTAATTCACGAGAGGATCTGTAACCGTGGAGTTTGTGTCGGTTCTCTCTATATTAATGTTAGAATATTACACTCTAGAATTTTTGCTACAACACAATTTGATGGGACCTTCTATCTGTTGGACAATATTATCCAGTGATAAAATTCTGTAGAAATTATGCCTTGTTCGATGCCTCAAAACACCGAACAAATAATGATGCCATAATGGATGATGTAACCAATTTTTTTTATACTTTCGCAAGATATTGCACCTTCAACTAATAAGAAAATGATGTTCGGAGTGTTTTCTAGTGTGTCTATGCATTGAAAAAATCTAATTAAGAATACTCAATTATCTTCAACCTCTCTGACTTCCAATATGTCAATATATGCCTCTTTGTTCCTTGAGATATCATAATAGACTTTTAACTACCTTCAAGTGGTCCATACCTAGGTTTCTTACATAAATTCTTAAGTATTGGCAACAAAGACAATGTTCGACCGTGTACAAATTTGAGTGTATATTAATCACCCAATTACTGAAGAATAATGGATGGTTTTCATTTTCTCAATCTTAATTGTTGTCTTTGGACATTGACCAAGACTAAATCTTTCCATTTTTTCTATATAGGTTCTCAAGGGTCTACTATTTTCCAATTCGTAATGTTACAAAATATATATTTTTATGATAATCCAAGAGTATCGCAAGGATCATAATGAATATAGATTTCCAACAACAAAGTTGCATCACCAAGATCTTTCATATCAAATTTGTCCGATATAATTTTCTTTGTAGTGAATAAATATCCCTTATCATTCGAGGCAAGAAGTATGACATCGATATATATTACCAGAAATGTGAAATTACTCCCATTTAACTTGTGGCATAAACAATCCTCAACTGAAGACCTCAAATCTAAAAGAGATGATTACCTTAAAGAAATTGCGGTACCATTAACGAGAAGCCTGTTTGAGCGTATAAATAGAATTTTTTAAGCTCGCATACCATATAATTTGAGCTACCTATTTTAATATATTAAGGTTACATCATTTCCTGAATATCACCATTGAGAAAAATATTCCTTACATCCATTTTATGAAACTCAAGATCAAAGTGTGAAACTTAGTTTTATGGTTGTTCTAAATGAGTCATTCGTTGATAGAAGAGAGAATATCTCTTTTAAGTTAATTCTTATGTTACAAGGATTTATTTATATATTTTTCATATAAACCATAGAATTTTGTTTGGTTTTGTAAATCCACTTACAACCAATCACCTTTTTCATTTCACCTAATGGGACAAGTTACCACACCGTATGGTCTTGCATCAGTTTATATTTTTCCTTGATAGCGTCAATCCATAAATGATAGTTAGATATTTATATGGCTCATTTGTAAGATGAAACATTATTTAAAATTCCAGCACATGACTTTCGAAGATATACTATAATAGTTGAAGGTATATCTTTCTTTGTTTTTCTCACGAATATTCTTAAGGGCAATACTACTTCTTATTGCACTTTTTGAGGAGGCAGAGTTTGGCAATCAGGAACAAAGTTATTTTTTATACTTGTAGAAGATTACCTTGAGTGTCGTCTTGTTCTAATCTGATGATTTTTGTATCTTGGTTAAAATCTTCAAGTTGAACAACAATATTACTTTGAGTATCATTTTGTTCTAATGGGGTCAAAATGATTGACATTATATTCCAATCTTCTGAGACTTGAGTATATTCGCAAGACCTTTCATAAATATTTTCAGATTCTACCTAAAAATGAATATTTTTTCTTGAACTCCCCACTCCCCAAACTCAACATAATCGAAAAAATTGTTTTTCCCATTTTTAAAATATTACTAGTGGAAGGATCATAACTTATAACCATTTCAATATTTGGATTAACCAATGAGAAAACAACTAACCGTTTTTAGGTCCAATTTATTTTCATGAGCCATATAGACCTTTCTCTCAGATGGACACCCCCATATATGTAAATGCTTTAAACTAGATTTGCGTCCAGTTTAGAGCTCGTATGGTGTCTTAACGGTTTCCACAATGGGAACTCTACTGAGAATGTAAGCTGCACATTGAATGTGTAAATAAATTCTTATTTTGTAGGTACCAAATCCTTTGATATAAAAAAATTAGAACGATTCGACTCAAGTTGTCTACGAGACTTGAGAAGGTTATCAACAATGTGAGGTATGTAGCCAAAATGAAACAAAACCTTATGTCTATTAGGATGTTAGATGATGAATGGTTTACATGTAGAGATGGACATAACAGACTTAGAGTTTTTCAAAGTTCATTTGTTGTTATGAAATCCTATAGGACTAATGGTATGTTAGTTTATGAAGGATGTGTAGTAGTGCGCAGAGGGTATAATGTTTCCCCAACAACAAGGAAATCAATAGAGCGCTTGATTACATTGATTCACACCCTTAAGGACCAGTACGTGAACCTATTATAGGTGGTCAAAGATACTTTATATCAATGATAGATTATTATTCTAGAAATGTATGAGTTATATTTATGTAGACCAAATAGAAAGCATTTGTTAACTTTGTCAGCTCGATGACTTTTGTAGATAATCAAATCGAGAAAGTGTTGAAGAATCTTCAGACCGATGATGGCTTCAAATATGTGAACATGGAGTTTTCAAACTATTTTTCAAACTTTGGCATTTTAATATACTGAACCACGATTGATATTTCCACACAGAACGTGTTTCTTGAGAAACTAAACAAAACCCTACTTGATTAATTTCTCGAGCTAATAATTTAAGAAACATGTTTGCGAGATTCTCATTAGAATGTACAAATGATACTAATATATTTCCATCTCGAATCAATTGTCTAATATACATATCTCAAATGTATGTGTTGTAGATATCATTGTAAGCTCTACCAAGTGTTGTTTGACTATCACAATGAAATTAAATTATTTTTCCCCTCTAAACTAAATTTTATTTCCAATAGTAAATATCTTAACTTTTCGAATCCTTTCTATATAACCAATGTGATGCACTCAATTTTTATGGTCGAATGAGATATACATGTATATGTCTTTAAACCACCAAGAAACAACCCAACTAAAAAAAGTGAACATACATCCGCATATTTAATTTATTTTCAAATATATTGGTGAATTTGTGTATCCTTTAAGTACCCAAGTAATAATGTTATATTTAAGACACATGTTATAAAATCTTTAAATAGCAAAGAACTCTTACAATAAATTCTCAATCTTCCGTACTTGGATTAATAGTAAATTGACTTACATTACTAATTGCAAATGAAATCTCTTGTTTAGTCTATAACAATACATATATGAGACTTTTTACAACAATAAAATATTCAAATTAAGCCATCACTCTCCCAAACTTCTTTCCACATTTCAAACTAAAATCTAATGACGTATGTGTTTATTTTATTTTAAATTTTAAATTTATTAAGTACATTTTAAACATATTAAGATTGAACCCCATATTATTTTTAATATTTTTACTCCTAAATAGTGGTTACTTCATCAATATATTTCACCTTAAAACTATAAGATATAAATTTTGTTTTAAGAATCTCACACAATTGTTTACTCAAAATAAATTGATTATTTATGTAGAGAGATACTATAATCACCATTCCACCACGTATCTTAGTGTACATATACTTATCCATCATAAACCTAGCAAATATTATGACATAATCAAACTTTCATGTCATTTCATCGGTGGTCATTTCATCCACTTGGTAAGATCGTTCGTATGTTCGTGATTTTTAGAACTGAAATATATGGTCAAAATAATTTATTCTTTATTATGCAAAAAAAAAAACTCGTTGTAATAAATAATGTATTAAATAATTGAATGTTACCATACGTATGCCATTTATTCCAAAATACCCACTAACTACCAATATGTCTTGAGCCCAAAAAGAAATCGACTAGTTTTAAGTGTGATTCGAAAGTATTAAATTTAACCATATTTTACTTCTTGTTTCCAAAATATACTTCTTCGCAACCTTCTTCCACTAAATAGAAATAAATTCTTTAAGAATCAATATTATTGAAACCTACACTTTTAGGTATTTTATCTCTTTTACTTCTACGAGGTTCACAAGGTTTCTAAAAAGTCAAATATTGTTCTTGTGAAGTATTTCCTCATTTTCCATAATGGTTTCAATCTTATAATAATCATATAATTTGGATAAATAAAAATTCATGTATCTAGATAAAATCATAATATTATACTCCAAATCTAACAATCTAAAGAACTTTGTTATCTTCCACATAATAAACAAACATATATTATATACCATTGGCCAATAACAGCGACTATCTATACCACTATCTCTTTAGGGGAATCCATCAATTGTGCCGCTTATTTACTCAACAGAGTACTTACTAAGGCTACTCTTAGGACTTGATATGAGCTTTGGAATATGAGTATATCAAATTTTAAGTATATGGAAGTGTGGGGTTATCCAGATGACGTAAGGTCTTACAAACTTCAATAGAATATACTAGATCAAAAAACAATTAGTTGCTTCTTTATTGATTATTCTAAACACTTTAGGACGTTTAAATTATATAATTCTCTTACTGGTTCTATATTTGAAACGGGAATGATAAAGTTTCTCGAAGATATTGAGTTTGAATGGGAATAATAAGAGAATAAATGGTCATTTTAAGAGAGAATTTGTTGAGATTTATGAAAATGTTAATGGGGAGACATAGGTATCAGAAGATTCGGCTTTAACGCTAATTATCTTGGTCCCATTAGAAAATGGTAATCCTCATATTAACACTAATATTTCACTTGAGGGTTCTACCAATGATACATATGGTCGAGGTAGTACAAGAGCAACCATATGGTAAACTTCCATAAGAATATCAAAATAACACCGCTCATAATGATCAAACTATACCTCCTCAAGCAGTGTAACCCGAGGAAATATATGAAGCAACCAAAACACTTTGTAGAAATAAAATCAAAGGATCATGTTTACAAGCTTAAGAAATCCATATATGGGCTCAAAGAGGCCTCTCGTCAGTGGTACCATAAATTCCTTGAGGTGAAGTCTCTTTTGATTGTGAAGTCAAATCGGTTGAAGACTTTGTGCATCACGAGTTTAGTGAGAGTAATTCTATATTTCTTGTATTACATGTCGATGACATATTGCTTGCCTCGATCAATAAAAAATCATTACACACCACAAATATATTTTTTTCAAACAAGTTTGATATTAAGGATCTCAATGATGCTAGTTTTTGCAAGTTACCAAATACATTGGGATCGCTCCTATGATATTCTTGGATTATCACAATAGAAATATATTAAAAGCGTGTTACAATATTATAGATTGGTAGATTGCAAACCTCAAAGTATCCCTATAAAAAAAGGGTGACAGACTTAGTTTGGATCAATCTTCTAAGCCAAAACTTGAGATTGAGACGATAAAAATGGTCCTCTATGCTTCGAAAGTTCGGAGTCTAAGGTATGCTTAATTTTTAATAGTTTAAACATTTTATTTGATATAAATATGTATTGGAAATATGTTAGAAACCCATGCATATATCACTGGGAAGAAGTTAAAAGGGTACTTTAGTATATGCAAGGAACAAATGGGCACATGTTGACATATAATAAGTAAAAAAAAACTGTAGATTATTTGGTATTCCGACTGTGATTTTGGTAGATGCATAGACACACTGTGGCATCGAACTTGAAATCGTCTCTGCCGAATTTAGCCACTAGGTTATGAATTATACAAAGGATAGAATCTCCCACAAGGTTGTATTGCGACAACAATTCCGCGATGCAATACTCTAACAGTAATATGAGCTCGTCTAAATCCAAACACATAAACATAAATTTCTTGTTTGTTAAAAAGAGAGTTAAGATGGGTCATATAAGTATAGAGCACATATGCACAAATTACACGGTAGTAAATCCCCTAACAAAGACAGTTTTGACTGAAGTTTTTCAGGGACACACTAGTTGATTTAGAGGATTGTTAGTTTCATTGGAAGAGTTTGTAATAGGATCGGATGTTATGTTTTGCAGTATTATTCCCATTAAAATTTATTGCGTATATATATGTCTGGAAGTATTTATTAATATCTGTATTTTATTGGATCTTCAAAACTATCAACCATTTAAAAGTTGATATGTACGATAATTGTCCAATATAATTGATTGATGGAGGTAACGTGATTACTGTTGAATCATATTATTTATATTATCGATTTTTTTAAATTCTTTACCGTTATCAATCATGTATGCTGTTGTTGACAATGGAATGAAGAATCATTCTTAAGTTAAATTTGGTAATACATAATTTTTTTTAATTCTAATAAATATTGTTATTGTAATGAATAATTTATTTTATAAATTTAAAATATGAATTGAATTTGTAATCCGATAGACAAAATATCAAATAGAATTAAAAAAAGTATAAATTTATAAAAAGTGTTTTTTCAGCACAAAAATTCGATGTATCTTTCTCAAAAATTATATTGATTTTTTTTTATAAATAAATTGACACCATACAAAGCGTCATTACCAGACTTCTGATCCAAAGAGGTAAACAAATTTTACCCAAAGTTCTTGACATTAAGAAATAAACAAAGTTTACCCCTTTAACTATTCTATGTATAATAATTTAAAATATTCTTTTTTATAATAACAAATTAAAAATAAAAGTAGTAGGTCCTCATATCTTATATAAAGAGAACGTACTCAAAAGAAAAAGTAAGAAATAACACAAAAGAAAAATGGTTGGAAAGCATATTTCTGGATTCTCTTTATTTTGCTTCATCATCTTTTTTTCATCTTTCTCCGTTAACATCCGAGCAGAAAAATTTGAGAATACAACACTTTTCAATGTAATCAACTACGGCGCCGTTGCCGATGGAAAATCCGATAACACCAAAGTAAGATTTAATTTTGGTTAAGTCTTACAGCTAGATTTAGTATTTATTATAAGATTTAAAAGTGAAAATTAATTTTATATTTACAGGCGTTTAATAGTACATGGAATGATGCTTACGCGGCTGACAAAGGAACGAGTACAGTTGTGATTCCAAACGGTAAATTCTTACTCGGTCCAGTTATTTTCAAAGGACCATGCAAAGGTCCGATCAGGTTCCGAGTAGAAGGAACTGTTGTTGCTCATTCTCATACACCATCACATAAAGAAGACTATTGGATCACCTTCCAATATCTCAAGAACTTGCTACTCCATGGCGGTGGTACCTTTGATGGGTCTGGCCCCTCAGCTTGGCATTGCATGAAGAATCAAAATTGCACTCTTCCTATGGTAACTCATCAATGCAGATCACATTGTTTAATTGATATTATTTCTCGAGGTGTTTATAATCTGATAGTACTAACGTTTTTGTTAATTTATATTTTAGTCTTTAAGATTTGATTTCGTTAACGACTCTGGAATCCAGCAAATCACATCGTTGAATAGCAAAAACGCTCATATTAACCTCTACGCATGCCACCAATTCAAAATACAACACGTGAGCATAACAGCTCCAGCTGATAGTCCCAACACCGATGGAATAAAAATGGGTTATTCATCCAATATCGTCATTTCAGACTCCGACATTGGCATAGGAGACGACTGCATTGCTATTATTAGCAAATGTCAAAACGTAAACGTTACGAATCTTAGGTTAGGAGCCGATTTTCTCTGTATATTTTTAACAAATTTAAACATGATATAAACAAAAAGGATTTACTTAGCTTGGAAACTAATCTTTAAATCTGTATTCTACTATTCCCATAGTTCTCTAAACAGATCATTTCAGGTGTGGTCCGGGTCATGGTATCAGCATTGGAAGTCTAGGCACAAATCCTGACGAGGACGTTAACGATATATTTGTAAGAAACTGCACACTGACAAACACCGATAACGGCGTTAGAATCAAGGCACGGGCTGTGAACTCTCTCCCTAACAATGTTTACAATGTCGAGTTTGATAACATTAATGTTATTAACGTCCGAAACCCTATTGTTATCGACCAACAATATTGTCCATCTCGTAAATGTGACAAAAACAGTCAATCTCAAGTCTAAATCAAACAAATCAAGTTCAGTAATTTTTGGGGGACGTCAAAAACGCTGAGCGCGGTGAATTTGTTGTGTAGTAAATCACATCCATGCCAACAGATCGAGCTCAATAATATAAAAATGTCATATATCGGTAAACATGGAGAATCGCAAACGACGTCGACCTGCTATAATGTTTACGGGGTTAAAGGTGATGATCCATGTAAATAATGAGAGAAACAGACTTTTTCTATTCAGATTGTAATATTTAAATAATCTCTGTAAGCGTTGAAAATAATAAATCAGTAATTTGATACTTGAGATAGATTACATTCCAATCTAAACACGTTATACTTAACAAATAAAAGACTTCATAAAAGAGAAAACAATAAGACCCTCAATTCTTCACAAAAATAGTGAGTTGCATTATTTATGTAGAAAACTAAACCCCATATGTCACAGATATTGAGTGATTTTAATGAATAAAAAAACCAAGGTAAAATTTAATTACAGGTTAACATGAGTCGTCAATATAAGATAAAATTTTAACAACAGGTTCAGATACGTGATCTATTTAAGTTTGAGCTCTATTAGCAAATAAATATGAGCTCGAATTTAGATACTACATTTCTTTTCTTTTTTAACAAGGTTTTTAATTATAAATTAAATCACGTTGTTCATTTATTAGAAATTGAGAAGTACACACGGCTACGCAGCTCGACCAAAACAAAAAAATCTCAATTCGAAACCTTAAAAATTCTCTTTCTTCATCCTCTTATCTTTTTTTTTTAACCAGAAATCAGCCCAGAAATCATTTTTAACCGATACCAACCTTCAGAAACCATTACCACATCCAGATCAATCTTTGAACTCCTAAGAAACTTTCCTACTCACACATCCCAAAATCGAATCCAACAATGAAGTTGAAGCTAAAAGGACATGGAAGCAGAGGATGCAGCGGATAACAAGAGGTAAGACCTTCTCCAAGTAGATTAACTTTTCAAGAATTGGGGTTATTTCTGATGTGATCTGTCCCCAATTATTCGAAAAAAATAATCGCTCTCAGCCTTGCTGGAGCTCCGCCCTCCTTAAAGTGCATCATTCTGCTCTCTGAAAATATGAATTATCTTCATATTTGGTGAAATCATCTTCTAGCAGTAGTCAATAGAAGCCTTTAGATACCAAGGGATCCTGTTAGTTAAATTCATCTTAAACAACATACCAGTTTCGATATGTAGCATGTAGAAACCTTTAGCTTGACAGACTTGAGCCCCATCCATCAAAGCCCTTGTTTCACTATTATAGGACTGTATTTGCCATAACTTCTCGTGAAGCCAAAAACTAACTCACCAGCACTTTAGAAGACCTCCACCAAAACATTCACCGGAATCAGAACAAGCCCCATCAGTATTTACCTTGAACCGACCAAGTTTAGGGCAGACCCATTTTAGAGAAACCGAAATATGCTTCTTTTTTAGATGATTCACACATCCTAAAATGGGCCCAATACTGCTATCATGACCCCAATACTCTTTCTTAAAAAGATGAGCATTGTCCAAACCAGAGAAAAAATGTTAAAAAGAATGAGGAGCGGCCATAACTTATTAGACGGAATGCGATTAGCTGAAAATTGTTTTTTTATATATAAAAATATATTTTAGTATGTAAATAATTATTTAATAAAAAAATAATTTAACTTAAAACAATCAAATAAGTATTTTTGTGATTACAAAATTAATTAGAGGCATTTTAACTCATTCGTTAGATAACGTGGTTACTTGGTATCAGTGGCGTAGCCAGGATTTAGATCCTATGGTGTCCTGGTTATTGTCCAAAAAATATTTCTTTTGCGGTAGAGGTTGTAAAATGGTGTTGTAATATATCTTTATTTTTCATCTACATAAAAGTTGTTTATTTGTTTAAGTGAGTCTTACATATTATTTTTGTCAACATTTTGAAGTACTATTATAATATATAAAAATAGAAATTGACTAATAGATATATTAATTAGGACATCTATTATTAGTGAACTCGAGAGGATATGTTGTTACGGTTTGATCGAGTTTTAGTTTGAGCTTTTCCAAAGTATACAAAGAATAATAGATTTATTGATTAGGACATGTATTGTTAGTGAACTTGAAAACCTATGTTGTTACGATTTTATCCGTAAAGTAAAATAAAAAATTATAATTTATGCAGGTCTATTTTGTTTCGAAATTGAACTCTGCAGCTTTTTATCTTCACAAAAAATATAGATCAACCAATGTTAATCTTTGTAACTAAGTTAATATTAATATAAGTAGCAAAGCTTCAATTTTGAGATTTGATAACATAGAACCATAATAAATACTTTAATTTTTGAAGTTTGTAGTTAGAGTTTTCTAATTGATAGTAAAAAAACAATGGTAAAACATTCTATTTTTTATTAAGATATTTAATATTGATATGTTATTATACTATATAGTAATAAAATAAACTATAAAAATAAACTATAAAAACATAATGATGTAAAATAAATAATAAAAATTTAACTCAAGAGAACCCACAGCCGGGTTTCGAACTCAAGGCTGTGGGTTCCTACTGGTGTATCTCTACCAACTAGCCTAAGTATGTGCTATAATTAACATACTAAACATGTTATTTATTTCAGCTAGTGGGTTCCTGGGACCCCACCTAGCTCCGCCTATATATATATATATATTATAACGTTTCATTAATCAATAAAAAAGATTGGATTTGTAGAAAATTAAAATGTATGTATAATGGATGAGTAATATTTGAAACATTTGTAATAAACAAAAAGTAAACTGATGCACCCCAACGCGTCGGAAAAGGTGTTCACAATCGTCTGGTGCGATATGTAGCCCGCCATAGTTAAGGATTTGCTTATGGGTGTACTCCCAAAAGATCTCTTGCTAGTTGAGGTTGGTCCACACTTATATACACTCTTTTATGTTCAATCTTGGCAATGTGGGATTGGGGTTCCTCTATGGGATGAAGTTTATTCTTCACATTCCCCCTTAAACTTTATCCCAGTAATTTGCCGGAAATTCGGCGGTTAAGCCATTTATGGCTCTGATACCATGTTAGAATTGGTGTGTGAGTGTGTGAACCGACCTCACGGACTAGCAAGATATTGTCCGCTTTGCGCTCGGAGGCGCGCACGGATTTGCTTGTGGGTGTACTCCCAAAAGGTCTCTTGCTAGTTGAGGTTGGTCCACACTTATATACACTCTTTTATGTTCAATCTTGGCAATGTGGGATTGGGGTTCCTCTATGGGATGAAGTTTATTCTTCACAGTTATCTGGGATGAAAACGTAAAATAGCCGACTGATAAGGCTGCACTACGCATGAACTATCCCATAGCCTCAATCAGTATCAATGCTGGCAAAAGTTGAATTGAACACTCAAAACTATACATTTTTATATATGCTTTTACCTTCTAAGCCATTATGGTCGCTGACACGATCCCACAATAATTGGGGTCCTCGCTCTATAGAATAGAGAACACAGATGAAAGAAAAATTGTTCTAAGCAAAGAAGAAAATTTCGCGGGTTTGGCATAGAAAAAAAAGCTGCTGGTGGAACAAAAATAAGAAGTGAGAAGCGATGGAGTAAGAGCCTTATAAGTACAACTAAATATGAAGTAAGAGCATTCTTAATGACAAATGTTAATTCTCCATTTTTGATCTCAAATTTTGTAGTTATTAGCTTTCTTTTACACTAAGTGTTCACCATAAAAAATCTCAAATAATGCAATAGATAAACTCTAACAACATTCTTAAGTTAGACCACACAAAATACTTGTTATGTAAGGTTATGATTATTCTTGTTATAAACGAAAACACATTTTTTAATCACATTTCAGTTGACATTCCTTGTCCTCCTAATGTTCCAACTCACCCAACAAGCGCCCTAATGGTGAATGCTATCGTTGAAGATTGTGAGTCCAAAGATTAGTTACTGCTTGGAAGAGTATTTACCATCATTACAAAGCACATATATTGGATTATGAGTCTTCCAAAAGACTACGGGATGCCCGGATAGAGCTCTCTCGCTCACGAAATAAGGCTATGATTTACTACTTCAAAGGAGAGTTTTCCAAGACAACGAAATTAACATTTACCATGAATGAATACCTAACCATTATGAAGTCTATTGTTGGCAACCTAGCTATTATTGGATCTCCCGTTCTTATTGTTACCCCTTCAGGATCAGTCTCATCTTCGTTTATATTATTGGTCAGATGCATTTAGCAAAGCAACTTACCTCATCAATAGACTACCAACACCTCTCCTAGTAACCAAAACACCAATGGAGTTAGTATAGAACAAAACACATGAAAACTGTGTCCTCATAATTTTTGGCTGTGCTTCTTACCCCTACATCAGACCTTACTAACATCACAAGTTTAGTTTTCATTTTCTCAAATGTGTTTTCCTACGATATTATGCGACACACAAAGACTATAAATGTGTTACTTTATTGTCTTCAATGAGTATGAATTCCCATGTACTCAAAGTTTTTTCAATATAACGAAGATTGAGTCACTAGCTCATGTGTCTTACCCAAACAGGTTTTCCACTTTCCTTACACTTGCTAATAGATTTAACTCTGCATGTCATGGAATGCAATATAGTCCATCAACAAATGCTTCTACTAAAACTTACATGTTTCATTCCACATAACAGTTGCCTTACTTAAGTTCACCTCTCCAAGTTAACCCTACAAAACATATAATCACCATGTCAAACACAATTCATCAACCCTCAATTCCAGATTGTCAAACAATTCTTTTAAACTCACCAAAATCATCACTTTCTACCCAAGTTTTGTTTCTAAATCTCAAAATATATATCGACCATGTCCTACCCAGTCATATTATCTCCAAGAGATCCAATACCTTTATTCCCACCATATTGGATTCCATTCATCCTCTAGTTCCCACCACCAACAAAGAATCCATGAGTACAAGAAGAAGAATGGTATCTCAAAACCTAAACACATTTACAATGGTTTACTTAATGTAACAATGGACCAACCTGAGCCAACAAATTTTAAACAAGCTATTTTATATCTTAACTAGTCTAAATCAATGCAGGTTGAAATTCAGGCTCTTAAATCCAATGCTACTTGGTTGTTGACAACAACTTCCATTACGCTCTAGGGATTGATTTTGGGGAGAATTTTAGCCCATTAATCAAAACCTCTATAATGAGAGTAGTTTTAAACATTGTTGTGTTCGAAAATTAGGGAATCTATCAATTAGACATCAACAATATGCTCCTCAATGGTAATCTCCAGGAGGTTGTGTACATGTCACAACCTCAAGTGTTTGAAGACCCTTTAAAATTACACCATGTTTGTAGATTGCAGAAATCTCTCTATTGACTAAAAAAGCCGTAAATGTTTGGTTTTATTCTTTGAGAGATGTTTTATCAGGTGGAGATATAATAGACTTAAAGTTAGATGCTTAATGTTCTTCTTCATTACTCATTAAGTCAATCTAATCATTTTTATCTATGTAGATGATATTTTAGTTACTAGGAACATGTTTAAGGATCTAGATAATTTCATTAGCAGACTCAACTCCATGTTTTACTTGAAATACATGGGAAATATCCACTTGTTCTTAGGTATGGAGGTTATTAGTGACATATCAAGACTATACATTACATAAACACAATATATTGATACCTAATTGGAATCCAATAGAATTAGCAGTTGTAAACCATCTCTTACTCCAATGGCTTATAGGTACTTTTTGTCCTACCTTGATGGTGATCGTTCAACTAAACCTACAGTTACCGTAGCTTATTAGGTTCATTGCAATACTTTTTACACACTAATCCTGATATAGCTTTTGTTGTAAACAAAATTTCCTAATTTTTAAAGTCACATACAAATATCGATCTATAATGTGCAAAACGTATCCTACGGTACTTATGTGACACACAAAATCCTTAGGATTCACTTGAATCATTCCCCCCACATTACTTTCAATTATCTTTTAGATGTTGATCGGACAAGCTCTATTGATGACCGCCGCTTCGTTGGTGGTTATTATGTTTTCTTGGGTTCTTTTATTTTCTCATGGTCCTCCAAAAAGTATAAGTTTGTTGCCCGTTCTAACCCGGTCTTCCACATACAAAGTATATCGAGAGTGACATACACTTTGTTCATGACCAAATACTTTACCGCAACATAGAGGTACACATTGTTCTTTCTCTTGAGCGGACGACGGACCCATTTATCAAGCCACTCACTCATGCTTGGTTTCACTTTCTCATATCCAAACTGGGGATTTGCATCCCTCCGTTCAGTTTGAGAGGGTATAATATAATAAAAGGCAAGGATTTAAGAAAAAAAATTCTAAGGAAAGAATAAAATGTCTCTAGCTTGGCAAAAAAAGAAAAGCTACTTGTGGAACAGAGATAAGAAACAAAAAGGTACAAAAAAGGATATTTTTAAGTACAAATAAACATGATGTTTAGTTTGCCTCTCAACTCAGCAAGATCAAGCCATATCTTTAGGCCAAAGGCCTCCAACACCCTCAAGACCAAGTAAGTTCATCACAGCCAAGGGAAGTCCAATGTTATTCAAATCCTACAAACAAAGAGATAAAAAAATGTAATTACATAAAATATAGTATTAGATTTTAAGGATAATAATTTGTACCAATGGAAGGAATATTCCCTTATGTAGTGCACAGTAGATACACAAAATAGTTGTATATTAAAGACAACATACTAACAATTCTCATCATAAAAAAATAAGAGATAAAATTTCGATAAAAATTCCATTGTTGAGCCTTCTTTCTTCTTTTATATTCTAACATTACTATATTCATTGATGTCAAAGCAAGAAGATGGATGAGTGAAGACACAACATTGGTCATCAAAGAGCCTACGTACAAGAATCTAGCACATGATTATGTTCTAGTACATGATAAGTAATGTGAATATGAGGAAGGTTCTAAGGAAGTTAGAAGTAGTTAAAATCAAACGCATGGCATGCACTTTAGACTAAAAGAGAAGTTAAATTTTTTAAAAATAAAAAAAATAATAAAAAATCAATAAAAAGAAAAACATAAGAAAAGGCACATACATATGTTTTGAATATCATGACTAGTATATCATTTAACAACAAACTTTGTTATGTTTACATAGTTTTGTAGCTATTCAAGTCAGCCGAGATGTGGAATAAAGAACAAACTAAATCTCAATGTATAATTAGTTGTAATTTTTCTATTGATTTTTTGTATCATTCAATATACAAATGTGTACCTTATATAGTAGTATGTTAATGTGTGTACGGTTACAACAAAAATATTATATGTAACAAACTTTATCATATATGCTAATTTATCATCTGGTCTCTTTTTAGTATGAGATCAAGTGTAAGATGTCATTGTTTGAGTAACTTGTTTATAATACCTAGTTGCTTAAGTAAAAATGGACTTCGACCGAGTCCATCACCCTCTTGTCTTACCAACAAACAATTCTTAAGGTTTGAGACTACCACGTCCAGTGGATTCCTGGGCCTTGATGACTGGCCGGCCACCTTTTACGTACACTCATTCACATGGGTTCATCTTGCTATGCCCCGGGCCTTTTGCTCTCCTAACATAAAAGGTGGACGGCCAGTCGTCAACGCCCAGGAATCCGCTGGACATCTCAGTGACGGGATTGGATACCTGCATCCGATCGAAGTTTTATTTGAGTGCCCCCAACATAAAGGAGAGCTGCTTCTAGGTGGGTCGCTTCGCGCAAGACATTGCTTAGGACCAACGGGAATCTCTTTTCTTGTTTGATTTGAGAGAGAGAGCTATGCTTAGGGTCAGTTCCTTCAGTAAAATTATTTGGAAAGTGAGAAGTGTCATTGTTGCGTCCATGTCTATCACCTTCATGCATTCTCTCAAAACGCACTTCACATTTCAAACCCTTCTCTATTCCTTTCAATATCAATTAGCTTGTATTACTATTCAATCTTCCTCCTCAAATGAAGAGGACTAGAGAGAAGCCTAAGTTTATCTTTCAAAAATACAAACCGGACGTGAAATAACGATTTAGTGAGCGAGTCATCGGTTTGTTCATCAGATGGGATATTCTATATCTCAAGAGCTCACATGCGGTATTGGTCATGAATAGAATGCACATCAATATCGATGTGGTTTGTTCGTGGGTGAAAACCTGGATTTGAGGCAAAGAGAAGATGCTCCCAGCTTATCGCACCACACAATTGGTGGTTGAGCTGCTCATAGTTCACAAAACACTGATTGAAGCCAAAGGAGTTTAAATGACAGGTTTCCAAGAGTCATTTACTCTGACCCAATACTGGATCGAGCAACCAACAGATTTGGGATTAGTGGGAGTAAGCTATTGATAAGTTCTCAGATGAATTCCAAGACCAAGTATACCGGCTAAGTATCTCAAAATCATTTTTATGATTTTTAACTATATATGTACGGGTCTTTAGAAATTAAGAAATCGTGTTAACCACAGAGGCTATATTTGGGCTTGTGGTTAACAAGTATTAGAGTTTCCCTAATGGACTTCTATATTTTGTAGGATCATGAAGAAAATTAATATCATATTTAGAAAGGGCGTGTATATCAGCCATTAGTTTGTTACATAGCTTGTAATGGTTCATTGTTAACTCCACATATTGCTTCTTAGTATATAAATACTAGTTTCATCCATGGAAATTTCAACTCCAAAAATAAATAAATGGAGGTTGTCCATGTCTATTTTCCTGATAAAATCATGCAAATCATATGCTCTATTTTGAGTAACAATAATATCAACAATACGTATTAAGATAATTAAAATCACCTTGCTCATAAGGTAATAAAACACGGAGTTGTCAACCTTAGAATTTAGGAACCTCCCAAACAAGTAATTCTTCTCTTATTCTAGAAAACTAAACTCGTGGAGCTTGTTTGAGCCCATATATGACCTTATTTAGTCTTCAGACATGGTGTAGCTTCAGTGGATCAATAAATCCTGAAGATTGTGCCGTGAATAATGTCTCTTGTAAATTCCTATTAAAAAGACATTGTTGATGTCCAACTAAAATATACTCCATTTTTGGACACAATAATGCTAAAAGCTAGTCTAATTATAATTGATTTAATTACAAGACTAAAAGTTTGATAACAAATTGACTCTTAGAGATTGATGATATCAGTTGGATTCCAACCTAGACTTATATATCTGTAAAGACCCATCAACACCATATTTTAACTTTTAAAACCAATTATAACCTACAACATTCACGATAGGAACCGAAGGTATCAAAGACTAAGTATGGTTAGAATGTGAAACATTGAAATTAACCTGCATAGCTTTATGCCAGTTAGCATAGAAATTGCTTAATTGAAACTTGTTAGTTGCCTATTAAGATCGTGTCAACTATAGTTAGGCTAATAATATATGTTTAGGTTTAAAAATATCATCTCTGGCCCTGGTACTCATTCTATGAGCATTGGTACGAAGAATTGGATTACTAAGTGAATATAGAGATGTAGAACCAGATGTATCACACCCTATAGATGTGACCAAGCAAGGTAAAACATGTTCAATTTAAAGTTGTATAGGCGTGGATTACCTAAATTGGCTAGGAAGTAATTTTTGTGGACCTAAAAAATGCTTGTTTAAAGAAGATATAAGTAATCTACATTTTGTGTTATATATGGATATTGGTTATGCAGTTGGTGGCATTAATGAAAAAGATGTGCAAGTGAAGTTGAAAAATAAGTAGTGGAGTATTTTGTTCTATTTTAGGAAATTTTGCAAGTAATAACTCTCCTCAAGTAGAATTGCTTAGATTAAGATTATGTTGCACTAAGAATTCATGAGAATTAGACGCATTATGTAACTTAGGAAACAAACTAAACCAATTAAGCATTGACACATGCACTACAGAATCAGACTCTATGGTGTTAAAAAACTTACCATAACAAGAAAATTTCATGTTTGTTAAACATAACATGTCGAGACCCTAGGACATTCCCAGCACGAGTAATGAATTTATACCTTTTGCGGGTTACAGAATACGATAGGAATACACATTGTAGAGAGTAAAAGAAAAATTTGTATTGTTGGTAAGTTCTAATACATAGATAACATATGGAATTAAAAAAATTTAAGATGAGAATAATCAGGTTGCCTATTATAAACTAATTCATAACGTGTATTATAATGTAGAGTAGGAGTATGAAGTTGATTAACCAAGTAAGTAGTAGTACTAATAACGTTATACCAATGTGAGTTAGTAATTAGAAAGAAGGTAGAAGGATTAAATAAGTCTTAGCAAGGTGCATGTATTTCCTCATTGTCCTACCATTTTGGATAAAGGTGTGAAGAGATCACATCGTTAGATGTTTCCCATAATTCTTAACAAAAAGTAGAAAGACTATAAACTTTCTTCCTCCACCTGTTTGCAAAGTTTTGATCTCCTTATCAAATTATTTTTCAATCAATATTTTAAATTTTGGAAATATAGATACAGAATCACATCTTTTTTTATGGGGATAGACCGAAGAAAATCTTCTTAAGACATCCACAAATAGTACTTGAATCCATTTTAAGGCATTTATCTCACGCTAATATTCTTCTCTAATTCATATTTTTGTCTTTAAGATTTGATTTCTTTACCAACTATGGAATTCTCCAAACTACGTAATTGAGTACAAAAAACACTCATATTAATCTATTCACTTGCCACCATGTGATGTCAAAGAAATTAGAAAGGTTCAGCTCAAGTTATATATATGACTTGAGATAGTTATTAACAATGTGAGCTACACTCCATAAATGAAATGAAATGAAACCTTCTGTCTATTGGGTTGTCAGATGAGGAGATGTTTAAATATAGAGTGAAACACAACATACTGAAGGTATTGCAAGGCTCACTAGTTGTTTGGAGAGCCTATAAGACTAACGATGTGTTAATTCTTGAAGGCTTTGTAGTGGTACGAGGAGTTTCGGATGTGGTGAAGAATTCTACCAAGTAATATAGTCATCGGTTAATGAATTTAAAGAAGAAGATAATTGGTGAACTAAGAAAATAAGGGTTTTTAGATGGTACCATAGTTCAGAAACTAACCTATTATGAAAGTTGTGTATTGGGTAAGAGCAAAAGGGTGCACATTTTTCCCAACAGCTAGATAAACAATGAAGTGCTTGATTATGTTAATTGAGACATTTGAGGTCCAGCACGTGAGCCTTTAATAGGATAGATAATTATGTGCAAGATACTTTATGTCGATGATAGATGATTATTCTTTGAAAGTATGAATTATATTTTAGAAGACCAAAGATGAACCATTTGATGCCTTTGTCAGCTGGAAGACTTTGGTAGAGAATAAGACCAGACTACTGATGAGGAAACTTCAGATTGATAATGGATTCGAATATGTAAATATGAAGTTTACTATCTATTGTTCAAAGTTTGATATAACTAGATATCAAACTACGAAGGTTATGGGGAGAAGTCTTGAAAACAATAACATATATTATCAATAAAAGTACATCTAGAATGAGTAAAACTAGATAATCTTAGGCCGAGAGCACTAAAATATTTATTCATCGGCTATCCAGAATGAGTAAAAAGGTATAGGTTATAATGATTTGAACCTAGACGTTAGAAGGCTATAATATAGATGAATGCGGTTTTCAATAAAGAGGACATACCATTGATGAAGGTGGTGGAAAACCACCCTAGTACTACCGAGAAGAGAGGTGAAGTTTATAATGGGTCTAATCGAGAGAGTAAAGATGCAAATACTAAACCGTAGAGGTACGATATAGCTGCTATAATTGGTTATGATTTATCGGTCAAGATGCAGAGAGATTTTCTTGAAACCGAGAGCTATAACGATGTTTTGAATAACAATAATAAATAAAATTGGCTTACGACCATGAAAAATAACTAAGGTCGCTCAAGGATGTGGGTAGTTGGACTCTTCAGTAGTAGCCGAAGGATCAATAGTTTATCTATAGTAAATGGATGTTTAAGAGGAAGTTCCTAATTTTGAGTTACCCATATACAAGGGCAGCCTCGTGGCTTAAGGCTTTATGCAAAAAGATGGTGTTGATTTCAAAGAGATATCGTCGTCGCTCGTAAACCAAACCTTGATTAAGGGTATGTTGCCAATTGGTGTTAGATTTGATTTATGGATATATCAAGTGGATGTTACTATTACCATCTTGTATGGTGAATTAGAATACACGATTTATATGCATTAGCTGAAATAATTTGAAGAAGAGAAGGTAGGTTATGTGTGTTTGTTGAAGATAAATTTCTAAGTGTTGAAATAACCGCTAAGGAAGTAGAATAAAAATTTGTTTTGTTGTGAGATCCACCAATTATATCCATAGCTTCTCTAAACATTATATCTATTGGAATTGGATAACATACATGAAGAGACAAATCATATTATTTTTGTATGTGGATGACATACTAGTAGATAAAACATATAGTTAGAAAATTAAAATTATGATTACTCATACGAAAGGAGAAATTAAAATAAAAACTATGCAAGAGGTTAACACGATACTTGATATTGAGATAAAAAAGAACATGCCAACGAGGTATCTATTATTATCTCAATATGATACATATATAAGTTACTTGAGATGTTCGTCGTGTCTCGAGAAAACGAGGTTGGAACTTCCACCGGTTCCCAATCTAAAATTGGTGTCACTGAAGTACAAACCAAAGAAGCATAAAACGTATATGCTAGAGATACCTTATGATAATTTTATTGAAATAATTATAGATATATAATGATTTTCATGATACATGATCTTTCCTATGGCATAAGTATTTGAGCATATTCATGTATAATCTGAGAAAGTTGTATTAGCATGTATTCAAGTGGCTCATGATATACTTGAAGGATTCGGGTGATGTAGGGTTGTGTTAAAATCAAAAGAAATAATGATAATATAAGGTACACAGGTTATATCGACTATGATTATGCAAGTTACGTTGACACAAGGAAGTCTAATTTGGATTTACGTTGCTTGGAGGAAAGGTTAGCTGGAAGTATTGTATACAAAAAGTTTTTTGCATTTTGGTTTACATAAGTCGCGTATATGGCTTCTATGGAAGCCATACAAGAAGTTATTTTAATGAAGAGGTTGTTAAGTAAACTCACTGGTGTCGGAAGACGTAGTTCTATTTTGTGATCAGTACGAGTGTTCTTAATTTGATGAGAAATCAAAAGTTTTATGATCGAACAAAACATGTAGAAATTAAGCTGCACTTTATCTAAGACGTAGTGAAGAAAAAACAAGTAAAGATAACTAAAATTTCCAGTTAGGAAAATCATTCGGATGCTCTAGCCAAGGTATCACCGATTTTGAAGCTCACAAACTGTATGAGACTAAACAAGTCTGAGATGCAGGTGAGTTGGTCTTGACAGATTATTTGGGTGCAATGAATATTGGAGTCACTATAAGCCTAAGTGGAGAATTGTTAGGGGTAGGCTGGAAGTAACTCATCAAGAAAAGTATTATAGTGTAACTACATGGTTATAGTTGGATCTGCCAAATATATGTATTATAAAAGAACAAATAAGAAATTTTCTTAGTATGTAAGTTGAACATTTAATACAAAACTTATTTTCCGTTAATGATTTGAAAATCGTCGAATGTTAAAAATCAAGAAATACACAAATTTCACCCACAAATGTTCAAAATTCGCTTTACTCAAATGAGTATAGAATTTTATGCTCGCGTGAGTGTTCTCGGTAATAAAAATGATATAGTTTGATTATAACATCAAAAGTTTTCACAGACTCTAAGTTCGAATATCAAAATAACTTACCGATTAATGGTTGTCTTACTCAAGTATTGTATCTCCTTGGTCAAGTAAGTAAGAGATTGTTTGATGTATGTTGTTATCCATGAATTCATAACATAATCTACAACCTTTGAAAAAATACGAATACTTTGTTCAAAGTTTTTATGTTTGTGTTAAACTCTATCAAAGTATTTGATTCAACTACGATGCTAGAAAAAAATAAACTCATCCATATCGTCCGTTTTAGCCATCAAGTTTTTTGTGTTTGAAAGAATGTTTTGTTTATATACCATTTATAATAACACTCGGAAATGCACAACTATTATCCACTATCAACATACGTAGAGAACTAAAATCCCACGTGTAGTTTTTTTTTTCGAACATATTAAAACGAAACCGACGCCAAATGTAAAATTTGATAGAGATACACCAATATTTCAAACAATTTTATATATCATTTTGTAAGTATTATTCATTATATATACCTATAAGAATGTGCTCAATAATAAAATACTTATAAGATGCGTGAAAAACATTTTTGTGATCACGTCTGTTTTCTCGGTTGTCCAATGTCACACAAAGTAATTGTGTTTCCTCATATTTTTATAACAAATATTTCATTTGGCTGAATTTTTTTTAGAGCATGTTTTTTATGAATATTGTAAATGATGCCCATGTTTGGTACATTGTAAGGGTTATGGTTATTTAAACCTATAGATATTTCCATTGTACAAGAACAATTAAACGATAACTTATGGATTACATAATCTTCATTTGGTCTGATTCTTTCGAGTTGTGAATGACCTTTGAAGTGTGTGATAGATGTGTGGTTGTGTTGTAAGTATATAATGGTCAGTCGCTAATAATCAAACAATCTATCAACTTTTAGAGCTCTCAACTGGAAAAGACAATTGCATTTTTTATGAACAATTTCTTTTATTTATAAAATTTATGCTAACCTTTGATTTGAAAATGTCGCACCTCTCGCATCTGTAATATAATCTATGAGTTTTTGTTATACTTACTATCATCATAAATGATAACGATGACTACTAATCATATCTTTCGACTCCATCCATCAACAATGTGTCCAAACCGGCTTTAGTCTAATACTTGAGTGTGGTGACCAAGTGTTGGCACTTAGACATGTTGGTTCTTCTGGTCGCTACAACACGACATTCCAAATTAAAACACAACAGTAATACAAATAAGATGATACAATAAGCCCCCAAGGGGTAGCCGAGTTGGTTGAGTAAGGCATGCTTGTGATCAAAGGTCATGAGTTCGAGTCCCTCCACTTAGACTTTCTCAGCTGAACATGTCACCTTGTGTGGTTTACCTTTTGGCGTTGATTTACAGGTTATTGTGTCAGACTGAGGGTTTATCCTGTACGCACTCATTGCACTGAATAGCGACTGCGAGTTCCTTCTAAAAAAAATACAATATGATAAATTTGAAAATTATTTCATTCTACATATATTTCGTGACTCTTTAAATTTTTGAACACTTTAAAGTTTGAATCCGTATTTTAACTTAAATCAAACCTAAATATACTATAGCATAATAGTCTAAAAAGCTATATTATACTTTTATATCTCAGGTTTTAAAATCTTTTAGTTCTTTAATCTGAATGACATAAAGTATAAATAATTATATTAATGAAGATTTTCTTTTGACATTTTTATAAATAAAATAAAATGATAAATGATATAAAATAAACTACTGAGATGATAAGCTATTATCATTTACCGGAAGAATAGTAATGATTCAATCTGTGCTGATGAGTATCTCTATCCAACATTCTTTCAAATTGAAGTCATACTTTTTTTTTCATTTTAGGTAACCATAAATCTCAGAATCATATAATTTATGGTTTATGCAGAGTTTGACAAGTACAAGAGAACATTACTAAACTAAGTTTTGGATGTGTTTTATTAAGAGCATTCTCATAATTGTTTAGGTTAGATTTAATAGCTATTTAAGTTTAAGCAAAACATTTAATGGAATATTAGTTTGTTAATGATGCAGGGAATGGTAATAGGAACAACAGTGCGGCGTATATGCCCTTTTTTTTATCACTGGCCTCCTTACCAAATGCTGTGGTTTGGAAAATTTATGCGTTTGAACATGTCATCGCGGTAAGTAATATGAACTTTAGTAATATCTAACATTATTATCAATTAATTATAAGTTTTATTATTTACTATTTTTTTTGTAAATTAAATTTTGTATTTGTAGGCGCTGACTGGAATAGGCATCCGTTTTGATGTAATGCTATTTTAGATAATTCATGCATTAAAACGTTTTCCACCTTTTTAATTGGTTAATAGTAATATCACATATTTTTGTGAGTTTTAGTTCTACTAAATATTTTTTAATATTTATATGGCTCTGATACCATGTTAGAATTAGTGTGCGAGTGTGTGAACCACCTCACGGACTAGCAAGATATTGTCCGCTTTGCGCTCGGAGGCGCGCACGGGTTTGCTCTTGGGTGTACTCCGAAAAGGCATCTTGCTAGTTAAGGTGGGCTCACACTTATATACACTCTTTTATGTTCCTTGTTAGCAATGTCGGATTGGGGGTCCTCTATGGGATGAAGTTTATTCTTCACAATGGTAAATAACGAATATATTTTGTTAGAGTGTATATAGGCTATTTAATATTAATCTGGTAGTTAGTTTACGAGACGGAGTCAAATCTTTCAGTTACTTTTGACATATTGTATATATATTTTGTAATATTCGGTTCACTAATTCAAGAGTCACAATTATCTCATCAACATGGTATCGAGCCAGTAAAAGAAAATTCTAGCTTCCAAATTTTTCCACCACCACCCATATTTATTCCCACCCCAACCGTCGGCGTGTTTCTGGCATAGCCTTCATCAGCCGACGATTTCACGACTTCTATTTTCTCGTAACCGGCGTATATTCGGTCTTGTTCCTCTTACGCCGACGTTTTTCGGTGAAGTTTTGTTTGTTTTCTCATCACCGATGTTTTTCCGGTAGTTTTCATGGTAATATTATTTCCGGTAGTATTTTGCGGTGGACCAGTGATTATCCTAGTGATATTATTTCTAATTTAAATTTAATGGATCTAATTATCAGGCTGGGTCTCGTTCTCTGCGTTTATCTATGAAGGGTATGATGAAGCTTGGTTTTTTGGATGCGAGTATTGTGAAACCAGTGGATCCGGAATCTCTTGAGGACTGGGATGTTGTTCTATCCACACTAGTTCAGTGGATTATGAACACCATTAATGAATCTCAACACAAATATATTCTATATTTTGAGAAGGTTAAACCTATGTGGGATGTTTTGCAGTGTCACTTTACTATTTGCAATATTCAGTACGAACACGAGTTGAATGAGGAAATGGTTGCTTGTAAACAGACCTCTACTATATCTGTTTCTGAGTACTTTGGAAAATTCGAGAAAATCTGGGATGAGTTAAATGCATATTTATTTGCTCCTACATGTGTTTGTGGTGGGTGGCTGAAGCATATCAGCAGAGTCAGGAGGAAGAAAATTTGCAATTTTTTTTATGGTTTTCATCGGGAGCGCCTTCAGTGTTACTCGCTCTGAGTTACTTGCTCAAGATAAGACTCCCACTCTGGATGAGACATTCAACAAGGTGTGTGGTAAGGAGCGTTTAGAGGCCAGTGCACCTGTGGAGGAACCCATCTCAGAAAACCTGATGGCATATGCAGTTCAGTCTACCTCGAGGTACTTATTTGTATGCCCCACGTTATTCTCAACGTTTTTTGCACTTATTGTTAAAAAAATGGTCATGGAAAATCCAATTAGTACGCCAAACATGGGTATCCTGAAAGATGAGCGAAGAGTTTGGACACTACATCACCTTGCGACCTTGAAGGGGGAGGTCCATGGAATCCACTAGGAGGTGGTGGTGCTCCAAGGCCTCGCAGCGCGACGACACAGACAACCATCATGGGTCTGTTGCCTGCGACTGTTGCCGAGTTACCTGCTTGCAAGGCTTCTCATATATCTGGTCAGTTGCAGTAGTTGCTTTCCCTTCTTTCACGAGATAAAATTTCTGAGACTGATGAGCTTTTGAGTAGTGAGTTGTCCAGTACCCCTTGGAATATTGATGTTGGGCTTCTAATCACATGACATGTGGCATCTCTCTATTTCATATGTTATCGTTATGTCAGCTTGTGTAGTATAATTTCCTAATGGTTCTCAGGTTACTGCTACATATTGTGGTAGTGTGCGCTTATCTTCTCAGTTACCTTTACATAATGTATTTTTGGTTCCCAAACTTATCTGTAATTTGTTTTTAGAATCCCACTTGACTGATCATTCCGACTGTATTGTTTACTTTGTTGTGTTTGTTTTTGTTATTCAGGAACGACAATAAGAGACTGTGATTGGACTAGGTGAGCAATAAGTTGAAATTTAGTATTTTAGTGGTGTTGTTAAGACCTAAATTTGTACTATTGTAGTAGTTAATAGTAATGTTGAGTTGTGGCACCATAGGTTGAGATATCCCTCAAGTAAGATAGTCCAGTCTTTAACTTTTGTTTATAGTACTGGTGATAGTAGTGTAGCTCACCCATGTGATGTTTTTTTTCAAGCTAAATAGACTCGTGATTTTTTTTGTCAGTCATTCTAAAATGACTACTTGTTTTGAAATAATCCATTGTGATTAATGGGGTCCTTATCATATTTTGTATTTCTATACTGCGCGATATTTTCTCACTATTGTTGATGATTACTCCCGTGTTGTATGGATTTATTTGTTGGTTAGACAAACATAAGTAACTTCCATGTTTTTACATTTTCTCGCAGCAACTTAAATATAATTTAACGGGGTTGTTAAGACTGTGCGAAGTGACAATAGTACTGAAATTTTCTTTGTGTTCCATATTTTTGATGAGTTTAATATATTTTTTTCAATCTTCATATGTTGGTACTCTTCAGCGAATGGTAGGGTCGAAGGCAAACGTAGAAATATTTTGTATGTTGCCTGTGCTCTCAAGTTTTAGGGTAACTTATATGTGAAATTTTAAGGGGAGTGTATTTTGACTGCCATGTATTTGATTAATAGAACTCCTTCTTAATTTTTGGGTTCTAAGATCCCTTTGACATGTTTTTTGGTGTGCCTTCTATTTTCTATGAGCTTCGTATGTTTGTGTCATTGTCTTATGTGCATGATTAGAGGTGTAAGGGTGAAAGGTTTTTGAGTCTTAGTTGTCATTTTGTTTGTGGGCTACCTGAATGAAAAGAAATGTTGGAAAGTATATGATTTGAAAAGTTAAGATTGTTTTGTTTCCCATGATATGAAATTTTTTGAACATATATTTCCATTTGCATATGTTCATGTTCTCTTTGAGTTGCATTGTCCTAAGACTACAATCGCCACACCTCCTCATACTTCTCCATAGTTTTGGGAGGAGCTTGAGGAAACTTTGCCGATTGGACAAGGGGAGTCGCTGCATGGTGACGTCCCTATGGTAGCGCCACTCATGGAGGTTACCGAGGTTGGTGATGCGCAAGATCTGCCAATAAGTTTGGATGTTGTTCCAAATACTCCGTGAATTTCATCAGATATTGGACGGTTTTGGGATGACTACAGTAGTACAGTCAGCACCATATGAGCATTGTACACAATCCCTTTTTGCATTGTGATCTAGGTGAGGAGGTTTGCATAAAAATCCCTCTCTGTTTTGAAAGAGGGCATGAAGGGCAGGTCTGTCGCCTTCACAAATTGTTGTGTGGCTTGAAGCATGCACCTCTGTGCTGGCTTTCCAAGTTAGTGGCTGCACTAAAGAGTTATGAGTTTGTTCAGTCCTATTCATATTATTCTTTGTTCTCTCAGTCCATGAATGGTTGTTGTATCCATGTTTTGTTGTAGGTTGATGATCTTATTATATATGAGAATGACCCTTGTGCATTGGTGGACTTTAAGAAATATTTGAGCACTTGCTTTCACATGACGGACTTAGGTCCTCTCAAAAATATTTTTTCCAGGAGTTGAAGTGGGACGAAGTCCCACGAGTATCTTTCTCTGCCAACATAAATATACTCTAGACATTATGTATGAGACATGTTTACTTGGCAGCAAGCCTGGACCATTCCCCATGGAGTAAAACCACCAGCTCGACAAGAGCAAGTCGACGCTACTCACTGATGGGTAAGCGTACTTCAGGTTGGTGTAGAGACTAATTTATGTGGTGTTTACACGGCCGTATATTTGTTTTTCGGTACATCGTTTATCTCAGTTTCTGTAGAAACCAGAGGAGAATCATCGGTAGGGTGCATTACGAGTTGTTCGTTATCTGAAAAAGAGCCCGGGTCAGGGAACTCTTTCGTCGAGTAGTTTTAATCTCACTCTAGTAGGAAGGTGTGACTCGTATTGGGTTGGTTGTCCTAAGACTCGACAGAGTGTGAGTTATTGGATGGTGTTCTTGGGTGATTCCATGTTTATTGGAAGACTAAAAAACAAGATGTTGTTGTATTGTCTTTCATTGAAACATAATAGCAGTCTATGGTAGGATTGACTTGTGAGTTGAAGTGTTTGCACGGTTTGCTCAAGGATTTTGGGGTCTCACATTTATAGGCTATACAAGTTTTCTCTCATATTCAATATGTTTTACATCTTGCCCACAATTTGTATTCCTTGAGCGTTCAAAGCATATTGAAGTAGATTTTCATTTTCTACGTGATGAGATACTTGATATAGTTATTTACGCATCTCACGTGCCCACTCAGTCTCACCTTGCAGACATCTTTACCAAAGCACTACAGTGAGTTTTTGTTTAGTAAGTTGGGCATTCATAATTTTCATGCTCCAACTTGGTGGGGCGGTGTTAGAGTGTATATAGGCTATTTAATATTAGTATGATAGTTAGTCTGCGAGATAGAGATACACTGGATATATACTATATAATATTTGGTTCATTAATTCAATAGTCATAATTCTCTTAAAAATTCGCTCAATATATTTATGCATAAAATTAACATAGACGAAAAAGAAAGGAAATTTAACTTATATTTATGGGACTTTTGTAATTTATAAGCGGCAAACGTATCTAAATTATGGTGAAAGAATCCATAACCCATGTCACTTATTTATAGATAATGCAATTTGGTTAAAATCCAAAAGCAATTGCATTACACATGTACAACCTATTTTGTGTTAGAGACCACGACCCTCTTAATTGATTTATATCAATTAAGTCAATGAAATTATCATTTGAGTTTCAAGTGTTGATATTTGGCCAGAATTCTTCTTAAAGCCCAAATTCAAAACGGTTTGTACACTTATACATTCGTAATGAGTTTTCACTTATAAGTCCAATTCATATATAATATATAATAAAACAATTAATATAATTAATCCAATTACTTGTTAATTGGACTAGATTATTCAATGACCAAATATACCATTAACATAGTTATCTATATGTTTTCTAAAAATCTTCCATTTGGATTTTCATACTACTCAATTATATATCTACTTTCATGGGCTTCCTTATTCTATTCTCAATCAGAAAACTGAACAATCTCGTACATGACAAATGAATGATAAAAGACTAAATACCTCTTACACGTAATATGAACAATTGGACGTAAAATTAATCACGTTTTTGTCATCAAGCAAGTATAATATTAATTATGATGTCTATCATAAGAATAATATGAAGTTTAATAACACATATTTATTCTCCAATAGTCATTCCTTAATGGAGATCTAATCAAAAGTTACAAATGTCAATAAATATTAACTCAACCATATATTACAGTAAAGCAAAATAAAGACATTAAAATCGCATATAAACCGGTTCATATTACAAGAATCCCACTCAAATTAGCGATCCTCTAATCAACTATACCCATCATAATAATGTGTTCCATAAAAAAATTAAAAAGATTTGTTATGCGAACCAAACCACGTTAACTCTTGTTATGCGATTGTTTTACTTTCTGTTTTTCTTGTTAACTTTGTCTTTTAAATAAGGTAAGAGCCGAAACTCGTATTACCTCCTACGACCTCTCTAGTAGGTGTTTGCCAACTATTCGTCATTGCCTCGGCTAAATGACTAAGATTCGACCTCACGAGTCTTGTTAAGTCTAATTCGTATTTTGTTTCGGATATCGATAGTTTTCCTAACATTCCCTATTCAACAGGAATTGATTTAACATCAATACTGATTTTGATCAGACAGACTTTCAGTATGAATAGAAACTATTACAATTTATTCTCTCGATAAAAACAATATATTTCAAAACCAACAAATTTTTAACAGGAAAACTACTTTCTGTTGTTGGCGAAGTTCAAGCTATAATGCAATAACTGTTTCTCGCTACTTTTACATCTTCGGCTAGAGACTTTCGTTTGTATGTGTTGAAATCGGCGTAATATTCTCCTCTTACAATTTTTTCTTGTGGATGCAATGAAACATAGCACGTTGTTGCTGCTCCCTGAAAGTTCGGCGACTAGAGTTATCATCATTACAGTTTATAGAGGAGAAGAATTTTGTAGAGAAAATAATATAATCAGGTGAGCTTATTTACCCGGGGGGTGCCTTTTAGCATGTATTTACCAAACACTTTGCCGATTTCTGCATCACAATCGGGAAGAATGAATAATTTCATTATCAATTAGTTTCCAACTTTTTGAAAATTCAAACGAAAAGGCTTACTAGTGAGTATACTGTGTTAGCAAAAAAGGTTTGTCATGATACATCCGGGATGAATTGAATTAACCGTAATATTTGTTCCTTCTTCCTCTTAATGGCAGTAAATAGATAAGAAGATAATGGTTATTAAAGAGTGTTAGGATTTATCTAAACATGTTTTGTTATATTTATTTTAAGTATTTCATTTTGAATAATTCAAAATGTATGTTGTGGTGTTTAGGAGTAGTTGCAAGTTAGTAGGAAACTCCCAGGTCGTGCTGCTAGTTTGTAGGGATAGCATTTGTTATCAGTTTCTATATATGCATTGTATTTTCATTCCGTTTAATTATAATCCCAGTTGAAGTTTACTCAAGTAATCATCTATTTCTTTCTTTTATACAATTCAGTACTAACATCTGGTATCAGAGCTTTATATTTTTCTTGTTCAACGCTAGTATCTCGAAGGCAAGCAACATGGCAGAGTCAAGCAGCAACAAAGAAGGGAAAATAGGTCTGGTGTTTCCAATGTTATCAAGGACGAACTACACTGCTTAGGCTATGAAAATGAAAATATTTATGCAGGCTCACGGCGTATGGGAAGCGTTTGAATCCAAGGATCCAAAGACCAATGTGGAGGAGAAGATAGACAAACGTGCTATGGCCATGATTTATCAAAGCATCCCAGAGGAGCTCCTGTTGACACTTGCAGAACGGAAAACCTCTAGAGATACGTGGGAGGCTATTAAAACTGTCTCGTTAGGTGCTGAAAAAGTCAAGAAAGCAAAGGCATAGACTCTCAAGGCTGAGTTTGAGTCTTTAAACATGAAGGATTCGGAACAATTGGATGATTTCTACTTGAAGTTAAATGGCTTGGTGGCAAACATCAGGGCACTTGGAGAAACAATTGGAGAAGAGTATGTTGTGAAAAAATTGCTCAGGGCGGTTCCACCTAAATTCTTGCAAATAGCTTCAGCTATCGAACAATTTGGGAATCTGGAAACTATGTCAGTTGAAGAGGTAATCGGCTCTCTGAAAGCTCATGAGGAACAATTATCTGGAAAAGAGGAGAGCAAAGGAGGACAACAATAACTCTTGTTGACTGAGGAGGAATGGTCAAAACGAGAAACCAGTAGTGGAAAACTCTTGCTTACACGCGAAGAATGGCTGAAACGATCAAATCGAGGATGACAACAGGTTGGACATGATTATCGAGAAAGAGATAATCAAACTGTTCGTGGCAGAATTGACATAGGAAAAATAAGGTGCTTCAATTGTGGTGCCTATGGACATTTTGCAGCCGAATGTCGAAAATCAAGGAAGGATAGACTGCAACGAGGAGAGGCCAACCTGACGCAAACAATGAATGATGATGAACCTGCACTCTTGATGGCGATGTATGCAGAAAGTGCAGATGGTGTGATACTGTTGACTGAAGGTGCAGATTCGAAAGCAACAGGAATGGAGGAAAATATTTGGTATTTGGATAATGGGGCTAGTAATCACATGACGGGGTGTTACGAAAATTTTGAAAAACTGGATAAATCAGTTAAGGGACGAGTAAAGTTTGGTGATGGGTCCTTGGTAAAAATCGAGGGTAAAGGATCAATAAGAATCTCTTGTCGAAATGGTGAAACTAGAATGCTGGATGGAGTGTACTACATCCCCACATTGAAAAGCAATATCATAAGTTTGGGCCAACTTTCAGAGGAAGGACATCGAGTCATGCTTAATGGGGAGAGTTTATGGATCTATGACAGCTTTGGGAGACTTCTTATGCATGTGAGACGCTCTGCAAACCGCCTCTACAAAATCCACATCGAAGGAACTCAAGCCGTTTGTTTACTCACAAAGGAGGAAGAAAGGGCACGACTGTGGCATTCACGCCTTGGACATGTCAACTACAAAGCAATGCAGCTAATGTCTAAGGAACAGATGGTGTACGGACTGCCCTCGATCACTCAGCCAAAAGAAATTTGTGGTGGTTGTCTTATGTCCAAACAATCGCGTAAGCCTTTTCCTACTCACTCAAATTTTACTGCTAAGCATGCACTAGAACTAATACATGGTGATCTTTGTGTGCCTATTTGGCCTTCCACTCCAGCTGGTAACAATTATTTTCTGCTACTTGTTGATGATTTTACTCGTATGATGTGGGTATACATGCTTAAAACTAAGGATGAGGCACTAACGTGTTTTAAGAAATTTAAACTGCTAGTCGAGAATAGAAGGAAAAAACAGAACATTCAAGTTTTTCGCACTCACCGTGGTGGAGAATTTTGTTCAAAAGCTTTCGAGGCATTCTGTGAGGAGACAGGCATAATGAGACACTATACGGCGCCCTACACACCTCAAAAAAACGGTGTTGTAGAACGCCGTAATAGGACTGTGGTTGCCATGGCTCGAAGCCTGTTGAAAGAAATGGAGGTACCTGCAAAGTTCTGGGGAGAAGCTGTCAGGCACGCGGTCTATATTCTCAACAAGCTACCCACTCGAGCACTCTCATCCATCACACCGTACCAAGCATGGTTTGAACGTAAGCCATCTGTTGATTCTTTAAAAAAAATTGGGTGCATCTCTTATATGAAGATACCATCAGCTCACACACACAAGCTAGATAGCCGTAGTAAGCTGCTTGTCCATTTTGGAAGGGAACCAGGAACCAAAGCCTGGCGATTGTACGACCCAGACACAGGGCGCATACATGTCAGCAGAGACGTTAGTTTCAATGAATCAAAGGGTTGGACTTGGAATGCAGTCAGCGAACGAGATGCTCCTGCAGTGGGTTGGTTCACACTCGAAAGTTCTGAGGAAGATACACAAGACAGCTCTGAGCTCAACAGTCCTTTCACTCCTGTTTCGCCTCACACTCCTGTGTCATCAGCACATACATCTCATGTGTCACCATCAACTATATCTCCTGTATGTTCATCCACTTCATCTGCAACAATCGAAGGATCCAGTACCAGTATGACTAGCACGGAGAGTGAGCCTCAACGCTTCCGACGCCTCTCAGACATTTATGCAAACACTGAAATTGTGGAACTAGAGGATGAGTTACTCCTGTCTGGCATTGATGAACCAGTTACGTATGAGCAAGCTGTCACAGACGAAGCATGACGAGTTGCAATGAACACAGAAATTGACATTATTGAGAGAAATGGTACGTGGACGCTAACTGATTTACCATAGGGTCACAAGGCCATTGACCTCAAATGGGTGTTTAAGCTGAAACGGGACACAAATGGTGCTGTGATCAAACATAAAGCCCGCCTGGTTGCCAAGGGATATGTGCAGAAACAAGGTATTGATTACGACGAGGTTTTCGCCCCTGTGACACGATTAGAAACAGTTCGCTTACTCCTCGCTCTCGCAGCAAAAAACGAGTGGGAGGTTCACCACCTCGATGTTAAATCTGCTTTTCTAAATGGTTTTCTCCTCGAAGAAGTCTACGTGTGCCAGCCAAAAGGATATGTTCAGAAAGGCAAAGAACACAAAGTCTACAAATTATTAAAGGCCTTATAGGGACTATGCCAAGCACCCAGGGCCTGGTATGCTCGTTTAAACAAGTATCTGCTTCACTTGGGTTTTGAGAAATGTCCTTATGAACATGCCGTATACACACGACGATCAGGCAAGGAATCACTCATTGTTGGCGTCTATGTTGACGACCTAATTATCACAGGCACCTGTCTTTCATACATTGTCAAATTCAAGGGGAGATGAATAGAGAATTTGACATGACCGATCTTGGCAGACTGTCATATTACTTGGGTTTGGAGGCGGATCAAGGAAATGGTTTTATCGAGATCAAACAAACAACGTATGCTAGAAAAGTGCTTCAAAACGCAGGTATGAGTGAATGTAATGCTGTGAAATATCCCATGGAGTTTAAATTGCAGATTGACGCAGACACAAATGGGGAACCAGTAAACTCGACCTACTACAAAAGTTTAGTTGGAGGTTTACGCTACTTAGTGTATACTCGGCCAGACATATCATATGCAGTAGGGATTGTGAGTCGTTTTATGGAGAAACCTACAGTGTTGCACTTAAATGCTGTAAAGAGAATTTGTAGATATGTGAAAGGTACGTTGCATTATGGTCTGATCTACACTAAGGGACGAGGAAATTATATACTATCAGGTTTCTCGGACAGTGATCTAGTTGGTAGTGTTGAGGACATGAAGAGTACTACTGGAATGGCATTCTATCTTGATGAGAGTTTGATTTCTTGGGTTTCACAGAAGCAGCGATGCGTTGCTCTTTCATCATGTGAGGCCGAATTTATGGCGGCCACGACGGCAGCTTGTCAGGGCATATGGCTTCAAAGAGTTCTTAGTCAGATCATGGAAATCAAACCAGGTCCAGTTGTCCTGTATATTGATAACAGGTCAGCAATCGATTTAGCAAAGAATCCCGTCTTTCATGGAAGAAGTAAACATATTGACTTGCGATACCACTTCATTCGAGATTGCGTTGAACATGGGTTAATCGTGATTAAGCATGTCAATACTAGTGAACAGTGTGCAGACATTCTAACTAAAGCTTTGTCAACAGTCAAGTTTGAAAAGATGAGAAGCCTGCTTGGAGTGAAGAATCTGGAACATGTTTAGATTAAGGGGGAGCATGTTGGGATTTATCTAAACATGTTTTGTTATATTTATTTTAAGTATTGCATTTTGAATAATTCAAAATGTACGTTGTGGTGTTTAGGAGTAGTTGCAAGTTAGTAGGAAACTCCCAGGTCGTGCTGCTAGTTTGTAGGGATAGCAGTTGTTATCAGTTTCTATTTATGCATTGTATTTTCATTCCGTTTAATTATAATCCCAGTTGAAGTTTACTCAAGTAATCATCTATTTCTTTCTTTTATACAATTCAGTACTAACAAAGAGACACAGAACTGTTAGAATGTGATTTTACCTTGAGCTGCCTTGCTAGGTCATTGGCGTGCAATATATGAGCAAGTTTTGACTGACCATGGGCATACATAGAGTTGTAACTGTAAAGCAAAGAGATAAGATATTGTATGGAAGAACAAGAGATGAATATAAATCACCTGATCGTTAATTTTGTCAAAATAAATTCCTTTATACGTTAATCCATAACCTTTGGATGACACTATAACAATCCTTCCGTTTGATATGTAATTCAATTTGTATTCGGCTTTTATTTGTATACTCTAATCCATAACCTTCCTTCGGATGACACCCTAAAAATTTTAGGGAGTCCATCGTTATGAGTATGAAGAAACTAATATATATATATATATATATATATATATAAAGGTAGAGTACCCAAATGGTTGGTCGCAAATCCAAATTCTATGTTGTCTTTCGATCGCAAGAATGGAGTTCCCTCTACTCCGGCGTTGTTAATTTGGAAAAATAGAAGGTAAAATCCTATTGATCAATTTAGCACGGCTAAAGTGATTTAAATTTAAGGTTTCTTACATGAGTAGATTTTAGGGGAAACTAGAGGACTTGTATTCTGAAGCAAATTTGATGCTATTGAGCTCAAATCTGACTCTATTGTTGGATCATAAACTTGATCCACTTAAAGGGCCCAACCCACTCAAAGGGTCCAACCCACTTAATAAGACCCATCTAGAAAGAATATTCTAGAAACATTTAAATTAATATTTAGTAGTTTAGGTTAAGTGCAAGACACACTTTGATGTTGAGTGTAAGAAACACTTTTACCTTGAGTGTAGACTTGAGGTTGAGTGTTTAACTATCCATAAGATCTTAGATGGTGGATCCTTGTCTCCACTATGGTTCTATAAATAGTGGAGCTCTCCCACCATCTAGAGCATCACCAAACACACTAAGAAGTAAAGTTAGAGAGAAAATTAGAGTGAGAGAAAAGAGAGACAAGAATGCTCTCTTGAGTGTTAGAAAAATATATTCTCTTCTAGTGTGAGTTGTAAGAGTGTTTTGTAATATTTCTCATTTTCTATCTATATCAAAGTTGTTTGTTTGTTTTAAAGAGAGTGTTATTTTATATTTTCCGCCAACATCCATCACATTGATTTAAGTTTTGATCTTGTTTCTCACTGTCATAATCACATGGACATTGCGCAACGGAAGAACACGTACGGTTTCTTCTCCAATGCCACTGAGTGGTCCTAGAAACAGATTAACTCAAATGACCACTTATAATATTTCAAGATGTCCAGTTTTTTTCTACATTTATGGAAACAACAAGTCTCTGTTTTGAGAAATAATCTGGGAATAACAAAACAATTATAATACTTATATGGGGAATTTGAATGCGAAGGGTCCCCTATAGTTTGGAATTTTGAAATACCAAAAGTCATTTAACGAGTCCCTTAGTACTTAGAGGTAATAATCCTTTTAATCACTTTATCTTCCTATGCGTTGAATATATATCCTTTTAATCATTTTATCTTCATATGTGTTGAATATACGTGTTCGCAGCAGGTCCAGAGGAATAGACATAATTTGTTGAACTCCGTTTACAATTTTTGTTTGTTTATTGCTGTTTTTTTGTATTTCACTAATCTGAGTACATAAATTTTGCGTAAGTATCCTAATAAATGGTATAAGAGCTACAGGTTTGGCAGCGATCCAAATGAGGTCAAATTTTAGTGGCAGCAATGGCTATAACGAACAAAATGTGACACTCGAAAAATTCGAAGGTGTAGATTTTGGGTTTTGGAAGATGCAAGTTTAAAATTATTTGTACCACGAAAACTTTATCAATCTATCTAATAAACGAAGCCATACAGTATGGAAGATGAAGAATGGACTCTCCTTGACAAACAAGCCCTTGAGTTATCTGATTGACGTTATCTCGTAATAGTACTTTTAATATAGTAAAGGAAACAACAACTATGAGCCTTATGAAGGCTCTCTCCATTATGTATATAAATCCATCGACGTCTAATAAAGTTCACTTGATGAGGTGCTTATTCAATTTTCGAATGACGGTATGCGCATCTTTAGCTCAACACCTCAATGAACTCAATACAATCACAACATAGTTGAGTTCAACAAATTTGAGTTTGATGAAGAGATATCAGCAATTATACTATTTTCTTCCCTACCAAATAGTCGGAACGCTACTATTATAGTTATTAGTAGCTCGTCGGGAAGAAATAAGTTGAAATTTGATGATGTTTGTGACCTAGTTATTAGTGAAGAGATTCAAAACAGAGAGTTGGGTGAGTCGTCAATCTCCTCAGTCTTTCCTACATAGCCGAGACGTAGAAATGCAACCAGAAAGAATGGAGGCGGTAAATCAAACTACAAAATTAGATCAAGAGACGAGAGGTCGAAGTCTACCAATCCTAAAAATTCCCACGGGCCGAAAAACATCGAGTGTTGGAACCGTGGAAGGAGGGAGCACTATAGAAACTAGCGCAAGAGATAGCCAAAACTAAATAAGACGAAGAAAGAGACAAATGTCACTTCAGGGGGAGATGATGCACTAATATGCTCCTTAGAAAGCAAGGAAGAGGCTGGGTGTTAGACTCTGGAGCATCATTCCAAGCCCCATCCAAGAAAGAATTCTTCGAGAGGTATGTTCGTAGAAACCTTGGAATCGTATATCGTGGTGATGATCAACCTTGTGATATTATTTATAAAGGTGTTGAAGATTAAGTTTCATATTTTTTTCTAAGAGCTCAAAGATGTCAGGCATATCCTCGATCTGAGAAAGAACATAATTTTAGTAGGGCAGTTGGCTAAAAATGCTACATTACAATCTTCCATTGTGACAATTGTAAGATTTCAAAGGGATAAATAACGGTTTCTCGCGGTAAAAAACATGGTACTCTTTACAAGACAATAGAGATAGGTTGTTCAATTGTAATAGTAATAGGAAACAAAAATCCAAATATGCGGCACTAGAGGCTTGGGCACATGATTTAGAATGAGATGATAACTATACACTTGTTGGGAAAGCTACCAGGTCTACAATCAATTGAAATAAACCTGTGAGAATATTCAATACTTTGAAAACAGAAAAGGGTGAGGTTTCAGACTAGTGGAATAACCCCAAAGAAAGAAAGAGTAGAGCTCGTTCACTTTGATGTTTGGAGGCCAACAACTGTTTAATCTATTAGAAGGAAACACTACTTCGTGAATTTTATAGATAATCACTCTCGAACGGTATGGGTTTAATTCTTAAAACATAAATCTGAAGTGTTTGATGTTTTGAGGAGATGAAAATATATAGTTGAGAATGAGACGGATCTGAAGATTAAAAAACTTAGAATTGATGACTGTGGTGAATGTAAGGGCACCAGATTCAAAAATTTATCTATGATCACGGGATAAGAATGGAGAGGACTGTGTCGGGTACGCCTCAAAATAATGGTGTTGCAGAGCATATGAACCGAATGTTGACAGAAAGAACCATAAGTATTTGTGTACAACCAGGTATACCAAAGCAATTATGGGTACTAGCAGTCAACAAATCTGCTTGATTAACGGAGATCAATCAGTTCCCATAGATCAGAAAATACTCGAGAAGGTCTGGAGTGGAAAATAAATAACAATATACACCAAAGAGTTTTCGGTTTTGGGCATATGTTCATATGAATGATCAATTCAGGAACAAGCTTGATTCCAAATCTAAGAAATGTACCCTAATAGACAATGGAGAAGATAAGTTCGGTTATCGTGGTTGGGATGAGGAAAACAAGAAGATGATCTGAATCAGAGATGTGATTTTCAATGTAAGAGTGATGTAAAAAGACGGGAACAAAACTGAAGAAGATAACTCAAAGCCATACGAGTTAGTGTTTGCATATGTTGATGAGGTTTTAGACATACGTGAAACAGAACCAATCGCATCAAGTACTGAATTAAGAAAATAAGTTGCACAAAGCGATGTACAATATATCGACACTCCGCAAGAGACTGACACTCTGTATGCGGTAATATCAACTTATATATTGAGTATATTTCTCATGACCTCATGTACCTAATAAGTGTTACTTGAACGATTTATTGCTCACTGATGAAGGTGCACCCGAATACTATAATGAAGCTTGTTCGGCCAGCGATGCTAACAATTGGGAGCTTGCGTTAAAAAATGAGATGGAGTCACTAATCTCAAACTAGGAATGATAACTGTTGAGTTACATGTGGAGAAGAACGTACCGAACAACAAATGGGTGTACCGGGTGAGAGATGAGCATGATTGCTCTAACAGATACAAAACATGACTATTTATCAAAGGATTCGAGTAAAAAAAAAGGAGTAGACTATACTGATATATCTGATTCAGTTGTGAAACTCAACACTATTGGATCAATGTTGAGTATTATTGTCATTAAATATTTGTATCTTGAACAGTTAGACATGAAGACTACATTTCTTCACGGAGGCTTTGATAAGGAGATATACATGTATCATCCAGAATTCTTCTTCTAACGAGGAAAATAAACATGGTATGCAAACTCAAGAAAATTTAGTATGGTCTAAACTAAGCCCCAACATAGTGGTACAAGAACTGTGATGGTTTTATGCACAAAGAAAGTTTTCAGAAGTGCAATGGTGACCATTGTCTCTATTTCAAAAAAAAAAAGTAAGTCTAGTTATATTATTATGTTACTTTTATGTTGATATTATGTTAGTGTCGGGTCCGGATATAGATGATATATAAAAATTGAAGCATAAATTGTCCAAAGAAATTGACATGGAGGACTTAAGTCCAACAAAATAGATCATTAGAATATAAAGAATATTGCAGCATACATTGTCCAAAGAAATTTTCGTAAATATCTTATCGTTTTAAACCATCTTGTTTTTTTTAATCCTAGTTGACCCATAATTAAAGCCTTAAATCATTTACGAAATTAAAATATGATTCAAATGAATATTATATGTACATATGAAAAACTTTATCAACCCCTTTTATAAAAGAAGTCATTGATTATGGATGATGGAAAATGGATTCTTCTTAAGAGACAATCCATTGGAGTTAGCTGATTGACGTTAGCTCGTAATATTACTTTCAATATCGTAAATAAAACAACCACTTCTGGCTTTATGAAGGATCTCTCTAGTATGTATATGAAGCAATCAACGTCTAATAAATGTCACCTGATGAAACGCTTATTGAATTTACGAATGACGGAATGCGCATCTTTAGCTCAACACCTTAATGAACATAATACAAAAGCAATCAACGTCTTATAAATGTCACCTGATGAAATGCTTATTGAATTTACGAATGGTAGAATGCGCATCTTTAGCTCAACACCTTAATGAACTTAATATAATCACAACCTAGTTGAGTTCAGTTAAATTTGATTTTGATGAAGAAATACAAGCAATTATATTCTTTTATTCCGTACTAGATAGTTGGAATGCTACTATCATAGCTATGAGTAGCTCGCCAGAAAGCAATAAGTTGAAATTTGATTATGTTCGTGACCTAGTTATTAGGAAAGAGATTCCAAAGGGAGATTTGGGTGAGTCATCAATCTCTTCAGTCTTGCCTACAAAGTCGAGATGTAGAAATTCAATCAGAGGGAATAGAGGCGATAAATCGAACTACCGAGGTAGATCAAGAGACGAGAGGTCCAAGTCTTGGAATCCTAAAAATTCCCACGGGCCACAAAAATATCGAGTGGTGGAACCGTGGGAAGACCTGGCACTAAAAAACCCAGTGCAAGAGAGAACCAAAAGTAAAGGAGACGAAGATATAGGCAAATGTCACTTCAGAAGGAGAAGATGAAATAGTATGCTCCTTAGAAAGCACGAAAGACACTTGAGTGTTAGAACATAGAGCATCATTCCAAGCTACATCGAATAAATAATTCTTCGAGAGGTATGTCCCTACAAACCTTTGAATGGGATATCTTGGTGATTATCAATCTTGAGATATTATTTGTAAATGTATTGTGAAGATTAAGTTTCATGGTTTTTTATGAGAGCTGTAAGATGTCATGCATATCCCTGATCGAAAAAATAACATAATCTCAGTATGGAAGTTAGCTAGAAAATGTGAGGTACTATTTACAAGACAGTAGAGATGGGTTGTTCAATTGTAATAGCAATAGGAAACAAAAATCCATATATGTTGAACCAGAGGCTTGGCCACATAATTTAGAAGGGGCGGCTAATTATTCACTTTTTGGGGAAGCTACCAGGTCTACAGTCAATTTCTATTCACATGTACAAATATTGCATACTTGGAAAACATAAAAAGGTTAGTTTTCAAACAAGTGGCATAACCTCAAAGAAAAAGAAGTATTAGAGCTCATTCACTTTGATGTTTCGGGATCAACAATTTTTTCATCTATTGGAGGGAAACACTCTTTTGTGACTTTATGAAAATCTATGATTGAGAATAAGATAGGTCTGAAGATTAAAAAACTTATAATCAACAATGTTGGTGAATAGGAGGACACCATATTCAAAGAGATGTACAATAGGTCGACCCTTTGCAAGAGATTGACATTTCACATCCCGTAGTATCAGCTTTTGTATTGAGAAGATCTTCACGACCTCATGTACCTAATAAGTGATACTTGAACAATTTATTGATAACTGATGAATGTGCACCGGAATGCTATAATGAATCTTGTTCGACGAACAATGCTAACAAGTGGGAGCTTGCCATAAAAAATGAGATAAATCACTAATCTCAAACTAGGAATGAGAACTGTTGAGTTGCATGTGGGGAAGAACGTACATCATAAAAAATGGGTGTATCGGGTGAAAGACGAGCATGATGGGTCGAAGAGATACAAAGCATGACTAGTAATCAAAGGATTCCAGGAAAATAAAGGAGTAGACTATACTGATATTTTTTCTTTAGTTGTGAAACTCAACACTATTGGATCAGTGTTGAGTATTATTGTCATTAAATATTTTTATCTTCAACGGTTATAAATGAAGACTGCATTTCTTTACGGAGACTTCGATAAGGAGATATACATGCATCATAAAAATACTTCTTATAAAGAGGAAAATAAAACATGGTATGCAGCCTCAAGAAAAGTAGATCAAACATATCGAATCTTTATTGGGAGATGAAGTGTTAATACTAGAGAATATCCAATGAAGCAATAATCCACTCGATATGTTGACGAAGATAGTAGCCATGAAAATATTAAAGGTGTATTCAGCTTTAGTTAGTTTCCAAGAGTTATAAGACCACAAAATCTGCTGAATTAGATTAAGGTGTGAAGACAAATTAAAACCAGTCTTCAAATGAGATATTGTTAGACGATGACCTTAATTCCAACTGAGGCGGTTCCCAAACCAATGGATATTCAAACCAAGGGCATATTTAAACCGAGGGTTATGAAACCGGGAATTTTTAGACAAGGATCTTGAAGATGATGCTTATGTAACCGAGGGGTCTGAAACCGAGGGTCCTTTAACAATGATCTTGAATATGAGTGTTCTGTAGCCAAGGGTTTGAAACCAAAGGGTTTTTAGCAAGGATTACTTACCTGAGGGGTTTCCAAGGTGATGGTTTTTGAATACGAGGGGTATCAAAGGTACTTATATGAGGGACCTTAAGGAAAATGCCCTTATATTGTTTGGAATTCCGAAATACCAGCAAAGTCATTTAATGAGTCATAAATGGTTTTGTAATGAGAGTCAATACCCTTAAAATCATTTCATTTCATCTTCTTTTGTGTTGAAGTCTATATATAAGCCTTAGCTAGCTTTTGTAAGTGGTGCAAAAATAGAATCACAATTTGTTTTTTAATAAACTCTACATGCATCAAATCCGAAAACGTTGGCATGATTTGTTGAACCTTATTAACAATTTTTGTTTTTCTATTAATATCATTATGTCTTGTAGTATTTCAATTACATCCCTTTGTGTAAATATCCTACCGTTTTGAACCATGCTGTTTTTTTCCAATCCTATTTTATCCATCATTAAAGCCTTGAATCATCTATGGAATTAAAATATGATCCAAATGAAGACCATGTAAAACTATTCTTTGTTTATGAGAAATATATGAAGATTTAAAATTGAACTTCTGAATATTATATATTTTTAGAAAGGAGAAGAATTTGAAGGGGAGAAAGGGTCTTCTCCAAGAATCAATACCGATTCTTGTTTTTTTGATTGATTCTTTTGATTCAATTATATTGAATGAGATCATCAGAGTACATCGCAAACGCAAGCAAACAGATGAAAAAGTAGAAATCAAGAAGGAGACCATCTAGAGAGAAAATAAATCAAAATCCTTATATGGGATTATTGACGCGGCTCAAGTACCAGGTTGCTCAATTTGAATCATCCAAAAACTTACATTATTCGTCTGATACTTTTACAAGAAAGTAATCTATGCAGTGATCTAAGATTGAATCAAGAATCTGTTTAAACTGGATTCAATCTGCTTCTTAATACCAGATTAATCATCTGAATCGCTGGGTGATCGGCGCGTCTCCGAGTATTCTACTGATTATTAATCTCCCATTGAGCTCCTTGATTTTCTTCTAAAAATCTTGATGGAAAATCCAATATCATCTAAGCCTCCTCGCAAGTCCTACGCTGCAGTGTTGATGGAAAATCTTAAATCATCTGAGCCGCCTCGCAAATCCTACGCTGCAGCTGTCAAAGAAAACAAAGAAGAGTTAGAATGCCTTCCAATGGAATAATTCCACAAAACAGACCATATTTCCCTTCAATTCGAGAAACAAATCAAAGAAAGCCTTGAAAATCCAAGAAAACATACTCTTGTTGCCAAGTTTAGTCAAGGAATCCCTAAAAGACAGACAATGGAGGACTTCTAGCAAGAGATGAATATGAAAAGGCAGTGTAATGTGAGTATATGGGACTCACGACATTTGCTCCTTGAATTTAACTGTAAAGAGGACTTGTGTTGTTTGTGGAGGAGAAGTGTTTGGCAGGTTCAATCCTTACCAATGCGTCTTCTTAAATGGACGCCACAATTCAATGTCAAAAGAAAATGTCATGTCTGTCCTGTATGGATTAAATTAGGTAATCTTCCTGAATTTTTGTATAATGAAAGAATGATTCTTTCTATAGCTAAGTCTATAGGAAATCCTCTTCAAATAAAAATTCCAGACAAAAATCGGGCTTACCACAACTCGTCTCTTGTATGGGTTGAGCATGATTTAACAAGAAAGATTCACAGAGACATCTGAATCAGGTTTGGGGAGAATGATGGGTGCTGGATTACGGCGAGCTATAAGGATCTTCCCAAATATTGCGGAATCTGCAGCCATATAGGTCATGATGAGAAGTCGTGCAACAAAACTCAAGAAAAGTCAAAAACCCAAGAGAATTATGAAACAATTAACATTGACAACAATGAAAGCAGCATCAATAATCATGTGACTGATAAGAACAATGAAGTTAACAATGTGGATAAAAAGAATGATGATGCTGACTTTATCAATACAGAGAGTAGAGTCCCTAAGCCTCAAAATCCAAATATTCAAGAAGATGACCCCCCCACCACCAAATGAACCAAATGAAAGTGATATTACAAAAGCAGTAAAGCTTCTGGATGAAGGGCACAAAAAAGAATGTGAAAATAGCTGTAAGGTCTTACCTCAAAATATATGAAGCCTTCAAACTACTCCAACCTGCAATAAAGATGAGGAGGTTGAGGACTTTCATATAGTGTTAAGCAAAAAGCTAAAATCTGCTAGAAGCTCCAATAGAATCAGACAAAGAAAGGAGGCTTCTAAATGTCTCATCTTCTCAGGGACAAAAAATATTACAAAATCAAGTTCAAGATGTTAAACATCTAAATTGGAATTTTCGAAGTAGCAACAACAAAGCCAACTATATGCCGAGTGTCAAATTTCAAATAGGATAGAGTTGTGGGAAGAAACGGTAGAGAATCAGAAGTTCTAAGGAATGGATTAAGAAGGCAAGAACCATGAATGTTAATTACCTATTGGGGCTCTGCTTGGTTGTTTTCAAGCTTTTATCATCTGTTTCTACTCTCCGATCAGCTACTTCGCCCAAGTTTATGGCTCATGGTGAGGAGCTTAAGAATCTGGGGAAATGGCGAGTGATTTGGAGAATCGAGTGAAGATTTGGTCTAGAAACAGATTTACGAGTCGATTTGATTGCCTATTTGAAGTGCTATGATGAGAATTTGGAAGAGCTTTTCCTATTCCTGAGAATGCTTCTTCTGGTTATGGAGATGGGAGATTTTATGGCAAAAGAGAAGAGGATTAGGGTTTGGAGTTGGGGAAGCGTAGAAAGGGAAAGTGATCGATTAGTTCCGATTTAGGGATTATTAGTTTTGGCTTATTGCCTTCTTATTCCCCATTTCCGTTCGAAGTCGTAATTGACTATTGAATTGTTTGTAAATTCACAAATTAGTAATAAATATTATTTTGCTTAAAAAAAATCGAACTTCTCAATTTAATCAAGATTCAATATGTAAACAATGAAAACCCAATCAAGAAAAAGAAAATGTTAAAGTTGCAGTAAAATTAGAGCTATCAATGCCTTGAGTAACTTCCTATGCTTTCGAGGAAGCAAACCTTTCCACCCGAGAAACCACATATATTTGGTTTATATGTTTTTCGCAGATTTTGGAGATAAAACCAAACAAAAATAATGAAATTTGTGAAAGCTAGCCAGCTTCAGGTAGAGACCCCTGTCTCGACCTTTTCCATTTCCTAGGCCTCTTCCTGTGTTACCGTAACTGCCTTGGTCACTGTTTTGCACATCTGTCTTTACGTAAAATATTTTTTCAACACCTTTCTTATCTTTAAACTTTGTCATCTTATCTTCAAAATCTTTTAAAGAGCCTGTAATTTCTTCCAGAGACTTGAAGGAGATATCACCAAACTCTTCAATAGTCGTGGCCACTGGCATGAATTTTGATAACACCGATCTCAGCAATTTGTCGTTGACATAAATTTTGTCAACGTTTATTCCAAGATACCTTATCTTACCGACTATCAAGGTCATCTTCTTGGTTTACTCATCAACGGATTCATTCTCAGCCATGTCCATGTTGTCTAGTTCTCATCTTAACACCTGAGTTCCGACTTTAACACCATGATCTGCTCCAACGTGAGTCACTTTTAACGCGTCTCACACTCCTTTTGCGGTGTCTTTATCCAGAATTTGATATAGCCTTTCTTCATTTGACCCTTGGTAGAGAGCAACGAGTGAACAGTTTGTATCAGACAATTTCGGGTACTGGTGAGATTTTTCCCTCGAGCCAGATCTACTTCCAGAAACTCCTGTCTACATGCTCCCACTACCTCTCACTACAGTTTGTATCATTACGTCCTGGCGACGATATTGTGGCTATGATACCAATTGTTGGAAATTAATCCATCTATATTTTTATAGAATGTAGGATTTCCTCATTCTGTTCTTCAGAATGTATATGCTTCTTTAGAATGTAGGATTTCATCCTTCTGCTTCTTCTAGAATGTAGAATTGCTTTAAACAAACTTTTAGATAACAGAGACAAAGTTTTGTGAAAGAGTTAATTCATTTCACTAATATAACATCTTATATATTACATTGTAGAATAACTGAAATATAAGCGGAATAAAACGGCTTCAAACTGCTTGATTTTATCTTTCAAAACCATATTTGACGTTTCTGTTTTTTCAAAATCTTGACTACAAAATTTAATTCAACAAAGATATAGAAGGCACACATCAAGTTTGATACGTTATTCATGAAATGGAGGTAGCTTAAAAAGTCAGGAGCGTATATTTTATTAATGGCATCAGCCATCTAACCACTATCGACACTTAACAAATTATGAAATATTATTTTATCAAAACGTCGATTTTAAAGCATCTTCGTATTTTCAATTGTATGTGACACCTTCTAATATATTCTTATTATTATTATTATATTGTTCTTTGATAAAGCCCTAAAAATAGTTTACCCACAAATGTATTGTTAAAGGAGTACATGAACAGAGTTGGATTTTTGTGACGTGTATAAACAACAACTATTGAATTTTTTTTGGTTGAAGTTTAAGCTATGAGTAAAAACAGAGATATCAGCTGGGTTTTAAGGATTGACGTAATGGAAGAGGCTATTAAGTTGAAAGAGATTTTGTTTTCATCAGAGCATGTTGGTCCGTAGCGAATATATCTAATGTAGTATAACCCGAATCGAACGTGACGAAATTATGCTAGACCAGAAAGGATTATGCTATTTGTTTGGTATCCTATTTCATTGAATTTCATATGTTACTTTTTCTACATTAATTGGACTTTATATGTTATTCTTTTTATATTTATTGGGTAAGCCGTATTAATTAGTTTTTCCATTAATTTGGAATTTCTATTCATTATAATTCATATTTTTAGGGATTACGATCTTATTACAGCCGTTGATTAATAATATTTAATTTGGAGCATCTCGTGAAGAATTCAGGTTTTTTCTAAACCTATAAATAGTAGAAGACATGCAATGCCACAGTATGACGATTATGAATGTGCGATTAACTTGAGCATCATACTTCCTAAGTTAGAGAAATACCTCTAGGCCATTTAAGAGAAGTGAGGCAATAGATAAACATTAAATAGAGAGATGTGAATCATGTCATCTTGTACCGAAGAATGATTGGGTCTGATGTGTTTGAGACTCTTTTTGTAACTTACTTGTTTTTAAAAAAGTTTTTGCTTCTCGTAGATATCGTGTTTCTTCACTATCCAAAACATGTTAAATATGTCTTGTGTGCTTTGTTTTATTTCACGCTTTGTTTTATTTATTTTTAATGTCGATAACACCTCGGTTCTTAGTTCGGACGGATAAATATTTTCCCAACAAGTTGTGCGGTGAGCATGGAGCGATAATAGGGGACGTAGATCAACCACCCATCTGAATGTTGGAGAACAAATCTCGCGTGGAAGTCAAAACCTACAAGCATGAGTTCCATGAAGCTTAGCTAGTATAGAAGGGATTGGTTGCTGCTATTGACAATAAATCTACACATGTTAATGTTGTGATACTGTCTAAAGCTCATAGTGCTCTCGTACTGAGCTTAGGAGGTAAAGTGATAAAAAAAGTATCTGAAGAGACAACAACACTAGGGATATTGATACGGCTGGAGGAAATTTATATGTCGAAGTCCTTGACGATTATATTATAAATTAATAAATAACTTTACACACTCGCCATGAATAATAGAATTGATATTCCAAGTCACTTATATGATTACAACCGAATCATATTCGAATTAAATACAAGTGGTTTGAAAGTGGAGGAGACGACCAACAAATAATTCTCTTACGTTCTTTGCCGAAGGATTATTTATTCTTATCTCAATAAAAATATGTACATAAAATGTTAAGGGAGTTCTCGATGCCGGAATAAAAAATTGTTGGAACTCCCATGGGTTTCCAATTCAAACTCACTACCACTCAAGCACCAAATGTGTGATCAAATAAGAAATACATTCTAGAGGAACTTTATGACAATATTATTGGTCACATTATGTATATTATGATTTGCAAGAGAGTTAATCTTGCCTACAATGTAAGCGTTTTGAGTAGAGTCATATAGAATTTGAGGAAGCCGTATTGACGTGCACTTAAGTACATTATTAGATACTTGAAAGGCTCGACTATTGTTGGGTTGTGTTATAGTCAGAATGATACATGTAATATAGTCTTGAGAGGGTATGGGGACTACGATTATGCAAGATAAAAACGTCTATTTTAGGTTATCTATTGACTGTGCTTAGAGGAATGGCTGTATACTAAATGTCATTTTGATTTTGTCTATAGAAGTTGAGTAAATGGATTTTACGGAAGCCATAAAGGAAGTTATTTGGCTGAAGATATCGTTAAGTGAACTCACTAGCGTGAGGCAACATGTGGTTTTGTTTTGCGGTAGTAGTAGTGCTCTTTATTTGATTAGAAATCTAAACTTCCATCAACAAACTAAACATGTAAACAATAAGATGCACTTCATCCGAGACATGGTGGAGAAAGAGAAAGTAAAGATTGTCAAAATTGCTAGCGAGGAAAATCGTTCGGATGCTATGACTAAGGTACTACTAGTTTCGAAGCTCACAAACTTAATAAGATTGGTGCGTGTCTAAGATGTAGGTGAGCTTGTCTCGAAAATTAGGACACTTAATGCAACAGATATTTGAGTTAATTTAAGCATAGGCGGAGAATTTTTAGGTGTAGGGTAGATGTAATACATCAACATAAGTATTGTCGTAGAACTACTTGGACATAGTTGGATCCGCAAAACACATGTATTAGGAAATAACTACAGGAGAACTCTAATGAGTATGTAAGTTTCGTATTTAATATGAAACTTACTTTTCTTTAATGATTTGAAAATCGTCGAATGTCAAGAATCAATACGTGAACTTTTACCTATATTAAGTTTACTCAAACCGATGTAGCATTTTGTGCTCGCATGAGTTCTCTAGAGTACTAGCCATTATAATTACTTGTGGGAATATGTGCAAAAATTCAATAATTTTGGGATACGCGAAAAATTAGTTTCGTGATCACGTTTGTTTCCTCGGTTTTTAATACCACACAAAGTAATAATGTTTTTTTCATTTTTTATACCAAGTATTTCATTTGGCCAAATTTTTGAAATAACACGTTTACTATGTTATATATTATTCAAAATCGCATCACATATTATATAAAAAATTGCGGAAAATAATTAGAAATTCCTTTTAGAATTAACCTAATAAATAAACAAAAACAAGAATACTTACAGGTTTGCATGCTGCTTTCGTTCTAGCATTCTATTTTTCCTTTTATTCTTCAGTGATTCTGTATATTAACTTGAGAAACCTAAAGAACAAGTTAGTAAAGAACTGGAAGGTTTTCAAACATTAAAGGAAGCGATCATCTATTTGACTATGGTTTATGATGATTAATTTTCTAAACATATCCCCCTTACTTATCGTTTTTACAATGTAAAGCTCAACATTCTAAAGCTCGTCATTCATTACTTCCTTGTGTCCGCAGACCATAAATCAATAAATTGATAATTCAATATATATCCCTGATTAATTAATTCAGGCTTAAGTGTTGAGATTTGAGTCATCTTTATCACAATGCCAAAATTTAACTCGGTTACCCACTTGAGCTCATACCGCCTTTTGACCCATAGGTCCAATTTAGTTAATTAAATATTAACTCCATTACTTTTGCTCTATTATATATATATATATATATATATATATATATATATATATATATATATATATATATGTTTAAGAAATATATTCCAACAATTTCCCACTTAGACCACCATATGCTACTCAATAATACACATTCAACTTTAATGGGATATCTTTATTCATTGTCAATTGGAAAATGATACAACCCCGTACATGATTAAAAATAATAAAGGATTAAAGACCTCTTTTTCGTAATGTGAAAAATGAGATGCAATATATCACATTGCAATAAACTTTAATATGCACAATACTATAAAATATTACATCTGATCCTATTACAAACTCTCTCGTGAAACTAACAATTCTCTAAATCAACTACACCCATACTGATGGTGTGTCCCTAGAAAACCTTAGGCAAAACTGCATTTCTTAGAGGATATGTTATCATAGAGTTTGTGTCAATATGCTTTATACGTATCTCACCCATCTGTACTCTTTCTTTAAAACACTGATTTTTTATGTCTATGTGTTTGGATTTAGACGAGCTCCTATTGTTGTTAAAATACTGCACTACGGAATTTGTATCACAATATAAACTAATGGGACCTTCTATCCCTTGTACATAGGGTAATCCATTAACAAAATTCCGCAGCTACTGTGCATGGTTCGATGCTTCAAAGTACGGAACAAATTCTGCTACCATCGTGGATGATGCAAAGTGTTTGCTTTACATTTTTCCAGTATATTACACCTCTACCTAATAAGAATGTTTTGTCTGACGTGCTCTGTAGTGTGTTTAAGCATCCACCAAAATCCGATTCGGAATACCCAATTATCTCCCGCTTATCCGAATTGTCATATGTCACCATGTTTTCTTTTATTCCTTGCAGATATCGGAGTACCATTTTAATGTCTTTCCAATGATCTATTCCTAGGTTACTAACATATCTCCTCAACATATTTTCAGCGAAGGTAATGTTTGGCCTAGTACAAAATTGAGCATACATTAAACTCACAACTGTCGAAGCATAATGGACCGTTTTCATTTCTTTAATCTCAAGTTTTGTCTTAGGACATTGACCCAAACTAAGTCTTTCACCTTTACTATAAGGGTGCTTAGGGGTTTTGCAATCTACCAATCTATAACGTTGTAACACACTTTATATGTATACTTTTTGTGATAATCCAAGAATACCATCAGAGAGATCCTGATGTATCTGAATTCCTAACAAAAAATTAGTCTCACAAAGATCCTTCATATCAAACTTGTCTGATCTAAATCTTTATGTAGTGTGTAATAATTACTTATTGTTCGAGGTAAGCGATATGCTTTGCACATATAATATATTAAATATGAAATTACCACGACGAAACTTGTGATATATACAATCCGCAACCGTGTTGATCTCAAAGTCATAACCGGCTATCACCTTTAGGAATTTGTGATACCATTGACGAGAAGCTTGTTTAAACCCATAGATGGATTTTCTAAGCCTGCAAACCAAATCTTTTAAGTTAATTTCTACAAAGTGTTATGGTTGCACCATATAGATCGTTTCCTCAATATTACCGTTGAGAAAAGCCGTCTTAACATCTATCTGATGAAGCTCAAGGTTAAAATATGTAACTAATGTTATGATTATTTAAAATGAATCATTCGTCCATACCGGAGATAATATTTCTTTAAAATCAATCCCTTCACGCTGATTATAACGTTTCACTACTAGACGTGTTTTATGTCTTTCCACATTACCCAATTTCACTTTTTACTTCAGGTAATTGGACAAGATCCCATACCGCATTATCCTGCATTGATTTATACTCTTCCTTCATGACGTCAATCCAATTCTAAGAGTCAGAGCTTGACATGTCTTGTTTGTACGATGAAGAGTCATTATAGTTCCAGCACATAACTCATCATGCTCATAAATATATTATATAAATCTTGACTTATAGTACCTTTCTTCCTCTCGTGGACTTTCTTAAGGGCAATCTTTCCTCTTGTTGCACTTTTTGAGGAGGTAGAGTTCGATCATTATGAACGATATCATTTTGATTCTCTTGTGTAAAATTATGTTGAGGTTCCTCTTGTTCTACCAGGAGCATATCCTTATACTAGTTAGAACCCTCAAGTGGAGCATCAGTGTTAATTTGAGGACTACCTTGTTCTAATAGGACCGAAATGATTGGCATTACAGCCCAATCTTTTCAGACCTCAGTATCCCCGTTAAAAACTTCATGAATCTCTATGGATTGTTCCTCAAAATCAAGATCGGCTCGTTTATTCGACCTCCCAAACTCAACATCCTTTAGCTTGGTCAGTTCTGTGTCAAATATTATACAACCGAGAGAATCATAAAACTTAAACCCCGTAGAATGTTTGGAATAACCTTTGAAGAAACAGCTAACTGTTTTTTGGTCCAATTTCGTTTCTTGAGGTTTGTAAGACCTCACATTAGCTGGATAAACCCACACATGTAGATGTTTTAAATTGGTTCTACACCCATTCCAAAGTTCATATCGGGTCCTAACAGTAGCCTTGGTGGGTATTCGATTAAGTATATAAACGACACACTTGACGGTTACCCCTAGAGACTAATGGTAGAGATAAGTGATTTATCATACTTCTAACCATAAAACCAGTATATAATATTGTTCTTTTATAAAGCCCTAAAAATAGTTTACCCACAAATGTATTGTTAAAGGAGTACATGAACAGAGTTGGATTTTTGTGACGTGAAAAAAACAACAACTATTGAATTTTTTTGGTTGAAGTTTAAGTTATGAGTAAAAACAGAGATATCAGTTGGGTTTTAAGGATTGACGTGATGGAGAGATGGCTATTAAGTTGAAAGAGATTTTGTTTTCGTCAGAGCATGTTGGTCCGTAGCGAATATATCTAATGTAGTATAACCCGAATCGAACATGACGAAATTATGCTAGACCAGAAAGGATTATGCTATTTGTTTGGTATCCTATTTCATTGAATTTCATATGTTGCTTTTTCTACATTAATTGTACTTCATATGTTATTCTTTATATATTTATTGGGTAAGCCGTATTAATTAGTTTTTTCATTAATTTGGAATTTCTATTCATTATAATTCATATTTTTAGGGATTAGGATCTTATTACCGCCGTTGATTAATAATATTTAATTTGGAGCATCTCGTGAAGAATTCGGGCTTTCTCTAAACCTATAAATAGTAGAAGACATGCAATGCCACAGTGTGACGATTATGAATGTGCGATTAACTTGAGCATCATACTTCCTAAGTTAGAGAAATACCTCTATGCCATTTAAGAGAAGTGAGGAAATAGATAAACATTAAATAGAGAGATGTGAATCATGTCATCTTGTACCAAAGAATGATTGGGTCTGTTGTGTTTGAGACTCTTTTTGTAACTTACTTGTTTTTAAAAAAGTTTTTGCTTCTCGTAGATATCGTGTTTCTTCACTATCTAAAACATGTTAAATATGTCTTGTGTGCTTTGTTTTATTTAACGCTTTGTTTTATTTCACGCTTTGTTTTATTTATTTTTAATGTCGATAACACCTCGGTTCTTAGTTCGGACGGATAAATATTTTCCCAACAAGTTGTGCGGTGAGCATGGAGCGACAATAGTGGACGTAGATCAACCACCCATCTGAATGTTGGAGAACAAATCTCGCGTGGAAGTCAAAACCTGCAAGCATGAGTTCCATGAAGCTTAGCTAGTATAGAAGGGATTGGTTGCTGCTATTGAAAATAAATCTACACAGGTTAATGTTGTGATACTGTCTAAAGCTCATAGTGCTCTCATACTGAGCTTTGGAGGTAAAGTGATAAGAAAAGTATCTGAAGAGACAACAACACTAGGGATATTGATACGGCTGGAGGAAATTTATATGACGAAGTCCTTGACGATTATATTATAAATTAATAAATAACTTTACACACTCGCCGTGAATAGTAGAATTGATATTCCAAGTCACTTATATGATTACAACCGAATCATATTCGAATTAAATAAAAGTAGTGTGAAAGTGGAGGAGACGACCAACAAATCATTCTCTTACGTTCTTTGCCGAAGGAGTATTTATTCTTATCTCAATAAAAATATGTACATAAAATGTTAAGGGAGTTCTCGATGCCGGAATAAAAAACGGTTGGAACTCCCATGGGTTTCCAATCCAAACTCACTACCACTCAAGCACCAAATGTGTGATCAAATAAGAAATACATTCTAGAGGAACTTTATGACAATATTATTGGTCACATTATGTATATTATGATTTGCAAGAGAGTTAATCTTGCCTACAATGTAAGCGTTTTGAGTAGAGTCATATAGAATTTGAGGAAGCCGTATTGACGTGCACTTAAGTACATTATTAGATACTTGAAAGGCTCGACTATTGTTGGGTTGTGTTATAGTCAGAATGATACATGTAATATAGTCTTGAGAGGGTATGTGGACTACGATTATGCAAGATAAAAGCGTCTATTTTAGGTTGTTTATTGACTGTGCTTAGAGGAATGGCTGTGTACTAAATGTCATTGTGATTTTTTCTATAGATGTCGAGTAAATGGATTTTATAGAAGCCATAAAGGAAGTTATTTGGCTGAAGATATCGTTAAGTGAACTCACTAGCGTGAGGCAACATGTGGTTTTGTTTTGCGGTAGTAGTAGTGCTCTTTATTTGATTAGAAATCTAAACTTCCACCAACAAACTAAACATGTAGACATTAAGATGCACTTCATCCGAGACATGGTGGAGAAAGAGAAAGTGAAGATTGTCAAAATTGCTAGCGAGGAAAATCGTTCAGATGCTATGACTAAGGTACTACTAGTTTCGAAGCTCACAAATTTAATAAGATTGGTGCGTGTCTAAGATGTAGGTGAGCTTGTCTCGAAAAATTAGGACACTTAATGCAACAGATATTTGAGTTACTTTAAGCATAGGCGGAGAATTTTTAGGTGTAGGGTAGATGTAATACATCAACATAAGTATTGTCGTAGAACTACATGGACATAGTTGGATCCGCAAAATACATGTATTAGGAAATAACTACATGAGAACTGTAATGAGTATGTAAGTTTCATATTTAATATGAAACTTACTTTTCTTTAATGATTTGAAAATCGTCGAATGTCAAGAATTAATACGTGAACTTTGACCTATATTAGGTTTACTCAAACCGATGTAGCATTTTGTGCTCGCATGAGTTCTCTAGAGTACTAGCCATTATAATTACTTGTGGGAATATGTGCAAAAATTCAATAATTTTGGGATACGCGAAAAAATAGTTTCGTGATCACGTTTGTTTCCTCGGTTTTTAATACCACACAAAGTAATAATGTTTTTTTCATTTTTTATACCAAGTATTTCATTTGACCAATTTTTTGAAATAACACGTTTACTATGTTATATATTATTCAAAATCGCATCACATAATATATAAAAAATTGCGGAAAATAATTAGAAATTCCTTTTAGAATTAACCTAATAAATAAACAAAAAACAAGAATAGTTACAGGTTTGCATGCTACTTTCGTTGTAGCATTCTTTTGTTCCTTTCATTCTTCAATGATTCTGTAAATTAACTTGAGAAACCTAAAGAATGAGTTAGTAAAGAAATGAAAGGTTTTCAATCATTAAAGGAAGCGATCATCTATTTGACTATGGTTTAGGATGATTACTTTTCTAAACATATCTCCCTTACTTATCGTTTTTACAATGTGAAGCTCAACATTCTAAAGCTCGTCATTTATTACTTCCTTGTGTCCGCAGACCATAAATCAATAAATTGATAATTCAATGTATATCCCTGATTTATTAATTGAGGTTTAAGTGTTGAGATTTGAGCCATCTTCATCACAATGCCAAAATTTAACTCGGTTACCCACTTGAGCTCATACCGCCTTTTGACCCATAGGTCCAATTTAGTTAATTAAATATTAACTCCATTACTTTTGCTTTATTATCGGTATATATATGTGTGTGTGTTTAAGAAATATATTCCAACAATTTCCCACTTAGACCACCACATGCTACTCAATAATACACATTCAACTTTAATGGGATATCTTTATTCATTGTCAATTGGCAAATGATACAACCCCGTACATGATTGACAATAATAAAGGATTAAAGACCTCTTTTTCGTAATGTGAAAAATGAGATGCAATAATATCACATTGCAATAAACTTTAATATGCACAATATTATAAAATATTACATCTGATCCTATTACAAACTCTCTCGTGAAACTAACAATTCTCTAAATCAACTACACCCATACTGATGGTCTGTCCCTAGAAAACCTTAGGCAAAACTGCATTTCTTAGAGGATATGTTATCATAGAGTTTGTGTCAATATGCTTTATACGTATCTCACCCATCTATACTCTTTCTTTAAAACACTGATTTTTTATGTCTATGTGTTTGGATTTAGACGAGCTCCTATTGTTGTTAAAATACTGCACTACGGAATTTGTATCACAATATAAACTAATGTGACCTTCTATCCTTTGTACATAGGGTAATCCATTAACAAAATTCTGCAGCTACTGTGCATGGTTCGATGCTTGAAAGTACGGAACAAATTCTGCTACCATCGTGGATGATGCAAAGTGTTTGCTTTACATTTTTCCAGTATATTACACCTCTACCTAATAAGAATGTTTTGTCTGACGTGCTCTGTAGTGTGTTTAAGCATCCACCAAAATCCGATTCGGAAACCCATTTATCTCCCGCTTATCCGAATTGTCATATGTCACCATGTTTTCTTTTATTCCTTGCAGATATCAGAGTACCAATTTAATGGCTTTCCAATGATCTATTCCTAGGTTACTAACATATCTTTTTAAAATATTTTCAGCGAAGGTAATGTTTGGCCTAGTATAAACTTGAGCATACATTAAACTCACAACTGTCGAAGCATAATGGACCGTTTTCATTTCTTTAATCTCAAGTTTTGTCTTAGGACATTGACCCAAACTAAGTCTTTCACCTTTACTATAAGGGTGCTTAGGGGTTTTGCAATCTACCAATCTATAACGTTGTAACACGCTTTATATGTATACCTTTTGTGATAATCCAAGAATACCATCAGAGAGATCCTGATGTATTTGGATTCCTAACAAAAAATTAGTCTCACAAAGATCCTTCATATCAAACTTGTCTGATCTAAATCTTTATGTAGTGTGTAATAATTACTTATTGTTCGAGGCAAGCGATATGCTTTGCACATATAATATATTAAATATGACATTACCGCGACGAAACTTGTGATATATAAAATCCGCAACCGTGTTGATCTCAAAGTCATAACCGGCTATCACCTTCAGGAATTTGTGATACCATTGACGAGAAGCTTGTTTAAACCCATAGATGGATTTTTTAAGCCTGCAAACCAAATCTTTTAAGTTAATTTCTACAAAGTGTTATGGTTGCACCATATAGACCGTTTCCTCAATATTACCGTTGAGAAAAGCCGTCTTAACATCTATCTGATGAAGCTCAAGGTTAAAATATGTAACTAATGTTATGATTATTTAAAATGAATTATTCGTCCATACCGGAGATAATGTTTCTTTAAAATCAATCGCTTCACGCTGATTATAACGTTTCACTACTAGACGTGTTTTATGTCTTTCCACATTACCCAATTTCATTTTTTACTTCAGGTAATTAGACAAGATCCCATACCGCATTATCCTGCATTGATTTATACTCTTCCTTCATGACGTCAATCCAATTCTAAGAGTCAGAGCTTGACATGTCTTGTTTGTATGATGAAGGATCATCTATAGTTCCAGCACATAACTCATCATGCTCATAAATATATAATATAAATTTTGACTTATAGTACCTTTCTTCCTCTCGTGGACTTTCTTAAGGGCAATATTTCCTCTTGTTGCACTTTTTGAGGAGGCAGAGTTTGATCATTATGAACGATATCATTTTGATTCTCTTGTGTACAATTATGTTGAGGTTCCTCTTGTTCTACCAGTAGTATATCCTTATACTAGTTAGAACCCTCAAGTGGAGCATCAGTGTTAATTTGAGGACTACCTTGTTCTAATAGGACCGAAATGATTGGCATTACAGCCCAATCTTTTAAGACCTGAGTATCCCCGTTAAAAACTTCATGAATCTCTATGGATTGTTCCTCAAAATCAAGATTGGCTCGTTTATTCGACCTCCCAAACTCAACATCCTTTAGCTTGGTTCTGTTTCAAATATTATACAACTGAGAGAATCATAAAACTTAAACCCTGTAGAATGTTTGGAATAACCTTGGAAGAAACAGCTAACTGTTTTTTGGTCCAATTTCGTTTCTTGAGGTTTGTAAGACCTCGCATTAGCTGGATAAACCCACACATGTAGATGTTTTAAATTGGTTCTACACCCATTCCAAAGTTCATATCGGGTCCTAACAGTAGCCTTGGTGGGTATTCGATTAAGTATATAAATGACACATTTGACGGTTACCCCTAGAGACTAATGGTAGAGATAAGTGATTTATCATACTTCTAACCATATCTTATAGTATTCGGTTCTATCTCTCAGGTACACCATTTATGCAAGGTGAACCCGACATAATATATTGAGAGATTACTCCATACTTCTCTAGCTACTATGCAAAGGGTCCTGGATGTTGTTCACCCGATCCGTCATATCTACCATATTATTCACCACAACGATCAGAGCTAACAGTCTTAATGATTTTACCGAGTTTTTTTCTCAACCTTGGTTCTAAAAGTTATGAACTTGTCTATATATTCATACTTTTCATGAAGAAGATAGAGGTACCCGAAACGATAGTAGTCATCGATGAATTATATAAAGTATCGTGTCTGTTCCACGGTTCCTGTATAAACAATCCACATATGTCGGTATTTATCAACTCTAGGAATTCACTCATTCTATATGCCCCTAAATTTTTAAGTTTGGTTAGTTTCCCTTTGATACACTCGACACATATATACCGAAGTCAGAGTAATCAAGGGGGGCAGTAAACCTTCAGCAACAAGCTTGTCCATCATAACCATGGATATATGACCCAACCAGTTGTGCCACATTTTAGATGATCTGTCAGATTTAGTAATGTTGTTTGGTGTATTTTGTGCATTCATAGCAATGTTGTGATTATTAATAATATTCAACAAATACAAATTATCCTTTTTAATCAAATTTCTATTTCCAACAATTACATTTTAGAAAGAAAGTGTAAACAATTATTTATCGTTAGACAATAGTAACCTTGCAAGTCTAAGCTATAAAAGGAAGTAAGTTCCTCCATAAAGTGGGAACATATATTACATTCTCTAAAAATAATACATGTCAAATTGAAAGTTTTAAGGAAAATCTCAAATAGCTAAAACATAACTCGAGCTCCCGTCTACCGTGAAAATAGATTTTGCATCCTCACTTAGCATCCTGCTCTTTGACGTACCCTGCAAAGAAACACATATATGAGTTTTTGCAGCATAATCAAGCCATTAAGTATTTCTATTCAACTAAACTATATAATTTTTTAAAACAACCAAAGATGTGGGAATAACTATTCTTAACATATAAACTCGGTGTTTCTCACATTCCTTATTGATATGTCATTTCTATTTGTAGAAAAAACATCGATCAATAGTCGCTTCCTCAGTTTTGTTCTTCTTAATTGAACCGTGACCTGTTCATTTGCCATCCGTCTTTCGCTTAGACCCTGGCTCCCTTGCAGATTGATCACATTAACCTCAGATGTTGTGTCTTTAAGTTTCTCATCCTCCTGTGCAGCATGGGAAATCAACTTATTGATATTCCATTTTTTTCGCATGCAGTCATAGGGTGATTGGAAATACTTAAACCGGTGTGGAAGCGAATGAAATGTGAATCCCACTATGAATTTCTCAGGAAGCTATAAACTGATTGCCTTTAAATTTTGGTCAATCATCGACATTGCAAGAATGTGCTCCCGGATTTTACCTTTGTCAATATACGTTTTGGTAGCTAACTTAATTAGCAGATGTTGCATCTCTACCTTTTAATTTTTGGCAAAGGATTTTTTTTCAAGTATTTCTTCTCAGATTTAATGTCTTAATTATCAAGAACGTTACACTATGCATCTAACTGTGCCAAACCAAAGCAAATCAGGTCTGGTCAATTCGAAAAAGCTACTGACTCTCAATTCGAAGAGAGTAGTAACCTACAATATGATGAGTACAATATGATAAAGAATTCATTTTTCCATAAATTGGTTAAATTTTGGTACTTCAGCGTATTTGTTTGCATATAAAAATAACAATGATAATGAAGATTTGCTCATGAATAAAATCGTTTAATCCATATTTAATATTGGGGGAAATTTTGTGGAAACTAGTGATTAATTCAGGTAGCTATAAATATGTCATATCTGAAGAGGTCGTTCAGATATTAGCTTTATCGACGAAAGTTTATCCCAACCTTACAAGCTTGTTTGGTTGAAAAAATGAAGTAAGGTAACGGTATCTAATCATTATCAAGTGTCTTTTTTCTCTTATTAACTATAAATATAAGACCTGATATGTTGTAATATCTCCTATTGTTAAGACGTTTTTGGAAATTTAATAGAAGTTGCACATATGATGGTAAAAAAAATCATAATAGTTTCATGTTGAATAAGAAGAAAATCACATTACTGGCATATGGGGATGTGACCCCAAAATATTAAAATCGGATAACACGGGATTATGTAAGAAATATTTTAGTACAAAAAGGGTTCATACGGCACGAAAGTACCGCATAAATTATTTATGTCTTGGTTATGAAGGAACACGCTACTGATACATGTGATGGGGTACCTGAACGTATTCGGCCACTATTAGTGGAATTTGCTAATGTTTTTCTAGAGGATTTGCATACAGGTCTTCCTCCCATTGCCCCAAAGTTTGTCATACCTAAATGACCACACTCTTGGATGAGTCATAAAGAGTACGAGGATACTGACTAAATGTCATATTTTAAGATAGTCTTAGTCAATGTGTCATTCCAGCACTATTCAAAAGAAAATAATAATGGCTGGATAAAGATGTGTGGACAATTTTTCCATAAACAAAAGTCACAGTCAAGTATCATTTGCTTATTCTTTTCCTTGGTGATTTTTTAAAGTAATTAATTGACGCTAAGGTGTTCAGAAAACTGGATTTAAATAGTGGGTACCATGTGATTTATATTTGGTTGGGCGATGAGTGAAGAAGTGCTTCCAAAATTCATGAAGGTTTGTTTGAATGAATGGCTATGTTTATTTTTTATTTTTGAATGAATCGAGTACTTATATGCAAGTTATGAATCATATTTTTTATCCTTTTATTGAAAAATTTATGGTTGTTTATTTTGATAACATTTTCATCTAAAGTAGTATGGAGGATTATATTTGCAGCATTTACGCGAGGTTTTATTGGTTTTGAGGCATAAACACTTCTATGGAGGTATCATTATATGTTCTTTTCTTAGAAAATTTGTCTTATTTATTGGATACATTATTTTAAAAGAGGGTATGTCCGCTGATGAATCGAAGGTGGCAATAATGCATGGTTGACCATCACCTACCTCCATTACTAAGGTCCGTGCTTTTCTTGAGCTAATGTTTTTCACCATCGATTCATTCATAATTTTAATACAATCGTCACAACATCACTGAATGTATGAAGGTAAAGACGTTTCCCTGGACTCCTAAGGCTACCTTAGCACTTGGGGAGATAAAGGTACATTTGACTATCGCGCAATAATAGTCTTACCTCATTTTTTCAGGGTCTAAATTGCATTGTGATGCTTCTGGTTTGGATATTGGGGATGTGCTAAGTCAAAAAGGACGACATGTGGCCTATTTGAGCCAAGAGTTGAATGACATCAAGATCAACTACAATACCTATGATGTGGAACTTTATGTGGTGGTTTAAGCATTAAAATACTAGAGTTCTTACCTCGCTTATAATACATGCTTCCTCTACACTAATCATGATGATTTGAGACATTTGGAAATGCATGATAAGTTATTTGCACATCACGCTCGCTAGGAAATGTTTAAAAAACATTTCACCTTTTTGTTAAACATACATATAGGGTAGTTAATCGTGTCACTGATACATGAAGGTGAGGTCACCGGTTTCGTGGTATTGAAATATTTGTTGACAAAAGTTCCTTGGACCCAATTTAGTAGGAGGTTACAACTAGTTTAAGGACAAATTTTTATGTTACACCGACTAATTATCCAAAGGTAATCTTTTATGTGTTCCTGCTTGGAATTTATGATTATTGACAATGCAAGAAAGACATAACGAGGGGCATGATGTTCGAGATCAGACCCTCAAGTTCTAATCAAGACAATTATTTTGGCCCTATTTAAAAAGGTAGGTTGTACATTTTTTAGTTAAATATCGAACTTGCCAGATGGAAAATTGGACAAGCTCCAATGTGGGTTTGTATTTACCGCTTCCTATACCGGACGACCCATGGTAAATTGTGAACATAGATTTCATTTTAGGGTTACTCCAGACATGAAAAGGTGATCACTCTATTTTTGTAGTTGTAATCATTTTTCTATAATGATTCATTTTATTGCATCCAAGAAAATGACGATAGTAAAAATTTTGCTACATTTTATTTTCAAAAGGTCTATCATTTGCATGGTTTATCTACAAATACCATTTTTGAAACAAATTTAAAGTTTGTTGGAAATCTTTGACAAGTTTTTGGAGGTTTACTAATACAAAATTGAGGTTCAATAGTTCATGTCATCCATACACATATGGCGAAAACCGGTGACTAACCTTACACTAGAAAACATGCTACCAACAGAGTTGGTTTGAAATTTGAAGTCTTGGGATCAAATAATTTATTAGGTTCAATTTGTATACAATAGGCATCACAAAAATACTAAGAGGTACTCTCATTCCATGGTTGTCTACATTTATAATCCTCGTAGCCTTATGAAATTAGTTTTCCGAAAGATAGAGAAGGTTACCGTTATGGTTGAAATAGTCATAACAGTGATATGCGAACTTAATAAGAACATGCGGAATTATTGAGGAAACAACTTAAGAGCATAAAATAACAGCATACAAGAAACGCAAATTGCTCGAATTTTATGTCCGAAATTTTATTTGTGTTGTATATATCATTGATTATTATCCTATCCTCGAATTCAACAAGACAGCAATGAAATGGTTATGTATGCTTGTCGGACCCATCTTCATTGCAACCGAAGCCCACGAATATCTAAAAGTACTCTAATGTAGACCCGTCACATATTGTGGACCCTAAGACCCACTTTTAAGGCCTCGAATTATTATTATACCATTTTTATTGGAATTTTTAATATTGTTCGTACTTATTTTAAATAGTCAAGACAGATATATTTATGGTCATATTTTGCTGGAGTACATATTGTTATTACACTGATTTAAAGACTAGTTAAACTAAAATAACAAAAAACACTTGTATATTAAAGTTTATAGTCTATCCATCAATTTCTCTTACACTAATTGCATCCAATTTTAATTTTCGGTTTTATATATAAACTGGATTTCATAAATGATTTTGTTTTGGTTATAACTGTTATGTTTTTTGTTCACGTTGGAGGCAAATTAAATTAAGTGCAAAAAATATTAATTAATTAATTAAACTAATTTATTAGTTAATATATTGGTCAAAGATTTGGATAATACATTTTTCTTAGAGATTTTTTATTTTAGAGAAAATATTATATTAGTCAAATATAATAATATTATGTCAATAAAACTGAATAATGTATCAAAAACAACGTCAACAATAGTAGAAAAATGTTGAATAAAAATTTCTTCTCTCATATCTCTCTTTTCATACTTTTTATATTTTACAATTGGAATCGGAGCTAGGTTGTAAAAGAAGAATGCGGCATTGTGTAGGCAGACAATGATTTGTTGTCCGCCGGAGACAACAAAAAAAAGAGCATTTTGGCTGTACGTCGGAGCAAAAAAGAAAAGAGCGCTGTCCGATGGAGAAAAAAAATAGTGTTGGAGAAAAAGAAGATGAAGAGCACCGTCTGCGAGAGAAAAAAGTGAGAATAAGTAGAAAGAAAAGAAAAAGAAGAAGAACAACGTTACCGTACTCAAAAAAAGTAAATAAAAAGATGAAAAATGACAAAAGAAGCATAATCCGCCATAGAAAAATGTGAGAAGAATACGATGAAAAAAAAAAGACAAAAAAAGAGAGAAGAAAAAATAAGGAGTAGAAAATAAAGAAAATAGGAGAAGAATAATAAGAAAGAGAAAAAAACAAAATAAATATAAGAAAATAAAAAACAAAAAAAAAGAAGAAAGAAGAGAAGAAGAAAAAGTAATAATAAGTAATAATAAATAATACAAGGAGAAAAAGCAGAAAAGGAGAAAATGAAAAGGCAAAAAGTTGAAGATAAAAGAAGCGGAAAAAGAAAAAAAATATGAAAAAAAGAAGAAAAAGAAGAAAAAGAAAATATGAGTGAAGAAGAATATGAAATAGCCATCGAGGATAAGAAGTTAGCAAAAAAGCTTGGAGGTGATTGGAGGTGATTGGAAAAGACTATAGAAGATCGGAGGTGATAGGGAAGATCGAGCTGTTGTTTGTCGGACTTCCTACCATTTTGTTTTTTTTTACAGTTTTTCACACCAAAGATCTAAGATAATTGATTGTCGGTATCAGTTGTTGTTTATTCAGCGTCCTCATGTGTCAGATATAAGGTTGTGCAAGAGAAAATCATGGAAGGCAGTAAGAATGAAAGTGAAGAGCTAGTCGATGACAACACTGATTTGAGCTAGTCGATGAGTAGATCGTTGATTCCCTCACCAAAGCATTGTCTTCTTCTCGGTTTCTCTTTCTTCGGGACAAATTTGGGCTCTCAGAGTCACCATAACGATTGAGGGACGATGTCAGATTTAAGGTTGTACAAAAGACCGCCATGGAAGGCAATAAGAATAAAAGTGAGGAGCTAGTCGATGACAACACTGACTTGAGCTCCTCACTTAGGGTTAACTCAAAATGATGTAATGGATTGCATTTAGACTCCAGAGTTGGGTCTGAATCGGGTCACTACTCAAGGAATAGTCCAGAAGCTTGTTGGATATCTATCTAAGGCCCAATCCTTTACTTAATTCTCTACAACTAACCAATCATATTCCTATAATCAAACAATGCATATATAGAATAGAATTGAGTAACAAACTCACGTGAGAATATTCTATAGTTTTTTACAATAGTGTTTATGTATATAACAATGAATGTAATGTTGTAAACAATTCAATAAATTCATTGAATAAAATTACAACTCTCTCTCTCTCTCTCTCTCTCTCTTAAATTTAACTTGGTATTAGAGCTCTTTAAGCCTTCAATGGAAAATTCCAGTGATTCTCCATCCTTTTAGCTCAGACTCCATGGGATCCATCTTTTCAAACAACTCGTCCATTTCTTCAAAGAACCTTCACCTGCATTCAATCAGCAATGTTAATAACATTCATCTTGACATAAGTAATTATCTTTTGTGGAAAACAATTGTACTAACTATGATGAAAGGTAATAAAGTAGAGGGTTTTATCATAGGAGAAAAGATATTTCCTCCTAGGTACATCACTGATACTGAGGGAAATGTTTCTGATAACACAGAATTTGAAGACTGGGTTGTTAATGATCAACTACTACTTGGGTGGTTAGACTCCACTATGAGCCCTGAGATAGCAATACACTTGATGGAGGAAGAGTCTGCTAAGGATCTTTAGGAAGTTACTGGCAAATTGTCTGGCTCACAAGCTAGAGCCATAATTACATACTACAAGGCTGAGTACCAAAGAACTCGTAAAGGGGCATCATATATGATTGAATATCTAAACAAAATGAAACTTATTTATGATATTCTAATACTAGCTAGTTGCATAACTTATATGGATGACTTGTTAACCCGAGTTATTGCACGTCTTGATTTAAAATATACGCCTATTGTTGTTAGCATGGTAGATAAGAAACGGATGAGTTGACTTGAATTGTAAATAGCTTGCTCACTTTTGAAAGCAGGCTTGAACAACTCACTAGCTTGCAGAACTCAGTTGTTAATATCAACATTTCTGATGCAAACTTCACACAGAAGTGCCTAAACAACAATTTACTATCATGTATGCTTCTCCGGTCATAGTTATGGTAATGTTTTCTGTTTACATATTTCAAAGACGCTATTATTATTATATATTTTTTAATTAAAATAGAATCAGTTTTACTTGTATAAATAGCTGGAAACAGAACTTGTCGTAGATTTTTAGCATACACGCAGTATTAAATAATAAATATGGCCGAGGGCGAGTTTGATAAATACGAGAGAACATATTAGTTCATGAGGTATTTTATTCTGAGCATCTCATAATTGTTAGGTTAATTTGATTGCTATATTTAGTGTGTGTGTATATATATATATATATATATATATATAAAAGCTAGTCTAATTTTAAAAGTAATATGATTAATTATATTACATAATCAATTGTGTATCACACATATACGTAAAAAATGCGTTATGGACTTATAAGTATGACAACATGTTTGAATTTAGATATTTTTGAAAGATTAGACACACAATCTCAACCAGGTTTGAACTAATAAGAAATCTAATTAAGATTCACGTATTTGATGAACTGTAATGATGTTATTCATTAATTTTCATCAATTGGCATTAGAGCAATGACACCTTCTTATGATTCATAGGCTAATAGATTGTATAAATTATTATTAAATCATGTATGTTTTTATTTAATGTAAAAAGTCCATATGATTATGAATTAAATGTTTATTTGACTTCATGAAGACATGGGTTTAGGAGTTGTATGAAAAATATATAAATATGATTTTTTTCATGTTGAAAATATGATTATTTGTTTAATCATATTGAATAAATTAGTGTATGTGATAGTATTTGGGTTTTTTCAATCAATATAAGGTTTGTTTGATGGCTGGTTTTTTCCTCCCAAAACTAGCATCTATCCATCCCTAATTTAACGACTCAATTTGAATCTATTAGGATATTGGCTCATCGATAGATTAACCCATGATCTTCATATTGATCGAAGGTTTTTTGGCATCGTTCATTATGGCTAGTGAACTGGTGATGCTGCAGATGTAGGTTACGGATTGCGAGTTAATAATCTATTGCGGTGATATCACTGGGGGCTTGTTGGCTGGGAAAGCACCTAGTGACAACAACCATTGTTGCTACTAGATGAGTGGTCACATAATAACAACCACAACATGTTGTAATTTTTTTAAAATTTTGAAATTATATTTTTAAAATTTTTGGAAAATATATTTTTTAATTTGTTGGAAAAAAATATTTTTTTAAATTAAATATTAATTAATATGTATATTTTGTCATGATTTATTTCATATGTGAAAGTGTTTGAGCATGGTTTTTATGTATTGAAATGAATTTTTAAATAGATATGCTCGATTAAAGTTTGAGATTCTAGTAGGTGAGTCTTAAATTAACTTAATTGGCCCTCCGAAAGGTTCAATTGATCTCTGTGAGGATCCCAAACTTTGAAAAGGTTCAAGATGTTAATCTAAATTCAGATATTGGTGGCCCTCCAGAGTGTTAAAAATTGAGTTTGATTAATCATGAACTAGGTATACTATAGTGAAATTGCTAACTATGTTAATATAATTCGAAGTACATGATATCAGCCCTATATCACGTTTCATAAGTATTTAGCAAAATTAAATCAATTTGTGCAATTGTTTTAATTTAAGTAGGTGAAATCAGCCCTCTAGAAGGTTTCACCGGTACTTAGGAAAATTTAATTATGATTATTATTTATAAGGCTATATCATTTACATAATAAATATTCCTTTTATAGATGGTTCACATTGATATCAAAGGCTAATAAGATGATAAAATGTAAAAAAAACAAGGAAAATGGTTAGACAAGGGTGATAAAGAATATTTTAAACAAGAGACACAAACAAAATGTGAGACGAGAGATAAGCATAAATAATAAAAAGAGGGCCATTCAAAGCATTAGACAAGGGAAAAAAAGAAGAGATCGTACGAGAGAGAAGTAAAAGAGGTCAGTCGATAGTTAACGAGAGTTATAAAGAAATGGTTGTTGAGGGTAAAAAATAAATAGTTAGATAATGGATAAACATAATCGATTAGACGATTGTTCTTTAGAATACTTAAGACGAAGGTCACAGAGAAACATTTGGAGGAAGGTCACAGGAGGATGTAAGACGAGACAAGTAAGCGGGAAACGATGTTCAAACATTTATAAATAAAAGACACGTGTCAACATTTAATAAGTCATCAAGATAGTTTGTAAGCTTTTGTAGCATGTGTAATGCACTTACTAGAGAATGATAGATTGTAAACATTAAAAATAATAAATACAATCTCAATTTCTAAATTACACATTTAATACACACAAACAAATTACCTTTCAGAAAATTTTTCTTTTGTGATTAAAGATAATTATTTTTGCATTATATTTGATAAATAATCTCTCTCATCAATTTTAATATACATTAGTCAAGTCCGCCCTCTAAGAGGTTTCACGGGTACTTTAAAAATTAAAATAATGATCATGGTATTCTGTTAGACTCATAAAATACATGCTAATATGATTCACCCTCCGCATCTTGGATGACGCAAATTTTACTATATGGAAACAATATGTGTTATCGTATTTGTTTGTTCATGAATATGATTACGCTGGAGGTGATAGTCTCTTTTAACCTTAAGGTCAACTTAGTTGAAGATTATGTGTATCAGAAGTTTAATGGAACTAATTTTATATTTTTTCTTGATAACGTATTGGAAGTAACCCAAACACGGTACGAAAGGGTAGATGTTGACATATAGGAAGTAGAAAATGCTAGGAAATCATTGGTTATCACGATCTATTTTATTTGTGGATGCATGGACACACCAAAAAACACTTCGGCCAACATAATCTTATTAGTTGGGAGTAAAATATCTTGGAAAAGTGTAAAGAAAATACTTATTGCATCATCCACTATAAAATTTGAATTTGTTGTGTGCTTTGAATCATCGAACTAGTCATTGCGGTTGCGTTTGTTTGTTACTCATTTTGTGTATGGTACATTAGATAGTAGGTCCCATTAGGACGTTCTACGATAACAATTTCGCAGTGCAGTACTCTAACAGTAATATGCGCTTATCTAGGTCTAAATACATAGACATAAAGTTGATATATGTGAAATATTGAGTTTAGGTGGGTCATACAAGTATAGAGCACATCGACAAAAAGTCAATGATAACGGATCCTCTTTAAAATGTTGTATTTTCTAAGGTTTTCTAGGAATACACCATCAGTGTGGGTGTAGTTGATTTAGAAGATTGTTAATTTTTGTCTGAGCGTTTGTAATATCATGCGATGATATTTGCAATATTATATACATAACGGTTTATTACAATTTATATATTTGGTTATATTTATATATTTGTACGTTTAAGAGTATGTATGTAAGATTACAAGTCATATTACTCTTAAACTGCACACCGTAATTGGCTTGAATAATTGATTAATGGAAATAATGTGAATATTGTTGCATCATATTATTCACGTTACAAGAAAAAGGTCTTTAGTTATTTATTATGTATTGGTCATATACTAGTTTGTACCGTTCGTGTATAGAGAACTAATTGAGAGTACTCATCAAAGTTAAATATATCATTGAGTAACATATATCGGTCAAGTGAAACATTGTTGTAATATTTATGGATTGGTATGCTAAATATATATATTTAATCAATATCATAAGGTAGTCCAATAATAAAAGTAATTATATTATATAATTTAATTGTGTATTGGATATATATATAGGGGAAAACAGCGTTATAGACTTTATGAATGTGGTAACCGGATTAAATTTGGAAATTTTGAAGATTCAAAACCTCAACGATTATGCCGTACTTCTAATAAAAAAATTATTTTCCTTTACAATTGGAAGCAGTACTATTTTTTTTGGATATTTCTTTAACGTGATTTGAAATCACTATAGAATACAGAAGATTTAAATAAAAAATAACAATACCTAAATATATTTCAGGAGTATTAATTTCGATCCATTAAATTTCATCAATTTCGAGTTTAAAGCAAAAACATGTAATGGAATATTAATTGATCAACGATGCAGAAAACTCTGATTAGCACAAAAGATGCGGAGTATATCCCCTTCCTTTATCACTGACCTCCTTAGCCAATGGTGTGGTTTGGACTATGTACGTGTTTTCCCCATTGGATCCTTTCAATGTGGTAACTAATATGAACTTTAGTAATAGCTAAGTCTTTTTATGGAGTAATTAGTTATAAGCTTTATTGTTGATTCCTTCCTCTCTTTTCATAACACGTAGAAGAAATTTTTGTTTTCTAATAAATGTTCGTTTTTTTATGCGTTACGAACCAATAAAATAATTAATCTTCTCCAAGTTGCTAATCAAATTTATTTTGTTTTATTCTTCTAAAATCATAATATAGATGAAAAATCTTAAACGTCATGAAACCGTTGGAGTATCTTTTGGTTATTTAAGTTTGCTTTTTGTTATTTAAGTTTTGTATTTGCAGGAGCCTACTACAATAAGCATTCTATTTAATCCAGCTCAATTAGTATTATTATACGCAAACTATGATAAACGGACGCAGGTAATAATAGCCGAAACAAACAAAAGAGGAATTGATTTATGGGAGGTGATATATGCTACGACAACCCGATAGGGATCTATTTATATATCAGGTAATCGACGGTCCATATTTTCCTATATAATCACATATGTTACCAATAATACAATCCAACCAAGTTTCTTTTAAGTTAGACCTAAACGATATTATGATCATAAGAAAATATGAGAACGTGAGAGAAGTTAAAAAAAAGTCGTATACTAGAAATACATGATAGAGGTTAGATGGCTGACGCCATTAATAAAATATACGCTCTTGACTTTCTAAGCTACCTCCATTTCTTGAATCAAATCCGAGACTTAATGCGATTCTTCTATATCTCTACCTGAAGCTGGCGACCTTCAGAGATTTTATTATTTCTGCTTGCTTTTATCTCCAAAATCTTCCAAAACCATCATAATAATAATTATAAAAAGTCTATGTGGTTTCACAGGTGGAAATTAGGTGCATCTGGGTTCTCTTCTTCCTCGACAGCAGAGGAAGTTACCCAAGGGATTGATGGCTCTGCTCTTACTGCGATTGTAACAGGTTCTTTCTCTTCACTGTTTCAATTCAGAAGTTGGATCGTTAGTCTTGATATAACTTGTAATAAACAAAACAGGGATTCCTCTATCTGTACATAATCATTACAAAATTATTATAAGCAGTACCACAAGAATAACATCTTTTTTTCATGATTTTGACTTTTTTTTCCCTGAGAACTTAACGAAATGAAATGGTTGTGGTTAAAGGAACATACAATATTGAACAAGCCCATAAAAAACAATTGTATTTAACCAACTTTTGTTTTTTAAATTGTAACTTTTTATGATTTTTATTTTTATTTTTAAACAAAAATATGTTTAATTCAAATTTTAAAACAATTTAAAAATAAAACAACAACCTTATCAAAATAAAATAGTCATGATATATATAGTGAAACTCATTAATAATATATTTTGACAAAAAAAATCGAATTTTTTTCATAAAAAATTGCATGCATGCTGGCGGTGCAGAACCCTAACAACAACCGCATCAATATTTGTCACCACCGGTGCTAGGGCTCGGATAGCGGGAGAGAGTTGAAACCAAATTCTAAAATACATATATTAAAAATAATTTATTATGGTCCATTTGATATAATTTTTAATTAATTATAAAATATTATAATTAACTATTCTATTTGATGAGAGGGTCAAATACCATTAAAATATTTATAATATCTTCTTTTATTTTATATAATTATTTAGTTAGTAATAATATACACGAACTGATAAATATATTTATATAGTGAGTCATAATATTATTTAAATAATTTTATCATATATGAATTCAAAACCAAAAAGCTAATAAAAAAAAAGATTTCGGTTTTTGATGAAGAGAGAGGAAAAAAGATATTTGTAGTAGATAGAAAAGAAGAGAGTAGATACAAGGTAGGATTAAGAACTTAGTTTTAGTCCACCCAAAACATATCCACGTCAGGATTTCATATTAGTGATAATCACTTAGGTGATATGGTCTACGATAAAAAAAACACAAAAACAACTATGATTTCAAAGCTGATGATTGACGCTGTGATAAAGATGTTAACTCTGCTATTCAATTAGAATGTGTTTACCACCTAAATAAGCCTAAAATGTTTTTGTCTCTCGAGTGGAACCTTCCAAAAAAACAAGATACAAACTCATTACTAATTTTAAAAGAGCAACAAATGGTGGAGGGATCATCAAGAACCAAAATTATGAAATGATAACTGTCTTTGGTAGACCGTATGACGGTATGAGATTCGATCTCCGTTAGTGGCAGAAAGTAGAACCTTATTCGACGGCCTTCTAATGAGTAACAACAAAGGTATCACCTCACTGGAAATAGAATCTAATTCAATAATTTTAACGGATGCCCACTTGTACCTGCAACCTTTAGCAAGATGTTGCAGAGGTCTAATCCCATCTAAAATGACTCTTACACATATATACCGAGACAAAACGTTACAGTTGACTAAGATCCTAAACTACAGTCTCGACTCTTCTCCTAATGAGTTAAGGGCTGACAAAACGTTACAGTTGACCAAGTTCTGGATTCGGATAGGACGTTGGATGCCGGTAATGGAGCTGATATTGAAGGCGGAAAATGACAGTGTAAAAGATAGAGCTGGATAAAATATTACCGCCTGTTTTTTTGACAAACTGAAATTTTAACTCCAAATTTATTCACTAGGGTCTTGTAATTTTCAAGTTAGTAATAAAAGACCAAAAAGTTGAAGAGGAAAAAAAAGAATAGAAACGAGAAGAAGTTTTAAATTTAGATCGGTTTAGGGCTACTTAGATATTCTAGATTATAACGGTATTTTCTATAAAGGTATTTTTGATAAAAATGAATGTTCTTATAAAATTGTTAACGCTACTTTGAAAGAGCTAGTTAGTCTTTTGGCAGAAGCCTTAACTAATTACGTTAATTAATCAATAGAGAACACAACATTTGTTCTTATCGGGTTATTTGTCCAAATAGAGACATATTTGAATATTATATATGGTCAATTGAGTTAATTTATTTGTAGGAGCATCCAGTGGTATCGGAGAAGAAACTGCCCGTGTTCTTGCATTGTGCGGTGTCCATGTGATTATGGCGGTGAGGAACACGGTTTCTGGTAAGGATGTCAAAGGAAAAATCCTTAAAGAAATTGCCGATGCTAAAATCGATGTAATGGAGTTAGATTTGAGCTCATTTGCATCGGTCAGGGAATTTGCTTCAGAATATAAGTCCTCGGGTCTTCCTCTAAATCTCCTCATGTAAGAAACCTTAGCTTTATATCACTTTGGTCCTGTTAAGATCGTTTAAACAGGTGGATTTTGACCTTTTTCGTTTGAAGTAACAATGCTGGGGTAGCGTCAACTCCGTTCTTACGATCCAAAGACGGCATAGAATTGCAATTTGCCACCAACCATTTGGGTACTCTACTTATATATATATTTATATCTTGGTTTCTTTTATAACCTTGAAGATCAATTCGCTAAGCAGTATTTAGTGCCTAAAATTTGTATTAGGCCACTTCCTTTTGACAAACCTCCTGTTGGACACTATGAAAAGCACAGCACGTGAATGCAACATAGAGGGAAGGATTGTTATAGTGTCATCCGCAGGTCACCGATTTGCGAATAAAGGAATTTATTTTGACAAAATTAACAATGAAACAAGGTGATAAATCTTCATACTTTTGTTGGTCGAAACAATATCTCATCTTATCTAATCCTGCTTACGTTTTACAGTTACAACTCCCTATATGCCTATGGACAGTCAAAACTTGCTAATATATTGCACGCCAATGAGCTAGCAAGGCAGCTCAAGGTAAAATCGCATTCTGAAAATTATGGATGGCTCAGTTCGAATATTAATCATTTCCCTCTTATCTATTTACTCGCATCAACAGGAAGAAGGGTCGAATATTACGGCTAACTCAATTCATCCCGGATGTATCATGACAAATATTCTGCGCTACCACAGTATTCTCACTAGTAAGCCTGTAACCCTGTTGATTTTCCAACGCAAGACAAAAAATTGTTGGTTTATATAATTGTCAGTTGAATGGAGCATTATTTTGTTTTAATTTTTATGAACTTGCCAACTTATTGATATTTGATGCAGAAATCGGCAACATGTTTGGTAAATACATGTTAAAAAGCATCCCGCAGGTGTGTTTTATTTTTTCGTCGTCGTTAGCGAACTTCGCAAACAAAGTACAAGATTTATGGAACAGTTTGATTCAAACAAACATAGCTACAGAAACGAAAATGAAAACATTTTAGTTCTTATGGAAAATTATTATAATTTAATCCTAATATTTGAAAGGTTTAGCTTCGAAAAAGAAGCTCGCCTGGTTATATTATTTCTCTTCAAAATGTTTTTCCTCTGTCGAACTTCCAGGGAGCAGCAACAACGTGTTATGTTGCATTGCATCCACAAGTGAAAGGGGTAAGAGGTGAATATTTTGCCGATTGCAACGCATACAAACGAAAGTCTCTAGCCGAAGAAGCACAAGTAGCGAAGAAGTTATGGGATTATAGCTTAAACTTGACTAACAACATAAAATAGTTTTCCAGCTAAAAGTTTGTTGGACTTTATATATATATATATATATATATATATATACCTGGAGCATGCATTGTAACAGTTTCAAAATCTTATTTAAAGTTGTCTGATCAAGATGTAAACTTATAATTTAAAATAATCTAAAGTAAATTTATTTGTCTCAAGCTAACCTGGGTAATCAAAGTTAGTATATCCTCTCAACATTATACTATTTTTATCTCTTTAATTGTAACACAATTCTACATCTTCCAAACTTTTCAAGTATTCCATGAGTCATTTGAGTGGATATCAATGTGGATTTTTTAGCTTAGACAATAAATCAGCTCAAAGTACTTGTTTTGTAGGCAAGATCAGGTATCGTGCAAATCATAGCATACATAATTATACTAGTAACATTGTTATAAGGTATCTCTAGCATATACTTCTTATCTACAGCTACGCTTGGTGCTTGAGTGACACTATTTTGAATTGAGAACTGTTGACAATGAGTAGAATAATGCCTTTACAATCTATCGGGTCTGGTGGTATAGTTTTGTGTCATTGACAGTTTTGTGTCTTTGATATTGTCATCTTTAGTCTTGTGGTATGAGCCAATTAAGCCTATTATCTGGTAAGTTCTATTTATTCCTTATAAATAGACTATTAGGACTACACAAAACACAATCTGAAATCGGTAACCCTTTTCTATCTTAATGAAACACTTTTCTCTGGCGGCGCCCGTAGACGTAAACAATTTTTGAACCACGTTAAATCCGGTAGTCTTTTCTTTTCTGTTTTATATGTGATATGTGCTTGAGCCAATTCTGATAAATTGCATAGTGATTTATAACAAAATGGTATCAAAGCATTGGTTGAGAAAATAGGTTTTGTAATCAGGGTTTCACAATGGCGTCAACAATAACAAAATCGGTATTAGAGCCCCATGACCAAACAAAATGTGATGGTTGTGAAATTCTCATAAGTTGAACATGATGAACTAGTGGTTATGCTCAAGTTGAATAATCTGCTCTAGAGATCCTATGTTCCGAGTGCCTGAAGCTCATCAAGCAGTGTGGCTTTATTGGAGTGTATCAAGATGGTGGTACTTGATTGGAGTGACGCTAAGGAACAAGACTGTGGTGGTCTAATAGGAGGTGATCAAATAGATCCGTTGTAAAATCTCTAGAGTTCATGTAACCCCAACCTGATTAGAGTGAGCGGATGGAAGTCAGTTGAGAATAGGTTAAGGTGATACTTTGTTTGAGATGAGGATTTGTTAGGATGGCGACCAAAGTCCCACATCCTACATCAGTTAAATATGGGAAGGATCACTGATATATAAGTAAGAACATATCTCAACTAGTGTGAGGCCTTTTCGAAGTGGACCAAAAGTAAAGTCGTGTGGGCCTTCGGGCGCTAACGGGGACAATATCATACTATCGTGGAGATGATTTTTTCTTACTTATATACGGAGACGGAATATGCGGTACCCATTTTCCCAACAAATGGTATAAGAGCTTATTCTTCCATGCGTAGGCAACAGTCTTCTCAACACTAATTTCGTGAAGAACGTTTTCTTTTACACTCATTAAAATCCAACACAAAGCCCTTTCTTGAAGATCTTGCTTCTCCTCTTCCTTCATCTCGTATGGTAACTTATTATCCATAGCCTTCCACAGCCCTTGCAGTACCAACAAATATTTTAGTTTAATCTTCCATAATGCAAAGCTGGACCCCCCTTCAAATTTTTCAATCATGCATTTTGTGAGCATTGTATGTTTGGTAAACAAGCTAGAGTCAAATTCAACAAATCGGTTGTAAACAAGACTAGAGGGACAGTGGACTACATTCACTCAGATCTTTAGGGCTCAAATAGAATTCCATCAAAGAACGGAGCCAGATACTCCATGAGTTTAATCGATGATTATTCAAGGATGATGTAGGTTTACTTTCTGAAAATAAAAGATGAGGTATATGTAAACTTTGTTAAATGGAAGACGATTATTGAGAAGCAAACAGGAAGAAAAATCAAACGTCTGAGGACAAATAATGGGCTAAAATATTACAATTGCGAGTTCAACAAGTTTTGCAAAGCTGAGGGAATAGTGCACCATCACACTTGTTCAAGAACACCACAACAAAATGGGATTGCAAAAAGAATGAACATAACGCTTTGTGACAAGGCACGAAACATGCTCTCGCATTCCGGCGTGGGAAAGGATTTTTGGACTGAAGCTATCAATAAAGCGTGTTACTTTGTGAATCAGTCTCCATCAACGACTATTGATTATAGAACTTCTTTTGAGATTTGGTTTGCATCGTTAGCTGATTACGAACAGTTGAGGGTGTTCGGTTATCATGCGTATGCTCATGTGTGAGATGGTAAGCTTTAGTCGAGGTCAAAGAGGTGCATATTTCTTGGATATGCTACTAGAGTTCAGTACATAGAAAAATCTCTTCAACAAACATATATCACATTCCTTTCCTTCTTCAAATCCTTTCAGCTGACACATACAAATCATATCTTATAATTTAACATGCAGAAAGGAAGTAGTAACATTCATTTGATCTATCTCTAAATCAAATCAGCAACAATGGACAACATAACCTTAATCGAGGTTTGTTTCACAACCGGCGATAATATATCTTTGAAAAATAGCATCATTTTGGGGAAAGACCTTAGCCATCGGGCTAGCCTTATATCTGCATAACTTAATACCAGGAATACCTAACTTCCTCTTGAATATCTATTTACCTCAAATAAGTTTCCGACCCTTTCCGCTGCTTTACAAGAGTCCAAGTTCCCATCTTATTTAGAGATCTTAGTTCTTTATTCATGGTCGTAAGTTAATTTTCTCTATCACTACTCTTTATAACATCTTGGTAGCTCTTGAATCAAGATCATCTTCATGTATTTAAATCGATAAAGCATAATCAATTACATCGGTAAAACCATATATGTACGGTTGTTTGCTTAGTCTGCTTGCTCTATCCCTTTAAAAATTGATAAATGTCAAACCATACTACTTTCCAGTCTTATCATCTGAAGGCTCTTGAATATCGAACCCTCGACCGTCTTTATTGTCATGATGTGGTTGAAAATTCTGTGCATGACCCGAAGCTGGACTAGGTTATAAATTATGTTTGGTATAAGAATCGAAAACTTGATTATATAGATCAGACACATCATCAATTGCACATCACTTCTGATAATACTAGGGTTGGTCTTCACTGATTTCTTCAATGGTATGTCCTCCTCATTGAAAATAACATCCATTTTTAATGAAGTCTTTGAACGTTTAGGTTCACGAAATCGTAACCTATACCTTTTTACTTATTATAGATAGCCCATGAACAAACATTTGAATGATCTTAGCTTAAGCTTATCTTGCTTTACATGTATGTATGTAGCGAATCTGAACACTCTCAAATGTTCCAGCTTAGGTTTCTCTTTAGTACATACCTATTGAGGACAAAGAAAATTAAGTCTCTCTCATGCTTTGATGTATGAAGTATACAACTAACCCTTTCCAACAATATTTGGGTTCTTTTCTCTGAAATTATATTTTGTTTGAAAGTCTCCCTCGTGCTTTTGTGTATAGTAATGAAACGTTTTGAAAACTAATTATGGAACTCCATATTCACATATTCTAAGAAATTATCAATCTGGAGCTTCTTCAGCACTTTCTCGATCTGATTGTCTACTAAAGTCTTTCAGCTGACAAATGCAACAAACGCTTTATTTTGGTTATCAAAAATATAATTTATACTTTATTAGAATAATCATCTATTAGAAACATAAAGTATATTGCACCACCTATTATAGTTTCACGTGCTGAAACTCAAAGGTCTTAATGAACGTAATCAAGCACTCCATTGGTTGTCTGATTGTTGTGGAAAACAATCACCCTCTTGCTATAACCCAATACACAAATTTCATAAAAGTTTAGTTTATGAACTTTGGTACAACCTAACAACCATTGTTTTCTTAGTTCAATAATTCTCCTCTTACTTAATTTGTTTAATCACAACTTGGTAGAATCCTTCGCCATATTGGACACTCTTTGTAACACTCTGGACCTTTCAAGAACTAACACACTATTAGTCTCATAGTTTTTCATAAGATCAAGTGAACCTTGAAAGTCCCTAAGTTTTTCGTTTCCTATCGTATATTAACCCTTTCCTTATCTCACATCTCAATAGACGTAAGGTGCTCTTTCCTTTTAGGTATTTATCTCACATTGTTGATATATCATTTAAGTCTTGTAGACTACATCAGCTGAACCATTCCAATATCTTTGACATCACATGATTTTTTATTCCTCATGGTAACCATTCCACAATCAACCATTCTTCATTCTTTCAACCGGTTCTTATCAGGAGTTATATGAAATTATTTGCCTAAATTGAGCACTCTTTTATTGTCGTACTTACAACAAATAAAAACTTATTTACCCATCAAATATGTACCTTACATACTCAATAGAGTTTCCACTAATGCAACCATTAAAACACCATATAAGCTCTAGATTGGGTGCAAGCCTTGTTTGAAGAATTTTTTTATATATGGGGGTTTCCATCCAAGGCAAAGGCTTACAGGCCTGAAGAAAATAAATTGGACCCAAAACTGGTTATATGTTTTTTTATTGGTTATTCCAAATATATAAGGGGTTACGAGTTTTAGGATCCATCCCCTAATAATTTTTTTGAATGGTAATAACAAAATTTCTCAAATATAGTGAGTTTGCAGAAGGGGAGAGTTCAAAAACTGATGTTCGTTTGAGGAACAATCTGAAAAGATTCATGAAGTTTCTAGAAAGGATACAAATGTATTAGAAGATTGGACTTTTATGCTAATCATTTCGACCCCGTTAGAACAAGAGAGCACTCAAAGTAACATTGATATTCTTTGAAATTTTTAACGATGATACGAAAATCATCCAATTAGAACATGAAGACACTCAAGGTAATGTTCAATAAGTAAAAATATATGACATTATTCATGAGAATCAAACTTTACCTCCTCAAAAAGTTTAACAATAAGTAATAATACCAGTAAGAAGGTTAACGAGATAAAAAACAGAATGATGTACCTTTAATTTTATGTTATATCTTCTATAGTCATATACTAGAACTATAAACGATTTGTCGTCTTAAAAACAAATGAGAAAGACGATTGGTTGTTAATGAGTTTACAAAACCGAAGAAATTTAACTTGATAATGTGAAAAGACATAAATCAAGATTTCTAGAAAATAAATCTCAATAGTGATATTGAGGAAATGATCTGTATAGTTAAACCATAGAAATTTTGAAATATATAACTTAAATTTGTGGTATGTGGCCTTAAGAGTTATATTTCTGAGCTTAAACATGCTTCATGTCACTAGTTCTACAAGTTTCTTCATGTAATAGTCTCTTTTAGTTTTGAGGTCCTCAGTTGAGGATTGTGTGTACCACAAGTTCAGTGGGAGTAGTTTCATATTTGTTTATAAAAGAACAACGATCAAAGCATAAATTGATCGTGACCAGGGGTCAGGTGATCGCGACAACGTTATCCCTGACTGCGACCATAACGAGTTTGTCGAAGAATAATTTGTTGTTGACTTTTTCGATCCTAGCTAAGCTTCCATTGATCATGGAAAAGCCTCAATTGCAGCCCATAACCTCTAATAAACATTACACCCAAATTCCATATTTAGACTGGAAGAAGAATCAAAACATTAACAATCAATTTTCTAAAATTCTTAAAGTGTTTATCAGTTTGGATATTAAAATATCTTTTGCAGATTTGCTAAAGCATATTCCTAACGCGTGAAGTTTTTTTAATGATGTACTTTCACTTAAAATAAAATTCAAAGAATTCAAGATAATTACGCTCATTAGATTATATAGTGTGCTAATACAAGATAAATTTCCACCAAAGCTACAAGATCCATGGAGTTAGTTATACTTAGCAAAATATGTTATTTATGTTAAGGGAAATAACAAAGTAAACTACTATGTAGTAAATTATATTTTCAAATAAGAGAAGAATTACAGTACCAGGGTCATATCTCGTTATTTATACTTCATCCAACGGTTATTTTCTATTACTCCACTACTTGACTACACTAACTACACGTTTTGAATACATTTACATCATGGGGCTTAATATTAAGGCCGTTACATAAATGGTTTTACTGACATATCGAGGCTCTATGTCGTTATCTAACTGTGATCTGCTATGCTAGGTGCTGAGTTGGTTTTACTCGGTTGGTTTCCCGGGTGCTCGTTTAATCCTCTTCTTTTCACTTATACTCTTTGTAGATTTCTTTGATAAAAAAGGTCGGGCAGAAGAGATCGAACTCCTGTCTGATTACTTCTCTTCTGCTCGGTGTCCTTTCTGCCCAACAAAAGTTTGACCTCAGTTAGGATATGGTTACCTCCTCCTGACTTCGTGTTTCATTTTCCATGATTGGTAAAGTCCATCGACCGCCTGGTTTGACTTTGTATGTGCTTCCTTTTGACTTCTTTACCAACTCGGCCTATGATCTACTCTGATATGCTCATCTATGCATTACTAATATCTTTGTGCTGGAATTACCCACTTATCAAGGCACACTTCTTGTTTAGGGATTGAGTGACGCAGATTTAAAATTCCTAAAATAAATAATGAGAATAGAAGATAAAATTTGTAATATTTGGAGTATATAATGGTAGCTTAGATGACGTCATTGTAATAATGATGAATTTTTTGAATAACTCCCAAGAGATTACCACATGTTGACTATTACATACGCATGATGACGAGTGGTCTGACACCTAAATCCCATTTTTCAAGTAGACCCTTTGGTTTATGTTTGGTGGTGCGTGAAGTTAGATTTTGTGGTTTTTAATCAGGTGTACCATTAATCATCAGTTTAGAAAGTCATATTTACCAATTCTGGCAAAATTATAAACCTGTAGACTAGTATTTGAAGGGACATCGCAAACATTTCCTGAGTTTCTTTATCAATCTTAAGCGCAATTTTAGGCGAATTTTCATACTCGTATATATATTCTACTAATATTTCTCTATTTGATTATGACAATAACAAGCGCCTTGATACTACCTCGTGGTGAGGGTATAGGGTCCTAAAAAACCCCATTAGTGATAACAATGTTCAGAGGTTAGTTGTTCCACAAATTGGATACTCTTACTCCTCCCATATTATCATTGCAGTCGATCTAGACACAAGATGGGTCCCAAAAAGGTTATAAAGAAGAAGGAAAAAGCAGTAAGAATTATGGAATCAGAGACTCGAGACCCTGATTTTTTAGAAAGCTATTTTTCCTAAATAGCTCCTAAGTACGGGCACGTGGATGCCACTACCCTTCCTAAGTCTCCTTTCTTTTATACTCAAGCTGCTGGTGCCGGAAAATAGTAAAATTTCCAAGCTCTGAAAAAATGGAAAAATACCTGTATATTTGTCTATAGTAACTGGGAGAATGAGAATGTATTGTTGAACTTACAACTTGAACAAAGGTGGAAGACTAAATGTAAGGAATACTCCTGGCATCAACATTACTAATGACTTTGTGCCACTACTAACTCAAATATTTCCATGCGCATGTGAAGAAAAACACCAGGTGTTGTGTAAGGAAGGCCTACGAGAGGGAACTGTAAACCCACTTATTACAGTTTCGAACTTAGCAAGTTCAACGTGGTTACAAGAACAGCTAAGATTGTTTACTCAGGTCAACTATTTACAAGTTGGGTTGTGGCCGATTGTTGAGCTGACCATTGTAGCAGACGGGACAACCATGACGAATATTGGAGAAGAAGCAACAACTGCTCGCTTAATGCATTGATGGACAATGCTACAGGGATAAGAATAACACTGGAGTATTTTTGTGAATCCCTCGTGGTAGAAAGTTAAAGGAAGCAGAAAGATCTTTCATTTTTAGAAGTTCAGTCAGAAGAAGATGAATTAAGTGTAGAAGGTTCTGCTGGAGAGAGGGATGCTCTGCCATCAAGCAATTCGATTTGAATATGGGATACCGGTTCCGAGTTGTGGAGAGTGATAAAGAAGTTTTAGAGGAAGAGATCCTTCAATTAAAACTTTTGAAACTGATAGTGAATGTAGTGCCACTAGTGATAAGGAAACCACGGTTGATTGATGTAGAAGAAAGTGATAGGGGGTTGGTATCGGATGGTGATGATAGGCAGTCTCCGATGTAGATAGCTAAATAGAAATCTCCCAAGATAATTAATTTTAAAATAGCTCAGATTGAGGGGCAGAAGAGCCAAGCAAAAGGTGTCAATGATGAGTATGGCCCCAAGAATAAAATTCTTAAACATATTTCTTGTGGGATGGAGCAGGTCGTTAAGACTGGAGTGCGGAGAACCTTTGTACAGGAGGTAGGTAGTGGAGCAACTCATGTCAATATAGTGAGGTCTGATAATGTTCCCATGGCAGGGCCTCTATACGGTGACCCAAATGGTCGGCAAAAATATGGTGACCCAAATGGTCGGCAAACATATGGTTGATCAGCTGTTGATATGTTGATCCTGCATTCTTTAGTGTAAACGACCTGACCGTGTAGCAGAAGAGCCCTCTCTTGGTATGGAACGTAGTTTGCTCTTCATCAGTAGGGTCAAGGCGTCTTTGATTTTACCTAGAATACACGTCCATACACGTTATAAATTCACATTCGGAAGCCGACTCCATTAACTGGTCGATGCGAGGTAATAGAACTGTTTCCATTGGACAAACCTTGGTCAGATCCGTGAAGTCTATACACATGCACCACTATCCCCATTTCTTTTTCACTAGGACTGGGTTGAACCATAACGGATATCGGTGGTGGTCGTATGTGTCCCAGCTTAGACAGTTTCATCACTTATACAAAAATAGCCTCTTGCTTATCAGTGGAGACATATCTCTGCTTCTGCCATACTGGTTTTGTCAGATGGTCGATAGCCAATTTGTGGCAGATAATAGAAGGATCAACACAGAAAACAACATTGGCTTCCCATGTTAACACATCAAAATTTATATCTAATAATTATATCAACGACTGTTTAAAAGGAAAGTGCATATGATTACCTAAACGAAACGTTCGACCTTCGGCTAGTACCTCCTCTACTAAGTCTAGTGTCTCTGGCTGTTTTGTCTCCCTAGGGGTCATCCACGGGTTTTAGTGAGGGAGTTTTATGACCTTTGGTTCCTAATCCTCCCTCACTAGTTGATTATTATCTTAATGGTTTGGCTAGATCCACCGCCTCCGCATAGCATGCCCGTGCAGTACGCTGGCTTCCTCTGATTATGCTTACCGCTCCAACCGGGTACTTGATGCACTGTCTGAAGGTGCATGGTGTAGCCTCCATTCGATGCATCCACGGATTTCGAATTATTTCATGGTAAGAACTAGGAGCATCTGATATCATGAACAAACTTTTTATCTCACGCTTCGTGGCTCCATGACCTACTTTAACCATTAGTTCCAGTTCTCATACGTATTGAGATACATGTATTTTGTAATACTAGTGTTCGTTGGGTTGTATTGATGGGTGGGGTGTTCTTCTTCTTGTCATAACTACTTTTAAATATGATATTAGCAGATCTCCCTCCATCAAGTAGGCTTTAGTCACCATAACTTGTCAAGGTTGATTATTAAGACATTGTCATGGGGTGTGGTGACCCCCCGCAAGTCATCATCGTTGAATGTAATGTAGGCCATAGGATCACGGTAGTTACGATCTGGCAGAGTCTTAACTCCACATACCTCTAAGTCAGATTTCCCTCTTTTGCTCGTCTTCACCACCTTCCATTGTTCCGAATTGCCACCCGAGATGGTGTAAAGTTAATAGAGATTGGTTATCGACTTCGTTAAACGTGTTACTAGCTACTTCTGATCGTCTCTCGGTATTGGAATCCGCATCATTGACCAGCTCAGATCCCCCCCCCCAATGGTGAACAACCATTGTTTCTTTCATTTTCTTTTATCGTTGGGCGCATCGTTGTTTGTGCTTTCCTCGACGATCAGATTTACCTCCTCCCTATGCTCGGGTCTTCTCTAGTAATCTTGCCTTTTGATGAATTTGACGAGTTATCCATTATCTATCAGCCTCTGAATCTCCTCCTTGAGTTGCCAACATTCTTCGGTCGAATGCACATGATCGCCATGGAATGAACAGAAATACCTGCTCGAACGTTTGAAACCGGGCGCACTCATTACCCACGGTATTTTGGTATTTTTTCTTGGCTTAGTTCGGTCGTATATGATTGATATTGTTTCAGTCATTGGGGTGAATTTCCTAGATGGATTCTTATAATATTGTGGTGGTCGGTTGGTATCCCGCCATTGGCCATCGTCGATCCTTTTTCGTTTTGCAACTCCTCTCTTAGGGTCTGCGGTGGGCCGGTCATGGAAATCCCATTTTCAAGCATCGTCTACTCGTATGAATGTGTCTGCTCGGCCGATCTACTCTGCTCAGCTATGCATAACTATTCTTTTTGTGCGGCAATTACCCTTTATCAATTTAATTTTTGAAATTTATTTATGTGATTTCAGTGATATGAATTTAATACCTATTTATACATTTAGAAAATTAGGAATAAGTGGAATAAGGGTTATAATTGTTTATGTACAGTTAGCTGGTACGTTTATTGCATATCATAACAGAATATATTAGAAAATGTATTGATTAAGGTTGATAAATTTATCTATCCTCGTGATTTTATTATTTTATACGTGTAGGAGCATAGATTTGCACCCATCATTTTGGGGAGACCTTTCATAGCTACTGCTAGAACTTGATGTAAGAGCTTGAAAACTACTCATTCTTGTAAGAGATGAACATGTGGAATTTTGTATATCGGAATCTTTAAATTTTCCAAAATATAGTAGTGCATGTTTTTCAATTGATGTGGTAGATAATATATTATGGATAAATATTTACATGAGTTATTAGTTTCTTCTATCCTAGACTAGGTGAAACTGAAATTGAAAATGAATAAGTAATATAATGTGTTATGTCTTTGAATAATCTACCTACTCAACCTTTGAATATTCAAATTTTAAAACAGAAACCAATAAAATTTTAAACATCTGAGTTAGAGCCAAAAGTCTCACCTAAACAATTTTCCTTCTATTACTAATGCATTTTTTAGAGACGCACGTAAAGATGAACTTTTAAAGGTGCTAAGACAACTCAAAGAAACTACATGTTTGATAATAACGGACATAAGAGAGATCAACCCTTCCAATCATCGTATTCATCTTTTAATGGAGGAAGTCTACGAGTTGCTAACTAATCTAAATAGGCATCTGACTTTGGCTAGGAAGAAAGTGGGAATTGTAAACTCTAATTATGGTTTAAACTTGGAACTATTTGTTTCACAGAAGAATATGGAATTTCGTCTCATAAAATAAATTATAATTTATTATTATTGAATTTAAAATATAAAATAATTATTTTGTTTTATTTTCTAAAATTTATGATTTTATTTCTACAAATTATTTTAAGAAATAAGATTTTAAAAAGAAACAAGAAATTTATAAATTTTTTTATAAATAATACTCTTATATAAAACACAAGATACGTTAAAGCCAATAAAGAAAGTATACATGAGACAAACTCTTTCATTTTTTTATCTTTTTAATTTTTGTTATTAGAAGTATAGTGAGTATGAGCTAAATGTTATTCTATTACGGGGTCTAGAACCTCTGCGTATACATTTATTATTAATTAAAATTTTAATTCTAATAAATATATTTATTTTCATATTAGTAGTTAATAATGCTTTCAATTTTTCACCGGATTAATTGATTGATAATAAATTTAGGCTTAGAGAGAAATGTGATATCTACTTCAAACTTGTACTGATATCATTGGTTGAATAAGTAGTAAGTGAGAGATCATCACAACACTATAAAAGAGAACCTCACATTTGAAAAAAAATGTTTAGCTTTAGTTTAATTAATTAATTCATTATTATATATATTATGGGAGACTTACGTAATGGGTCTAAAATTTGTCTCTATTTACCCAAACATACCCCAACAGATCCATTTTACAAATAGATCCAACTCATTTAAAAAAAGATTCAATTATCTATAAAAACAAAACAATTACATCCACAAATTAAAATAGTTAACCCCAATTTCAAAATAAATTCGTTCTCCTCAATTTTTTTTTTATATATTATCAAATTCATTAAGAGTAAAATTGTATTTAAAATTTAAGCTTGGACTAATAGGTAAATAAAATCATATTTTGGTAGATATCGGTAAAATCTATTTGAGACCGGACTTATTAGTAAATTGGATATGTTTTTGTACCCAATTGGTATAAATCCCTATATTATTCTAAGGACCATATAATGATGTTTAATATTAATTATCTTCACATTAAATTTCAGCTCTGTTTTTTGTAATTGTATTTGTTCATAAAAAATATGAATCTTTTGGATAACAAAATTAAAATTTACCTTTTGTTTATTTAATAGTATAATTGTTATATTAAGTTGTCAATTTAAAATAATATCTTTTATAGGGCTCGATAATTCTCAAGTTTAGTACTCATTAAAAAATTTAAATTGCACACTAGTGATTTTTCCACCAAGTTTCCAATCTAAAAAGAAATCTAATTTCCTTCCGCACGTTGAACAACTTAGGTTGTTTTATCAAAATTAAAATGGTTACATGAAAATTGTTAGAGTTATTATGACCTTAATGAATGAATAATTTTCTAATGCCATTAATTATCTGTGATTGTTAATAGATACTTTATGTCAATGAGTGATTATTAATCAAGGAAGATGCTTTTGATAGGTTCAAGAAATGGTGGATCATGGTTGAAAATAGGTTGACATAGAAGTAAAGAAATTGATGACGAACAATGGTCTTGAATTTCATGCAAATGAATTTACATGATACTGCAAAATACCATGGATCGCCCTACCTAGAAACGTTCGGGACACTCCACAACAAAATGGTATTACTGAAAGAATAAACAAAACCATTATTGAGAGGGTGAGGTGCATGTTGGTTACTGCTAATCTCCAAATGTAGTTTTGGGCTGAATTGCTACCCAAGAGCATTGAAGTGCTTATTTATTTGGTATAGTGAAGAATTTAAAAGTTACAAATTATGGTGCCTTGAAACGGGTTATAAGAAGTTTATGGTTAATAAGGATGTGATCTTCAACAAGAATGATTATCTGGTTTAGATAGTGAAATCCATGAAGCCCAGCCTGATGGGGAAGACACGTTTGAGACTGAGGTGGAGTCATATGGATCGAAACAAACTAGTAGCTCAAATGGATCTGAGCAATTAAATATACATATACAAGAGGGGTGTATGAATCTGGAATATATTCCAGTTTGACATGGATACCATATAGCAAGGGACATGACAAAAAAAGTCATCCGAGCTTCTTAAGGTATGGGTATGCCAGACTGACAACTTGTGCAAAGGTTACTGCATATGAAATGATTCACTATGGAGAATGAGAATAATGTCAAGTCTTTTGTTATTGTGAAGGAAAAAATGACTTCATTTCAGCAGAATAACACATGGGATTTGGTAAATAAACCAGATTGTCAAAGATTCGTTGATTATAAATGGGTTTTTAAGAGGAATGAAGAACTTCATGTAGTTGAAATGGATCGATGCAGGGAGAGAATAGTAGCTAAATGATTCACTCAATGAGACGGTATGGATTATAATGGCATTTTATCTTCCGTAGTGAAACATGGTTCATTCAGATCCTACTTGCAACGACTTCTAAGTTTGATATAAAGTTGGCCCAGATGAACGCTGAGATAACTTTCCAGCATGAGACCATTAAGGAAGCCATATACATGAAGCGACCTAAAGTATTTTTAAATGATGATAGGAATGACCAGGTATGTCTCTTGAACAAAGCATTGTACGAAAAGGAAGTAATCTCTTAGGCGTTGGTATAAGTATTTTCATGATTTCATGGTCAATAGTGGTTATTGAAGAAGTAGTTAAAATATTCGTGTCTATGTGAAGATGTCTGGTTCTCCTAATATTGTAGATGAAATATTGTTTTATAGCAAAAATTCAATGCATAAATTAAGTCAATAAAAATAATATTAAGAAGAAAATGTTAGATTAAGGACATGGTTTCAACTAAAAAGATTATTGGGACTGAGATAACAAGGTATAGACAAAAGGGAACGTTGTTTCTATTACAGTAAGGTTATATGATGAAAGTGCTTGACAATTTTGGTATGACAAATGTGATAATGTGTTTTCCTTCTCACATATGATTATAAAATGATGAGTAAGAAACGACAAAGAAATTGCTTTGGTTAATTTTTTTCTCTAAAAATATGATCAGTTTTCAAATGAAAACTACATCCCATATATAGAATTTGCAATATATATTCTACTAATAACAAAGTTTCACGTGTCATCCTGTTATAACTTCCTAACAAATATTTTTGGTAATTCTATTACGTTATAACATGTGTAATTTGGCTATAACCGCTAAAATAACCTTTTGGATACTCGCTATTATCTTTTTATGACTCTATTTATGATTTATGCTTCATCTTACTTGATTATTCTCATACAAACCTCATCTTGTATCTCTTCATGAACCTCGTCTTAGTTTGTACAAACTTCGCCTCTTATTTCTTTATGACCCTCGTCTTACCTTGTATGATCTTTCTCTTTTGTTTCTTTATGAACCTAGTCTTGCCATGAACGAGCCTTTTCTCTTGTTCCTTTATGACTCCCGTCTTACCTTATACGAGCTTTTTTATTTACGATCATCGTCTTACTAGAACCTTAAATCGTGTTTCTTTATGACCCTCTTCTTAACTTATACAAGCATTTCCTTTTTTATTTATGACCTTCGTCTGACTTGCACTTTATACTTTCATTAGTCTCTTATTTGTTGTTATCTCGCCGTTATAAGGATATATACTATATATAAGATATAACCTTATGAAGAGGTGAAACAAATCACTTATCCTATTGCTTAACACTTTAAACTAACATATTTAAAGTTTGATGCTGAAGGCGCGGAGATGCAGAAAATGGAAGACGTTTTGGGTCGTGACTTATTCCAATAATGTAGGAAATATAATGTATGACATGGTTTGTAGTATACCTTATTTGGCTTATCCTTCGAGCTTGGTGACTATATTCATGTTGAAGCGCTCCGAGGAACATTAGACGTTCTTAAATGGATTATGAGGTACATAAAACAACCTATTAGTCTAGAACTCGTACATATAAAAGCTGTTTTGGGTTTGAAAGATTTTGAAAGTTTGATTCTGACTATTTTGGTTGTCTAGATACTATAAAATGTTTTACTGGATATGTTTTTATGTTGTTCAGTAGTGTTGTGAGTTAGAAAGCTAACTTTCAACTCGTAGTAGCATTGTCCTCTAGTGAAGTTGAATATATTGTTGTTACCAAAGAAATAAAATAAGTTATCTCGTAAAAAGAAATGTCAAGGGATCTTGGGGTGGAACATGAAATTTTAATTGTTTCATGAACGGACTAAGCATATTATTTTTATAACCTATTTTGTAAAAGTATTATTAAAAATGGAGAGATATTGATAGAAAAAGGTTCATATGAATGACAACCCAATAGATTTGTTTATTAAATCGGTGACAACGAGCAAGTTCAAACACTACTTGCACTTGGTTCATATCTGAAGCCCTTGCAGGAGGCATAAAGTGTCATAATTGTATTTTCTTTTGAGAAGTCAAACCAAGGTGAATAATTTTCAAATTATGGTTTTGAATTGGTTACTCAAAGCATAAATGGTTGAATAAATCACCTGTATCTTCTTAGGTATCATCGAGGCATCGACTATATATTCTTGGACATTCTCAAAACATCATTTCTTGGGCTAAGGTATTGGTGCTCCAACGTGGAAGCCCTTGTTTAAGCGGGGAAACTTCTTATACCGGAATGATATCATCCGAGATATTTACTATTTCATCTAGGATGCTTGTGGGAAAATTGAGTTAGTCCATCTACTTACCAGCTTTATGCAAATATATTGGTTTTCTATATTAGGAAGACATTGGTAAAGTCGAGCAAGGTCATGGGTCTGGGGTCCCTTTAGACGAGGCAAAGACAACCTCGGACTGAAAAACTACAAAATAAGTAAAATATACACTAGCCAAGAGGTTGACAGCCTTGACAAGAGCTATTAAGTATGACAAGTGGTATAAAATATCAGTTACAATGGTTAAATCAATCTTCTCTTTGACCAGAATAAGTAACATTTTATTATAACAAAATGGTTAATTATGTTGAGGAGTTTGTTATACTATGAAGAGGAAATATATTATCATCAAACATTATATATAGTGCTCTTTGGATTTTGATTTTTTTTACTAAAGTGTGCTATAGAGAGAGAGAGAGAGAGAGAGAGAGAGAGAGAGAGAGAGAGAGAGAGAAACGATACTTAGTAGATTAGTGATTAATCTTGGAAGATATCGAGTGTGAGCTTTGGGTTTAGAGAATCTGTAACACTCTCTTTTCTTGGTTATGTCTCTTTGGTAAAGTGTTTTATGTTGAACAACCATGGGATTGATATATTTGGTGGCTCTAAAGGGACGTAGGAAAGATTTTGAACCACTATAAATCTTTGTTATTACTTTATTTTTTTCAGTAAAATTATTATGTGTTTTGTGACGTAGTTCTTAGAACGATATGTTTGAGACTTGAACATATCATATAAACCTTGTATAAGACTCACATGAGGTTTTAAAAAAATGGCTTAACATATAATCTTACAAATAAAATATGGCTTATTTAATTAATCTTCATTAGTATAAATAAACCTAGTGATATATATAAGGTAGAGTAAGTGAATATTTGGAAGCAAATTTAACCAAATATTTGGAAGCAAATTGTAATTCTTCGCCATCTTTGGATCGTAAGAATGGAGGTATGCCCACCCTAACATTGTAACTTCAAATAAAAATGGTTAAAATTCGCTTATTTTTTTAATTTCTTATGATCGTTTTTTGTTTAATTCTCCAAGATCCTAATAGGACCATATTATTTGTAAATAAGATGTTAATCGTCAATAAAAATACTACCAAAGGACTATATGGGCATAGTTGGGTCTTTCAGGGATATGTATAAGAAACAATTGTTGAAACTCTTTAAGTGAATCTTGCTACAGTGGTTGATTAATGAGTTTTAATATGGACCGTCTGTTGAAGAATTTAGGTTTTCTCTAAATATATAGATACAAGAAGAAATATAAAATTAGGGTTATGATGTGAAGGTTGTGGTGAGGTGGGTGACTTTCTAGGGGAGTATGAATACTTTCTAAGTAATGAGAAAAGTCTAGGTCTTTTAGAGGAATACTGAATAAAGAATCTTGCTAATCACGTTATTTTTATAAACTGTGAGAGTTATGTACTAAAAAATGATCAGATCTTTTGTGTTAGGAACCTCATTGTTTAACAAAAGAGAATGTCCGTTGTCCGCACGGATGGCAATATTGGTCCGAGTCGGTCCAAACCGGCCCGATTTGCCCTGACCCGTTCAGGCTTTGTCCGGACGAACTTATAATGAGTCGGGTACGGAAATGAAAATTATGATCCGTATGCGGGTCAGACTGGGTATGGATTTTTAGTTTGTCCAACCCGACCCGACCCAAAAATATAAACTATATATATAAAAAAAATATAAAAAGAATAATAATAATATTATATAATTTTGTTTACTGATTACTAAAAAACTTGTTTGCAATAATATATAATTTTTATAATTTAATAATTACTAATTAGTTTCTTCAAGTAAATATTATTTTCAATAATATATTTAATAATTAGATTTTCCCATTAAACTTAATCAATAATATTTATAATTTTTATAGTTATTAATTTATTTGAATATAAATATATCATTAATCTTTATTATTTAATCTAGTATTATGTTATTTACATTTAATATCGACATTTTTAAAATCTTCTTGATGATTTTGAAGATGAAACATTTTTTTTTTCGGAGGGAACCCGCAACCACTACTCAGAGTGCAATGAGTGCGCACTAGGTAAACCGTTAGTATGACGCAATAGACTGCAAACCAACGCCAAAAGGTAAACCACACAAGGTGACAAGTTCAGCCGAGAAAGCGTATGTAGTGGGACTCGAACTCATGACTTTTGGTCACAAGCATGCCTTATTCAACCAATTGTGCTACCCATTTAGGGCAAAATGAAATATTGTGATAAATAGTGGTTATGATTGATGATATTATTCGAAGCCAAAAGAAATTTAAAACAATTTATGTTTATTTTAATATTTTATTTCACATTATTTAAGACATGTTTTAGATCCGTTTGTTTCATAAAGTTTTGTATATTTTTATTTAACATTAAATAATTTATTTAAATATATTTATTTTGGTATAAAAAAATTATACCTTAATTTTTATATATATTAAAAAATAAAGTTCAACCAAATGGAAGAAAATAATTATCTGCGGACAGAGTCCACGGACACGTATAGATCGGGCTCGAGCTTAAAAATATTAAATCGACAACGGATTAGACCGGGTTAGAGTTCGAATAAAAAAATAGCTCAAACGAATCAGCCGAAATCCAATCCGAACCAGGTCCATTACCGTTTGTAATTGTCGGTTTATATATAATTATTTCACAATTTGAATGAGTTAAAATATTGTTGTACATATAATTTAAATTATTTATATTTAAATTATTTATATTTTATTATTTGTTTCCATTGAACAAACTAATAGTTCTTTGCAGTGGAGTCAGCACCATAATTGTCTTAGAAAGATCAGATTTCCCAAGAATTATATAGACTCAGTATTACAAAGTGCTGATTAATAATATCTGACTTGTGACAAAATTTTTAAATAAACTCCGATTTGGGAGATGCGTTATGAAATAAAAAGGTTAATTCGCAACTCTTTCTAGGCAGAATTCCTTTTCAACAGGAATCTCTTCAACATCAATTTTTTATTTTGATTAGACAAACTTTCAGTACGATTTTGAAACGATTACATTATACGCTCCCGGTACATATATATTTCCAATTCAACAAACTTTTAACTGGAAAAGTATTTTCTGTTGTTGGTCAAGTTCAAGCTATAATCCCATAACTTCATCGCTACTTCTGCATCTTCGGCTAGAGACTTTCGTTTGTATGTGTTGCAGTCAGCGTAATATTCACCTCTTACACCCTTTACTTGTGGATGCAATGCAACATAGCACGTTGTGGCTGCTCCCTGAAAGTTGGGCGACCCGAGTTATCATCATTACAGCTTACAGAGTTGAAACATTTTGTAGAGAACATAATATAACTAGGCGAGCTTTGTTTTCCAAGCTAAACCTTATAAAACTTAGGAGTAAAGAAAAAAAAATTGATAAGAGCTAGAATCTTTTTGTTTGAATCAAACTTTTCCATATATCTTGTACTTTGTTTAAAGAAAGCAAAAAGAATAAAACACACCTGGGGGATGCTTTTTAGCATGTATTTACCAAACATGTTGCCGATTTCTGCATCACAATTCAGAAGAATGAAAAATTTGGTTATCAATTAGCTTGCAACTTTATGAAAATTCAGACGAAAAAGGCTTACTAGTGAGAATACTGTGGTAGCGAAAAAGATTTGTCATGATACATCCGGGATGAATAGAATTAACCGTAATATTCGATCCTTCTTCCTGTTAATGGCAGTAAATAGATAAGAAGGAAATGGTTATTAAACATACAGAGAATTGTTAGAATGTGATTATACCTTGAGCTGCCTTGCTAGCTCATTGGCGTGCAATATATTAGCAAGTTTTGACTGTCCATAGGCATACATAGAGTTGTAACTGTAAAACTTAAGCAAGATCAGATAACATATTTTCTGGAAGAGCAAAAACATGAAAGTAAATCACCTTGCTTCATCGTTAATTTTGTCAAAATAAATTCCTTTATACGCTAATCGATAACCTTCGGATGACACTATAACAATCCTTCCTTCCGTGCTGCTTTCACGTGCCGTGCTTTTCATTGTGTCTAACAGGAGGTTTGTCAAAAGGAAGTGGCCTAAAACATAATTTTGCGCACATAATAATTCTTAGTGAGGCGATCTTTATGAGTATAAAGCAACCAAGAGATACGTATGTATAAGTTAGAGTACCTAAATGGTTGGTCGCAAATTGCAATTCTATGTCGTCTTTGGATAGTAAGAATGGAGTTCCACCTACCCCGGCATTGTTACTTTAAGAAAAGAAGAATGTAAAATCCTCTCGATCATCTTAACATGGCCAAAGTGAAATAAAGTTAAGGTTTCTTACATGAGTAGATTTAAGGGAAGACCCGAGGACTTATATTCTGAAGCAAATTTCCTGACCGACGCCATTGAGCTCAAATCTAACTCCATCACATCGATTTTAGCATTCATGATTTCTTTAAGGATTGCTTCTTTGATTTCCTTACCAGCAACCGTATTCCTCACCGCCATAACTAAATGGACACCGCGCAAGGCAAGAACACGGGCAGTTTCTTCTCCGATACCACTAGATGCTCCTACAAATGAATTGATTCAATTGACCACTAATATTATGCAAAGATGTGCAGTGTTTCGATCTTTATGCAAAGAACAAGTCTCTATTTTGACAAATAACCGGGGAAGAACAAATGATGTGTTTTCTCTATTATTTGACTTTGTAGTTTAACTATACTCCAATCATAATTAGTTAATAATAAAAAAAGTTATTATACTTATGCAACTTGAAATCAACTTCCGAAATCAAACTGTTTTGAACTTCTCTGTTTTCTACGATCCCAGCTGATTCATCATTAAAGCATTAAATCATTTGTGGGATTAAAATATGATCCAAAGGAATAATACTCTGTACAGAGAGAGTAAACTCTGGTTTGTATATGAGAAGTTATATGAAGACTAAAGATCCAACTTCTGAATTTAAACAAGATTTAAGATGTAAACACTAAACAATGAAAACCCAGTTAAGAAAAAGAACCTGTCACAATCGCAGTAAGAGCAGAGCCATCAATCCCTTGAGTAACTTCCTCTGCTGTTGAGGAGGCAGAGAACCCAGATGGACCTTTCCACCCGAGAAACCACATTGATTTTCTTTGTTCTTTTTTATGGTTTTGGCGGATTTTGGAGATAAGACCTTTGAAATCTGCAAAGACGCCAGATTCAGCTAGAGATATAGAAGAAGCTCATCAAGTTTGAGATTTGATTCAAGAAACAGAGGTAGCTTAAAAGGTCAAGTGCTTATATTTTTTTAATGGCGTCAGCCATTATCCGCACCAAAACAAATTTTAAAATAGTATTTTTATCAAAACTTCAATTTATTAGTGTGCATTTTTCTAGGGTGTAGCGAGAGATTTACTGTTTGCCACACTAAAATTTAATTTTTCAAAAATTGAATTTTAAAACATCATATGGTGTTTCTAATAATGGGAATTTTTATGGTTTAATACTTTTTTTAGATTAATTCAAAAGTAATTTGTTCACAACTGTATTTTTCATAGACTATATAAACATAGTTAGGTTTGTCGTAATTTGTATAAGTGAGAGTGGTTGGAAATTTTAGTTAGAAATTTGAGCCATATGATATAGATAATACCGATGTTTGTCAGATTTTAAAGGTTGAAACAAATTATGGAGGTAAATTGTTGGAGACATAACTATAAATCGATAAACATATGTATTGAAACAGATCGGTCAGAAGCTAGCTGATATGTGTGATCCGAAGCGCGCCGGATGGGATATGACAAAGGCTTTTGACAGAATGTCTCATTCCTTTGTCATTAATACTCTTAAAAGGTTTGGTTTTTCTGATAAAGTGTTGGCCCTAATAAATATGCTTATATCTAATGTTACGGTTTCAATCCTGATTAATGGTGGTAGTATAGGGTATTTTCATTAAAAGAATGGTCTTAGACAATGGGATCCTTTGTCCCCTTGTCTTTTTATTCTGGCTGAGGAAGCTCTTCTAAGAGGCTTGTCTAATCTATATACTGCTAACTCTAGTATGAAATTTCATTTAAAGTCAGAATTTACCTTGCCTTGTTTAGCCTTTGCAGATGACATTATCATCTTCTCAAATAGCACTCCATCCTCCATAAGCTGCCGGAGTAACCTGCTAGAGAAATATCAAAGTGAATCTGGTCAATTGATTAATAAAGAGAAAACGAATATGTTTACCTCATCTATTTGCAAAAGAGAAAACATTACCAGAATTAAAACAGCTACTGGCTTTAATGTGGAGCAGGCTTCATTCACCTACTTGGGGATCACTATTGCTGCAAATAATAAAGGGAAGCATTATCTTCCTCTTCTCAATAAAATTTATGACAAAATATATTTATGGGATATGAAAAATCTATCTTTTGGGGGAAGATTATCCCTAATTAAGAATGTGCTTTATCATATTATCTACTTTTGGATGCAAAGCTGTCTGATTCCTAAAACTATTATCTCCAAAATTGAGCATTGTTTTAACAGATTTCTATGGAGATCTAAGTACAATGAGAAAGCTATTCATTGGTCCAATTGGAATGGGCTTTGCAGGCCTTTTGAGGAGGGTGGGTTGAATGTCAAACTTCTGTCTGACATTATAAGCTTTGGTATCATTTTAGACATAAAGGCTCTCTCTGGTCTGATTTTATGCATGCATCCTATAGTAGATATGGGCATCCTTTAAATATTATGTGTAATGTTTCTGATTCTATTGTATGGAAGAGACTCTGTGGTATTAAAGGAAAGGCTGATCAACACATTAGTTGGAGTCTTGGCAATAAGGATATTAATTTTTGGAAAGAATCTTGGCTTCTTAAGAACCCTATTGCTAACATTTTCAATTCTAGTGCTTATTTTCATCCAGTTAAGGTAAGTTCCTTTTGGAAGGAGGGTGCTTGGGATATGGCTACTCTCAGTACTTTCCTCCTTAGCGATTATATTAAGCTTATTTCGAATACTAAAATTACCTATGGTGTTGGTGACAAAATCGAATGGAATTTATCTAAGGATAAACGTTTCAGTACTAAGGTTACTTGGGATGCTATTAGGTCTATGTATACTAACCAATCTATTTTTAAGAAAGTTTGGCATCATTTTATTCCTAACAAGTTTTCTTTTCTCAGTTGGAAACTTCTTAAAAACTATGCTCCTATAGACAGTATTCTTACTAAAAAGCACATGCTAATTGTTTCTAAGTGCCAATTTTGCTTTAATTATGAGGATAAGTCTCATCTTTTCATTAGTTGTAATTTCGCTTGGTCTCTTTGGAACTACTTTGGTATAATGTTCAGAGTCCTTGTGAGACGGTTCATGTCTCTCAGTCATATGCTTTATAGTTGGTTTTGGTCCTCTAACTGTGGTTTTCACATTAGTCATGTTGTGTCGCAAGTTATTCTATGGGCTATTTGGACTAACCGTAATCATCATAAGTTTGATAAACCTTATGATTCTTTTGAGGGTGCTGTTTCTAAGGTCAAAAAAATGATTCTTGCTATTGACACTAAACTAAAACCTAAGCACTGGTCTGGGGTTTCTGATGCAGGGGCTTACTTAGGTAGTCTTGCTATTGGAAGGTTGAAAGTCAGGTACCTGAAATGGGTGCCTCCGTGCAACGGCATGCTCAAAGTCAATATTGATGGTGCCATAAGCTGTGTTGGGGAAGCTTCTGGTGGTTTGGTGGTTCGTGATGGTCAGGGAGCCATTGTTGCTGGTGCAGGCTTTCTGTTTGGTAAACTCAGTCCCTTGCAAGCATAAAGTAAAGCTCTGTTAGAAGCTCTTCTTCTTTGTAAAAGAAATGGTTGGAATAATGTAGATGTGGAATCTGACTGTCTTACATTGATTAATAATGTGGTTTCTGGCGATGCTTCAAATGGATGCTCGATTGCTTCTATCTGTCAAAAGCTGGTTTCCTCTGCAATGTCTCTTCGTCACATTTCTCGTACCCAAAATGCTGCAGCATATTGGGTCGCGAAATGGGTCTTGAAGGAGAAATCGAGCTGTTCTTTCTCCAACGTTGATGTTCCTACACCTTTGCTTGCCATTATCACTCTGGAAAGCTTAGGTGTAGGTTATATAGACCCTGGTTAGGTTTTCTTCATGGGTTTTCAAAGCATGGTGGTCTGAATCTTTGATTGAGGCTGGGTTTGCTAGTTTGGATGGTGGTTTGTTGAAGATCAAGGCGATTTAGGTTTTGTTTCTGTGAAAGGGGTTTTAGGGTTTGCTTTTGGATCTCCTGATTCTCAGTACAATTCACCCTGTTCCTTCTTTCCTCGTCTAGATTGATGAGAAAAGGTACTGAGGGCGGAAACCGAGTGAATCAGAAGTGGTTTGGTGGTTGGAAGCTCTGGTCGACAATGGTGGTGTTTACTGAGCACTGAAGGTTTGAGAGAGAATGAGGCATTTGGGTGTAGTCGATCTAGGGTTTGGCCTCTCATTAAGGGCTTCTCAATTGCTGCTAGGTTTTCTCCTTGGGCCTTTTGGTGATAGACTTTATTTTTGTAAGGTTTATTGGGCCTTTTATGGTTTGGTCTATATTTGGACCCTATTGCTCTGTATAACTCTCTTATTCGTAATAAATTTCGTCCTTTTTGCCAAAAAAAAACTACAACGGATTTTTATACTTATTAGATCTTCTAATTAATTGGATCTTTTGTATTTGTTTATATATTAATTGAATTTGTATATTAATTATTATTTTTAATTTATTTGAAATTTTTATTTATGCGGTTTTTTAATACTAAGGATTAGTATCTTATTATTATAGTCGTTGACGAGTCGAATATAATCTGGAGCGTCTGATAAGAATTGTGCTTTTCTCTAAACCTATAGATGGTAGAAGATATGCAATGCCAAGGTTCAACGACTATGGCGGTACAATGAACAGTCATCATCATATTACCTAAATATTACATAAGTGAAAAAAATAATTATTGGTTTATTGCGAGAAGTGAGACGAGAGATTAACACATAATAAAGAGATTTGTGAATCATCTCAACTTATAACAAAGAGTGATTGTGTCTGTTCTATTTGAGACTTTTTATATAACCTACTTGTTTTTAAAAGTGTATCATTTTCTCTTTGATGTTGGATTTCTTCATAATTCGAACCACGTTAAATCTATTGTGTATGTTTGGTTTTATTTCACACTATGTTTTATTTTTTTGTTAGTCTCAAATATGGTAATCTTTTATTCAAAAGGATTGATAACACCTCGGTTCTTGCGTTGGTCGAACGAAATATTTCCCAACAAATGGTGCGATGAGTGTAGAGCAAAATAGAAGAAGTAGATCGATCATCGATCTAAAGGCTTTATGTTCTCTCTCTTGTAAACCAAAAGCTACAAAGATGAGATTCATGAAGTTTAGCCAAGAAAAGTTTGACATATCTAATGACCTTCACCTCTAGAGAAATAAGATTAAGGTTTACACAGTACATAAAGGATTGGATGTTGTTATCGCTGATAAACCTACAAAGTTTGATGTTATTGTACTATCTAAAGTTCATAATACCCTCATAATGATCTTCGGAGAAGAAGTCATGCGAGAGGTATATGAACGTCATACACCACTATGGATATGGATTCAGATGCAGGTGATTTAAATGAAGTAATCCTTAGTGAACATATTATATTCGAATAAATGGATTTACATTGTCAATTGATAATGGTACAGATATCTGAATACACATAGATTATTACAAACGTCTCAGACTCGACTTGAATATAGTTAGTGTGAAGGTGGAGAAGGAGGAACAAAAAATTATCCTCTTAAGTTTTATGCCAGAGGAGTGTGAACACTTCATGGACACCAAGCTCTACGAAAAAAACTATTACAATGGGCGAAGTCAAGAGCGCCTTGAACTCCAAAGATATTTAGAAGAGGGTTGTTTTGACGGGTGACTCTGAGGGGCACAAACTGAATGTGAAGATTCGGTCAGGTTCAAAAGATTCAAGTAAGATAAGAGTAATCTAGGTCAAAGTTCAAAGGGTATGCGACGGGTTCACAACTAATATATTAAACATCTAAGAAGAAATGACATGTTAGTCGGAACTTCTCGGAGAAGGGAAATGGAAAAAATTATGAAAACACCAAAGTCAGAGATGTTGTACTGGTGTCTGATGAATGTGAGTACGCTGATGGGTTAATGACTTACTATTCTTACAAGTGCAACAATAAATGTAAGGTGGATTAGTGTGTATAATTCAAGATGACTTTCAAAAAGTATTGGTTTGAAGATTTGAGAATACTTGATGGTGGAAGCGTCATCATCGGGAATGAAAAAAATATTGTAATGTCGAAAGGATATGAACGGTTCAGCTCAAGTTGTCTAGAGGACTTGAGAGAGTGAGTAACAACGTATGGTACACATCCAAAGCTAAATGTAATTTTCTTTCTATAGGGAGTTTAGATGAGGAAGGGTTTACCTCTAGGGGTGGAGATGGCAGATTTAGGGTCTTGTAAGAGTCCATTATTCTTATAAAAGTCATAACAGTAATAATGTGTTAGTTATTGATGGTAATACAATTAGATCCAAAACGTTGGAACTCGTGTAATGTCGAAGGGCCGGGAGTTTTGGTAATAGTCACAAAGCCTTAAACATTAGACGAAAACAGAAGAGAAAAGATACTAGTAAGATGTGAATAAAATCTGGATTGAAACCAACAAAGAAGTTTGATAAGTCCAAGATTATGTGTCACTATTGTAAGAACCTTGGTCATTTTAGCAAATAGGTTCACAAATGACTGCAAAGGTAATATGATTGCATATTAAATATATGGGATGTTTGTGTTTCTTCTATGAATAAAATACTTACAAATGAAACACAATACACATCAAGACCAATGAAAAAAATTACATATACCATACACTTTTTCACCATTTTCTTTTTTATTCTCTTTTTTCTTTTTATTAGAATTATGCTCAATATGAACTAAACGTTTTTTATTTTACGATCATAAAACCTTTGTGTATACATTTTTTATGAATATAATTTTTAATTATAATTTTTTATTTTTATATCTATTTTAAGTATAAGTAGTGAACATAATGCTTTCAATTTTGTACACGATTGATTGGTTGATAATATATTAAGGTTGAGACCGAGAGGTGATGCCCATTATGAATCTATACTAATACCACTAGGTTAAATGAGTAGTGCGCTACGATCATGACCCAGTGAAGTCTGAATTAGGTTCTTAGAATTTATAACCTAATTATTAGATGTAAGGTACGAGAGATATAACAAGTCATACAAGAAGCATAGTTTTATGAGATCGAGAGATGATCACAATATTCTGAAAGAGAATCTGGCTTTAAAAAAAATACGTTTAGATATAATATAATTAATTGTTTAAAGTTGTTAATAAATTTTATATACGTGTTCTAAGGACCCCATAATACTTTTTCATATTGATTATCTTCAAATTAAATTTCAATTTTATTTTCTTCAATTTATATTTGTTCACGAATCTTGATTCATTAGATCACAAAATTACCATTTACTTTTGTTTATTAATTAGTATTTTTATATTATATTGTAGTTTAAAAAATAGATTTCACCCATATGGTTTGATAATTTTTGTGTTTAGTACTCATTAAAAATACAACGGAAGTCATACACTTGTGATTTTCTCATCAAGTTTTTGGAATCGTTGCAAGAGAAGCAATATATATATATTAATCTAATATTTTTTTTCCTGATTATTTATTATTATTATTTCTTTTTTTATAGATTTATGTAATAGCCATGGTCGTTAAATAAGTCGTACATGACATAAAAGTAGTAAGAAAAATCAAAGCTATGTAAGTCCTTCATTTAAAAGATTTAATCTCAGCATCTTGAGGCAGAGTTGACTTGTGCACATTTTGAAATCAAGCAAGCACTGATTAGCATGATCCTGAATAACCAAATTTCCAAACCAAGATCCAGAGTAATACCGTAACACTTATCTCGTTAGTTTTTTAGAGCTGTGTGATACATGTTGGTATAATAATGTCTCCTCATATACAGGAATACTTTGACTTTTCATTTTTCTCTCAAGGGAAAGGCTAAAGTTTGGTTGTAATCGTTACCTCCATAGTATATAATTACATGGGAGCATCTAGCTCAACGTTTTCTGGCAAAATGCTTTTGATCAGTGAGGTTAGCAAAATTTTGAAATGATATTTCAACCTTCGAGAAGAGAAGCAATGAACAAGAGTGTGACTCATAGGAAATATAAACAGAGTTTCTGTAAACATGCTCTCACCATGGTATCCAACATGGTTGATAGTCCAAATAATGGGCTAGGAGAAGAACAAACTAATAATAGACTTTGCAATCAAAAAGTCATTAGCAAAAACAAACGCAGAACAAGAATACTGACTACTTGAAGTACTCGTCAATAACTAATATGTATATGAAAATAAGGCTAGAATGTACGAAGTGAAGAATAAGACTATCGTTCAACTAAAGATAGCCAACTTGAGCTTCAAATCAATCAGCTTAAGATAAATTCAGATGCGATACAATACATGAATGCTTACCATCCGTCCATCACAAATCAATTAACGGTGTCAGAAGACACAATTTATGTATGTAATTCGAAATATGAAACTAGACCTTATTATAATAATAACAATAATTATCAAATAGATCTAATGGAAAGTATAAATTTTTCTTTGACGAACAACGATGAAAAATGGAAACATGACATTTTGGAGAAGTTGGAAAAAAACTCGAGTTTAGAATAGACTCTCAGCAAATTTATAGAATTTTCCAATAATCTATTTGAGAAGATTAAAACAAGTATGAAGAACTTTGGGGTATTCGTTCAGAATTATAGAGCTTCAAATGGGTAAAATCCACTTTATGTTGGCTTCAAAAAATCAATTAAGGTGCCCTAACAATTTTGAAATTAACCCAAAGAAAATGAATGCAATAACACTAAGAACACGAAAAAATGGTCAAAATGGAGAAAACAAAGGGTTGATCGCAACTACATGGAGAAAATCCCTGGTTGCTAACAAATGATTAGTTTATACTAATGATGTTCGCCACGACTAGAAGGGAAATGACAGCGACCAATATAGTATTTACACCGGAAATGACAATTGTTGATCGCGATGAAGGTAAATTTTCCATAACACAAACAACCAGAGAATAAGTTGATTATGACAAGGGGCCAAGTGATCGCGGCCATAACGAGTTTGCTGAAGGAAACTCATCCAATGACTTCCTTAATCACAACCAAGATTCTGATGATCGTGATAATCCACAATTACAGCCCAAAACCTCTGATATCTACATATGTATCACTTGAATTTCATATCCATGTATGAAAAAGAAGCAAAAAACATTAACAATCAAATTTCTATTTTTTTAAAATATTTAAAAACTTGGATATTAAAATTGTTTTTGTAAATTTGCTAGAGCAGATTCTGAAATGCACAAATATTTCAATAGATATTCTTTCATACAAAAGTAAATTCAAAAACTTCAAGACAGTTATACTGACAGAAGAATGCAGTGCGCTAATTTAAAATAAAATTTCACCAAAACGACAAGATCCAGGAAGTTTTACTATTCCTTGTAAAATTGGTGATTTAACTTTTGAAATATATGTATGTGATTTATGTGGCAGCATAAATTTAATGAATCTTTCAATCTATATGAAATTAGGAATAAGTGGAATAGAGATTAAAACTGTTTCTCTGCAGTTAGTTGATATGTCTACTCCATATCCAAAGGGAATAATAGAAGATGTTTTGACTAAGGTTGATAAATATATCTTTCCTCATGATTATAAAATTTTGTACATGGAGGAAAATAGATTTGTACCCCTCATTTCATAGAGACATTTCCTAGCTATTGCTAAAAATGTGATTGATATTGAAGCTGGAAAGCTTATCATTCGTGTAAGAAATGAACATGTAGAATTTTATCTATTGAATCCTTTAAACTTTCCAAAATAAAAGAGGACATGTTTCTTAATTGACGTGGTAGATAGTCTTGTGGATAAGGGTTTACATGATCTATTACCTTATTATACTTTAAAAATTCTCTAGTACATGCTAGACTAGATAAAACTAAAATTGAAAACGAAGAAGTAATATAATGTTCTAAGGATTTGGATGATTTACCTACCCAACCTTTAATTGTTTGAATTTTAGAACTGAAATCACCAATATTGGAACATATAAGTTCGAGTCAAAACCTTCACCCTCACACTCACCAAATGTCTTTTTAAACGAATCTAAGAGTTGTCTTCCTATTATTAATGTAACTTTGGGTGATGTAAATAAAAATGAATTATTAAAGGTACTAAAACAACTCAAACAAGACACATGTTTGAAGATAACTAACATAAGGGAGATTAATACTCCCAATTATCATATTCAACTTTTAATGGAGAAAATATACAATTTTCTAATTAATTATCAGAGACGACTGAATTCAGTCATGAAAACAAATGTTAGTTGTAATCTGAGGTTTGTCATGAAAATGAAGATTAGTTGATCTATTAACTATCAATAAGTAGTTTATGACTATCAGGTAACAAGTCTTCTTCCAGTTCCACGACTAGAAACCTAAAAAATAAAGTTATTGACTTTAATCGAAACATTGGTTAACCCAACGTAAGCTACTTTTTATTTTATATTATTTCTCTTTTTCTTTTCTACTTTTAAGTAATGTTTTATGTCTGGTGTACTATTTTGTTGAAATATCATGGGCATTTGTGATCCTTTACTTTTCTATTATATATTATTATTATTATTTTAAATTAAATTATGGCATAATAAATAGATTACAAAATTTATCTATATGTTTTCATAAACTCCGTAATTTCAACCATAAATATATCCATTAGGCACTTTGTTCCTTACTTATAATATATTTAGGTTTAGAGGAAAATATTAAATTGTAAATGTGGGTAGTGTATTACTTAATATTATTTTATTTGATCATTTAATATTTTTTATTGTATATTTTATGATATTAACACTTAATTCAGGGATGTGAAGTGATTTTTAGTTTAAAATACTAATAATTCCATGTTTAGATTTTTCTGTTATTAGGTCTTTAAATTTATTTTCTCTTCTAATTTATTAAAACTAATTATATTACAAGTTTATTTTGAACATGATTTTTTACATAGAAATTAATCAACTAATATAATAATATTTTTCTAAAAAATAGTTAGAAAAATGTGACACGACACAAATAAATCTGAGATAAACTAACTGAACTCAAACCCAAGAAACTTGACTTCGGTGCGAGATGCGACCGAACACGCCGACGTACCGGCAAAGACCAGTTGGTCGCTTAAATCCAAGTCTAAACAATGTTTGTTGATGGCCTTAAGCAACTACCTAGTCACTTAAGGCCTAGCTATCCAAAACTGGACCGATATGGAGGAATCCTCCTCTCGAACCCCTACCCGACTTAGCCAAGCATAATCTGGTCCCTTAACGAATCTACGCAATAAGTTCACAACGAGCATGGACTTGACCACCCCACGATCAACAGTCAACAAACATTTAGCCCCGTTGTTCCCCTCTCTCCCGAGTACCGTTGAAGTGTACGAAAAGCATGCTTGGCAACGTACAAAAGCACGACATGATATTGTACGATAAAGCAGCCCTCAATAATGTACTTGTGTCTTTAAAAGCATATGAAAGGCCAAAAAAGGTTGCACGAATAAGGACCCAACAACCTAAGGCCTCTGCAAATCGAGGCTAATATATATTGAGTCAATATTACATTTGTGAGGTAGGTGAAAGTTAGAGAGAAAATAGTAGCGACAACAAAAAATATTGATTTGCAATACATATGAGAAATAATTTACAAGTGTTCTTCACTCAATATTTTCAAGCTCATACTATCTTTTTATTTACCATTTTTTCGGTTTCTAGGAATAATATCAGCCAACATCGAAGTTTACTCAAGATCTTAAATTTTAATTTAGATATCATGAATCTGAGATCGAGAAAAATATCAAAAAAACCGGATATAAAGTATTGGAGGTTCATCATGGTAAGGATTAACGATGAGCTAATCCACCCAAACGAGGTGAAACATGCTCCACACGATGAACAATCCATTTCCCCATCCATCGCTCCCATAGATAACACCACTTTTAATCCTTCAGAAAATGACAAGGGGGAGGTGATCCCATAATTCTCACTAATGAGAGAATCGCCGATCTAGCTCAGCAACTGAGTGAGCTTGTGCTAGTCGCCAGGAGCATCGCTACGGCCCACGAAGCGACCGGACGACAATGTCCCCCACCTGCCTGTTCAAAAGAGACTCGTCAGGGTCATATTCACAATTATAATGTTTTAGGAGGAACCAAGATGCCACCCAGTAATAATGGATAGCTCAACACTAAGTCCAAACCTTTTTTTATCATTCGGAAGTCGACCACCAAAGAAGGAACCTATGAAGGATGGACACCAATTGCGAGCATACATATAACCTCGACCTACACGACAGACACCCAATTAATGCACGTAATATGGATTAAGGGGAATCATCTTGAGAAGGGGGAATCAAGCAAACACCTGTCGTCTTGGACATAATAAAAGCATCAACGATCTTGAGAGCCACATATTATACTTTATTCATATTATGAAGTACCTAAAATGTGAGGATACGATAATGTGTCGTTCGTTCCGCCTCAGCCTCCAATAAGACGTTATGGTATGGTTCTACCAGATAACCCAATGATACACGCATACAATCCCCAACTGGGAATGTTGTTCATGGCCCGCTTTTTCGTCAATAAAGAAATAAAAATAAGATCTGGTTACTTATGGACGCTTAAGTAGAAGTGGGGAAAACACTAAGGTATTTCATGTCACGGTATGTCAACCTTAGAGCTAAGGCGGTTGATTGCCACGACCATTTGCAACTTTCCAACTAGTGCTTATAATGTCTCCATTCACAAACTCGGTATAAAAAGTGGAGCTTTTGACCATACCCGACCTTATTTCCCGACTATAAAGATACATCGAGCTCAAAGAGGCTGACGCTCATAAAGGGTATGAAGGGGAAGACGCCTAACAAAAAGAAAAATTGGTAATGTTTCTTGAAGGGCACCTTACGTATAGAATGTCGTGGTAAATATTTTTCCTGAATGAGAAACCCACCACCTACCATTGCACGTATCGAATGCCTATATTTATGATCAAGTTAAGAACATCAAACTCCTGGCACATTCGAGAAAGATGTATTCATATCTAAGAACCAAAAATTGCAATAAGCGATACGAATACACCCGTGACCACGACCTTACCATGGAAGAATATCAGGTACTTAAAGTAAAGATCCAAAAGCTCATCAAAATGGTAAATTTAAGAAAGATCGTTAGGTTATCCACCAAAATTTAGTAAAAGAGACCGTGAAGACCTCAAAACACACATATAGTCCCCAAGATCAAGGAAATCGGGTGAAAGAATAACTAGACCAACCCAAGGATCATCCTGAGAATGGGTAGGATAGAAAAAAATCCTAAGACATACATTTTTACCCTTTTGGGGGGGGGGGCATTAAAATGGGCTATACATACAATTCTCGCAAGTGCTACATCCGGAAGTTGACCTGAGCAATCGATATAACAAAGCTCAATCTGATAAAAGCACATGATTGGGATATATATGATAAGAGAATAATTCACCAGAATTAATAATAAAGAGTTAATTATGCATAGAAGGAAATTGATATGACTATAATAGCATTTATCGCTTATTAGAGGTTAATTTGTAAACATTGTGTTTGATGAAGGACCAAAATAGAAATAAAACAAGCCCACCAAGAACATTAATGGGTCCACCCTTCCTTACTATAAAAGGAGACCCATTATTCTTGGTAGGTGGGACATTCTACAATGTAATATTCTATTTCCACTTTCTCTCTCTACACTCTCTCTCTAGTCACATCAGATCCAAGATCCAACATTCTTACTAGTCATTTATTCTCTTATCATTGGCGCCGTCTGTGGGAAACGGTGATACCAAAAAGGAATCTTTTTCTTTGAAAATCGCGATCTGATCTTAAAGGATGAATGACGAAGCTGTCGAAGAGAGGGTCGGGAGAGAAGTAGCCCGAGCCGTTTCGTTATCTGAGGGTGAAGAACCCCTGGTCGGGAGCGTTACACCTAGGGTCGGGACAAACGTTTGACCCTTATCATGACCAGAAGACAGCTCCTGGATGACATTGCCAGGTTAAACGCTGAAAGAGAGCGGGCGTTAGACGAGAAAAGGGTTCGGGAAGGAAAAGGTAAAGAACCGTTCACGGATAAACGCGGCGGAGGCAACCCGACTGCGGGACATCGCATCGAGGCCCGACCTGTTAGATATTATCGATAGCCTGGTCAAGAGGACGGGCATAATGCTAGAGAGTAGTGGTACCCTGAGGATAACCACGGCGTTTCCGCCGATTACACTTCGCCGACCTGACAGAATGTGTATCATCGATCTACGAAAAAACTAAGAAAAGCGGGATGTATCGGAGACCTTTCCCCATACCAACGCCTCAGGAACAGAGGAACAACCGATATTGTCGCTATCACGAAGATGTGGGGCACGATACTAAGGATTGCATTGCCCTAAAAAAAGAGATATAAATGCTAATAGAGCACGGAAACCTCTTTGAATACGTAAAGAAGAAAGGTCAGCAGAGCGCAACTTCGAGAGAAGTCGTGACGATACCGAAGCTCGAAACCACCATGACCATTTCTGAGGTCACTGATCCTTTTGATGTTTCCATTGAGTACCTCGACGCCTAGATGAATTGAAACATCATCGGGATCATCGAAGAAGAAGCTGAGGAAAGTATTGGTAATGTGAAAAACTTTTGTAAATTCTTTGAATCTCTGACTATCTTCGGTGGAGACTCTGTGGCAGGTACCACACACTCCTCCAGAAAAAGGCATATCATGAATCTGACCACCCAGTTGGAAGCTCGGACTTACCCCCACTCCAAAGGCGTCCCATCACCGATCATGTATTTTGACAACGACGACATGAGAGAGATAGCCGGCCCTCATAAGGACGCCATCGTTATCGGGGCGGCCTTTTCAGGGGAAGAGGTCCGACGTATCTTGGTGGATACCGGTAGCTCTGTCAACATAACCTTCGCGTCCACTTTCGCAAAGTTGAGAACACCTCCGGTCATTACACGGTCGGATCGAACTATGGTAGGATTTATGGGGTCAGCAGCTCATGTGGTCGGAGAATTTGAGGGCGTCGTCCAGCTAGGCTGCGGCCCATTTAAGAAGGAGGCCACCGTTTTATTCGTGGTGGTAGACGCACCGGCTTCTCATAATGCAATTTTTGGCAGATCATGGATACCAAGAATGCATGCGGTATCATCCACGGTCCATCAGTGTTTGAAATACGTAATCAGAAACAATATGGGCATAGTCCGAAGCAGCCAGAAAGCGGCACGGGAGTGATACCGAGCGGCGTTGGCGCCCAAAAAGGATCAACAGATGGCTCAGGCGTGGGATTAGCAGTTAAAGGGGCTCCCCTTGGGGTCATTGCCTATTGATGATCCTAGGAAAGCTCCTAGCTATTTAACCACCGACGAAGAATGCGAACAACACCCATTAACCGAAGGTAAAGTTCTGTAGATCGGGATCCAGCTGTCACCGACCTTCAGGAAACAGTTGTTATCTTTACTTCGGGAGAATTTAGATTTATTCGCGTGGTGTTCGACGGACGTAACCGGAGTCCCAGAGTCTTATGTGATTCACAAGCTAAATGTCAACAAAAATGTCAGACCCGTCTCTCAAAAGCGCCGAGCTTTTTCCCCGGAAAACGCAGACATCATTCTACGCGAAGTCGAAAGAATGATTAGCGTCGGGTGCATCAAGGAGTCAAGTTACCCACTATGGACCTTTAATCCCGTCCTGGTAAAAAAGAAAAACAGGAAGTGGAGGATGTGCGCGGACTTCACCGACCTCAATCGAGCATGCCCGAAGGACCCCTTCCCGATACCAAGGATTGACTAATTGGTGTACTCGACGTCGGGAAACAGACTGCTGTCGTTCATGGATGCGTACGCCGGCTATAATCAGATCAAATTGCACCCATCAGATCAGGAAAGTACAACGTTTATAACGGGCCGAGGCTTGTATTGCTACAAGGTTATGCCGTTCAGGCTAAAAAATGCCGGAGCAACGTATCAGAGGGTAGTTAATAAAATGTTCGATGGTCAGATAGGGAGGAACATGGAGGTCTACATTGATGATATGATAGTAAAGAGTGGCACGGACGAGGACCATATCGCCGATTTACAAGACACTTTTGATAACTTGAGGGGTATAAACCTCAAGCTCAACCCGGAAAAATGTTCCTTTGGGGTAAGGTCGGGCAAGTTCCTGGGTTTATTTGTTAGCGAAAAAAGGATTGAAGCCGACCCCATCCAACTCCGAGCTCTTACTGACATGACCCCACCTAAGAGCATCGAGGAAGTCCATATAGTAAATGGGCGTCTAGCTGCTTTAAATCGGTTTATCTCTCGTTCGTTTGACAAGTGCGCTTCATTTTTTCAGGTCTTGAGAAATGCCAAGAATTTTGTGTGGACGCCTGAATGTGACGAAGCTTTTTTAGGGATTAAGCACTATATGTCGTCCCCGAACCTCCTAACGAAGCCTCTGACGGGCGAGACTTTTTTTATTTACATAGCGGTTACGGATTTTGCAGTAAGTGCGGCCTTGATAAGCGAGTAGGGAACGACCCCTACAGCGGTCTACTTTGTGAGCAAAAGCTTACTGTATGCAGAAACGCGGTATCTGAGGATGGAGAAAATGGCCGAAAATTTGGTAACCGCAGCACGAAAAATGCGCCTATATTTTCAAGCCCACCCCATCGTCGTCCGCACTTCGTTTCTGCTCAAGTACGTCCTCCAGCGACCAGACATGTCAGGAAGAATGTCTAAATGGTCGGTCGAGTTGGGCGATTTCGACATCAATTTCGAGCCTCGGACGGCCATCAAAGGCCAAGTTCTGGCTGATTTTTTGGTAGAATTCCATTTCGAGCGTCCGGACCAAGACGCACCATCTAGAGAAGCCAAACCAAATAAGTGGATCATCCACACTGACTGGGAGGGGGCAAACATCAATGGCTGCGTAGCGGGCGTGCAAATAGTTACCCCAACAAGCATAAGTATGCACCCGGCCATCCGATTCGGTTTCCATACTTCTAACAACGAAGCCGAATATGAAGTCGCCTTGGCCGGTCTGCGACTCGCGCATGTATGTGGAGAAAGGCAAGTACGCCTCGTTAGTGATTCCCAGCTGTTGATAAATCAAGCCTCGGGAGACTCGGAAGCCAGGAAAGAGCATCTGGTGCAGTACTTAGCCGCATTAAGGGTGCTAGCCGCATCATTCATCAAGATAGCGTATGAATATGTCCCGAGAAGCGAAAACATGGTGGCAGACTCTCTAGCATCGACCTCTTGCTCAAGAAATTACCCCTTGGTAACCGAAAAAGAAAATCCATCCATCATAAAGAGGAAGGAGCTGGATAATCGAACTGAAATTGCTTGCCAGATATCTTCGGTAACTATTTCAGATTGGCGACGTGATATCTTAGCCTTCCTAGCCAAAGTTCAACTACCGAACGATGGCGCATCGACTCGAAAGGTGCGCAACAAGGCCCGAGGCTACGTTTTATTGCGCGACATATTATACAAAAAGTCATTCAGCCTACCCTTGCTGAGGTGTTTGGGGGTCTATGAGTCACAGATAATTGTATGTGAATTACATGATGTGGAGGGCGCGAAACATTGTGGTTACAAGGCCCTAGTAAGGAGAGTTTTTCTCGCCGGATTTTATTGGCCGACGATAATGACGGACGCACAGCAGATAGTAAAAACCTGCGATACTTGTCAAAGATTTGCGAACGCGATAAACGTACCCGCGGCTCCTTTAGAGTCCATATCAGAAGGATAAACGTTACCAATGGCATCTGGTGGGAGACAAACAATTGTGGTGGCTGTGGATTAATTTTCCAAATGGGTTGAAGCCGAACCATTATCCGCCACTAAGACTAAAGACATCGTCAGGTTTATTTGGTCCAATATCTGTTGTCGGTTTGGGGTACCCCAGAGGCTCACCATGGATAACGGACCCAATTCGACAACAGAGAGATGAAAAGTTTTTGCACAACTCACAAGATTAAGCAATGTTTCTCTGCTCCATTCCACCCTCAAGCGAACGGGCAAGTCGAAGTCACCAACCGAACCATTCTGGACGGACTCAAAAAGAACCTCGAAGGAAATGCTGGAAAATGGCCGGACTATCTACAAGAAGTGTTATGGGCCTACCAAACCACTCCTTAAACGACGACTCAGGAATCTCCTTATACCCTGGTATATGGAATGGACGCGGTCACTCCGGAAGAATTCATTTTTCCGTCTTTTGGGATCGGTACCTATGATGAAAACACGAATCGAGGCGACAAGCAGTTAGCTCTCGACCTCATAGAATAAAAATGGAATCGCGCTCATCTAAATTCTTTACACTATCAGACCCTAATGAGGAGTAAGTATGCGTCCAAAGTACGACGTCGGGAATTCAAATTCGGTGATAAGGTTTTGAGACGCGTTTTTATGCACACCAAAGACAAAAGCCTCGGCAAGCTCGCCCCGAACTAGGAAGGACCATACGAAGTGATAGAGAAAATTAAGAGCGGGACATATCGTTTGCAAGACAAGCTCAGGCGTTCATTAAGGTTGCCATGGAACATTGAACATTTGAAATTGTATTTAGAGTAATTTTGCATTCTTGTATCTCTATGAGCATTATGTGTAAGAATCTCTTGGTCGGGGATGCACTCTTTCCTACCTCGGTGGCGCGAGAAGGTTTTAATGAGGCATCGACAACGCCCGACCCCCTTTTAATCAAATTTTTTTTTGCCTTTCAATCTTTGAAGTATTACAAACTTTTTCAGCTGACGAGCTGATCGACGGTTGTTCTTACTAACCTTGATTGATCAACAGAACCTTCATAGGTTTTTCAGTGTTCAAATTGATCTACATCTTAATTCCCGACCCTAAGGGAAATTTTCAATTTAACATTGATCTACAGAACCTTCATTTGTTTTCCAGTTTTCGAACAGATCTACATCTTAATTCCCGACCCTAAGGGAAATTTTCAATTTTACATTGATTTACAGAACCTTCATTGGTTTTTCAGTTTTTGAACTGATCTACATTTTAAAATTCCCGACCCTACGGGAAAATTTTCAATTTTAGATTGATCTACAGAACCCTCATAAGTTTTTCAGTTTTCGAACTGATCTACATCTTAAAATCCCGACCATTATGTTCTGAACCTCACAAAACCATTACAGAATGCAACATTCACAAAAATATAAGTACGAATGCAATAATTGATTGTCTAGAAATTTTTTTTACAGAAGAAGTTTATAGGGGACTCCGCAGTCCCCAAAATCCACACGTCTTAAAACGATAAATTACAAAAACACAAAAACTAAGGACGTCGGGAATCAGGCATCTTCTTCCTTGGACTCGGGGTCGTCCGATTCATCGTCCTCACAACTAACACCAGCAGGGCGGTCCTCTTCTGGAACGTCCAACTACATTGACCCAAGGGGAAGGTCAGGGAAGCGGTGGTGAAAAGACAGCACGTATGCGGCCTTGGCCTCGGCCGTCTCCTTCTCCATTCACTTCTTGCATTTTTCAGCAAAAAGAGTATTGGCCGCCTTCAAATCGGTGATCTCCCACACCAGGACCGCGGCACGATCCACCCCGGCCTTCCTGGCCTGCTCCAAAGCCCCCTCAGTCTCCTTGAGCTTTTCCTCGGCCAAGTCCTGATCCACTTCGGCCTTCCGCACTTCCTATTCAAGACCAGTAACCTTCGCCTCCGAGCCTGACAGCTGCCGGTTCAGTTCCCCTACCCGACGTTCTTTCAGGGCCAAGGGCACAAGCATGTTGTACAGGGAAAGGGCCAGTCCGTCGGTAATCTGCAACGGAAAAGTGTGCGGACTCCTAGAGACCGACAGCACCAGAAGCTTTGTGCCATTCGACGACGCCCCAACATGTGTAGGAGCCTTCGGGGGACTAGCATCATCAGGGATCACCACTACGGGGTCAACCATCGAACAAAACGGTAGCATTATCAGCGCCAACAGTCGACCCACCCTCCTTCTTTGAGCGCTTAGGCTTCTTAGCCTAAACCCCCTCTGCGTCGGCCCGAGCCTTCCTTTTCTGCGCTAGCCCCTAGGTCCGATCGACCTCCCCACCCTCAGCAGCAGCTTCATCCTGATACACCTCCGCACCCGCCTCCTCAGCTCCAGCATTGTCTTCCTCGACATCATCGTCGGATTTTGGGCGCTTGCTAGGTGCCTTGTTGCGCTTTGGAAGGAAAAGGTGGGCATCAGGCGCATCCGTCTTTGCAATCATGTCCTCCATACTCGGGGGTTGACGCAGCTGCTCAATAGTGAGCACCTTTGACGAGCAACACCAGAGGTTACTCATAATGAGGTTGGTGTTTTTAAAGGCCCGATGCATTGCCCGACCCCAGTGTTTCTTGGCATAGTCCTTCAACACTTGGAAGGTGACTTTGCCTGATTTGAAGTAGTCTTTCTTCAGCCCCTGTACGAAATACTTCGATACTACACAAAGGGTCGGTTCAATAATAATAATAAAAAAGGGGGCTTACCATCGGGAACCCAGGTCCGGAGCAATTGCCTCGGGTTCTCCTTGCTGTAAGGGCGGCCATTTTCCTAGAAGCCGCTAAGAAAGACGAAGCGATGCTTCTAACCCTTGTCGCCCTCATGGAAGTCATTGACTATCTTCCATGTGTTTGCCAGAGAAGAATAGAAGAACGGGGACTTGGGAGATTTCTACAGCCCGGACATAGCTATGTACTCTTCCATGGGCATGACCCGACCCGACAGGCGCGAGGCCATTATACAAGACATCAGTGTGTACTATGCATTGGGCGTCAGCTGAGAGGGGCAGATTTGGAGGGTTCGGAAGTACAGAGCAATCTCAGGGTCCAGGGGGAACCTGAGGCCCTAGTTGAACAGTTCGGTGAAAACCACAATCTCTCGTGACCGAACGTGCATGGGAGTCTCTCCAGGAACGGGAAACCAAACGGTGATGCACTTCAGAATGCCCCAACGGACCAGCAGCTCTTCTTGCTCAGCAGCAGGGAAGTAAAGATACTTGCCCTCAAAAAGAGAGGTAACATTGTGCGTGGGTAGCCAGCGGTGATATGTGGTGGTTATAACCGCCTCTATCTCCCCGGGAAGCGGCTCATTGGGAGGAGAAGCGGCTCCTTAGGGAGGGGCAGCGGCATTTCCAGCAGCACCAATACCGTCTTCTGCGGGCAGAACGTCCACCTCTGATTCTTCTTTATTTACTACCGGAATTTTGTCAGAGCTAAGGACGGTGGCGGCGCCCGGATTGGATGGTCGAACATAAGAGTCTGTAGGGTCAGAACTACTGCCAGTTTGTGCCATATGAGCCTTATCTTGTTGCTGACGAGTTCATTCGGGATCCAATTCTGCAGGCGTTAGTGGCCGTCGATTAAGACCTAAAAAAGTCACAACAGTGTTAGTACCGATTCGGTATCCTCGTCTGGAGGGAGTGAGCTGAACCATCTCAGGAGAATTACCTCCTGTGGGAGAAGTTGGAGAGCTAGTTTCCCCCATAGACAAAAATTTGGCTTTGCCGCGGCGTCAGGATAGAAAAGGGGGCAGAGCAGTATAAGAGTTGACTGACGAAGGCGTCACACGATTTAGTCGAGCAATTGGGGAGCGAGGAAAGCTTGAACTAGAAGGGATGACGACGGGCTCTGGGGTCAGAGCACCGGGTGGTTCGGGAAAGGTAAAGGACTCGGCGGGGATCGGGTCAGCAAGAATAGGGTCGTGGGGCTGCGGTACAGGCGTGAATGTCTTGGTATCAGAACTCCAAATCAACCCAGCACATCGGTACAGGCGTCACCAATGCTAGCTCAATCTACAAAACCGAGCACCGGTCCTTTCTTCTTCTTTTTCGGTTTCTGTTTCGAGTATCTAGGTCTCATAAAACAAGCACCTCCTCTCTAGAAAAATCTGGACAACACTTTCTCTCTCTAGAATGCCTCTGAGAGAGATTTGTATTAGTGAGGTATTTATAGGCAACCTCACACAGCCGTTGCATGAGCGGAGAAGTCCAAGCGACGAAAAGCAGCGGGAAGTCGAAAGGACTCTTTGAAAGACTGTGCTGACAAGCACGCGTCGAGTTAGCAGTCGACACGTGTCGATTCTCTTCTGATGCACAAGCTAACCCTATACTAGCCAGGTCAGACGAAGACACCAGATAGGCCGCCGTGACCCGATTCACCCCTCAAAGCCGAGTTACCGGCCTAAGCCCATGGAAAAACGACCAAGAAGGTTCGGAAGCAGACTCGAGGTGACCCATAAGCCACGTCGGGACTAAGTTTAGGTGGAAGAAAATGTCTGAGCCTGTTTCCCTGATAAAACTCAGAAGGTCGAACTGCAGTTGGTAGAGTCTCTACGCCCGATCGGTTGATAGGCACCTCGAGGGTCAGACACGCTAAAAAGAAGGGGTCTGGCCCAAAAACCAACCATCGGCCCAGATGGTAAGGGACAGCGGCGTCCTGACTTAACTCCTTTACGAGTCTTCGTTCCCATTGCTCTCGAAGACTGGGGGCTACTGATAAGGGAATAATTCGCCAGAATTAATAATAAAGAGTTAATTATGCATAGAAGGAAATTTATATGACTGTAATAGCATTTATCGCTTATTAGAGGTTAATTTGTAAACAATGTGTTTGATGAATGACCAAAATAGAAATAAAACAAGCCCACCAAGGACATTGATGGGTCCACCCTTCCTTACTATAAAAGGAGACCCATTATTCTTGGTAGGTGGGACATTCTACTATATAATATTATCTTTCCACTTTCTCTCTCTACACTTTCTCTGTAGTCACATCAGATCCAAGATCCAACATTTCTCCTAGTCATTTATTCTCTCATCAATATATACCCGCAATCTACTTCACAGATAAGGATATTCAAGATGTCTTCTATTAGTATGAGGAATTCCTATTGATCATGGCCTACATTTTAGGGTGTGATAGTCAGTTAGGCTATGAAGGAACTACCATTCAAAATTGTCGTTCAACCGACCTTTCATTTCATGTTGGGTTTCAACGGCCACAAACACCATGCCATTGAGAACAATACGATTGGAGGTATCAATTAGATCGGGGCGATGAACTATGACTGAAGTGACGAATTTTGTTGTGCTTGATACTTTGTAACCTTAGAATCAATTCATGGGAGACTTGGCTACATGACTTTGAAGGCGTCTCTTCCAGCGGCTACCAATGTCTAAGGTACCCGGTTGTTGAAAAAATAAGGATCTTATAGGGAAATCAAAAGAAGATACATGATCAACTAGCTAAGGTGTTGAAAGAATCCACCAAGCCACGAATCAAATCAAGGGGGCGAGACATCAAAATTAAAAATAAAACAAACTAGAATTGATATCCCAAGCTTATTAATGAAATTTCATATCTTATTCTGGTTACATACAATTGAACTTTCTATATGATAACACATGTAAAATTTAGCATGATTCCTCGAAAGAAAGAAGGGAAGTATCCTCGTTTATATAAGTTCACACCCTAACCCATTCCCTTGCCAACATCAACTATAAGTTATACAAATATCTTGCATGATACATAAATTGGTAAACCAATAGAGTCGGGTCAGGCTTACACAAAAGAATGAATATATAGCCAAAAAAGCCTACACTAAAAATACACATGGAATAAAAAAGAACCAAAGTTCTACCTTGAGGCATGTGAGGCTTCTTATGCATATTTGAATATTGTTAGGAAGTAGGGAAAGTACATGCACACTAGGAAACAAGACTCGAGTGGTTATATTCTAAGAAAAGGTATGTATTTGACTTGGTTGATCAAATCAAAATTGGTTAATGCATTAGTTATATGTGTTCGTGAGGCGTCAAGGCATCGACTGTATAGGCCTAGATATTGACGAGGCATCAGTTGCTTCAGTTAAGGTGTTAGTGCTTCATCCTAAAATCATTTATTTACTCCGATAAACGTTTTTATACCATAATAATGCCATCTGAGATATTGAGTATTTCAGCTAGAAAGTAATTGTAAAAATTTAGCAGGTCCATCTGTCAAGAAGCCTTAAGCAAAGGCATTCACTGCTCTGGTTAGGAAAACATTTGTAAAGCCGAGCAAGGTCATGGACCTTAAAGACTTTCGAAAGAGGTATGCTTCTTAAACTGAAAAGCTACAAATTAAATAAATTCTACACTAGCAAAGAGGTTGAAAAGCTAGACTTCTGCTATTAAGTGTTATATGTAGTATAAAGTGTAAATTATAATGGTTAGATTGATGTTTTGTTACACCAAAATTAGTTATTCCTTATTACAATACAAATAGTTATTTATGTTGAGGCGTTTTTTGTATTTTTTTTGAGGAGATATTGTCGGGAAGCATTATATATAGTGGTCTTTGGACTTCAAAGAAGCTGATGGGACTTCGGTGAAGTGTGCAACATATATAAAGATATAAAGTACTTATTAGATGAAAGAGTGATCTTGAAAGAGTATCGAGTGTGAGCTATAGATTTGTAATTTATATAAACACTATGTTTTCTCTGTTATATCTAACTTCTAAATTGTTGTAACTGTTGAATAACAATGCGAATGATATTTTTTGTGGCTCCATATGGACGTAGGCAAGCTGTCGAACCTCTATAAATATTGTTTTCCAAACTTTCACTTGCACTAATAGAACTTCCCTTTCTTTTTAGTAGATTATTACGTATTTTGTGACGTAGTTCTTGGAACGATCTGTTTGAGACCTGAATATATCAAATAGAGCTTCTGTAAGTGTCACATGGGGTTTTTAAAAAATGTGGCCTAAAATATAATCTTACAAACAAGATATAGCTTAGCTAATTTATCTTTATTAGTATAAATAAACTAAGAAATACATATAAAGTAGATTACCATCAGTTTTGGTAGCAAATTGCAATTCTACGTCATCTTTGGATCGAAATAATGGACCTGTCCTTATCCTGTCATTCTTACTCTTAAAAAAGGTTAAAATTAGCATGTTTTTAAATTTCCCCATAATCGTTTTTGGTTAATTTTTCGAAAATTTTCATAGGACCATGTTAGTTGTAGGTAAGAAGTAACTCGTCAATAAAGGTACATCCAAATGACTATATAAGCATATATTGATATGTCGGTGACACGTATAGGAAAGAACTGTTGAAGCTCTCTAGGTGAAGCTTGAGTCGTGACTTAGATGCAGAGACATTTGCTGTTTTTTAAGGAATATTAAGACTGGTGACTTTTAATTCGAATAATATATGTAATGCTGTCATGACTGTTGATTGATAAGGACTAAGAAAAACTGTCAAGTTCTTATGACTACTAATTCACAATAAATGAGACAGTCTTTCATGACAGGTTGGTTCGAAGCAAGTTGGTCCGAAAGACGTTGATCAATAGTATGATCTTAAGAAAGTTGAACTGAAGCACCATAAACGGAACAAAGTGAATTCTATCGAGTTTGATAAACCATTAAATAGTGGAAGATATTTTTATGGAAGACAAAAGAAGAAGATTGAAGCGGTAAAGACTCAATTGAAATGAGAATTTGAGATAAAAGATATAGATAGGCTAAGAGGATACTTGGTGTTGATATCAGAAGGAATAGACCAAAATGGGCATTTATTCTTATCTTCGAACATATATAGAAGGTCCTAATAAAGTTGTTTATGTATCAAAAGAGGTTGGAACTCTTGCTAGTTCCAATTTAGGCTCAGTGCCACTCAAGCCAACCGAAGTAGTAGATTAGAAGTACATGTTGAATATATTGTTTAATAATATTTTGGTAGCACTATGAATCGTATGATTTGCACGAAACCTGATCTTGCTTATGCCATAAATGTTTTGAGCAAAGTCATATCAAATCGAAAAAAGTCGGGTTTACACATACTCAAGTGACTCATTAAACACTTTAAGGGCTCGACTAATGTTGGGTTGTGTTATAATCATAAAGATACGTGTGGTATATTGTAAAAATGGTGTGTGGACTCTAATTATGCATTTTTTCTCGACACAAGGAATTCTACATTGTTTTATGTGTTTATTATGCTTGGAGTAGTGGGTAACTTGAATTCTTGTATATATAAAGTTGTTAGACTATTGTATACAAAATGCGAGTGTATCGTTGATATAAGATCCACCAAATAAAACATTTTTCGAAAGATTTATTGAGTAAACTCATTTATCATGAGAGAAATACGATTTTATTTGTGATAACACTATTGTTTTTCATTTAATGGGAGTCTAAAGTTCCATGAACGAATTGAACATGTAGAAATTGAGCTATATTTAATAATAGAAGTGGTGGAGAGAGAGAGAGAGAGATCAATTTAAGGTCGCTAAGATTTCTAGTCAGAAAAACCGTTCGGATGCTCTGACCAAGATATTTTTTATTTCAATGCTCACAAACTGCATTAGACTAGGGAAAGTCTGTGATGCATGTGGGCTGGTATGTAAAGAGTATAACATTAGGTGCAACAAATATTGGAGTTACTATAAACCTAGACGGAGAATTGTTAGATGTATGACAGAAGTAACTCGTCAATGAAAGTACGACTGAAGGACTACATGTGTATAGTTGGATCTACCGATCACATGTATATGTAAGAACTATTGAACATTAAGAGCGGGACATATCGTTTGCAAGACAAGCTCAGGCGTTCATTAAGGCTGCCATGGAACATTGAACATTTGAAATTGTATTTAGAGTAATTTTGCATTCTTGTAACTCTATGAGCATTATGTGTAAGAATCTCTTGGTCGGGGATGCACTCTTTCCTACCTCGGTGGCGCAAGAAGGTTTTAATGAGGCATCGACAACGCCCGACCCCCTTTTAATCAATTTTTTTTTTGCCTTTCAATCTTTGAAGTATTACAAACTTTTTCAGCTGACGAGCTGATCGACGGTTGTTCTTACTAACCTTGATTGATCAACAGAACCTTCATAGGTTTTTCAGTGTTCAAATTGATCTACATCTTAATTCCCGACCCTAAGGGAAATTTTCAATTTAACATTGATCTACAGAACTTTCATTTGTTTTCCAGTTTTCGAACAGATCTACATCTTAATTCCCGACCCTAAGGGAAATTTTCAATTTTACATTGATTTACAGAACCTTCATTGGTTTTTCAGTTTTCGAACTGATCTACATTTTAAAATTCCCGACCCTACGGGAAAATTTTCAATTTTAGATTGATCTACAGAACCCTCATAGGTTTTTCAGTTTTCGAACTGATCTACATCTTAAAATCCCGACCATTATGTTCTGAACCTCACAAAACCATTACAGAATGCAACATTCACAAAAATATAAGTACGAATGCAATAATTGATTGTCTAGAAATTTTGTTTACAGAAGAAGTTTATAGGGGACTCCGCAGTCCCCAAAATCCACACGTCTTAAAACGATAAATTACAAAAACACAAAAACTAAGGACGCCGGGAATCATGCATCTTCTTCCTTGGACTCGGGGTCGTCCGATTCATCGTCCTCACAACTAACACCAGCAGGGCGGTCCTCTTCTGGAACGTCCAACCACATTGACCCAAGGGAAGGTCAGGGAAGCGGTGGTGAAAAGACAGCACGTATGCGGCCTTGGCCTCGGCCGTCTCCTTCTCCATTCACTTCTTGCATTTTTCAGCAAAAAGAGTATTGGCCGCCTTCAAATCGGTGATCTCCCACACGAGGACCGCGGCACGATCCACCCCGGCCTTCCTGGCCTGCTCCAAAGCCCCCTCAGTCTCCTTGAGCTTTTCCTCGGCCAAGTCCTGAGCCACTTCGGCCTTCCGCACTTCCTATTCCAGACCAGTAACCTTCGCTTCTGAGCCTGACAGCTGCCGGTTCAGTTCCCCTACCCGACGTTCTTTCAGGGCCAAGGGCACAAGCCTGTTGTACAGGGCGTGCCGCGGTCAATGAAAGTACGACTGAAGGACTACATGTGTATAGTTGGATCTACCGATCACATGTATATGTAAGAACTATTGGGAAACTCTTTCTATGAAGTTTCAGCTACAACTTAGATCCACAGACGTTTGATGATTCCAAATTGATGAGAAAAACTATTGAGACTGATGAATTTTAATCAAATGATATATGTGTTGATACAAAGGAGTTTTGTCTGAAGCATGCGAATCTGAAGTAGTCTGATCGAAACAAGCTAGACCGAAGCACCAAAACTAGACTGAAGCAGATTCTTCTATTTGTAGGTCTCCTATATTTAATTAGGTCTCATATTTTGGTTTTCCTATATTAATTAGATTTCGTATTATTTGGTTTTTTCAATATTAATTATGATATTTAAGAGATTATAAGTTATTTTTGTTGTTCATTAATGAGCTATAATTTGGAGCATCTGATGAAGAATTAGGGTTTTCTCAATATAATAATAGTAGAATATATTTCTATTGAAGTAATATAATGCGATGATGATTTTGTGAGCATAGTGAGATGAATAGATCTAGGTCTTTTAAGAGATAAATGAGATTAGAGATAAACACTGAATAAATAGAGCTCTATGAATCACTATATCTTTTGTATCAAATAGTAATCGATTCATTTGTATTTGAGAGTCTTTTTGTAACCAACTTGTTTATAAAAGTGTGTCTGTTTCCCGTCAATTTTAGGATTTATTCACAATAAACCATGTTAAATATGTCTTGTGTGTTTGGTTTTATTACGTTTTCTTTTATTTCTTGCTGAATCTGGAACATGGCAATTTCTTTGAAGGTTCTATAATCATATTGGTTTCCTGCCTCAAACAAATGTAGACATTTTCCCAAAAAACAAACTGAAAATACAACTAAGGTTTCATATATGAGGATATTTAAGAAAAAAGGTTAAGGGTTTATATTCTAAAAACAATTAATGACTGACACGGTTTAGCTAAAATCTAACTACATCACATCAATTTCAGCATATATGATTTCTTTATGGATTATTTTTTTATTATCTTTACCATCAAATTTATTCCTCACCTCCATAATCACATGATGTTTCTACAAATAAATTAACTCAATATAGATGGAGAAGTCTCGTAAAAGTGAATGACAATAATAATATCGACTAATTTATTCGGGATTTGGAAAATAAAATTGATGTTATATCACTAGAAATTAATTTACCTCGAAATGAAAATTAAATCCCTATTTATAGGATTTATCACGCATAAAATGAAATAATAAATGACTCGTATTTACTAGGACATATGACATTCATCTGCTATAATGATTGTTATAAATATGACTAAATTATTCTCATATTACTTACGCTATTTGACTAGTATCAACTAATGAACTAAAAGATTTTTGAATGATGTCACGTAGTTTCTATCTTTTCTTCAGCCATATAATCACGATCCTCTCTTTACATGCATGATTTTGCATTTTACTTTACCTTTTCCATGTTATTCTCTTTTGTTTGTTTACAATATATTTTGCTTTATTTTTTGCACTATTTTTTACTCATCGTATTTATTTTAATTTATTTGACATGTCTAATTTATACTTCCGAGATTTCTTTCATTTCTTTATCTTCTCTACGTCATCGTTTTTTATATTATTATATATAACTGATTATCTCAACAAAGGTTATTCACAACTCCTCATGGTTTAATCCATCATTATACCATTATAAAAAAAATCATTACATAATTCTGACTTATTATTAGCTTCTCCCGATACCTCTATAATTACTTGTACAAAAATAAATAAAGTCCGATAGGATATACTTTCGTTAGGACTTTTTTTTAGTAATGGAATAAATTTATACTTGTTTTAAGGACAAACTCTTATATGAGGTAAGACTTACTTTTTTTCTTCACCCATTCAATAACCGCTCAATTTTCCTTAAATTGTATTTTAAATTTATGTGCTTATAGTAATTGATAAATTTGACGCGCCTTTAGACTAAATGATTTTTATGCGCTGATTAAATCAAAGTAACTTACGAACCATCAATATGTCATTTATTCTAACATCTGAGATCATTTTACATTTTCTATATAAAATCTATATTTACTTCGGCAACTCGTTTCTCATTTTCTAATACATTAGGACTCTCATTCTCTTTAAATATTTATCTTTTTAATATTTCATTACGCTAATAGACTTAATTTCCAGAGCCATTTACATACATCATCTTTCAACTCTTCAAACTTCACAAAGGGTACTGTACTTATCTTTTTAAACTCTCAATTTTATTAGTTAATATTTTTATGACAATGAGCAAAAAAAATCAATCCTTAGAAATTCTTTTCTTATTCATATTACATGTATGTTCATCAACAAGACTTTGAAATTGACCAACCAAGTGGCTCATATATAACATTAGCTAGCGAATTGTGCAACTCATCTAGTAAGAAATATGGTTCGTCTTCTTCCTCAACCAAAAACTGATATTAGGAAACATCTTAATATTCCTAAATTAGCCGATGCTAAGAAAAAATCATTAGATATAATGGGAAATTCATCATGACGTAGCTATTTAACACTTTTTGAAAACAATGTATTGTTAAAGTTCCATAACTTGGCTCATTTTTAAAAGACGAGCTTATTCTATATTAGTGATTATTGAGAATTTAACACACATAAATAATTTGTTCAAATCAAAAGAGAGTTGACAAAAACATGTAAAATATGATTGTTATGTTTTACCTCTTGTTATTATCTTGAAGATTTTTTTTCTGAACTTGATCACCATACTTATTAATTTGCTAGTCCCGAGAAAAATTATAATATCATAATTAAAACTATGATCAAATGATATTATCCTATGGTATAAATTAAGACCAATTTTCTTAATTTCAAAACAAGTTAATAAATCAAGTCAAAAATTCATAACCACATGTTATAGATATAGATTTGAAGAATCTAGAGTTTAATATATCAATTATACTAATTAATAAAAATTAAAATTAAAGTTTAAATTTAAAATAAATTAAAATTTAAATTAATCAATTATAAAAACTATTCTAGAGTTACTAAACATATATCAACAAATTATAATGTATTTTTATATAATAAAATTAATCTAACTTTTTCAATTATTCTTTAAAGCCAGGTTCTCTTTCAGAGTGTTGTGATCATTTCTAGAGGCAACTGGTTATATCTCTAGTCAACTACCTCCTACAATTAGGCCATAAATTCTAAAAATCTAGTTCATACGTCACTGGGTCATGGCCATAGTAAACTACTCATTCAACACAGTGGTATTTATATAGTTAATAAGTATATATTATCTCTCGGTCTCAATACAAATTTATGATCAATAAATTAATCCCATAAGAAATTGAAAGCATTGGGATTAATATCAATACTAAAGATAAAAATGGCCTCTATTTCTGCCACACGGGTTTGATACAAGGGTTGATAGCAAATTCATGGCTTATGATCGAAGGGCTTAATCCAAAAACATCAGCTGCCTCCCAAGCAAACACATCGATTTGTTTTGCTAATAAAGCTATGAAACGTACCTTTGAGTCATGAGACAACTCATTTCCCAATCGAAGTATTCTACTGTCAGCTATGATCGTATCCACTTTCGTAGTATCTGTAGTAGCCGAATCCTCATTTTCTCGTGAATCATCCACTGAATCTGGCGAGGTGAGATCTAAAGTTTCGGGTGTAACGCCTCCCTCTCCATTTAATTGTTATTGGATAGGTTGGGACGAATCTGACGTGATTGCATACCAAGTTCGCAAAATCCTTTGGCTGCCCCAAATTATTCCTACTAAGCTGCCCACCGGATATTTAATGCATTTTCTAAATGTACACGACGTCGCTTTCATCCTATGTAGCCATGTTTGTCCAATAATTTCATGGCAAGGGCTCGACACGTCGGAAATTAAGAACAGAGTTTTAATTTTCTTCTTCGTAGCTTCGTGGCCAACCATTACTAACAGCTCCACCTCCTCAACACAATGAGAGGATTTTCCTTCGTAGCCAACAAATTTCCGCTGAGTAGGTCGGTATGGTGGCACGTTCTACATACGATCAAAGCTGCTTTTGAAAATAATATTTTCCGAGCTTCCTCCATCAACCAGTACTCGTGTTACCATTACCCTCCAATGTCTAACTGAATGGTCAAAGCTTCTTCATGTAGTAAACTGACAGCTCTAAGGTCAGCATCATTAAATGTGAGGTGGGCTACTAGGTCCATGTAGTTTCGATAAGAATTTCCATTTATTTCAAAAATGTCGAGCTCATTTTTAGCTTGTTTGTTTTGAGTAGACCCTTGACCTATAACCAAATTACATCTTGATATGGTTAGTATCAATTGTTGCTTGTTTGCTTCTGGCTCTTCTCTAGTGGCCGGTTTATTAGTGTTTGGAGAAAGAACTTCCGTGCGTCGATCCGGTTGAGATCGTTTGATATACTGGATCAGCTCGCCATTGTCTACCAACGCTGAATCTCTTCTCTTAATTGCCAATACTCATCCGTTGAATGTCCATGATCGTGATGATATGTACAGTAATACCGACTAGATCTCTTAAACCCTGGCGCGCTCATTATGCGCAGAGCTTGGTACCTCATACACCCTTTTTTTAATCATGAATCACTGAAATGGCCTCAGCCAAAGGGGTAAAGCGCCTATTCGGTTGATCGAGATGTTGGGGTCTTCGGTTATAATCCTTTATTGGTTGCTCCTCAATCCTTTTTTATTATGTTCCACCATCTTTGAAATCCGACTCGCGCCGCTTAGGTGACCCCCCTCTTCTGGTGTCATCGACCGTGATAAAGTTATCTGCTCTTGCGAGTAGGTCCCCTATGTTCTTAATCGGGAACTTGATGAATGGATGTTTTTTGAGTTACTTTGCGGTTCCATCGAGGAAATGCAATTGTGGAATTAGAGGATTTTGGAGAAGGATATCGAGTTGTTGGTTGAGGTGGCGATGGTGATTTTTGAAGAGATTCTGATAAATGGGTGTTTTCTAGGTTTGATGAACGTTGAATCCCATAAGAACTTAATTTGGGATCAAATTTACCGTTAACAATAGTTTAATTGAAGGAGGTAGAATTGTCTATGACTCTTGCAGCTTTATACTCAACAGCCCTCTATTGATACAAAAGTAATTATAAGCGCTAAAAATTGGGTTTTTATGTGTTGGAGATTTTATCCTAAACTAAATTAAAGAAAAATCTTCAAATCAGTTCATAACGGTTGAAGATTGACTGGAAAGTATGATTTGTTTGGTGGAAGTAGCCAATAAATTAGGTGTTCATGGGGAATTAACTATGGGTTTTCTAGGTTGGATAAGATTTCTCTCACTAGAAAGTTTTTGTAAAGCATAAACAATAACTGAGAGAAGTATTTATAAAAGAAAAGAATGAGAGAGAAAGTTCAAAGAAGGGGAAGAGGTGGTAGAAATAATTTGACATAAAGAAGGAATATCAAACGGTTGATTGCGAAAGAGATAATATGACACATGTTAATTGTCAGATCCAGTGGAAGGCCTAGTTTCTAGTGAATCATCGCACGCGTTTCGTACCATTTCAAACATTTCTGACCATTACGAGAAGGCCAACTCATGTTGATAAGTGCATTTCATATCACTTATTACGCTTCCGTTATTCTTAAAATCGTCATCGGTTCTCAAATATTCGTTGAGTTTTAACGTATTTTTCTAGTATTCTTAACGACGCTTGTGCCGCGGGTAAATTGTGATAATATTAATAAATTTGGGGTTGAAATTGAAGAAACTGGAAATTAATGTACTTGAGGGCAATTTTGGAACAGTGAAAACAAAGAAAAATATATTGATGCTTGAAAAAAAAATATTTATGTTGAAAAAAAATATATTAATGCTATGAAAATATATTATGACGAGTGATTTTCCAAAATATATATATATATATATATATTAATGCATGAAATATATTATGACGAATGATTTTCAAAAAAATATATATTAATGCTTGAAAAATATATTAATGTTGAAAAAAAAAAGAAAATATATTTTCTAAGATATTGTTTAAAATATTAAATTAAGAAAAAATATTAAAGCAAAGCATAAAAGGAAATTAATGCTGAATTAAGAAAAAAACATTAGATTAATGCGAATATTTTATTTAACTATATTGTTTAAAATAATATTTTATTTAACATAAATATTTTACGATTTGTAATTTGATTTTTTTTTTAGGAATACAAAACCGCTTTGGATTTTTTTGGTGCAAAATAAGCGAGAAAAGGAAAACAAATATTATTGGTCTATTCTGCTGAACATAGACAAAGGAAAGAATTAAATAATTATACTATATAATTATATGAGTGTGGGTCCAGCGGAAGCATTTAATTAAAAGCCCAGGAGAAAGAAAGAAAGGCAATGGGCTATTTAGGTTTTCACGAGAAAAGTTATAAATAACAGAGACAGACAGAAGGAAGAAGAGACACTGATTGAGTTTGCGGCAAAATACAAAAGAGAGACGAAAAGAAAAGACTATTGGCAATTTTTCCGATCGGCAGAGGAGCAGGTGACAGTTGTTTTGGATTTTCAGTCGGCAGGAGGCAGACAGTTTTTCGGTTTAAATTTCTCTAAACTTTTGTTCGGTTTAACTTTCTCTAAATTTTTTATTCGTTTTTTTTTTACATTCTTCCTAAACAATTATGTTAACTTTTGCATCCATGATGATGATTTGTTCGATTATGAACTAATCGTTGTCATGGAACCTTAGCGGATTTGTTTGAATAATATTTAGGGTTTATTGCTTAATTAATTTGTGAGATACGTTTATCGGTTACCTAATATGATTGTGCTTAATTTTAGATGCATCGCGAACATCTAGTTTGTTAATCTTTAATGAATGCGAAAGTGGATTTAAGGGTTTAGAACTTGTCATGCTAGCATAGGTTCTTGAATGATTCATATTGTGCTTGTTCATGATTCGTAATATGTCATTAACCATATCATATTACCCTATGTAATCGAAATAGGTAACTTGTGCTTAAAAACGATTGTACCTCAATTCATATAGACATATAGGATTGTCATGCATGCGGTGTCTGCTTAACTGCTATCTCTTTTGTGGTTTTTTAAGTGGTTTGGTTTACGTGTACTGAAATGTAGCGTATTCTGATTTTGTGTTATCTGATTAGTAATCGTAGTTATCTTACATATTGATTAAGTATATTAATACTCTGAGTAAAATAAACAATGAAGTTAGGGTTCCATGTTTGCTCTCGCATAAGTAAACTCATTAGATAATTTCGTTAGTTGATTTGTTTAGTTACATTCATACTTTATTACTCGTTCAAGCATTAGTTTAATAATCATACGTTGTTGCATAAGTGAATTCTTGTCTTATACACCTAGTCTTCGTGGGAACGATCTTTCTTACTTATTACTTGCTACGATTTGACCGCGTATACTTGCGTGAGAAAAGGACTAACAAGTTTTTGGCGTCGTTGCCGGGGACTCAGTGTTATTTGACAGTTTTATTGCTTATCAGCAGGGGTCGTTATAAAACTACTGACTTTATTCGGTTACTTGCTTTTCGAGTGTTTCTTGTGCTTCAAGTACTTGAGCGTGTATACAATGGGAGATCCAGCTCCAAAAGCACTCATGGAGTACTCTCAACCAAAGATTATGGATATTCAGTCTAGCATTGTCAGACCCAATATCACTGCGAATAATTTTGAGATTAAACCCAGCACTATTCAGATGATGCAGAATTCTTGTTAATTTGGGGGAGCTTCATCTGAGGATCCTAATATGCACATTATGACCTTCCTTGAAATCTATGATACTTTCAAGTTCAATGGTGTTTCAGGTGATGCCATAAGACTGAGACTCTTCCCATTTTCTCTGAGGGACAAAGCTAAGAGCTGGTTACACTCTTTACCAACAGGCTCGATCACTACTTGGGATATACTAGCACATAAATTTCTCTCAAAATTCTTTCCTATGGCAAGAACAGCCGCCTTGAGGAATGCTATTACTCAGTTTTCTCAGTCATATGGTGAATCTTTAAGTGAATCTTGGGAGCGTTACAAGGAGATGCTCAGAAAATGTCCTCATCATGTGATACCTGATTGGTTAGTAATAAATTGCTTCTACAATGGGTTGGGTGCGCAAACAAGGCCCGTGGTCGATGCTGCATCTGGGGGAGCCTTATTAACGAAAAGCTATGAGGAAGCTCATGAGCTCCTTGAGATGATGGCTGCTAATGAATTCCAGAACCCTTCTCAGAGACAGTCACAACATAAAGTAACTGGTATTCTTAACGTAGACACTGCCACTGCTTTAGCAGCTCAGCTTGAAGCTCTAAACATGAAGGTAGATTCTTTGACTAAACTAGGGGTACAGCAGGTAGCTAGTGTGTGCGAGATTTGTGCTGGAGGGCATGACACTCAACAATGCCTAATATCTACTAAGTCAGTGCAATTTGTGAGTAACTTTCAGAGGCAGAATCAACAACCAATCTCAAACACCTATCACCCAAGCAACAAAAATCATCTGAACTTCAGTTGGAGAATTAATCAACAAGGTAATCAGCATTATAGTGCTAAGCCATACGCTCCTCCTGGATTTCAGAAACAAGGGCAGCAACATCAATCTCAACAGTATGCCCCAAGACAAGCTCAGAATCAACATCCTGACCCTTCTCAACATTCCGTGAGAGACTCTGAATTCGAAGAGATAAAGTTAATGATTAAAAGTCTGATGGTGTCTCACAAGACCTTGGAAAATCAGATTGGGCAGATGGCCAGTAACATGATTGTTAGACCTCAAGGAGTTCTTCCTAGCGACACGGAACATAATCCAGGTAAACGGGACGGCAAGGAGCAATGCCAAGCTATCACCTTGCGATCAGGAAAGGTTGTTGAGAACCCCACAGTTGAACAAGAGGTGGATTCTTCTCAAAATCAGCCCATTCTGAAAAATTCTGCTCAAAATCAGCCCTCATCTAAGGTTAATTCTGGTCAAGATCAGCCACCTAAAAAGCTATCTCAGTCATTTGTTGAGCCTACGATCTACCCTCCTCCACCTTTTCCGCAAAGGTTGCAGAAACAGAAGCTAGATGCTCAGTTTGGGAGATTATTGGAGGTGTTCAAGAAGCTACACATCAACATACCTTTTGCTGAAGCATTAGAGAAAATGCCTAGTAATGACAAGTTCATGAAGGGAATTCTTTCGAAAAAGCTAAAGCTTGGTGATTTTGAGACAGTGGCGCTCACTGAGGAATGCAGTACAATCATACAACAAAAATTGCCTCCCAAACTTATAGATCCAGGAAGCTTCACCATTCCTTGTTCAATAGGCAATTTAACTTTTAGCAAATGTTTATGTTATTTGGGAGCGAGCATCAATATGATGCCCCTATCTGTGTTTGAGAAACTTGGGCTACCTGAGCCAAAACCGACTAATATCTATTTGCAACTGGCTGATCGTTCTATCACATATCCTCGTGGTATCGTAGAAGATGTCTTAGTATAGGTAGACAAGCTCATCTTTCCTGCTGACTTCGTTATCTTGGATTTCGAAGAGGACAAAAATATCCCCATAATCATGGGAAGGCCATTCTTGGCTACGGGCAAAACTTTGATTGATGTCCAAAAAGGGGAGCTCACTATGAGAGTGCAAGATCAGACTGTCACTTTCAACGTTTTCAAGGCTATGCAATCCCCAATAGAGGATGAGGAATGTTTCAGGTTGGATACGGTCGATTCTTCGCACAGTAATGAGTTGGATCAGTTCTCGAGTTCAAATGCTCTAGGCAGAGTTCTACATGGTGAATATGACTTCGAAGACGAAGAAATATCCGAATATGTTCAACTACTACAGGCAGCCTCGTATCAAAAGAGGCTCAATATTCCACATGAGTCGCTCGTATTGGGTTCTTAAGGATTCTCAGGAAAGACTTAAACCTTCCCTACAAGAAGCTCCTAAACTTGAACTCAAGCCACTACTAGATCATCTCAGGTATGCTTTCTTAGGAGAATCATCTATATTACCTGTTATTATTGCATCTAACCTTTCAGGTAGTGAGGAAGAAAAGCTATTAAGAGTTCTGGGGAAGTTCAAATCAACCATTGGTTGGACCATAACAGATATCAGAAGATGTATAAGGAAAAAAGTCAAGAAACGGCATGATATGAAGCTTGTACATAAAGCTTTTGATCCAGGCCAACTTGTTATTCTTTTCAACTCTCGTCTAAAGCTTTTCCCAGGGAAGCTGAAGTCAAGGTGGTCTAGACCTTTTAAATTCAAGACAATATATCCACATGGAGCAGTTGAAATCTATGAGGAATCGCCAGATAAAGCATTCAAAGTCAATGGTCAACGACTCAAGCATTGCTATGGAAATATGGAGAACCGTGAGGCATTCAGCATCCACCTCGACACTATATGATTCCGAGTGATATCGTCGAGCTATCAACGTTAAACAAGCGCTTCGTGGGAGGTAACCCACTGGGAAACAATGATCAACAATGCTGGACGAATAAGGGAGTGTTACCTGTTTCTTTTAATTTCTTGTAGTTGCATTCATCATAGTAGTTATTTATGTTAGTCATGTTTATTTGCATATTCATGCCATGATCATATAGACTGTGTTTAGGATCGAATTAGTCTATTAGCATAGCATTTTGTTCATGTATTTTGCGTCTTTGATCCCTTGAGTTGTTGTTTCTACTTAAGTAGACAATGATGGAAATTGTTTGGAATGACAGTAGGAATAAAATCTAATTAGGTTGCTTGTCAGTTAGCTTGCTTGATGTAGAAGAACAATTAATACATGTAGACTCATCAATTGTTTTATGCTAGTTACGGACACACTTGAGTATTGTTATACATAATCCTTGCTTAGGTTCATAATTACACCTTAATCCTTTATTAGCTCATGGATTGCAAAAAGATAAGTTTGGGGGAGTTAAAAGATAAATATGCGTATTATTCAGTTAGGCGACAAAGTCTAGTAGCCGCTCGTTGACGTAGCCGCTCGTTGACTTACGTCCTCTCGCTGGGGGCTGCATATTACGAGTAGTCTAGGGGTGGAATAAGATGGAGCGAAACGCACTCATTCCCAATCGCTGATTCAAAAAGAAAAAAAAGGTAAAAATTGGCTAGGATGAGCTCTTTGGTGCTCGAGTTATTAAGTTCTATGGGACTTTGTGCTTAGTGACCTGAGACTTTTCCGGTCTGGGATCCGCTAACCTAAAGCTCGTTACACGGGCACCATTGTATAAGTCTTTAAGGGACCTCGTCCATTGCACGGTCAAATAAGCCTTTGTGTGTCTGTATAAAGAGTAAATCATAATAAATCTTTGACAACCCCGGAGAAATATGGATGTGCAACTTGACTATGAAGAATCTAGGTTGTATTTCGTTTCTAATCTTGTGATTATTATGATGAGAACAAGTAAGGTCCATTAATTTGTACTAAAAACATGTCGATTGAGTTTGAGCACACACGCACGCTTCTTCACTTGTATTTCTAACATTTGAGTACCTAGTTATTTCACATTCCGAGGTCATTACATTCGTTGAGGCATTTATGCTGAATTAGTTACGGTTACTCATTCGGGATCATTGCGTTCTTGCATTCATTTAAATTCAGTTGCATTCATGCATCAATTGTTAAACTTGTTTTGCATTGCTTGAGGACAAGCAACATTTTAAGTTTGGGGGTTTGATAAGTGCATTTCATATCACTTATTACGCTTCCATTATTCTTAAAATCGTCATCGGTTCTCATATATTCGTTGAGTTTTAATGTATTTTTCTAGTATTCTTAAAGACGCTTGTGCCGCGGGTAAATTGTGATAATATTAATAAATTTGGGGTTGAAATTGAAGAAACTGGAAATTAATGTACTTGAGGGAAATTTTGGAACAGTGAAAAACAAAGAAAAATATATTGATGCTTGAAAAAAAAATATTTATGTTGAATAAAAAATATTAATACTACGAAAATATATTATGACGAGTGATTTTCAAAAAAATATATATTAATGCTTGAAATATATTATGACGAGTGATTTTCCAAAAAAAATATATATTAATGCTTGAAATATATTATGATGAGCGATTTAAAAAAAAAATATATGTTAATGCTTGAAAAATATATTAATGTTGAAAAAAAAAGAAAATATATTTTCAAAGATATTGTTTAAAATATTAAATTAAGAAAAAAAATATTAAAGCAAAGCATAAAAGGATATTAATGCTGAATTAATAAAAAAACATTAGATTAATGCGAATATTTTATTTTTCTATATTGTTTAAAATATTATTTTATTTAACATAAATATTTTACGATTTGTAATTTGATTTTTTTTTAGGAATACAAAACCGCTTTGGAATTTTGTGGTGCAAAACAAGCGAGAAAAGGAAAACAAATATTATTGGTCTATTCTGCTGAACATAGACAAAGGAAAGAATTAAATAATTATACTATATAATTATATGAGTGTGGATCCAACGGAAGCATTTAATTAAAAGCCCATGAGAAAGAAAGAAAGGCAATGGGCTTCTTAGGTTTTCACGAGAAAAGTTATAAATAACAGAGACAGACAGAAGGAAGAAGAGGCATTGATTGAGTTTGCAGCAAAATACAAAAGAGAGACGAAAAGAAAAGACTATTGGCAATTTTTCCGATCGGCAGAGGAGCAGTTGACAGCTGTTTTGGATTTTCAGTCGGCAGGAGGCAGGCAGTTTTTCGGTTTAAATTTCTCTAAACTTTTGTTCGGTTTAACTTTCTCTAATTTTTTTATTCGTTTTTTTACATTCTTCCTAAACAATTATGTTAACTTTTGCATCCATGATGATGATTTGTTCGATTATGAACTAATCGTTGTCATGGAACCTTAGCGGATTTGTTTGAATAATATTTAGGGTTTATTGCTTAATTAATTTGTGAGATACGTTTATCGGTTACCTAATATGATTGTGCTTAATTTTAGATGCATCGCGAACATCTAGTTTGTTAATCTTTAATGAATGCGAAAGTGGATTTAAAGGTTTAGAACTTGTCATGCTAGCATAGGTTCTTGAATGATTCATATTGTGCTTGTTCATGATTCGTAATATGTCATTAACCATATCATATTACCCTATGTAATCGAAATAGGTAACTTGTGCTTAAAACCAATTGTACCTCAATTCATATAGACATATAGGATTGTCATGCATGCGGTGTCTGCTTAACTGCTATCTCTTTTATGGTTGTTTAAGTGGTTTGGTTTACGTGTACTGAAAGGTAGCGTATTCTGATTTTGTGTTATCTAATTAGTAATCGTAGTTATCTTACATATTGATTAAGTATATTAATACTCTGAGTAAAATAAACAATGAAGTTAGGGTTCCATGTTTTCTCTCGCATAAGTAAACTCATTAGATAATTTCGTTAGTTGATTTGTTTAGTTACATTCATACTTTATTACTCGTTCAAGCATTAGTTTAATAATCATACGTTGTTGCATAAGTGAAGACATTTTTAGTGAAATCTCACCTTTAATTTTACTTTCTCTTTCTACAATGAAATTCTTTTTTTTATCTCTCAAGAACTAGATTTACACTCAACAATTACAGTGGAAACTGAGATTGGAAGACGAGGACAACGAAGCTGGAGTCCAAGTGCCAGAAAACAAATAGACAGAGGAGTGAGATGCTGAAGCAGAGCAAGAAAAAGGAAAGTCTCGTGGGTTATAGTGTTGGATGAGGTCCAGGTGGAGGGTCACTAACATTTTACTGGTGAAAGTAGTGGAACACCAAAGCAGAGGAAGGAAATTCTCGAGGATATAACACGTAAGATGGTAGATTTTGTCAATAATACCGGGGCACAACAGTCATATCTCAACTTTGTGTAAGGAGTAGGCGCGGCGTCCTTGTTTGTAAAATTTGTGAGGCTAGACCCCGTGCCATCAAAGGGGCAAGTGCTCAAGGTTGTCTGAAATGGAAAAGTAACTAAAGAGTTGTCCCCTACAAATATAGTGATGTCACGTCCATCTATGCTCATGTTTGAGCAACTCAAATGGTGCCCAAAGTTGTGATTTTATGACAGTAGGCCAATGAGTGATATATTATAGGGGCAATTGGAACTTGCCATCGAGGTAAATTGTGCTATCGTGTATATACAGTTTATCAAATGCTGAAATACAGGAGCAAGAATATAATTCTAACATTTTTGTGAATGTAGATACACCATAACTCAATTGTACTATCTTACAAATGCATGTTGGGAGCTGACTACCAAGTGATGGAGAAGTGGAAAACTGGCATAATATATTTTGAGTTGGTAAAGGGCTTAACCTCCAAGCTTGCTTGGTTCAAGAATTCATATATATCAGCCAAGGCGCGGAATGACAACACAGCTCAGGAAAACAATGCGCTTCGTCGTGAGTTAACCTGTGCCAGGAGTACTTAGGATGCATGCGAGGAAAAATTCAAAGAGCTAAATTTGACGGTGCAATGCTTATAGCTGATAATAATGGACTTATTAAAATGAATGATGAGCCAATGTCATAGAGTGGTGGCCATCTTGTGCATAATATGGCTCAGGCTCAGAAGGTGGAAGAGCAGGCCGAACGTATCGTGCGGTTAACAGTGGATAATGGGAACTTAACAACATTAGTTGGTGATCTGAAGATAGAGATGGAGCATCGGAATAGAGAATTCCTAAAGAAGGAAAGGGCTAAATTAGAAGAGTATGAAATACATGTGATGAAGTGGCTATGGGGATGATGGAAAAAAATCAACAATAGACAGTTGCAGAGCTACTAAAGCTCTAATCGGGCATGAAGTTAGGATGCTTGGAAAACATTGTACCTGTTGACAAGTATTTACACATGGGGGTACTTTTATTCATGTGATGGTGCATTAATAAAAAAAATCAGCTGAAGAATACACCAGGATAGTTGTGACGGACTCAGAGCAAGAGCTGATGGATACACCTTCAGGTGATATTGGATCGATGGGGATCAATGCCTAACCTATTATTCCTGATGTTTAATTCTGTTGATTGTATGTGTGAAGAACTTAAAAAAATGTGTACCCTACCACTAGGGATGTGGTGTTATGTATGAAAACAATGATACATGTTTTTTTGTTTTCAAAAATAGCAATGGTTATTAACTTGTTCGTGCTTTTCAATATGACATATGAAGAGACATGGTAGATATAGTATGATGGAGATAAATGTGTTTGTGTATTATGTCATGTTGTAATTTATCCTTACAAGGTCGAGCTGAATATGACACATTGCATAACATGAGTGAGGCATGCCCATCAGCTTGTTCCTGGCGGGGCCGTTTCAACCAATTTTGTAGCCCTAAAAAGGCTTGATACTTGATCAATTCTCTTATTAATACCAATACGATGTATTGGGCTCGGTATAGCCCTTACGTAGCTTGTAGGCGTGACTGAGCAGCCCATCCATGTTATTTGACTTAAATGGCCTAGGCTTAGTATGGCCTCTTGCGTAGCCCGTATGCATGCTCATTTACTCGGTCACAGTTGTAAGGTTGGGGGAAAATAATAAACATACACATGAGTTGGCAAAAATGCTAAAAATATATTTAAGTAAAGTAGAACTTTGATTTCTCGTTAAATAAAACTCTCCCCTGCTATCGGGAGAAAAATGAGCACATCTATAACTTACAGAGCAGGGTAATAAAATTTCAAGTGACTTATGTTCCAAATGTTCTTCAGGGTGTGGCCTTCCGCATCAGAGAGTTGTTATGCACCGTTGTGTCCCTTGGAGATGATAGTGTAAGGTCCCTCCTAGTTTGGGCATAATCTTCTAGTAGCATTATCTCCTCATCCTTGAAAAACATTTTCATAAACAAGGTCCCCTTACTGTAGACTCTAGAGCTTTATGCGGGAATTAAATCGTCCCATCATTTGGCCTTCGGTAGTGCTCTATTTGCACACGTGCAATGCTCCTCTATAAGATCCACATTAATTGATCGTTCGATATCATTAATGGCCTCGGCATAGTTGGCAACCCGATAACTTGCGATAACAACCTCTGTTGGGACAAGAACTTGGATACCATATATGAGATCGAAAAGGGTTTCTCCTATCGTAGTCTATTTGGTAGTACAATAAGCCTATAGGACCTTCGTAAGATTGTCTGACCATTTTTCCTTAGCCCTCTCGAGCTTCCTTTTTATTTCATCCAGCATCGTTCGGTTAGTCACTTCCACTTGCCCATTTCCCAGAAGGTAGTAAGGGGTAGAGAAGTTTATCTCATAGTGCTTACAAAATGTTGCGACCATGAAATTTGGAAACTAGAGGCCATTGTCGGTCATCAATATTATGGGGATTCCAAACATAGATAAGATCTAATGATGAATAAAGTCGCAAATTCTTTGAGACCGAGTGTGGGAGAGAGCTATTGCTTCAAACCACTTGGTAAAATAGTCCACCAGTACAATAAACAACTGACGCTTCTTGGTCGCCATTGGAAGTGGGTAACCAAAGCGATGCCCTATTTATCAACAGGGCAAGGAATTATAGTAGCATGCATTGGCTCCTTGGTAACCGACCGCAACAAACAAACTACTGACATGGGTGGCACTGTTGTATGAGTCGTTCGACTTATTTTGCTAACTCTGGCTAGTAATACCATGCTAAAAGAAAAAGTCAAATGAGGCTGCGATATCGGTAATGTGCCCTAAGATCAGAGGTATTTAGGTCGTGTAGAACTGTGGTAGCTTCTGTTTTACCGAGGCATCGTAGCAGCGGTCGTATTACACTTTTTTGGTAAAAGACATAATCTAAAACGAAGTACTTTGCTTCTCATAATTTGAGTGCTCGACTAGTAGCCTTATCAGTCGGAAGTGTACCCAAACAGTGGTTAATTAAATAAAGTTCTCTCCCATAGGTGGTTTCTTCGATTTTGCAGATGGTGTCATTCTGGTTAAGAGTTTTAGTGGTTGGGATTTGTTATATAATGATAAGCGGGTGTTTTCCTTATGGCTTTTGTTTTAGCTAATGTATTGGCTGCATAATTATCAAGGCAGGACACTTGATCATATGCAAATTTTTTAAACTTGAACTCGTATTCTTTGAGAACTTTCAAATAGCTTGGGATCCCCTCACTCTTAGCATCTTAGGTGTCGTTGGCTTGGTTGATAACTAGCTAGGAATCCGAGCGGATCCGTAGGATTTGAGCCCCACATATCAATGTTAGATTCATGCCACCAATACCTACCTTATACTGCGCCTCGTTATTAGTTACTAGGAAGTTGAATAAATGGCTTATCGAACTTCATCTATCGTTGGTAGTTTTAGAATTATACCAGTACGTCCTCCTAAAATAATCGATGCCCCATCAAGTTATGTTTCGACATTGGAATATGCCTCACGTGACAAGGAGAATTCTATAAGAAAGTGCGCGACAACTTGCCTCTTAATCTCTGTGCGAAGTTCAAACTTTATTTTATATTCCCCCAATTTGATGCTCCACTTAGTCAGTTGGTTGGAGGCATCAAGTTTCTGTAATTGGGTTTTGAGGGAACGGATGTGCGAACGGTGATCGTGTGTCCTTGGAAGTAAGGGTGCATTTTTCAAGCGAGGATTATTCGGCCCAGTGCTAGCTTTTCCAGGTTAATACAGTGAGTCTCTGCATCGACTAGTTTTTTACTGGTGTAGTATATCGGTCGTTGGATACCCTCAGGTTCTTATACTAACACTGCACTAACGGAGGAAGGTGAAATATTCAAGTATGAAAACAAAGGTTCACATGCCACAAGGGCGAACAATATTTCTGGTGATGTATTATAGTTCTTCAATGGTCCAAAGTGGTATTACACTCCTCATTCCAAGCAAACTGTTTAGCACCTCATAGGACTTCGAAGAAGGATGACTCTTGTCCAAGGACCTTGATATGAAACAAGACAATGCTGCTAAGATCCCTGTCATGCATTTCACTTCGTTGATGTTCTTCGGGAGTGCCATCAGGATGACCGCTTGCAGTTGGGTAGGGTCGGTTCAATGCCTTTCTTACTAACTATGGATCTTAAAAATTTACCATTATGGACTCTGAAAGAGAATTTGGCATGGTTGAGCTTTAAATTAAACTATTATAGGAGGTCGAACACTGTTTGGAGAACCTCCTGTTGTTTATCTAGCGTGTCAGTGTTCACGATCATATCGTAAATATACGCATCCATGTGGTGTCCTACGTTCTTCAGGCCGAACAACGTCACAATGTAGCAATAGAGTCCTTGCTCAGTTTGGGATGTCGCGTGTTCCTTATCAGATAGGTGGAGGCAGATCTAATTGTATCATGCGTACCCATCCATAAATGAAATGAACTCGCACCCTGATGTTGTCCACCAATATATCAATACATGGCATAGGGAAAGTATATTTGGGGCATGCTTGATTCAAATCTGTGAATTCAACGCACATGTGTCATTGCCCGCCCCCCTTCTTTTTGACCAAACAGGGTTGGCGACCCAGACAAGATATCGAGCTAGTCGTATATGCCCGAGCCGGGATATCTTGTCGACTTTAGTACTTATGGCCTCCTGTTTCTCAACAGAAATGCATGTCGCTACTGGGGTACGGGCTTAGCATATATATCAATTGCAAACCCTTAGAAAATTATAGATGGGTCTACCCCTGACACATCACTAGCATTTCAAGTAAAAATATCAAAGTTTCTTCCTAACAGATCAATTAAAAATTGTTTAAAAGCAGGTTTTAAAGTGTTACATATTCGCATAGTGCGGCCTTCGGCCACAAGTTCTCCAACAGATTCTGTAGGAGTGACATTGGGTTCCTCAGTCTGGTTGGATCGAATGTGACCGCATAACATGTCATGGTGGTCCTCTGGCTACCCCTGATGATACCGAATGTGTTCCCAACTAGGTATTTGATGCAGTTTATGAAAGTGAAAGGGGTGGCCTTCATCCAATGCAACTCTGATCTACCAATGATAGTATGGTAAGAGCTGGGGGCCTCGGAGATCACGAATAGAATCTTGAGTTCTTTCTTAGTAGTTATGTGTCCTACCTTGACCATAAGTTTTACCTCCTCACGCATCGAGGTTATTTCCCTTTATATCCCACCAGAGCATGCTGGGTGGGTTTATACGGTGGTACATCCTGCAAGCGAGCATAGCTAGCTTTGCATATGATATTAGTCGAGCTGCCTCCATCGCGTAAAACCTTGGTGACGATAAATTCACTAATATCCAGGTTAAATGTTAGTGCATCCTCGTGTGGTGTGGCGACCGCGTGCAAACCATCATCGTTAAAGGTAACGTCGACGATTGGGTCCCGATAGTTGTGGTATGATGAAGCTTCAATAACCAACACTTTATGATCGCATCCGGTCCTTTTGTTAGACTTTTGATTGCTTCCTTGCATCCCTTCTCCCCCATATATGATGAATAAGAACTGTTGCTTTCCTTTATCCACCCATTTATATTCGTGGGGTACTTCTTCATTGATCGTTCGTGGTTCGTCCCTCCATTCGGGTTGACGGTGGAGATCTTGCTACTTAACGAATTTGACGAGCTCACCATTGCCTATTCACCTATGAATTTCCTTTTTGAACTTCTAGCATTCGTCAGTTGGGTGACCGTGGTCATTATGGTAAGATCATAAGTACCTAATGAACCACTTGTGGTCGGATGCACTTATAATTCTAGGAGGTTGGTATCTTATCCGTATTCGTTCGATCACAGATAACCGATCATCTTATTTAATGGGGTAAAACGCATGATCGGCTTCTGATAATGCGTTTGTCGGTGGGCGCCCCCATGTCGAGGCCCCTCATCCATCATTCTCCTGTCATAATAACCCCCTTTGGGATCTGAGGGGTGTCTTTCCGGTAAAGTTTATTTCCTAACATCATCTACTCATATGAATTTACCTGCCCTGGACAAAAGATCTCCCATCTTTGTTACCAGAAATTTCATTAAATTTGCATACAGCTCCCCCCGTCGGTCGAGACCTATCTTGAGGGAGGCGACTGCCATATTCTCTTATAAGTCCGACAAATAATTCATAGTATTGAAAACGTGCTTAAGTCAACTTTTTAACGACTCACATTTTCTTCCGTAAAAGGTCCATAATGGAGTTTCTTTTACTCCAAAGCTCTTTGCTGCCTACGAATCTTTCTTGAAAGGCTTTCCATAAACCTAAGAAGTCATAAATACATCCCTTAGGCAGACTACTAACCCAATCAATGGAAATAACTTTATGAGTCATAGATAAGGCCCGACAGAGCATGGCATCGTCTAGGTTAAATGCCATCATCATATTACAGAACTGTTCCAAGTTCCTCTCATGATCCGATATACCATAGTATGCTTCCATTCTGAATGGGTCGAACTTTCTGGGGTGTTAGGATTCGAGGATCTTCTATATGAATAGAGATTTTTTAAGGATGTAAGCAGACATCTTAGGGAAGACTTGATTATATTGGAACTTCTCCTGCTAGTTCTCGATGTTGAAGTTGTTGTTCCAGCTGTTGGATGTTCATGAAACACCCTCTGTTTCTCCTGCTAGAGATGTTGAAGTTGTTGTTCCAGCTGTTGGACTGTTGTCTACACTATCTTACGAAACACCCTCATGATAATCGACGTCCTAACATGATAACTGACGACCCATCACGAAAGATTATCGCTAGCAATTGTTGTTCCGATAGACTGTTGGACTGTTCCAGCGGTTGCTAGCGATAATCTTTCGTGATGGGTCGTCAGTTATCATGAGTAATTAAAGAAAGGTGTAACCTTTGGATAGTAAGTGTTCCTGAACATACACATCTAAAGTGGGGCGGACATTGTTTGAATATGTTAGCTCTCCCAAAATACTTCTGAGAGAGTTAAGGGGGCTAGATGATAGGATCAGATTACTTTGGAGGTTAAAAGTGTAAATAGGATCAGATTTATTTTAAGGGGCATATGAGGCTTATAATAAAAACCATGTTGTGTAAGTTGGGCGCCTAGTGACTCAGTCGAGTGTCAGCTTCACATATACTTCATCATGGGGGATCATTCAGCCTAGGGGCTCATTAAGCTGACCCATATCTGCAACCAGACCCGGTTGGCCCATGGGTCTATATTATCGTATAAATAGTTCAAAAACAACATTTAATAGGTTGAACATTCTCTCGCTACTCATTTAAGGCTAACACCTCAATTATCTTTCTACCCTCTACCTAAAATTTAATATCTCACCCAAATATTTACTTTAAATACCCTTTAACCATGACTTAGCTTCATCAACCTTAACCTGGTAAAATCTTTCACCACACCAGATACACCACCTACTAGTACAAAGCCATCGAGAACTTACATAACAGTAGTCCAATTGACTCGCATAACAACATATGAGTCTTGTAAGACACTAATTCTACAAACTTCGCTCATATAGGTAAACCCTCCCTCATTTAATATCTCAATATAAAAAGAAGTTTACGCTTAACTTCGAGTGCATACAATATGTTGTTGATTAATCTCTGAAATATTGTACACAACTTTATTAAAATTGTTCTAATTCGTTTTAAATTACATGATTCTTCATCCTCGAAGATTATTATTCCACCATTAAGTATTCACATGTCCTTAAAACGATACTTATTTGAACCACTGTGAAATTACATAAATGGATCCATCGTCTATTTATTGTTATACCTAAAATAATATGAACTCATTAAAATATTATTTTGACTTACAATCATCAGACACCATTGCAGTATCTTTGGCTTTAGTTTTTTTATAGTTGTTATTATTTCCCTTCTTTGGATAGTTCTGACTGATATGTATTTTCTTTTTCCATGTCCAACATATTAGCTTGGACCCGTACGAGCCCTTTTGGAATTTCATCGAAAGTTTCCTCTCTTCTCATTTGATTCTGTCTTTCTTGATCGACCCCTCACACTCAGCTTGTGCCCTTTGGAGTCACGATTCAGAACACTATTATTTTGAAGAATATGTAGAGTTTAAAGCGCTTTTGACTTTTGCCATTGTAAATGTGTTTTTCTCGTAGAGCATAGTGTTCACGAAATGTTCAAACTGCTTTCGAAGAGAAATTAGGAGGCTCATTTATTGGTCCTCCTCCTCTATATTTACACAAATTGAATTAAAGTCGAGTGTGATTGAGTTGTAATGATCTAGGTGCATTCGAATCTCTATTCTACTATCAACAAATAATTTGTTAAGTTGTTTTTCTCAAGTACAACCTTTTCACCAATGACTTCTTCATGTAAATATCATTCAACCGATTCCATATCCCCAGTGTTGTAAGCTCTTCAGATACCTCTTGTAGCACGTCATCTCCCAAACTCAATATGAGGATACTGTGAGCTTTAGACAGTACCACAATATGAACTTCTATATATTTATCATCGCTAGCAGCAACCAATCCTTTTTTGTACTTGGTAAGCCTTAATCTTAATTTGTTAGATGTTGAAATCGTTGGATCCGTTAAATTTTTCTATACGAGATCTACTTCTCCAACATATAGATAGACAATCAATATATTCCTTCTACTATTTCTCTATGCTCGTCGCACCACTTGTTGGGGTTAAAATAACCATTTGGCCAAGATAAGAATCGATGTATCGATTAATTAACCTTCGTGTGTAACAATTAACCATGTTTGAGATGAGCAACAATATAAAAAAACTAAGCACACAAGACAAATTTAACATGGTTTTTAACAATCACTCTTTTTATTAATAAGTATGTTATAGAATGACTCTAAAAAACAAATCACACAATTAATCTTTGTAATAAAAGATTACATTCAATTAATATAGAGTACAAATCAATAAAAATCTAATTATTAATAAATCTTTAATTAAAATATAAATATAAATAATGTAGAAAATCTAATTATTATAAAGATATAATTAATGTAAAAAACCAAATCAATAGTAAATATAAGTAATATTAAAGATATAAATAATATAGAAATCTAATTAGAGTATAAATATAATTAATGTACAATATCTAATTAGTATAAAAATCTAATTACAATAGAAATATAATTAATGTATAATATCTAATTAATATAGAAATGTATTTAATATAAGTGATGAGGAGGTATTCACCGGCTAGTAAGCCTGAGGGTATTCAAACAGATGGAATTGCAGTGAATAAATAATCAACACAAAATCGAACTAATTATAAGGCAGAGTGAGTGAGCGAGCGAGCACGACGGTGATACGGGCAGGCCCGATGTCTATCCATGAGATAAGAACTGTCACCAAGGTAATAGAAGAATGGGTAGATATTGGCAAACCTGACAAGCTAAATCAGAATGAGGAGACAACACACTGAGTATCGAACAACAAAGACGATAGCAAACAAGAGAGTACAAACCCCTAGCGAGGCGTATAGACAAGTTGACCAACCGTAGGGTATAGTTAACCAAAGATAGAGTTTGGAGCAACGCTCGACATATAATGTATATGAGACCGACCGAGCCTTACATATAGGAAAAACGTTTTAGCTACATTAATTAACCTGTCAACCCATTATAATCGTGGCTGTTAAATTAGGCTTCATATTATAAATGTAAAGTAACGTGTATAATTAATGGAGAGATGATTTGAGGAGTATGGGTAACTGATGAATGATGTATACATAAATAGATAAGTCAGATATAATATAATTTTTCTCTTCTATGCTTAAAACGTTTTCTACTTGGCCTTTTCTTTGTTACTTTTTCTCATAACAAATTTGGCACAATCTATTGGAATGACAAATTGTTCTTTGCTTAAAACATCTTAATCATGATAGTCACTAGATCAGGGATAGAGAGAGATATTCTAGAACAAAGCAAGATGACAGGCAAATGGAGAGCTGCGACAAACCCATCGGTGAGGCAGGACCAGTTACCTCCCACCATAACCAACAATCTAAAGGTAACAGAAACAATACTTATTGAGGCAGTACCGTAGTTGGGACAGCAGTGGTCGGGACTAAACCGGAGATCAATCCACCATAGCATAGAGAAGCTACCGTCGCGAATGAAGTGCCATGTAATGACCGAGTGATAACATGGACATTCTAGCAGTTGGAGCAACAACTTCAACATCGCAGCAATAGCAGCTCAGGGCGGCGTATGAGCATGATGATAGGGAACAAGCCATCCATGCTAACATTGTTGAGATGAATGATATACTGCATGTCTTGATCGCCAAAATACGACGGGCCAGCCGAGATAACCACAACTCTGGGCGTGATGTCAACCGCGCCAACTTGAGGGATCAATCTTCCAAGTTTGAGGACAAGAGAGAAGGAGAATGAGAAGGACAAAGAAGGGTCAAAAAGCGATCCAAAAAGCATGGACCGCTGAAAGATGCACGCCCCAATGCATCTAAAAAGTCAGGAGAGGATGGGGATGTACAATATAACTAGGCTCGACCGAGAATGTATAGCTAAATCCACAAAGAATCTCTATTAATGGAGAAAATCCTCAAATCCCAATTGCCAAGGACATTCGGTCCATTCAGGAAGGAAGCCTACAATTGAATATGGGATTCAGAGAGGCATTGCGAGCAATTTCAGAATATGATGATGGCGTTCAACGCCGGTGACGCAACGCTATGTCGGGATCTGTCAATGATCCTCAAGGAAACCCCAATTGGATAGTTCAGTAGTCTACCCAAGGGGTCCGTTCATGATTTTACATGTATGTGGAAAGCTTTCATAGAAAGATTCGTGGGAAACAAAGAGCTCAAACGCAAGCGAGAGGTTATTATGGACCTATACATGATGTCACTAAAAAACTATATTAAGCGTTTTATTCATGCCATGAATGCTTTACCATATCTAGAATAAAATATGGATGTGGCTTCCCTCAAGAGAGGCCTCGACCGACGAGGGGAGCTATGTGCTTGGTGTGGATAAAAGTAGCCTGAGGGTAGGCTGGTAATTTTAAGTGGAGTTTTAAGGCGGCGTAAGGGTGTTTCACGGTGATGTGGTGGTGTTTCAAGATATTTCAGGGTATTTCAAGGTGTTTTAAGGGTGGTGAGAGAATTGAGCAGCCTGGCAGCAGTTAATTTTTCTTACCCATAGTTAATGCTGGTGGTTGGGTATTTATAGTGTGTAATTTGGGCCCTTATGGGCTTTCGGGTCAAGTTTCATGGACCCGGGTCATGTTTAAAGACCCATGAAGTTTAAGCAAATGCACAGGTAGCTTAGTCAGATAGTGATTAGGTTTAAAAGTACTTTAGTCATAGTTCGAATCGTCTTATGTTCGCTGTGTCCAAAATCACCTGTCCGGATCAAACAGTCCTGTTCGGATTATAGTCTTGGAGTCTGTCCGATTTTCGGGGAGTTTTACTTTGGACTACCCTTCCGGGGAGCTCTTCGAATTCGGACTCATCAGGAGCCCCTTTTTTAGGTATTTGAACAAGTGTCCTTGTTAAAGAACTGAAAAACAGTTCGATTTCGGAAGTGGTCCTCTGATTCGAAGAGAGTTGAGACAGGCCCGGACAGGCCAACCGTTACGAATTCCAAACGGTTCTTTGTCAGGAGTAGTGGGACACGTGTCACCCTCCGGTTGGCCACTCCAGCCGTTTTTCTACCTCGAAAATTACACCACTTTATTGAATAGGTAACTTCTTTAAATGGTTTTGATGACGTCAGCGCCGTCTTTTAATCATTGCTCAACTTTTCGGATTCTCCTAGGAATCAAACCCCCTTTTTTACCTTTACTATAAATACTATTCATCTTTCACAGTATCATTTTCACTTTGCCATTTTACTCAAAACTTCATCTTTCTAAAACCTTGAGATTTCCTTAATCGTTTTATGTTCACAGCAAGAACAGCTTTAATCAAGGGTGGCTGGCTCAATCTTTCAGAATTAGAGAGAGCTCAAAGGGTTGAAAAAGAGAAACGGATAGCAGCAGGGCTACCAGCATCGCCAGTTGAGAGACCAGCCACTTCAATCGAAGAATCTGATAGGGGTTCGTCTTCTTCAAAAGGTACAAAACCCAGAAAACTCTTCCACTCAACACTCTCCCCCATAGTTTCTGGCTCATCAGTCCAAGAGTCAATTCCCACCGTCGAACCGGAGGTTGTTGTTACAAGTGTTAGGAAGAAAACTACCTTTATAGCTATGGGGTCTGACTCTGATCATTCCCCAGAGAAACTGATCATGAAAAGACCAAGCCGACTGGTTAAGGGACTCTCCTCGAAAAACACTAGTGAGTCTGGGTCCGGAACAACTGTTAGGACCCTCCGGGAGAGGCCGGTCGGTCCGGAGGCCAGCAGTCCATTACCTCCAAAGGAAACCTCGACCTCAGAGACTCAAGCTGAGGTGAAAATTCAAAAACATAAAACGAGTCGCCAGTCCGGAGGATCAGCTGTACCAAGCTTCATCCCTCCCCGGGCTGTTTCTGCAGAAGCTCCCCCAACAGTTATGGAGGAGAGGATGGAAGACTCCATTGAGGAGGCTAGGTTTGAGTCCGAGTCGTCCGGACAAGCTGATACTACCATAGTCGTTGCCAAGAAAGGCAAAGAGGACTCGTTCTTGAGCCGTCCGGATCTGCCGGAGTGCCTTGAAGGGAAAGTTGGGCCCTGCTTTCACAAGGTAGAGTTTAAGTATCTCTTATCTTTGTTAAAAAACAAGTATGCATTTATTCACACTAGAGACTTGGGACGGCTTCGCACTAAGTGGGGGATCCCTGAAAACGTAAAGATCCGAATTCCCATCGATCCAGAGACCCCGATGGATTGTAAGAGGAATGAGATCGTGTTTTTTACAGAGCTGTTTAATTGGGGACTCAGGTTCCCATTGGATCCGGAGATAGTGCGCTATTTCCACTTAGTGAAGCTATGCCCATCGCAGCTGAGCCCCAACGGATGGTACACCCTGATGTCATGTATTATGGCATCCAGGCTGTCCGGAATTCCTCTTCCAATGGAAGAGTTCGCTGCTGTTGCCAGTCTGTGCAAACACCACCAGTTCCCCTTTTATCACTTCAATATGGGGAACAATCTGAAAGCAGTTGATGATCTCCTAGAATCGGAGAATAAGTGGAGGAGCCAGTTCTTGTTTATAAGTGGCTCATGGGAGAACGGGAAGAAGATCAAGGTTGGGGAGAATCCTAGCCTTCTTCGAAGTAGATGGAGGAGCGATCGTAAGTTCTTTCCTTAAGTTTCTGTTCGAATTTCTTCTCTTTAAGCTTTCACTAACTAGTTGCTCTTTTGTTTTGCCAGAACTGCCAAAAGAGTTCGGAGACTATGCGAAAGCCGGACAGGTTACCTGTGGCAAAATAAACACATGGGCCGCAGAGAACTGGGAGAACCGGTTCCACAAGGCTTTCACTCCGGGAAACTTAGCCAGATCTCACCTGTGGAACACCACAGGTCGGAGGGATTTAACCTGGGAGGAGTTCTCCACCCCTCCTGATGATGACATAGTGCTAAGAAGGTCTCACGAGCTAGATGGGACCCTTTTCCTCCCTCTTCGGGCCAAAGCCCCAAGTAAGATGAAGGGCCAGAAGAAGAAAGGGAAGAAAACAGCAGGAGATTCAGAGAAAAAGGCCCTGACTGACACAGAGGCGCCAATTCCAGTTCAAGTTGATGCAAGCCTTCTACAGGTGGTAGAAGTGGAAAGTAAAGAGCACGGAGAGACTCCCTCAAAACCTACGAGGGTGTCCAAACGAACCCGTAAACAAGTAAGTGAGGGTGTTGAGAGAGAAGTAAAAAAGAAGAAAACTTCTCAAGAAGAAGAATTTGCTCTCCGGGACCCGGAGCCCACTTTTCCAGTTGATCCTACATTAGCCGAAGAGATCCCAGAAAACCTTAACGAAGGGATTCCAGGGGAGCTTCACACTGATGACATTGAACGGGGAGAGATCAACATGGATGAAGTGGATGTCACCGGACTGGGTCCTCTAGGTGACTACTTCCTTGGTTTGTCTAGGGACGAGTTTGCAGGGCCATATGTTCCTCCAAGTAATTCCAACACGGTAAATTTTAATGGCAAAACTTTCTTGGTCTCCAGCGAAAGGGATATCATAGCTCACTCTCTCCTTAGCAATGTGCAACCTGTGCTTACCTTGGAAAGGCAAGTCCGGAGTCAGGCAGAAACCATTAAGGAGCTTAAGTCCGAGAAGGAAAAAATGTCCGATAACCTCCGGGGTGCCACTACCCAGGTTGACTTGCTTAAGGAGTCGAACGAGCAGCTGAAGAGGAGTAAAGATGAGAGCAACACAAAAGTTGCCTCTTTGGAGAAAACCCTAGAAGATCTCCAAGCTAAGCTGTCCGAGTTGGAGAAAGACTTGAAAACCTCAAAAGATGAGACTGCAGCAAAAGAAAAGATTGTCACCAATCTGACTACTGACAAACTTACTTTGGAGAATGCAGTGACTCAGGCTATTGGTGAGAAAGCTGCCCTGGTGAAGGATCAAGAGGCCATGATCAAGGCCAAAGTCAATGCTTATGCCAAGGAGATGCTACGGAGTGAAGAACTACTGATCGAAAAGGTAAAGTCTGACATGGTCCTCTTATTTCACGAGAAGTTCCCGAAGAGAAGACTTGGGGACTTATGGCGTTATGTGGATGACGACGATCTCCCATATTGGACCATGGTTGATGAAGGGTATACTGATATATCCTCATCTGGTGATGAGGAGGAAACCGGAGAGAGTCCGGGAGAAGAAGAGGCTGACCCCAAAGGAAAGAAGGTCATTGAAGACAAAAGCGATGTTAAGACCAAGGGAACTGATGAGGGTGAGCCATCTTCAAAGGCTCCACCTTAAATGGTAATTTGTTTTGTTTAATGTTTGTTTGAACCAAAGTCCTTGGAAGGCCAAGGCTCCTTTTTTGTGATGCTGTCCGTTTTGACCGGACAGATATTTGTATTGTGTTTAAACTTGTTCACAAAGTCCTTGGAAGGCCAAGGCAACTTTAAGTTTATTGAATGAATGTTTTATCTTGCACAACCTTTCTCTTATTCTAAAGTTTGTTTAAGTACTTCTCATTGTGAGAGTGTTTAATTTTTCCGGCTAGAATTTAAATAGCCCTTAGATCTTTCAGTCCGGGTAGTATGGCAATCAACAGAATTTTGTAAAAACTTAGAAAATTTATTCAAAAAAGCTCCAAGTTTCATTTAAAGCTCTCCGTGGCGCCAGAGAGAGATAGTGGTATGCCCCCAAATATTTACATGGATGTTTAACAAGTAAATATTTACATAAATTTTATTCCAAATACATTCGAAGGTGTTCAATATTCCAAGGGTGAGTTAAAACCCTACCATCTTTGTCTTCCAGCCAATATGTGCCAGGCTTGATTCTTTCAACCACAGTATACGGACCCTCCCAGGTTGGGGCCAACTTTCCGAAGAGCTTTTCCTTTGTGTGCAAGAAAACTTTCCTCAATACTTTATCTCCTGGTTGAAAGTCCCTTCTTTTAACCTTGGAAGCAAACCTGCTTCTCATCAAGCCCTGATAGTGTGCCATTCTAAGATGAGCTTTTATTCGCCTTTCTTCAATTAAATCAAGCTGATTTCTGATTGCTATTTCATTAGCCTGTCCGGAGAAGTTATGAACACGAAAAGAGGGGAGTGTCTTCTCTATAGGAGCTACTGCATCCATCCCATAGACCAAGGCAAAAGGTGATTCTTGTGTGGCAGCCCCAGGCGTTGTCCGGTATGCCCACAAGACTTCTTGTAAATAACTAGGCCACTTCCCAGCAGCCCCTTCCAGATTTTTCTTTAAGCCGGACAGTATTGTTCTATTAGCCACCTCAACTTGCCCATTGGCTTGTGGGTGGAATGGGGAAGAAAAGCAGTGCTGAATACCCCTTGAGGCACAGAAGCTCTCCATTTCTCGGTTGTCAAACTGTGGCCCATTATCTGTTGTTATTTTCTGAGGGACACCAAATCTGCAACATATGTTGGATAAGATGAATTTTATAACAGCCTTTGATGTTGTTCCTGCCAAGGGGGCTGCTTCTATCCACTTCGAAAAGTAATCAATGGCCACAATTATGGTTTTGCGTCCTCCGGACGCCATAGGGAGAGGCCCAACTAAGTCTAATCCCCATCGAGCAAAAGGGATAGGCTCAGAAATTGATTCCATAGGAATGGCTGGTACATGAATTTCATTGCTGTACCTCTGGCATGGGTCACACCTTCTTACCAGTTCCTTGGCATCTTTCATTATTGAAGGCCAATAATATCCGGAGAGAAGCACTCTTCTTGTTAATGCTCTAAATCCACAATGGGCTGATCCCTCACCATCATGCAATTCGGAGAGAACCATTTGTGACTCATTATCTCCTAAACAGCGTAGGAGAGGTTTACTATAGGATTTCTTGTACAAGATCTCTCTAATCATGATGAAACCACGAGCCTTGTGCTTTAACGTTCTGGCTTGTGATTTTTCCAAAGGCACAATACCGTCAGACAGATATTGTATAAGTGGAGACCTCCAATCTTGAGGTTTATTTGCTTGTATTTCAAAAACTTCCTCTTTCTCCCCTTCATCAAGTTGAATAGAAGGACTTTCAAGCACATGGATCCACGGATAGGACTCCGTATATGATATTGTTGCCAATGAGTCTGCCAATTCATTCTCTGCCCGGGGAATATGCTCATAGACAACAGCTTTAAACTTCATTGCCTCATTTTTCAAAAGAAGCAAATACTTGATTAACTGCTCTTTTCTAGCCTCTGATAGGCCCAAAGCATGGTGGACAAGCAATTGGGAGTCGCTTAGTAGCTTGACCCTTTTTGCTCCACAAATATAAGCCAATTTTAATCCAGCTATAGCTGCTTCGTATTCGGACTCGTTATTGGACGCCCTAAAAGCAAAACAAATAGCTTGAAACATGTTGTCCCCATAAGGAGAGGTTAGACATATTCCTGCCCCAGATCCTATGGCACTGGATCCCCCATCTGTTCGGACAATCCATACTTTTTTGTCTTTTGAATCAGCAAGTTGTTCTGAGTCCCTATCAGAATGGAATTCGACCAGAAAATCAGCCACAGCCTGAGCTTTTACTGCTGTTCGAGGAGCAAAGTCTATGTCGAAGTCCCCCAACTCTACTGACCACTTTGTCATTCTGCTCGAAATATCCGCTTTCTGAAGGACATTTTTTAAAGGGAAAGATGTCCGGACTACGATAGGATGAGCCTGAAAATAAGGCCTCATCTTTCTTGCAGCTATCACCAAGGCTAACGCTAATTTTTCAAGTTTTAAGTAGCGCCGTTCAGCATCAACCAGGCTTTTGCTGATGTAGTATACGGGGTGAGGATACCCATCAACCTCTCTAACCAACACAGCACTGATGGCACAACTTGAAACAGCCAGGTACACAAATAGAGTCTCCCCATTGATTGGTTTGAATAAGGTCTTCGGAGAGGACAGATGCTTCTTAATTTCATTGAACGCCTCATCACACTGTGGTGTCCACTCAAACCCCTTTGCACCTTTCAGAGTTTGAAAGAAAGGAGCACATCTGTCCGAAGACCTAGAGATAAACCTGTTCAAAGCTGCTAACCTCCCCGTTAACCGCTGCACTTCTTTAACATTTCGAGGAGGCTCCATTTGAAACAAAGCATTGAGCTGGTCCGGGTCGGGCTGGATTCCATGCTCACTTATAATGTACCCTAAGAACTTCCCGGACTGCACTCCAAACACACATTTTTCAGGATTTAGCTTTAAATTCACCTTGGCCAGGTTGGTAAAAGTCTCCTGGAGGTCGGACAAGTGTAGCTGCTCATCCACACTTTTCACCATCATATCGTCAATGTAAACCTCTATATTTCTTCCAATTTGATCAGCAAAGGTTTTATTGACTAACCTTTGATAAGTAGCCCCAGCATTCTTCAAACCAAAAGGCATCACCTTGTAGCAGTGTAATCCTCTATCAGTAACAAAAGTGGTATGCTCTTGATCTCTTGGATCCACCTGGATCTGATTATATCCGGAGAAAGCATCCATGAAGGAGAGTAGCTTGTTCCCAGAAGTAGAATCTACCAGCTGATCTATCCGGGGGACCGGATACAAGTCTTTTGGGCAAGCTCGATTGAGATCCGTGAAGTCTATGCACATTCGCCATTTACCGTTTTTCTTTTTTACTAAGACTGGATTGGCAGTCCACAAAGGATACTGAGCTTCTTTAATGTGCCCCATCTTTGTGAGTCTGTCAACCTCTTGTACAATGACATCAGCCTTTTCTTTTGAGAAAGCTCTCCTTTTTTGCACCACTGGTGCTACGTCTCTCCGGACAGATAAGTGATGAGAAATCACTTCTGACGGCACTCCAGTAACATCAGCATTGCACCAGGCAAAAACATGCTGATGGTCTTTTAAGAATTTTAACATTTGTTCTTTCAATACTTGTGGCATTTTGGACCCTATCTTGACAGATTTCCCTTCTTCTAAGCAATGTGTCTCAACCTCCTCAACTGGGATCAACACTCCGGGGGTCTCCCTGGGGTCATCAATTTCACCCTCACCCCCAGAAAGGCCCTCAAACTGCTATTGGTCATTCATACGGACTGCCCCCAGCGTTCGTGGAGCCAAGGCAGTGGCATAGCATTCTCTTGCAACTTTTTGACTGCTCCGGACAACCCCAACCTGCCCCTGAACAGCATATTTTAGACACTGATGAACTGTTGAAGCCACTGCATGCATCCTAGAGAGCCAAGATCTCCCTAAAATAGCATTGTAACAAGTGGGACAGTCCACCACAATGAAAAGTATTCTGACTGTTTTCTTGAAAGGGCCTCTGCCCAACAATACTTCTTCTTCGAACTCACCAATTACATCAGCTGAACTGCCCGTGAAACCTACAATCGATCGGTCTGATTTTTGAATCACAGCTGGATTTTTCATTTTCTTGTAAGTATCCAGGAAAAGGATATTGGCCGAGCTCCCAGTATCTACCAGGATTCGCCTTATCTCATTGCCCCCTATCGATGCTCCTATGACAACAGCATCTTCATGAGGACCAGCAATGTTCCTCAAATCATCCCAATCAAAGACAATGAATGGAAATAGATTTGACGATTAATAAGAGGTCATGCCCCCTTCTAGTTGGGTTGCCAAATTATGAACATGCCTTTTTCTTGATGAAGTGGTAGGAGCTGTTACGGTGTCCCCTCCGAAAATTGTCAAGGACTCAAAGAATTTAATGAGCCCGGAGACCGACCTGGAACGTTCCTCTATTGCACCCACTCTGTTCCTTGTTGGATCAGGATCCAAGTATTCTGATTCCACATCAAACCTTTCAACAATTACCATGGCCCCTTCTGGGGCAGCATTAACTGGACCAGCCCGGTGAGTGTTATCAGGCCTGTTGCCTCCTCTTCTTTTGACATACGCACCCAACTTCCCTCTTTCAATCAGGTTCTGAACCTCTTGCTTCAAGGCTATACAATCATCAGTAGTATGGCCAATATCATTGTGATATTGACAAAAAGAACTGTTTCGATGTTCTCTGGGAGACTGCAAGGTTGCCGGTCTCCTGTAGTGTACTTCATCTTTAGTTTTCTCGAAAATGGTTGCCACACTCTCTTTGAGCTCCGCAAACCACTCCGGTTGGACCCACGGCCCCCTTTTGTTTCTAGACTGTTGACTTTGTGCAGGAGCAGCTGGTTGAGACTGAGCTTTTCCTCTTCCATGCCCCTGTCCGGTTTCTCTAGCTTTGTTGCCGGACTGGTTTGGATTGGGAGTTGGTGTTACCGGGGTGGATCTCACCTGCCTGTGCACCCTGGTCTTTTTTGTTTCATCAACATTTATTTGCTTGCCGACTTGATTTAGCAATCCACCCCAGGTCATGGCTTTCTTCCTTGTTACTGAATCGGCCAGGTTGCCCGGGTTCAAACCCTGTCTCAGGGATGCTATTGCCACTTGTTCAAAACAATCAGCAAGCCCGTTCTTTGTATTCACAAAACGACTTATGTATTCTTTCAATGATTCATTTGGCTCTTGGGCACAATGGATTATGGTATCTCCATTGCCCTTGAGCTCCTTACTTCCCACAAACTGCCTTCGAAAGGCCACCCAGAAGGTGTCAAAATCTCTGATACAACCCTGAGGAAGGCTGTTGTACCACTTCAGAGCACTCCCCGTAAAGGATTGGGAGAATGCCCTGCAGAGTGGTTTATCATCATCATCAAAGTTCATCATGAAGTTCTTGAATTGCTCCAGATGATTGTCCGGATCAGTACTGCCGTCGTACTTCTCCATCTTTGTGCTGTCAAACCTCTTGGGGAGGTTCCCGGATAGGATTTTAGAAGACAGTGGAGACTGCCTCCAATTCCTTCCACGACTGAACACGGTATCCTCATTAGGTGTTGCAAAGATACCTGGTTCATCATGGAAAGCAAATGGATCCATCAGCAACCGGTCTGTATGCTTCCGGCTGTGAGATGATCCTTTCCCAATGTGTCTTTTCATTCTTCCATGATGGTCTCTTTTCCTGGAATACTTTTTAACCTGCTTTTGTTTTTTCCTGGTTCGCCCTTCGTCACTGCTGGAGGACAAGGACTTTTCATTCCCCTCACTGTCCGAAGAGCTGTCCGAAGATTCTGAACTTGAGTCAGAACTCTCCACAGGCTTGGACCGGTGAGACTTTTTAGAACTAGCATGTGTCTTTTTAGTGCTCACATGAGTCTTCGAAGCCTCATGCTCTCGAGGGTTATCAGAGCGATGAGCAACTGATGCTTTGGACTTCTCCTTCATGCCCATCTTGGCCTTCTCAGCCCTCAGAGCTTCTATTTCAACCCTCAACCTGTCACGCTCTTGGACAGTATATTCATCGTTCTCTTCCACCACTTCGAGCAAAGCTGGTGGAAGCTCTGGATTATCCGGATTCATTCGGACAGAATTCTTTTACTTGGTTTTGAATGTTTGATTCAGGCACCGTCGCCTCCCACTGTGGTCGCCAATTTGGTGTGGATAAAAGTAGCCTGAGGGTAGGCTGGTAATTTTAAGTGGAGTTTTAAGGCGGCGTAAGGGTGTTTCACGGTGATGTGGTGGTGTTTCAAGATATTTCAGGGTATTTCAAGGTGTTTTAAGGGTGGTGAGAGAATTGAGCAGCCTGGCAGCAGTTAATTTTTCTTACCCATAGTTAATGCTGGTGGTTGGGTATTTATAGTGTGTAATTTGGGCCCTTATGGGCTTTCGGGTCAAGTTTCATGGACCCGGGTCATGTTTAAAGACCCATGAAGTTTAAGCAAATGCACAGGTAGCTTAGTCAGATAGTGATTAGGTTTAAAAGTACTTTAGTCATAGTTCGAATCGTCTTATGTTCGCTGTGTCCAAAATCACCTGTCCGGATCAAACAGTCCTGTTCGGATTATAGTCTTGGAGTCTGTCCGATTTTCGGGGAGTTTTACTTTGGACTACCCTTCCGGGGAGCTCTTCGAATTCGGACTCATCAGTGCTGACATAGTTCGATTACCAATGGAAGTCGTGGAAGATTTTCTCGCCTGTGCAGATTTGTGCATATGAGTTGATGATTCCTAAAAAGGAGACTCACCAGACACACATGTATGTGATCGTAAAGGAGGACCGTCCGACCAAAAAAATATAGACGACGCACCTCTTCGGGAAGCTAGCCGGTGACCACTGCACTATTTAAAATCCATCTAGAAGATGTACCCCCACTAAACGAGTCTATATCGGTCATCTACGATCGTACGAAGGGAAAAATAAAGTATCAAACACCGTTAGTAATGAACGCCCCTGGTTTTAAACGATCGAACATATATTTTTTATCCTACCACAACGATCATGGTCTTCCGACTTATGAATGTTAGAAACTCCGAGAAGAAATTTAGAGACTGATAGACAGGGAAGAACGCATCCGCTTCATCCTACAACCAGATTGCCACTGTCGACCCGAGCATAAGAAACAACCACGCTTAGTTAGCTAACACATCCTCCTTCTTGTCATTTTGAGGTTGCTGAGACAAAACCCCCTAGTTTACCGCGCTCTTCTATACTGAGGCACATACAACAATACCCCCGTACTGTTTCTCTTCTGATAACTCTGCTCCATCAATGCCCGTATGCGCTCTGTTGTGCTTGACTCTTCACTTCAGCATTAATATAACATAATTGAGTGGATTTTTATACTCTATCAAAAAGCCTTCTCTACACCATTCATAATGCTTTCCTTCACATGTACAAATGAACAACAATGTTTATGTTCCAATTCGTCGGTCATACCAACAAAAAGTGTTGAAAGTTTTGCTTACACTTCACTTTGCACCTCTGTTCTAGTTGGAGGTTCAAAATTGCACTCTCGTGCTCAAATTCCCCGAAATAAACATGAAAAAGTGTTTCCAATTTTTATAAGAGCTACGAATTTCAACTATCTTCCTCACCTCGATCAATTAATTATAGAAAATGAGAGACATAGTTAGTTTGGCTACATCTATTGCAAGGAGCAAGTCTGTTAAGCAGACCTTAATATTCAATAGCCGTGAGTTCAGCATTCTTTACCCATTCGCAATCAACTGAGTGGGACATATGCCTATTATAACAAAACAATTCTCGTATAAGAGGTTGTAAAGGTAGCCGCAGACCCTAGTTATAGGGTATACAAACAGGTCTCGTTGTCTAGATCCTGATAGGGGTTCTCGCCGAGCTTCAGTACCCTCACTATTATATCACTAGGTATCCGATATCTAGCCCTAAAACATAGCAATCATGGTCTCTAGGTGCAGTCTTACATTTCTGACTCGTGTCCTCGAGATGTTTCCTTGTATTCTTAAACAAAATCCCACAACTCAGCAATTGTTGTCTCGACCCTGACAGGGACGTTTTCTATTGATGATAAAGGCCAAATGCATAGCACCCGTCGTAATCGTCGTCATCATCATCATCATCATCATCATCATCATCATCGTCGTCATCATCGTCACCGTCACTGTCACCGTCATTGTCACCGTCACCTTCACCGTCAGCGTCATCGTCACCGTCATCGTCAGCGTCATCGTCATCGTCATCGTCATCGTCATCGTCATCGTCATCGTCATCGTCATCATCATCGTCATCGTCATCGTCATCGTCATCGTCATCGTCATCGTCATCGTCATCGTCATCGTTATCGTCATCGTCATCGTCATCGTCATCATCATCATCATCTCATCATCATCATCATTATCATCATCATCTTCATTATCATCATCATCATCATCATCATCACCATTGTCATCATTATCGCCATCCTCATCGTCATCCTCATCATCATCCTCATCCTCATCCTCATCCATGATAGGACAAAACACGGGTTGGTAGCAACTATGAATGTTAGAAACTCCGAGAAGAAATTTAGAGACTGATAGACAGGGAAAAACGCATCCGGTTCATCCTACAACCAGATTGCCACTGTCAACCCGAGCATAAGAAACAACCACGCTTAGTTAGCTAACACATCCTCCTTCTTGTCATTTTGAGGTTGCTAAGACAAAACCCCCTAGTTTACCGCGCTCTTCTATACTGAGGCACATACAACAATACCCCCGTACTGTTTCTCTTCTGATAACTCTGCTCCATCAATGCCCGTATGCGCTCTGTTGTGCTTGACTTTTCACTTCAGCATTAATATAACATAATTGAGTGGATTTTTATACTCTATCAAAAAGCCTTCTCTACACCATTCATAATGCTTTCCTTCACATGTACAAATGAACAACAATGTTTATGTTGCAATTCGTCGGTCATACCAACAAAAAGTGTTGAAAGTTTTGCTTACACTTCACTTTGCACCTCTGTTCTAGTTGGAGGTTCAAAATTGCACTCTCGTGCTCAAATTCCCCGAAATAAACATGAAAAAGTGTTTCCAATTTTTGTAAGAACTACGAATTTCAACTATCTTTCTCACCTCGATCAATTAATTATAGAAAATGAGAGACATAGTTAGTTTGGCTACATCTATTGCAAGGAGCAAGTCTGTTAAGCAGACCTTAATATTCAATAGCCGTGAGTTCAGCATTCTTTACCCATTCGCAATCAACTGAGTGGGACATATGCCTATTATAACAAAACAATTCTCGTATAAGAGGCTGTAAAGGTAGCCGCAGACCCTAGTTATAGGGTATACAAACAGGTCTCGTTGTCTAGATCCTGATAGGTGCTCTCGCCGAGCTTCAGTACCCTCACTATTATATCACTAGGTATCCGATATCTAGCCCTAAAACATAGCAATCATGGTCTCTAGGTGCAGTCTTACATTTCTGACTCGTGTCCTCGAGATGTTTCCTTGTATTCTTAAACAAAATCCCACAACTCAGCAATTGTTGTCTCGACCCTGACAGGGACGTTTTCTATTGATGATAAAGGCCAAATGCATAGCACCCGTCGTAATCGTCGTCATCATCATCATCATCATCATCATTATCATCATCGTCATCATCATCATCGTCATCATCATCATCATCATCATCATCATCATCATAATCATCATCATAATCATCATCATAATCATCATCATAATCGTCATCGTCATCGTCATCGTCATCGTCATCGTCATCGTCATCGTCATCGTCATCGTCATCGTCATCGTCATCGTCATCGTCATCGTCATCGTCATCGTTATCGTCATCGTCATCGTCATCGTCATCGTCATCATCATCATCATCTCATCATCATCATCATCATCATTATCATCATCATCTTCATCATCATCATCATCATCACCATTGTCATCATCATCGCCATCCTCATCGTCATCCTCATCATCATCCGCATCCTCATCCTCATCCATGATAGGACAAAAAACGGGTTGGTCGCAACTAAATATTTCATTGTCATCGGCATCGTCATCGTCATCATCTTCATCATCTTCACTGCCATTATAATTGTAATCGTCATCATAACGGTAGTCGTGATCGTAATCGTCATTTCCATTGTCATCGTCATCGTCATCCTCATTGTCATCATTATCATTATCTTCATCATCATCGTTATCATCCTCATCATCATCGTCATCATCATCATCACCATCATTGTTATGATCATCATAATCAATATCATCATCATCACCATCATCACATCGTCATCGTCATCGTTATCATCATCGTCATCGCTATCGTCATCCTCATGCATTTTGTATTTTCTCAATACCGTCCCAACGTCTTCCAAGATTGGACCAGAAAACGGATTGGTAGCGAGTAAATATTTCATCACCTAAAACCGAACAACATCTCATTCCATACGTATCATCATACTTTGTTATCTTAACGCAACAGCTTCACGGTTAATTTCTCCCAATATATGCTTGATAAAAAAAGTAAACCGATGTGTAAATACCATCCATGGCGCGTAGTGTACAGAGTGTTTATCTTGCCTTTGTAACTTCTTCAATGAGCCTGAACCACTATGTAGAACTTAACTTCTTAAGTATTGTAGTTCAGTTTGGCCCCACTTAATTTCTCATTGAAATAGACGATTCATCACACCCTTTGGTTAATCATAGGCCCAATACCCATGCCAGATGCATCTTAATGCAACTTAACTCCTGCAAAAACGTTAGGTAAGACCAGTATTGGTGTACTGGTCAAATGTATAGGTTCCCGTCGATTATAGTTGTAGACCACAATAAAAGAACTATGCCGTGTACTCCTTTTGTGGTACTTGTTATAAGATAATTCAACATCATAGAGTTGTAAATCCCAAGATTTCAAGTTTCTAGCCACCTTTGTACGCAACATGTTTCCTAGAGCTCTATTGGTTACCTCTATTGGCCCACCGTATGTGGGTCATAGGCACTTCCAAGGCTCAGTTTCATATTCTTAAGACGCTATATATTCCTCCATATATGACCAAGAACCCGAGGATTTCGGTTAGAGACGATGTTCATCGGTAGACACAGAAAATAATATACCTCTCTAAAGTAGAGAGTAGTGACGTTCATGGTATCGGTTGTTTTTTTTTTGCATGCTACAAAATAAATCATTCAAAAATTGTCAACAACCATGAAGATATAGTCGTTACCTATATGTGTGCTTGGAAATCCAAAAACAAAACCTATGGTCACTCTTTACCACAGTCCTTCTGATATAGATGATGGTAAGTACACCAGCACTGGAAGTCAGACTCTTTCCCACTTGACGAATCTGATACGCGGACACGAAACTAGTAACAATCTTTTTTAAATTAAGGCCAATAAAACTGGAGATATATAAAATTATAAGGTCTGATCCTCGCCACCATTCCCCTTATTATGATTTTCCTGCATCAACATCATTATCATCACCACCACCATCATCATCATCGTTGTCGTCATCATCATCATCATCGTCGTTATCGTCATCGTCATCGTCATTGTCATCATCATTATCTCATTATCATCATCATCATCATCATCATCATCCTCATCGTCATAATCATTGTAATTGTCATTGTATAACCTTATAATTTACTTCAAAAGACAAGGAGAAACTTCCAGCATCAACAAAATCTACCTTAGGTGGAAATTTACTAAAGGTAAATCTAATTTAAACTATATGCATAAGTTTTTAGACTTTTTTAAGTTTGTAGGTGAAGTAAATATTTGTACATGGGATGCAAGAAACATTCTAATATAATTTTACTTACAAGACGAGTGTGGTCGATTAGAGAATTTTCAATGATATTACTTAAATGGAAACTATATTTCAACCTAAAGGTTGAATGTCCAACTAAACATGTTTGGATTATGTTTCCAAATCTTCCCGAGTTCTTATATAGTGAAGGAATTATCGGGAATATATATTCTTCATTAGGTAATCCTTTAAAGGTTTGGATCCTAGGAAAACATTGGGATAAATATAATTGTTGCGAAGCCTTGATCGAGTTGGATGTAATGAGGAAGCTTATCGATAAGGTTTGGATAGGTTTTAAGGATAATGATGGATTCTAGGTGGATATACTATATGAAGATATGCCTCAATACTATCATATTTATTTACATTTAGGTAACAATGAAACAAACTGTAAAATGATTCTAGCACAAATCAGATAACTAAAACCCATCAATCCCTTCAATCTCATATGCTTAACAATGTTATGCCCTCTAAGCAAACTAATAAACGTGTTCCTAAAGTTAAGTTTATCATCTTAAAAAATTATTGATAAAAGATCCCCAAGAAAATTTGAAGGTGAGAGTAATAGGAAACAAAAGAACTCAAAAGAAGAACAAAACCAAAACTATATTATCCAAGAAACATCTCAAAAAATTCGTAAATCGTACGGATAAAACACAATAAAGAAACATCAAATATTTACACGGGTCGTATAGGGAACAAGATAGTTTAGAATAATTTTTAAAAGACACATCAGAGCTTAAAGAAGCATATATAATATAAATTCTATAGTCTATTGGGATAAGTATTACCTTTTAATCCTCAAATTATTATGAAAATCTAGCATCATAACAAAATTCTCCTTAATATAAAACATAAGAAGTCTCTCAGCATCTCTTACTCACAATAAAAATGAAATTTAGCAAAGCTTTTATGAAAATATTAAGCAAGAAAGTAAAGAAAGCTTAAGCTAAAGCAGGTAAAAGTACAATTGGTGTCAAGTGGCTTCAGTTTAAAGGGCTAATTACGATAATCTCTAGTAGTTTTAAATGACTATTAAAATATTTTATTAGAAGTATGAGGAACTAGAAAGAAAGCTACAAAAAGAAGACTCAAGTCAATAAAAAACGTTATGAAAATATTGATTTTATAGCACTTCAAGAGCCCATATTGTTGTTAGTAACCTTGAAAAGCTAGTTAAAAGTATTGGTTTCCAAAACAGTATAACCAATATCAACAATAAAATTTGGTTAATGTGGAAGGATAAGTTAAAAGTGAATATTATTTCGAATCATACTCAATTCAGTCATGCAAATGTTAATCACTAAACAATGGATACAATTTTTATGATAATAATTGTATATGCTAAATGTATAAGGGAACATCGTATAGATATTTGAAATAACTTGAGGAATTTAGCTAATAATTTAGGAGAATGGAATGTGATTGGACACTTTAATATCATGTCTTCATCCCATGAGCAACTTGCATGATTTTTTCTATGTTTGATAAGCGTAGAAGAGTTCAATAACAATATTATAAATTTTTATTTAGAGGAACTAGACTAGAAATGAACTAAATATACATGGTTCAATAATAAGAAGTGGAAGAGGTTAGACATGGAGGTATATAATAGTGTTTGGGCTGATTAATTTCAAGAAACAAGGGTGAAACATATGGAAAGAACATGATCTGATCATAATCCAATGTGTATTACAATATGAGAGGGTCAAAATGATTAAGGTTTCTTTTAAATTTCAAAATATGTAGGTACAACATCAGGATTTTCTAAACATTATAGAACATAACTCTAGAATACTAAAATGGAAGGACAACAAATGTTTTTTTGGAATAAGTTTAAAAAGTTGAAATAGAAGCTCAAAGTCTGGAACTGTGAGCATTTTGGTAACATCTTCAATATTGTATTGCAAGCCGAGGAGGAAGTTAAAACCTTAAAATAATTTTAATGATGTTACCTTCTAAAGTTGAGATCCATGATGTTATCATAAACTTAAATCCATTGAGTCCTACAAGCAATGATGGCTACAATGGTCTTTTTTCAATATTGTTGGCATATTATTAAGAAGAATATTTGTGCTACTATCACTACATTTCTTCAGGGCCAAGCAATCTCTCAAGGTATATCTACTACCATTATTTATCTTATTCCTAAGGTAAATAGCTCGTAAACCTAGAACAACAGCCTATTAGTCTTTGCACTTTTTTAATTAGAACCATATCAAAAATTATAAATAATAGATTATTTTTAGTTATACACATTATATCTCTGAAGAGCAAAGAGGTTTTATCTATGGTATGAATATCCATGGCCAATATCATATTATCTAATGAGTTACCTCATGGCCCTATTAATATGTCAGGGTGGCAACAATATGATTAAAGTAGATACGTCAAAGGCCTTTGACACATTATCATACAAGTTTATTTTTAAGATTATTGAGTTTTTTGCTTTTCGTAGGTCTTTCTTAGACAAAATTTTCTACATAATAAATCAGGTTTATTCTCAATAATGCTGAATGGTGAGACCCATGGATATTTTAAGGCCATAAGACTTTTTATTACAACTTAGGAGTACTTAATTCGAGGTTTAAAAAATTTGTTTGAAACAACAAGTGAAATTCAAATAGAGAATATCTTTAATTATTCATTGTTTAGCCTTTGCGGATAACTAGATCATATTCCCAAATAGCTCAGCTAATAATAGTGACATCTTAGGAAACTTCTTACAACGGTATCAACTAATATAATGACAGAATATTAACAAGGGAAAAACTAAGATTATTACATATACTTGTATAAATCAGTCAAGAACTAGAATATTAGGCTTGCATTATGGCTTTCAGACATGTAACCTGCCTATTTCATGTTTAGGGATCACAATCAATTCTAATAATAAACCTAGAAATTATGATATTTTAATTACAAATATTGGGAGTAAGATTATAGAGTGGGAAGGTAAGAAATTATCATTTGGAGGCGGACTGATTTAAATTCAGTATGTATTAATATCATTTCCTATTTATTGGATTCAATGTTGCCTAATATTTAAAATTGAAATAGACATTATATAAAGGCTATGTAATAGTTCCTATGGTACTCTAAGGAAGCTACCAATACTAGTAACTAGACTAGGCGGAGCAACCTTTGTATGCCTTATGAAGGTATGGTTTAGATCTAGAGAGAATAAAATTCTTTTGTCAAGGTATATGCACAATATATATTTCAAGGATCTCCATCTTCTTCAAGTCACATATTTAAGACATCACTCAATAACATGAAGTAGGCTAATGAATACGCGAGACATAGCCAAAGAATTTATATATTGAAAGGTAAATAAAGTAGAAATAGATTTTTGGATTAAAAGGTGGTGTGACCCTTTACCTTTCATCGTTCTATCAGGTAATGAGAATAACAACTTATACTCAAAGAAAAAAGTCAATACATTCTCGAATAGAAATGGTTGGATATTGGACAAGCTAAAGGCCTTATCTTTACCTTAGGATATCATAAAAATCTAGAAAATCTATATCAAGGACGCAATGGATGATGCAATCAAATGATCCTTATCAACATCCGGTGACTTTGAACACGTTGAGGACCAAAGGCAATAAGTCCAATTTGTATAAGAAAATCTAGAATATATTACACCAAATAAATTCTCTATTTATTATGTAGAATTTTAAACAAATGAATCTTTGTGGACTCAATACTTAAAATGAGAAATTTTTCCTTGGCTTTTGAAATTCGAGTTTTGTGAAGATTCTAAAATTGTAAATCATGTGTTTGTATCATGAAATATATTGAATGTATGGTGTTATTTTTAAGCTCATTTGACATTATCTTAGACAAACATATGACTTTAGCTCGTGTAAGTAGATGTTTGTTCAGGTTTATGAATAAGGATATTCATATTAAAGCTGGTGAGTTTAGATTTTGCCTTAGAAATTATAAGCGAATTCTAGAAAGAGAAAGAGTTAGAGAGATTTTAGAGAGAAAAAGTTTAAGTACAAATGAGTTCACTAGAAAGAAAAAGTGTTCAACCCCTTTATTAGGTAAGCATTGCCCTTTATATAGAGGATCCAAAACTTAGCCTTAAAGTGAAATTTGTTACAAAAGATGACAAGTTGCTCTTTAGTCCTTAACAATAATACACAGTCACAAATGTTCTCTAAAACTTAAATTATTTATAGTTTAAGGACTAAACTTATATCATTTTCAGTTTAGTCCTTAAATTTACATTATTTACAATTTAGTCCTTAAAATCCTACTTACATATCAGTAGCCCCGTAGTTCTCCTGTCAGTAAATTAATAAGAACATAAAATATCTTCAAATTCTTCCATAAGTCGTATCAGTGGTTGTGATACAAGCTCGAAGTCCAAAAATCAATAAGAAAATGTAAATTCAAAGCCAAAATTTTTAGTAAATTTGAAAGAACCAAAAATAAATGCAAATTTGAAGTAGCAAAAAAACAGATATAAATTCGAATTCAATTGTTTTCCTCGAATCATTATGGAAGTAAAACTTTAAAATGTAATCATCGACTTTTATAAAAAGTGTACACAAATATAACCTTTTCATATTACCGTTCAAATCGATCATGACTATATAACTTCTAGACCCATAGCTAGATGTCTAGTCTAACAGATATGGAACTCCTAATCTGCTCACCGCTTTGTATTCTGTCCTGTCACCATCAGGTTCATTTCCACTTTACACGTCTTCCCATCTTTCTAAAAATTCAATAGTAGCATTAATTTTATTCTCACAACACAAATCACTTGAGAGATAATTCAAACACTTGGCTACCTTCACCGCATTCTTCATCTTTTCCAATATCTTCTTTAGATAAACGAAGCTTTCTAATCAACTTAAAAAACATAAAATCCAAGACTAAGATACCAAAAAAACCAAAATCTCCAGAACCTGATAACAACATAGTCTTCGGATCGTACGAATACTTTTGTATTACCCAAAAAGCGGATGAATATAAAGCTGCAGGATTAATCAATAGCGCTCATGTTGGAACAACCACCAAAACAACTTACTACGGAAATTTCAATCAAACTAAAATTATTTCTTTCTCTTCGTCTCCGATAACCAAAGAACATCCCTCTTCAAAACGTTCTAGTTCCTAAAACATCTCGAGTCTCTTCTTCTCAAATTAAAGTTTATCGTTTGATTATTGGAGAATCTTCTTCAAAACAAATATCAAATACTCCTTCTTCAAATCATCCTTCAACAATCAGAAAAAGAAGAAATTTTATAGCCATGGGACGATTCAAAAATCATTCCAACTCCTCCCCCTTCGAACCCAAGTATCGAAGCTTCTCCTCGGAGAGAAATAACCAGGGAAGTTCGTCAAGCAAATAATCCTTCACAAGAAATTGTGGATCCATTGCCTTAACAAATTCCTTCTCAATCTGGAGAAGAAACATCAAGAGCCAATGAAGTTGATTCTGAGGCTACCAGAATTGATCATGAAGCTGAATCCGATGACGAGAACTTAGAAAATACCCGTAAGCCTCGGAAAAAGAAAGAAACTTGCTTTTTTTTCTGAAGAAGAAAGAGCTGCAGTTGGCAGAAATTTAAGGGATCTCGAGGCTAAATACATCATTCAACTAAAAAAACAATGGGGAATGGGAGATAACATAACAGTTTGACTTCCTAAAGAAGGATAAACTCCCTTAGATTGCAAAAGACGATGAATTAGTAGTCTACCCCAAAATCATCAATTGGGGTTTTCGATTTCTACTGGACCCTATGATCGTGGAATACTTCGAACTTCTCAACTTATGCCCTACTCAAGTGACACTGAATCAATGGTTCAAACTTATGTCAGTTATAATGGCATCTCGACTATCCAAGATTCCAATCAACATCAAGGATTTCATTTCCTTAACTCAATTATCGAAAGGTCTGAAGCTGCCCTTCTACTGCCTCACTCTGGTGGATGACCTAAAAATCATCAATGATCTCTCAGAAGCTGATAAATTCTGGAAGCAAAAGTTCATCTTCATTTTATGAGAATGGGAGAACTATAACGAGATTTCTGATGCTAACCCATCAAAGCTAAATCTTAACAAAACTCAAAGATGATCAATCTTTGATAAGTTGTTAAGATAGTTTTATTCAAAGATGAATAAACAACCATTGGCCAAAAAACGAATTGTATTGATAATATTGAATATGTACACAACACCTAGTTAAAACCTTCATGGGCCAACAGGGTAAGAAAGAGTGCGACATTCAAAAGTGAAAATTCTAAAATACAAAGACAAATCTATTCCGAATAAAGCTTCAAGTGTTGTATATTCTATGGATGTTGAAGCATCCTCCCTTCAAAATCATAAAGATAATAAGACACTGACTTTATCCTTTCAACAACTATATAGGGCCATTCCTAGTTTGGAGCAATTTTTCCAAGGCTTTTCTCCTTTGTGTACATGAATAATTTTCTCAAGACCTTATCACCTTCTTTGAATTCTCTTCTCTTCACCTTCGAATCATATATATTCCTCATAAGAGTTTCATAATGGATTCAAATGAGCTCGAACTCTTTTTTCCTTAATCAAATCTAATTTTTCCCTTCTAACTTCATCATTGGATCTTTCAGAATATTGGTTTATCCTAAAAGATGACATCATAGATTCTATGGGGCTGGCTGCATCTATTTCGTATGCCAAAGCAAAAGGAATCTCTTTTGTAGCCTCTCTAGGAGTTGTTTGATAAGCCCAAAACACCTTTTGCAAATAGTTTGGCCATTTTCCTAACGCCCCCGTCAAATGTTTCTTCAAGCCATCTAAAATTGTTATGTTTGTTACCCCCACTTGTCCATTAGATTGAGGATGAAAAGGCGCAAAAATACATTGTTGAATTCCTTTCGAAGTGCAAAATGAAGCCATCTCTTATTTATTAAATTGAGGGCCATTATCTGTTGTAATCTTCTGAGGAACTCCAAAACGAAAACAAATTTTATTCACAATAAACTTGATCACAACATTTTCCTTTGTCCCTGATAGCGGTTCTTCCTTGGCCCACTTTGTAAAATAATCCACCGCTACAATTATTATCCGTCTTCCTCAAGAAGAAATCGACAAAGGACCCACCAGATTTATCCCTCATCTATCAAATGGTACCACCTCGGTTATAGACATAAGCGGCATCGCTGGCTTGTGAATAGCATTAGCAAATCTATGACAAGTATCACAACTTCGAATTAAATTCTTAGCATCATGCATAATTGTAGGAAAATAGAACGTTGCAAGTAAAACTCGTCGTGATAAAGTTATTAAACCTGCAATGAGCTGACCCTTCACCATCATACAATTATGATAACACCTCTTGTGATTCTTGCTTGGCTAAACATCGTAATAATGGCCTGCTTAATGCATTTTTATACAATATTCCATCTAACACTATATATTCAAAGGCTTTACCTCTCAATTTTTTGGCCAACCTCGAATCATTAGGTAATGTTCCTTGAGTAAAAAAATTAAGAATATCTGCTCGCAAATCACTTCGATTATTTCATATGTAACAAAGAATTCCTCTGTTCATTCGTATTGATTAAGTTGAGTAACAATTGAAGGATTTTTTTATAACAAAATCCAAGGATATTCTTCCTTGCAATCAATATTTGCTAAAGAATCAGCCACCATGTTACTCCCTCGACCAATATATTACACAACAACATTGTTAAAAATAAGCAATAAATTTCGAACTTCCCGAAGATATAAAATCAAACGATCCTTCCCTGCTTCGAAAAATCCAGATACATGATTTGCTAACAAGTGAGAATCCGTTTCCAAGCGTATTGAACTTGCTCCACAAATTTTTGTCAATCTTAAACCCGCCAAAGCAGCTTCGTCTTCAGCTTCATTGTTTGAACCATGAAAACCAAATTTAATATATTAAATCGTCTCTTCAGTTGGAGCTATTAACAGAACCCCAACACTGCATCCTGAAACACTGAATCCTCCATCTGTTCGAACAACCCACCTCAAATTTACTGGTATGTCTTCTTTACTTTCTTCCAAGTTCGATCTGCTCTAATGGAATTCAACAAAAAAATCTGCCAATGCTTGCGCCTTTATGGTTGTTCGAGGTATAAATAAAATATCATAGTCCCACAACTCCACTAACTACTTGGTCATTCTCCCTGAAATATCAGGTTGTTGTAAAACATTTTTCAAAGGGAATGAAGTTCAGACTTCAATAGTGTGAGCTTCAAAATATAGACGCATCTTCCTAGCAGCAATTAACACTTCTAATGCCAATTTTTCTAATTTCAAATATCTCTTTTATACTGCCACTAAACTTTTACTAATGTAGTACACCGACTTCAGAACTCCTGAATCTTCACTAATTAACACTGTACTTAGTGCAAAATCTGATACCGTAATGTAAAAAAAGAGTTTCTCCCCATTTCGAAGTTTTGACAATAATTCTGGTGATGATAATTTTTTTTTTCAACGTTGTCTCATATTCCGATGTCCATTCAAACCTGCTTGGTCCTCGTAAAATTTGAAAGAAATGAAAGCATTTGTCAGAAAATCTAGAAATAAATCGATTAAGTGTTGCTAACCTTATTGTCAATATTTTGCACTTCTTTGATAGACCGAGGTAAATTCATTTTTATCAAGGCTTTCAACTGTTCTGGGTCAGCTTCTATTCCTTTTTCACTGATAAAAAAAACCAAAGAACTTCCCTGACCGAACTCTGAAGGTACATTTTTCAGGATTTAGTTTTAACCTGATTGCCCTTAAATTCCAAGAAGCTTCATTTAAATCATTAAGATGCAATTCATCCTTTGAAATTTTAACCACCATATCGTCTATATATACCTCCATATTCCTTCCAATCTTAGTAGCAAAATCTTTATTCATCAACCTTTGATAAGTGGCTCCAGCATTTTTCAATCGAAAGGGCATAACCCTATAACAGTGCAAGCCCCTATTAGTTATGAAAGTTATGCATTCTTGATCTTTTAGATCCATTTGAAATTGATTGTATCCTGCAAATGCGTCCATGAGATTAAAAATCTTATTGCTAGAGGTAACAATCAGATGATCTATTTGAGGAATAGGAAATGGATCTTTGGGACAAGATCGATTCAAATCTGTAAATTCCACACACATTTTCTATTTCTCATTCTTATTTTTGACCATTACCGAATTTTCTGTGCACAAAGGATATTGCAACTCCCTTATGTGTCCGACCATAGATAACCGATCCACCTCGGCAACAATTCTTCTTCTTTTTCCGAGGAAAATGCTCTTCTTTTGTGAATAATTGGCTTCACCTTCAGATCAATTGCCAAGCTGTGACGAATTACCTGAATTGGTACTCATGTTACATCTTCTGTCCTCAAGACAAAGACATCTAAATTAAAAGATAAAAAATCTAACAGTTGTCGATGTAAAAGCGGGGTTAATAAGTTTCCAATTCGAAGCACTTTCCCTTCAGAAAAAGTAAATTTATACATTAAGTCTCCATTACTGGATCCTCGTATCCGAAGTGCAGTGGCATAAAATTCCCTACCTACCTTCTGGTCGCCTCGAACAACCCTAATCCAATCTCCAACCACATACTTAAAACATTGATGAACTGCGGATACAACCCCATACATTCTTGAAAGCCATGATCTTCCAAAAATAACATTGTAACTCGTTGGACAGTCGTCCACCACAAAAAAATAGTTGGACCTTTTTCTTAAATGGTCCTTTTCCCAAGCTTACTTGTCCCTCGAATTCCTCGACAACACGAGCTGTTACATCCGTAAATCCTATAATTGTCCAATCTGATTGAGAAATCTGAGGTGGATTTTTCATTCTAGCATAGGTTGACTTAAAAAGGACATTACCAGAATTGCCAATATAAACAAGCACACGTCAAATTTTGACGTCAGCCACCTCTACTCCAATAACCACAACATCTTCATGTGGCCTTGTTGTACTTCGTAAATCATCCTCATCAAACAAAATAAAAGAAATATCCTTATTTCCATACAAATGTGTAGACATCTTCCCTTCAATTTGAGTTGTGAGATTGACAATATGTCTCTTCCTCGAACTATCCGAATTGTCAGTCATCAAATCGCCTCCGAAAATGGCTAACGACTCAAAGAATTTACATAAATCTTGTACATGCCTCTTTTCTATGGGCTCTTCAACTGCCATCAAAAGCAACATGTTCAGATCCTTCTCCATATATTAAGAAGAAGCATCAAATGGTTCAACCTTTGAATCTAAAATCATCAAATTCTCAGCTGGAGCAGCCTTCGAAGTTGATGTCACATTATTTTTTGTACCGCTCCCTTACGACTTCACATAAGTGAGGAGCTTCCAATTTTTTATCAAAGTTTGAACCTCTTTTTTCAAAGCAATACAATTATTGGTATCATGCCCAATATCCTCATGATATCTACAAAATTTGTGGTTATTTTCCTCCCTCGGCCTACTAATTGGAGTTGGCTTCCTAAAATTTACAAAGCTCTTTGTCTTATCCCAAATCACAACTATATTCTCTGTCAGATTAGCATAATACTATGGTTTAACCCATTGATTTGGCCTTGGCCTCTTATAGTTGTAAGATGGAGCGTGTTTTGAATATACACCACTCCAATGAGGCAAGTTGTTATTCTTTTGTTTTGTCTGTTGATTACCATTTCCATTCGAGGGTTGCCCTTGGTTATTGGCCGCCTGATTCGAATTCTTTAAAGTGTTAACCGGTCCCTATCGGATCCTAGTTGACTCCTCGACTTTAATTAGATCCTCAACTTGAGCCATCAAAGATCCAAAAATTAAGGCTCTTCTCTTTGTAGTCTCATTGGCCAGATCCCCTAGAAATAATCCTTGGAAAAATGCTAAGATCGCCACATTCTCTTCACAGTTGTCTAAAATAGCTTTGGTCAAAACGAATCTCTTCTTATAATCTTTCAACTTCTCTTCAAGTTCCTGCTAGCACTAAATAATGGTATCCCCATTTGCTCTCATTTTTTTACTTCCCACAAACTACCTTTGAAAAGCAGTGTAAAAATCTCTAACATTTGAAATGGACCCCCTCAGAATACGATTGTACCATTTCAAAATTTCTCCCTTGAAATTCTGCGAAAATGCACGACACACCAGCCGGTTGTCATCTTCAAAGTTCATCATATAGTTCTTAAATTGTTCGATATGATCATCGGGATCTTACATCCCATCGAACGTTTCCACTTTGGTAATATCCAAACGCTTCGGAAGCGTTATAAGGAAAATTTCACTTCTCAACAGAGAGTTTTCCCAGTTGATATCTTGAACAAACTGATCATCTGTTCCCATTACAGCATATCGATTTCAATCAGTCTCAGCATATTGATAAGAAGTGTTTCCTTCACACCATGTAGAACGAGGAACGTTATCTCTTTTAGATTTGCTTTCTTTTATATGCTTCCTCGACTGCTCTATGTCTGATTCATCTTTTAAAGAACCTTTGTATCTTTTCAAACCCGACGCAGAGCTTTCTACCTCTTCATCACTAGAGGTTATATACTTTTGTTTATCTTTTTTACCCTTGCGAGAGGAATAGCGCTCTTTAGGAGATACGAAACACGCTTTTTATGCTCAAATTAGCTCACTGATGGGCACAAGACCGATCAGATTGATCTCCCAAATCAATCATTTAATTCTCTTGTCAAACCTCGGATTTAATATTCGCCGAGTGAACTTTTTGTTCTCGTCGTTCACAGTTTTCATTGAGCGCATTTATCTTGTCTAAAAGCTGATTCATACGCACCTCAATGTCTGATTGAGTATGGACCAAAGATGATCCATCCAGCCTATTTTCCTCTCTTTGCAAATCATGTTTTAAAGTTTTCATCGCTGATCGAAGCGAATGATTGTTTTCGGGATTCATTTTATAAGCTTTGAACAAAAAACATAGCAAGACTGTATCAAAATCGAATATATAAAGTCACAGATTCTTAATTATGTCGACAGTGGAGTCGCCAATTTGGTGAGTTTAGATTTTGCCTTAGGAAATTATTATAAGTGAATTCTAGAAAGAGAAAGAGTTAAGAGAGTTTTTAGATACATAAAGTTTAAGTAGAAATGATTTTAATAGAAAAAATGTTCAACTCCTTTATTAGGTAAGCCTTGCCCTTTATATAGATGAACCAAGACTTAGCCTTAAAGTGAAATCTGTTACAAAAGAGGATAAATTGCTCTTTAGTCCTTAACAATAATACAGAGTCACAAATGTTCTCTAAAACTTACATTATTTATAGTTTAAGGACTAAACTTACATTATTTACAGTTTAATCTTTAAATTTACATTATTTACAATTTAGTCTTTAAAATTCTACTTCCATATCAAGAACTATTATCCCTCTTATTATATGTTGGGTATTGTGGAGAGCTAGAAACAAGGTTAAGTGTAATAATCAAATATATAAACACACATCTAGTTTTATTATTATTTATATGAAACATATTCTAATAGGATTGGATTATGCTAAATTGTTTAACGGTGTCATTAGTCTAAAGACTAATGTATTCAATATTGCTATTGAAAAAAGGTTGTTTTAATCAAGTATCCAAGAAAACAAAATGTACCTTCTTAATTGAATACCTCCATTAATCAATAAATACAAGTTGTACATTGATGGTTCATGTGGGCTATATGGTAATGCGAGTGGCGGTGGTCTGATAAGAAACAACATAGGTGAGATAATTACTCGTTTTGGTAGACTATACCACAAACTCATTCCATTTTGACAGAGACAATGGTTTTATTAAATGATATTTTGATTTGCAAGGATTTGAACCTCCGTACCCTATACACATAAATTGATATAGATCCTCTTTTAGCTTGTTGCTTAGAGTTAGTGCATCAAATATAATCATTCTTCATATGCTCACGGATTAGAATAAGGTAATTGATTGGATTGCTTATATGAACATGAAATGTATAAAGATTGATTTTAATCATAATCAAGCTCCCAATTAACTAATGGAAGTCACTTTGTTAGAAACCATTAGTCATAAAGCTAGAGGATTAATTAACTATAATGTAAGATCTCATTTTGGAATCTAATCGTTTTTATTCTAGATAATAAGATCTATATATTTTTATATTTCAATGGTTACAGTACTACAAAAAAATTATAGCAGGTTTTTATCTGACTATTCCTATGTTGGTTAGCTGTTCATTTTGCAGGACTTGTTTCCATTAAACAAGTTACTTTTACGATGAAGCTGGAATCAACAAAACATAAAGGAGTGATTATTAAAGCTGGAAATTATAGTTTGATTAGACGGATGAATCGAAAAAAATTTGAAATCAGTTAACTAAATTCAGTTAAACACCTTATATCAAGTATTGTTTGACATCCACTGTTGTTGAACCAGAGTATAGTACCCCCGAAATGTACTATCAAAACTGAGCGTTAATTAAGTACTCTTGTAGATATACCCAAAAATATGATAGAGTGAGAATAAAGTACAAGCAAATACATAACAAAGCTTAAGGAATCATGGTTGTTATTTATGTTTAGGAAGATAGGAAGGTTAATTCTGGATGAAATAATGAAGGAAGATGAAGAAAGTTTTCCTCAAATTCCTATGAAAGGAAAATTTTAGTTAAAAGACATAAAACAACTTATATTCCTAAAAAGCTTTTAGTTCAAATTTTTATAAATATTCTGATGGTTTATTAAAATTTAACTTGGCAATCTTTTATGGATTGCAGTTGTCATAAGAAAATACATGTGGTATTAATTTAACAACTAACCAAACATAAATGGCCTCCACAATTTTATATTTTTAGTTATAAATAAAAAGGTTACTTTTGTTTTAAAAAATGCTACATTTCATGAAATGACAAAGTTCACTAAAGGGGTAATTGGTGATGCAATTTATTGTAGGACCATTACCCACCATAAAATGTAGTAGAATTTTTTGTTTCGTTGTTAGGTTTCTGCTGATATGAGTTAACAGTATGATATTATATGTGAACAATCTCATTTTATAGTCCACCATATAGACGGATACATATCGTTACACATGATGATGACGACGATGGTGACGATGATGATAACGATGATGATTGATATGGAAGTAGGATTTTGAGGATTAAATTGTAAATAATATAAATTTAAGGATTAAACTGTAAATAATGTAAGTTTAGTCCTTAAATTACATCTAATATAAGTTTTAGAGAACATTTGTGAATATGTTTAATTATTAAGGACTAAATAGCAATTTGTCCTCTTTGTAACATATTTCTCTTTAAGACTAAGTCTCGGCTCCTCTATATAATGGGAAATGCTACTGTAATTATTGAACACTTTTTCTACTGAACTCATTTGTACTTGATTTTTCTCTCTTCAAAAATTATCTAACTCATTCTCTCTCTAGAATTAACTTATAACAATTTACTAAAGCGAAACTCATACTCACCAAATTGTCGACTCCGCTCGGGACTGAATAAACAGAATCAGTGACTTTATCTTTTCGAATGTGATACAATCTTGTTGTACTTTATGCTCAAAATTAACACGATGAATCCCGAGAACAATCCTTCACTTCAATCGGTGATGGAAACTTTGAAAGATGATTTACAGAGAGACGGAAATAGGCCTGATGGATCATTTCAGATCCAAACTCAATCTGATATTGAGGTGCGAATGAACCAGCTTTTAGATACGATAAATGCATTAAATAAAATTATGAACGAAGAGAACATGAGATCCACTCGGTGAAGCTTAAATCTTAGGTTAGGCAAGAAACAGAAAAGACTAAGATGGGAGACAATTCTGATCAATCTCATGATGATTAACAAGCTAAAACTAAGCATAAAAAAGCATCTTTTGTGTATCATAAAGAGCGATATTCATCTTGCAAAGGGAAAAAAGATAAGCAGAAGTATATAACCTCTGGTGATGATGAGGTTGAGAGATCAGCTTTGGGTTTTAAGAGATACATAGGTTCTTCAAAAGAGGAATCAGACAAAGATCAGTCGAGAAAACATAAAAAGAAAAGTAAATCTAAAAGGGATAATGTTCCTCGTTCTACATAATGCAAAGGAAACACTTCGAATCAGTATGGTGAGACTGATCGAAATCTATATGTTACAATGGGAGCAGATGATTAGTTTGTTCAAGGTTTCGGCTGGAAAAACTCTCCGTTGATAAGTCAAATTCGCTCCATAACGCTTCCAAAACGTTTTGACATTTCCAAAGTAGAGAAGTTCGATGGGATGCAGGATCCCGATTATCACATCGAAGAGTTCAAGAACTATATGATGAACTTCAAAGATGACGACTGGCTGGTGTGTCGTCCATTTTCACAGAGTTTTAAGGGAACAACTCTAAAGTGGTACAATCGGATTTCGAGGGGGTCCATTTCAAATATTAGAGATTTTTATACTAAATTTTGAAGGAAGTTTGTGGGGAGCAAAGAGATAAGAGAAAATGGTGATACCATTATTCAATGCAAGCAGACACCTAGAGAGAAGGTGAAAGATTACACAAAGACATTTGTTTTGACCAAAGCTAGTTTGGACAACTATGAAAAGAATGTGGCGATGGCAACTTTTCGCCAAGGATTATTGTCAGGGGATCTGTCCAATGAGACTACTAAGAGAAGAGCCTTAAATTTTTTAGCTTTGATGGCTCAAGTTGAGGATCAGATTAAAGTCAAAGAGTGAACTAGAGTCGAAGGAGGACCGGTTAGCACTCCAAATAATTCGGGACATGCGGCCAATAACCAAGGGCAGCCCTCGAATGGAAATGGTAATCAGTAGTCAAGACAAAAGAACAACAACTTATCTCCTCGGAGTGGTGAATATTCAAATCACGCTCCATCTAACACCTATAGTAGGTCTAGACCAAATCAATGGATCAAACCAAAGTATTATGCTGATCTGACAGAGATTATAGTTGTGATCTGGGACAAGACCAAGAGCTTCGTAAATTTTAGGAAGCCAACTCCAATTAGTAGGCCGATGGAGGAAATGAATAACAAGTATTGTAGATATTATGAGGATATTGGGCATGATACCAATGACTGCATTGCTTTGAAGAAATAGGTTCAAACTTTGATCAAAAATGGAATTCATCTGAATTATGTAAAAACGCAAGGGAACAGTCCGAAAAATAATGTTGTATCAACTTTGAAGGCTGCACCGGATGAGAATTTGATGATTTTAGATTCAGAGGATGAACCATTCGATGCTTATTCTGAGTATGTGGAGAAAGATCCAAACAGATTACTTATGATGGTTGTCGAGGAGCCAATAGAAAAGGGGTGTATGCGGGATTTATATTAATTTTTTGAAGCGTTAGCGATTTTTGGAGGTGATTCGATGACTAGTAATTCAGATAGTTCCAGGAAGAGACATGTTGTTAACTTGACAACTCAAATAGAAGGAAAAAAGTCCACACATCAATATGGAAATAAAGCTATTCCTTTCATTTTGTTTGATGAGGATGATCTACGATGTAATGCGGGATCACATGAAGATGATGTGGTTATTTGAGCAGAGGGGGCTGGCGTCGAAATTTGACGTGTGCTGATTGACACTGACAGTTCTTCTACCTCAGGTAATAAAATTTTAACTTTCATGGACACTTTTGCAGGTTATAATCAAATTCAAATGAATCCAAAAGATCATTTAACTTTGTTGGACGCTTTTGCAGCAATAAAAGCGTAAGCACTAGCAGAATTTTTTGTTGAATTCTATTTGAGTCGATAAGATGAGGAAGAAAGTAAAGAGGATAATCCAGTAAATTTGAAGTGGGTTGTCCGAACAGATGGAGGTTCTAGTGTTTCAGGGTGCAGGGTTGGGGTTCAGTGAATAGCTCCAACTAGAGAGAAGATGATTCAATCTATTAAATTTGGTTTTCATGCTTCAAACAATGAATTTGAGGAACTAGGCGGGCTTCTGATATGGAAGTGGGATTTTGAGGATAAATAATGTAAGTTTAGTCCTTAAATTACATGTAATATAAGTTTTAGAGAACATTTGTGATTATGTATAATTATTAAGGACTAAATAGCAATTTGTTCTCTTTTGTAACATGTTTTACTTTAAGACTAAGTCTTGGCTCCTCTATATAAAAGGGAAGGCTACTCTAGTAAATGAGGTGAACACTTTTTTCTACTCAACTCGTTCGTACTTGAATTTTCTCTTTCTAAAAATTATCTAACTCATTCTCTCTCTAGAATTCACTTATAACAATTTACTAAAGCGAAACTCAGACTCACCAATAATGACGACGATGATGATATACTAACTATATATATAACCACCAATAAATCCTAATACAAACATAAGCATAGATATATCCATTTAGCAAAACACTATATTCTCTCTTAATCTCTCTACGGGTTCCTTATATTTTGAGAAATGCATGGAATGAGAGTAACAACCATGATCGCGGGGTTGATCTAGGATTTTTTATTCTAAAACAAATTCAAGAAAATATAACCAAATACTTCCTCCAGTTGTATAATGTTTTTTTATAATATATTTTGATGATATTTTCTATCTTTTTTATTTTTTTTAACAATTATTTTTCTTTGATGATAAATTCTTTTATTCGTATCAAGGAATGACCTATTAAGAAGTATGTTCTATTATTAATTACATTGAATTCTACTTTTATACTTTATTAAATGCTTAACATAATTTGTTTTTAACCTTTTCGAAATAGTTTCCTTGTCATTTTACTTTCAAAACAATATGTTTCCAAATGGATGAATACAATTTTGTTACATTTTTTTATACTTATTTCTTTTATTCATATGATAATTATCAAATTTTTTTAGATAATTTTTACCGATCTCTTTTGATTTCGTTATGCCTGCCAACATACTATTTTCTGTCGACAATTTAAATTTTTGAATGAAAAAGTGACAGCATCCCTTAAATTTGAAGAAGGATCATCAATACTTCAACAATAAATTACCATTGGAGATGTTTTTGGATAAATAGAAACGGAAAATAAAGGTCAAAAAACCTAAAACATATTTGGAACACTGTTTGTCAACAAAATACAAGAAAATGAAAAACTTCAAATAATCAACAAGCATTTAAAAGAAGAAAATAATAGTGAATGATGAAATAAAAAGCTTTTAATAAATTATAATAACGTCATTGAAAATATAAAGGAAAAGTTGAGCAGATTAATTTTAGATAATCCTAAGAAATTTCTAGGAGTAGGAAAAATATCAATGTTAATGAAATTATTTTTCTGTAACAATTTTCATACCACATTTATAGGACCTTACTCGAATCCCCTCCTCCGCAAATATCAAAAGAATATGTCGGAGGCTCTTTTATCTTCTAAGAAGATTTTTCATATAATAACTCTCTTATCCCTAATGATATCATTAGTATTGAAGATGTTAATACTAAAGAAAACAAATTCTCATCGAAGACTAGCAACAATATTACGGAGAAGTTGGAAGAATCTCAAAACTGATCTCGTATTGACAAAAATGCTTGAATTGTATAATTTTATTTGTGTGATAATTTAATTGTTTAAAAAAAATAAACCCACTTCTTCTTACTATTGTTGTCTGGTCTCTACTAGGGCCTTTAGTTTTATGCTTATTTTATGGTCATTTACCTTTCAATACTTATTCATACTCAAAATTTAATTTTGGATTGTTATATATATATATATATATAAAATAAAAGAGTTATGAAGATTAATTTTTGAATTTAAATAAATTATATATATATATATATATATATTATTTTTTAAAATTCTTTAAAAGATATAACCAAATACTCTTCTCGACGGTATTATATTTGCTATAAGATATTTTGGTGAGAATATTTTTAAGTACTATTTTTATTTTATATTTAAGTAATTTGTTTTCTCGATGATAATTTTTTTAAATCGGTGAAGGATAATTACAATGGCTTATTAAGAAGTGAGTTCTTTATTAATATACTCATTAAATTATACTTTTATATTTTATTATATGCTTACAATAATATTTATTTACCATTTTCAATGGCTAAGACAATTTTCAAATAGTTTTACCGTCATTTCATTTCCAAAACTTTCTGAATAAACACAAAAACATATTTCCTAAACACAAAAACATATTTCCTGTTATTTTTTATTTTTGAAATATTTGAAATCCTCATTTTCAATATCATTAAATATGTTAGAAAATAACATAACCTCTTAATATTTTCAGATGATATTATCACTTTGAATATCATTAAATATGTTTAAAAATAGCATAAACTTTTAATATTTTCAGAAGATAACCAAGTTGTTGTCACTAATTATATATTATAACACCTCTTTTTGTTTTGAAAAATAACATGGTCTATTACTCTTTTTGGATGGACTTAGCTTATTGCATTAGTTGGTGTGTATTGTCAAAATTAAAAGCTAGATGAGGCTTATAACCATGATCATTATTTAAGGCCTTTACAGTCTGGCCTTATATTCGTCTTGATTGAATACGTAAGCTCTTACGCTTGCTAACTGGGCTTAGCTTACCGCCATATTCTCTTACTAATTGAATTATACTATTACTTGGTATATCATACTATTAGTTAATTATTTAAACTATTAAAGCTAAAAATATATGTTAACAAAACATTTAGCATATTATTATTCGTCGCATAAAATGATTATTTGTTGAAAAGTACTCTAACTATATTATTTATTTACATAAATAATAATTATACAATGAATATTTAACAATCAATACCCATATAACATTCCACTTAAAATATTTCTTCTTACAATACCTTATATTTTGAAAACTACTAATATTTGTTATTGTAAATTTCTTACAATGCATCATCAAAAGATAACTTTATTACTAAAAATCTCATAGCCAAATCTTTAATATTTCAAAGAACTTTCAACTTAACATCTTCTAAACAAGGGTTATGGCGTAATATTTTATGACATACAATTTCATCAAGGATGAAACCTACATGTAATTTGTAACGTCTTATATTTTTAAAAATCTGATAGCAAAACTTCATCATTTAACAATTACTATTCACATGCTTCATATGACCCAACCATATATCTTTATTCTTGAATTTCACTCACTTATACTCCATAAACACTTTATTTTAACTATTTTTGAAACATAATTTTTTTTACTTCCAATTTTATTCTATTGCATCAAGAATGGAAGTTCAATAGTTTAATTGTGACTGAAGGGTTTTACTTTAAACAATTTTTTGAAACACTGAATCACGATCTTAATGCAAGTCACAGAATAAAGTGACAAACTTTATAGTGAAGAGTTTTTAATCAAATAGGAGGAAATAAATCATGTAAAGAGATATATCCATCATGAATAAAAATTATCACTTTTATTTTTAGATATTATATTGGTAATAGTTTGTGAGAAAAAAAACGCAACAAATTCGACGTCATTTATGGAAATGTCTCACAAAAACAGGTCCACTTAAATTGTACAATGGTAGTAACTAGGTCTGCATTCAAAAGGGATTTTGCTGATGTGAATCCACATGGTACCACCAGGTAATCGTTCAAGGCTCAGCAAGAAATGTGTCGGTTGCAGATTTCCCCTTTCAGGCAAACATGGCAGTAGACAACGCCGCACACATCCTCATAGTCGTTAACGATTGTCCAACAAATGGAGTAGCTACCTGCGATCAGACAACGCCGCACACATCCTCATAGTCGTTAACGATTGTCCAACAAATGGAGTAGCTACCTACGATCATAGGCGGAGCTACGGTGGGTTTCATGGGTTCCTAGAAACCCACGATTTTTATATATATTGTATTAGTAAGCATTCAAATACACCCTATCCCAGTGGAAAAGGCTGAGGTAGGAACCCATACTTCATGGGTTTTAACCTCAGCTCCTACTCTTTCTTCCCTTTTAAGGATCACACTATCCTAATTAAAGTTGTTTTTAATGCAATCCAAATTCAAGTAAAAAAACATAAATAACAAAAACTAATCTAATTAAGTTAAATAATTATATTAAAATATAAATAGAGTTATTAACTAATCAAATAAAAACATATATATAAATAAAACGATGGATAACACTAACCTAAGGAAATAAATAAATATAAAACATATACTTTTCAAAGATTGTTTAACCCTTTTTCATATATATTATTTTTGACTTTTAACAAGAACCTAATTTTAACACTAGTCTAAGTAAATTAAATTCAAGAACATTAACTATATCATAGATTTGTCTCCAAAAATTTCAAAAGAACATTGACTATATCATAGATTTTCAGTTTCTCGAATCCTACAGATCTCAACACAATCAAAGACGTGTCAAGATGCACACATTATACGAATATAAGTAAAACAAAACTAAGATAAAAAGACCTAAATGTGAGGCGATAACCTTGGTGTTCATGATTATAGATTAACAAAATACCGAAGAAAATAACCAATACATAAGGGATTCATAAATGAAAAAACACTAGTTAACCAAACAAACCAAAAAAAATAAACAAACATGGTGGATAAAAGCTTAAAAATTCTATTTTCTGTTATTTTATTTTTCGACAATAACCAGGACCCCATAAGGATCAAATCCTGGCAACACCACTATCTGCGATGATCTTGGTCTAACTACAATCCCCCATGATATAGTTGGGGTAGTGAAGGAATATGGAACCGCTCGATGAGCGAACATAGAAAATCAGGATGCACTTGTTTCCCTATACGCCATACACATGTTGCAGTACCAGATAAAAGAATTAAGGCGCGAACAACTAAGAGTGATAAGATCAAGAGGCAAATGTCACGTTCACAAAGATGACCGACACGCTGCATAAGATTACTATAAAAGTGTTGGAGGACGAGAAGGAGAATCAACCGTAACTTAGGGAAGCCAGCAGGCATCAAAGTAAAAGAATGCTTAGCGATTGTCGAAGAAGAGGACAAAAGTAGGAACATAAAAAAGAGACCCTAAGGCCAAGAGCGCATTGATGAGACGGATCGCGATGCGGAAAAGGGTGATAAAGAAGAAATGGCAATATAGTACGACTAAAAACATCCCAAAATGGTCGCATATATACTCAAAGAATCCCCTTTCATTGATAAAATCTTGGAAACAGGCCTCTGACTAAAATTCGATCCATTCGAGTTACATGCTTATGATAGAACTAGAAAATCGAAGTGACATCTTCAGAAATTATGCAATATGATGATGGTTTTCAATGTTGATGGTAATGAGGAGCCAAAGAAGGAAAGCGACTTAATCATGGACTTATACCAAATGTGGGGCGATTCACTCAAAAGTTACGTCAAAATATTTGTTTACCATTGACTACATTCCTAACCGAGAGGGGCTTATATTGTTATACGTATAACAAGCCAACCCAATTTGTACGATGAAAAGTGTCTTAAAACTAAACGCCAATGATGTAATATATTGATTTAATGATGATTTGGAGAATAGAGTTTATATTATTACTTTATATCACTAAAAATCAATGAACCTCGAAATATAGGATTACATCTATATTAATAGAATTTATGAGGACTAAATCAAAGGACGAATGTTACATATTTAGTAAGACACGTGATATTCATATATTTTAAAGGTTGTTAGAAATATGACCAAACTGTCCTCTAATTTCTTATGGTATTTTAGTAATATCAAGTAATGAACTAAAAACGTTTTGAACAATCTTCTAATCACATAGTATCCTTTTTTTCTTCATCTAAACAGTCATCATTCTTCTTTTTATCCATCATTTTATGTTTTATTTTAACCTTCTTTTCAACCTATTCTGTCTTGTTTGGCCTAGTTTGTCATTTTTTATGACTCTACCTCATTAGGATCACTTATGATTTTCATTCTTACATCAAATGTTTTGCTTTATTTGTATACTAATATTTATCTTGTCATATTTATTTAAGTCCTATTTATATATCTTATTTTTACTCACGAGATGCCTATCATTTCTTTATCTTGTCTAAAACATCTTACTTTATAGTATGATATATAATTTCGCAACTAGTTAGGGCTTAGCCCATTATTATTATTGTATTATTATAAACTAACATTTATACGATTTTTACTTGTTACTTGCTTGTCTTGATACATCCATCATTATCTAGTATATAAGAGCATACAACCTAGATGGATATACACTTATTTGGGCTTCCCTAGCTATTAAATAAAGCTATACTTGATTTAAGGATATAAATTTATATGAGGTAAAGGCTTACTTTCATTGTTTACGGATTCAATAAATACTCAATTTTCCTCTTATTATATTTCAAATTTTTGTGCTTCAAATGTTTGATAAATTTGACTTGCCTTCTACGTGGATCTTAAATCGAGGTAACTTATGATCCATTAATATGTCAATTAATTCAATGTTTCCAATCGCTTTCCATTCTCTGTATAGAGTCAATTTTGACTTCAACAACTAGTTCCTAATTTGTTTTCTCTCTCTAAAACATAATTTCTCTAATATTGTTAGAAGATAATATACTAAATTTGCGATCCATTTTTATGCATCATCTTCCAACTCTCAAAACTCCATAAATAGTATTGTACTTGTCTTTTTAAACATTAAATTTTATTAGTTAGTATATTTATGACAAGAGGTAAAAATCGTCAATTTTTAGAAAGTCTTTGTTCTTCATATAACATTTATATTCATCTTTCAAACTCTCAAAGTGACTAAAAAATTGGTTCATATGGAAATTGAAATAGAGAGTCGAGAAACTCATCCAATAGTAAACATGGGTCATCTTCCTCTTCCAACTTATTAAAAAATTGTATTTTTTTTGAATTTTTATATTTTTGTTGACTATCTTCAATTTTCAAATTAATCATCAAAACATATTAATAATAAACAAAATTGTATTAATAATGACCTCATTTAGTGTCTCATTAAAAAGCTCATTCTCCGACTAGATGAAAAAAGTACATTAGCCTGATTACAATGGATTTTAATATAATTTTAAGTGTTGAAATCATATATGCCAATCTATATGCACCATGATTCCTTTTAGATACTATCTTAAATGGACCATCCCAATATGAGCTAGTTTTTTAGTACAAACTTACTTTTCTTAGAACCAACTTAGTTTCCTTGAAACTCCTTAGTTGCAATTTTGAATCAAATCTACTTGAAATCATTATGTATGTTCGTATTTGTGATTGATCTCAATACCACTCTATCAAATCAATTGTCATTTGTCTTTCCTCGTTAGTTTTTTATGAGTAAAATTTAGCTGTACGACTTAGAATAATTATTTTTAATAGAACAATTGTTAAAGGGAATTCTAACAAATATTTGTCAAGATAGTGATTTTTATTGCTTCGAGAAGATAAAATCTAGTACATAATGTTTAACCCTATTTATATTATTAAATGACAGTTACAATAAGCTATTTATTACGTGATTTCATTAATCTTGCATGTAGACTAATATTAATGATAATGGCCCTAAAATCATGGTCATTACTCAAGTTATAACGCGTGGATTGATCACTTAACGAGCTTTGACTCCATTATGAACTTTTTCTTAGCCGCTTATCTTAATTACCTCGACCTGTTTCGTTGTTATCCATCTGCTTGTAGCGAAATCTGCTCGGTAATGGCCTTTCCCTGGTATTGTTCCTGCTCGGTAAAGTTTTTTATTCATATTTGATGATGGTTCTTGCTCGGTTTCCTTTTTGCACCTATTCGATAATTCCCTGATGTTTCTCTAGCTAAACAATACATTGTGCTCATTTTGCTTATTGGTGTAACGAACTTCAATCACGCTTTTCTGGTTGTTTTGTTAAACTTCTGCTCGATTACTCTTTGTAAGATGGTCGTTCATGTTATCGTAGGGGTCTCAGCATAGCTGTTATAAATAGTTTTGTTGATTCACATGCATACTATCTCGTCATGAAGTTGAAGCCTCTCAGTTTTGACCTCAGTGTTTTGTTTTTATTTGTTTGTTTTATTTGCATTTTGCACGACGATCTTAATGCTGATATATTTAACCTCATCGGGCTCGCCGTAGTCCATTGAGTAGCTTTAAAGAAGGTACTGAATGGAATAACGAATAATGGACGGAGATATATGAAATGTAATGCACACGTGTGCTATACATGTGGAGGAGATTCGTGATGTAACGACGACGGTTGTAACACGTGTTACTTGGAATCTCGTAATTCCGACACAAAAATATAAAGTAGATCGTGTCGCTTTGACTTTTGTAAAGCGTTTTAACATTAATTAAATGAATAATGATGTGTAAATTCCTATCCGATTAGGGTGAAATTATTTCAAATTGGAGAAGCATTTTTATCAAAAAGCTAATTTAAATATTCTGAATGAGTGTAAAGGAGATGAAATAAAAAACCTTAACGTGTTCTTGCAAGGTGGGAAATTTTGTTGTCCATTGTCGCCGAAATGTTCACTAATTTTCAAGGTACATTTTTATACATTTAGTAATGATGTATTATGTAGTATGATTTCTCGTGGGGTGGTTCTAGGGTTTATTTAAAAATTACTCTCGGTAAGATTACTTGGATTATGGTTGCTTGAATATTACCCTATTGGTAAATCTTCGTGAGTCACCAAAAATAAGATAATACTTTGCTCATGACTGATGTTTGATAATTGTAGTCAGTTTAGTAATAGCTCCAAAGAAAAATATGAAGAAGAAAGAAAATACCAATAAAAGCATAAATTCGGATCTTGAGAGTCCTTCTTTTCTAGATGAGTATTTTGCTAAGATATCGCAAAAATATGGGTATCTTACTGAAGATAAGCTGCAAGACGTGACCATAAGAGTACCCTCTCTTGGGGATTAACCTTACCATACCCAGAAGGGAGAAACATGCTTATATATTACTATTTTTTTACTAGGGTCTTCGCCTTCTCCTTTTGTCATTAATTTGGGATTTCTTTGTCTTTATAGAAATTTGCGTTACCCAGTTGTAAGCCAATGGTCGATAATGTTACCGAGCGTAGTACTAGCTCCAAATTTTCCAATGGTTTTATTAATGATGCCTCGTAAACTTGGAGTAGTGGGCTTTGAGTAGTTTTCATAATAATACCAATACAAGTTATTGAGCACAGTAGGGCCTCTTACGCAGCCTCAATGGTCATGGAGAATTAGCTCGCTCGTATTTTTTATAATCTGTCTAGTTATGGCACAACATGGCCCCCAATCTGTAACCCATAGGCGTAGGAAATGAACCGTTCACGTAAATATAACGAATAAATTAAAGAAACGCTTCGAGATGGCGAAAGAAATAGAATTTTATTTGAAAGATATAATAGTTTGATGCATCATTAATAAAACCCTTTTGCGCCATCAAAAGGGAAAAATAGTGCATCAATATATTACATGGTTTGGTGATACAGTTTTAGATGGCTAATATTCCAAGGGTTCTTGAGTGCGTGGCCTTCTTGGTCAGCGATGCAATAAGCTTTGAAGTGTCCTTCAGAGATAATAGTGTAGGATCCCTCCCAAGTGGGTTCTAACTTGCCAGCTGTTTTATCTCTCACTCATTCAAATAATTTATTCACAACAAGGTCTTCAACTTGAAGTCGGCAAGGTTGTAGTTTAGAATTGAAGCGTCCCATCATCAAGATTTTGTAATGCTCATCTCGGACACGTGATTGATCATATCGTTTCTCAATGATATCAACACTGATAGCTCGGTCCTCGTCATTCGAAGTGTCAGAGTAATTACCGATTCTATGACTCAGGATAATGATTTATGATGGTACCCCAACATATATACCATAAATGAGGGCGAATGGGGTCTCACATGTTGTTGTCCGCGGAGTGATATGGCCACAACACCTCTAAAGTTTAACGGGTCATTTCCCTTTTGCTTATTCCAACTTTTTCTTGATACCGTCAAAGACAGTACGGTTGGTGACTTCGACCTGCATATCTTCTTGAGGGTAGTCGGGAGTGAAGAAATTTTGTTCGATGCTCTACCATTTTCAAAATGTGATGACCACAGAATTCTAGAAATGAGAGGAATTGTCTGTTATTAGTAAATGCGGGATGCCAAATCGTGCAAGTATCTAATGGTGCATGAAATCACAAATATCTTGAGCTCTTCTTCATGATAAGGCCTTGGACTTAACCCATTTAGTGAAATAATCATCCGCAACTAATACAAACTGGCGTTTACCCATAGCCATTGGCAAGGGTCTAACCAAGTCCACTCCCCGCTTATCAAAAGGGCATGTGATCCGATTAGCACCCATCGACTAACTTGAAAGATGACCGGTATTGGAAATTTGCCGGTGGGAATGAAATTGTTGGACTATACCCTCTACATCTGATGCTAGCTCAAGCCAAATATAGCCGACAAATAAAAATTGACGGATGAGGCTACGGTGGCCACAATGGGCACATGCCTCGCTTGAGTGTAAGTCATTGAGAATTTTGGTAGCTTCTTCTTGACTTAACTAGCGCAACAGTAGTCAAGTGGCATTATTGATATAAAGGAAATTATCCAACGAACAATATTTAGTCACACACAACTGTAGTGCTCTAGGAGGTGCCTTGTCTGATGGGAACGTACCGTGGTTAAGGTATAGTTAATAAGAGTCTTTATAATAATTGACGCTATTGAGCGAGAAGATGGTGTTGTTGAGTAGACACATAAATATTAAAATGTTCCTGTAATATCACAAGGGGGTTCTCCCTGAGGCTGAAATTTTAGCAAGACCATCGACTATGGGACTGTCAAGGCGGGACACATGCTCGTATCTGACTTCGTATTGCCTGATTGATACTGCGAATTTCCACTTTCTTGGTGTCATGAGTTCCAATTTCCTGATTGATAACTAGTTGTGAATCAGACCGCACACAAAGTATCTTGGCCCCACATATATGAGCTAACCTCATTCCGCCAACGATTGCTTCATTCTCCGTCGCGTTGTTGGTGACCGGAAATCCAAAGCGAATGGCTTGTCGGATTTCTTCCCTTGTAGAGAGTTTTATGATAATTCGTGCGCCCCAACCGCATATGCTTGAAGCCCCATCATCTTCTAATATCCATTCCATCTCACAGGCACTTGGCGAAGGGTTGGTCTCTTCCTTCTCGGGGCGAGGCGTCGAGAACTCGGTAAGAGAATCAACGACAACGTGACCTTTAATTTTCGTACGTGGTTCAAACTTAATATCGTATTCCCCCAATTCAATAGACCACTTGGTTCGGAGGCCTGAGACATCTCGATTTTGTGTTATGTTGCACAAAGGAAAAGATGTTTGAATTATGATTTTATAACCCTGAAAATAAGGGCGCATCTTTCAAGGGGCAACCACCAGTCCTAAAACTAGCTTCTCCAAGTTGAGGTAACGGGTCTTAGAATCTACCAAGGTTATGTAGGTATAATATACTGGGCGTTGTATGCCCCCGGGTTATCTCACAAGAACTCCATTGACTGCAAAAGGATATATATAGATAAGAGCTCACCTGTCATTGGTGCGGAGAGTATTTTGGGTGATGTGAGGTAGGTTTTCAATGCGACACCCACAACATCATAGTCTGCGCTCTAGTTGAAACTTTTAGGTACTCTTAACACCTCGAAGAACGAGTGGCTCTTATCAGATGCTCTTGATATGAAGCGGGAAAGTGCTGTGAGACGTCATTAGCAGTCCATACAAAAATATCCAAAATTTTAAACTCGTACCTACGTGCAGTTCTATGGCTTCCTTTTTTTATCCCCACGAAATTATCCACCTGGTAGCTGATACACTGAAGAATTGCAAGGAGTAAGCTTCATCTGATGCAGCCACATTCGTCTAATAATGGCATGAGAGGAGCTTGGAGCGTCAAAAATCAGGAAGAGTGTCTTTATTTTTGTTTTGTCACACCATCTTTCACTTTTACCATGAGTTTGAATTCTCCAACACATTGTGAATTTTTCCCTTTATACCCCCCTGAAGGTGCGTTGCGTGAACTTGTAAGGTCGTACTTCCAACATTTGATCGTAACTTGCTTTGAAAATAATATTAGTCGATCTTCCCTCATCGATTAGGATCCTTGTTACCATGACACCCCCTATGTTCATGTTAATTGTTAAGGCATCTTCATAAGGAGTGACGATACCTCTTAAGTCATCGTCATTAAAAGTGAGATTTGCTACTGGTTCTTGGTATGTACTATAAGAGAAGCCTTTGACTGAATGATCGCCAGGTCAGCTTTCAATCATTTTCTGGATTGCTACTCTGCTTTTGTCAGAGTTCCTCCTCCGAAGATCGTAAAAAACCATTGTTGCTTTCTCGTATCGACCCTTTTGTCCTCCAAGTGAGGTTCACCATTGTTTTGACGCAACTCTTCCTTTCTGTCTTTTTAACGATGTTGGTCAAGTTTCTTAAAGAATTGAACAACCTTAATGTTGTCCACTAACCAGTGGATTTCTTCTTTCAGCTGTTATCAATCGTCTGTTGCATGACCGTGGTCGTTGTGGTAGGAGAACAAATCCATGTTCGATTGTTTGTAGTTGGGGGCGGTCATGATACGGGAAAAGTAACACCTTATCTGATCCTTAGTCCTATCGTAGATTGTGGAGATAGTATCCATCAGTGGAGTCAAGCGACGGACTGGGTTTTCATAGCTCGCGGGTCATTGGTTATTGATGGTCGTTAGTACTTGTCGGTGCAGACCTTAATCTGGCATTCTCTTGACAAAAATTCCTCTTTTAGATTATGGTATAGCTCTTCAGGGGGAGTTTTCTTATGTCGCATTGTCCACCTTGATAAAATGGTCAGCTTGAGCAAGGACGTCACTTATTTTTTGTAATAAGAAATCGCACAAGATCGGCGTACATCTTTCCGTACATGTCAAGTCCTATTTTTAATGAAGCAAAAGCCATGTTTTCTGCTAAATTAGGGAGTGTGTTCATAGTATGGACGAATCGTTACTCTTCAATGACTCCCCGATTGTCTAATAAAGGTCCGTGATGGAGTCATTTTCCTACTGCAACTCTTTGTTTTTTATAAACATGTTTCTAAATACACTCCATAGTCCTGCAAAATTGGGGATAGAGCCCTTAGGTAAGTTACTAAACCCGTTTATGTCGTTACCTCTCAGTGTCATAGATAGAGTCCGACAGAGAAGGATGACATCTAGATTAAACGATATAATTATGTTTCTGAACTGCTCTAAGTGCGTTTCAGGGTTGCCAGTACCGTCGTACGCCTCCATACAAAACGGATCAAATTTTTGAGGGAGCTCTGCTGCAAAGATCTTTTTTATAAATGAAGATTCCTTGAGCGTGTATGCCATTATTTTCCGACGTATATGATCACATTGATGGGCCTCGTCCTACTTGGTCCTTTTGGAAGAGGCTTTTATGTCCTCCAGATGGTGCTCTTTTTTTAAGCGTTTTCTAGTCCCCTTGACATTTTTGTCGCATTTGGAAGATCCCTCTCCTCTAGGTGCCCGACTAGCCTCAACCCCAAACTATGGTCGAACTTGATCTCTATCACGGAGTTTGGCCGTCAATGTCTGGAGAGCGTCATTCATCTCTGCCAAGACTGCTTTAGCAGCCTGATCCTTAGTCTTTTGATCACGATAAGCCTTTTGCTATGCATGCTGCATAACCTGGATCTGCTGATCAATCACTGAATTTTATGGCTTCAGTAGGGTTAATGGCTCATGTAGTTGGATCGATTAAATCTGCAATAATTTTGCCCATGAGTGGGGTGACATCAGGATCTACTGTTACGATGCGGGTGTTGATCGAAGCTTCTACTTCTTCTAGATTCAGATCTTTTTAAAGGGTTTCCGTTTGGTCGGATGTTTCTCGACTTCCTTTTTGTGCTTGTTCGAAAGTGCCCTGATCGAGCTCCAGTTGGTGGAACTAATCTCGATCATGCTTTCTTGGTTGTTTTGTTCAACTTCGGCTCGGTTACTCTTTGTAAGATGATGGTGCATGTTGTCGTAAGGGTCTTAGCGTAGCTTTCAGAAATTGTTTTGTTGAGTCACTTGCATACTATCTCGTCACGAAGTTGAGCCCCCTTGTATTTTACCTCGGTCTTTTATATTTATATGTCTATTATATTCACATTTTTCCCGATGTTCTTAATGCAGGTATATTCGACCTCATCAATAACTTCTTCAATACCATAAACTAAGGAAAATGAAGTCTCGTTAGTAGATTACTTTAGGTTTGTCATCTATTCCCATAAAACTTCTTGTGAAAACATTGTCCAAATATCTTTAGAATGCTCAACTTTCCTATGAATACCATTGAATATGGTCATGGTAGTAACGTCCAACTGACCATTGTCTTATGGATAATATGGAGATAGTAAAATGTTTTGTTATTCAATATTTTACACCAATTAGTAACCATATATTTTTGGAACTAAGATCAATTATGAGTCATTAGTATTCTAAGGACTTCGTATAAACTGAAAAAAAAAATTTAAAAATCTTATAAACGTTTTATGTTCTAGTTCTTCATAAATATTTTTCTTCCACTCACTTAGTAAAATAGTTAACTTCTATTATTAAAAAAATTCTTATGCCTGTTTCTGAGGGTAACGGTGATAGTAAATCAATTAATCATTTATCAACTACGCACGAAAAAAGAGTTGTTGTCATAGTTTCGCTTGGTAAATTATTTGTATTTTTAAATCTCTCACAAGGTCACAACTAATAAAAAGAAATAATATTCCCCAAAATAAAACGTCTTATTCATCTTTTATACCTATAACATCAACAACTAATAAAATGTCTTCTTAGTGTGGCCGATTTTCCTTTTTGGAAATAGGTAAAATTACCAAGAGTAAAACCGTTCAGTAGCTCCAATGACTATGTTACACGTGTCTTGAAGAAAGTAACTGTTTAATGTCAAGACCTTCCGTTCAAAATAGATTTGATAACATCCTTCAGACACAGTTCGGAAATCATTTACAATATTAGCTCTACCAAAATGCTTCGGAAAGAGTTAAAGGGGCCATGCTAGACATATTACACATTTTGATAGATCTCTCACTCTACTCCCTTCTTTTTTCAAACTCAAAGTTGAAATTCCAAAATTTCCCTTTCTCCCTCTAGATTTCTACATTCATTCCATTTGCACTCCAAATCGGCCGAAACTCTGAAATCTATCCGTTATTACCCTAAATCTACAAGTTTTGTACTAAACTCTACTACTCTAAACCCATTAAACCGAAAAAGTTAGGTTTTTTTACCCAAACCCATCAAACCCACTTCGAATATTTTTGAATCGGAGTATCTATGGACAATGGAGAGATGGGCGTGTCTCTGGAAGACTTACTAGACGAGGATGAAGCTTACCGGATGGAGGTAAGAATCGAAACCCTGTATTTAGGTTTTCAGTCGTGTTGATATCCGTCGCATGATACAAAGACAGAAGCGCATATCATGCGACCGCACTAGAGACATGTCTCGTGCGACGGCACTTAAGACATGTCTCGTGCAAAAACAGTGTTATATAAACTCATACTTTCCAATTCTATATTTTGCAGGATGAACCTGCCCAGCTTCCATTTATGGATGCCGATTACAGTAAAATATTCAACACGGATAGATTATTTACTAATGACGAATTGGATGCTTTCGTGGACATTTAATCAAAGAAGATCACGTTTGTCACAATAAGAAAACTCTACGATAGCGGGAAATTGGGAAGGACTCATAGGTTAGAGTACGTTTGCGAGCGATACAGTGTATACGTATCAAAGGCAAAACCGGAAACTTTGAAAAAGAGAAAGACATCCACGAAGAAATGTAATTGTCCGTTTGCGCTAAAAGGTCATCCGACCGACGTACTAGCCATGAAATGGCGTTTAGAGGTGATAAACAGTACTCACAATCATGAACCCTACGTTCGCCTAAACGGTCATTCCCGCGCTTGTAGGATAAAACTGTATGAAGATGAACTAGTCCGTAGTTTTTCTCACCTCGGTTCACGCCCTAGGGAGATATATAGTGGTCTGAAGTACCAATATCCACTATGATGCGCACCCTAGGGAGTTATGACTAGTTGTCGTCAGATGTTGATTCTGACGACAACTACTCATATCCCAAGTTGTCATCAGAATCAACCCCCTCCTCCCTTTCTGTAATCCTATCTTGAAGATACGCTACCATATCCCTAGTGATGTAGTCTACCACCGTCATGTTGAAGACGACGGCCGCTTCTTGCTTAATTTTATATGGCAAAAACAACAAACGCTGGAGCGGTTGACAAAAAAGGTACCTCTGCTTGATTTGCTCACGGTTGCGCACGAGGAGACCTCTGGTTTGTAAACGGCCGTAGCCGTAGTACATCTTACAAAGCACCCGATCAAAAAAAACATCACAAGTATCTTCCCGCATCTCTCGGCGGGAAATCTTCACCGCCTGAAGCAAATGGTAGTCTTCATGGGGAGTAAACTCCATTTGTTGAACTTTTTATGTTTGAGAAGATTATATGAATGTAAACGGTTTTGTAGTCCCTTTATATAGTGAAGTGAATTTAGGTGGGATTTTTTTGTTTCTAGAATGAGCGGGGTTTTTTGAATTATGAGAATGAGCGGGAGTTTTTGAATTTTGAGAATGAGAGGGAGTTTTGATTTTTTTGGATGAGCGGGATTTTTTGAATTTTCGAGAATGAGAGGGAGTTTTTGATTTTTGAGAATGAACGAGAGTTTTTGAATTTTCGAGAATGAGAGGGAGTTTTTGATTTTCAAGATTGGGAGGGCGTTTTTGGTTTCTTACTTTACACGTGTTACGTTTTCATTCGAATGTTTTCCGTTACCGATCCGTCTATAAATAGAAGCTTTATTCACATTAAATTGTAAATTAGTTGATAAATCAAGCTGAAAAATGTGTTCATGGACTGAGTTGGAGATCAGTATTTGATGAGGGCATCAGTTGAAGTTGGTAATATGCACATTCCAGAGGGTGGTAAAAGGTACTGCGAGGCATTAGTATGCCATATGTACTTCCTGTACGGAAGGGATGGTGTTTAGCCGCCTAACATTTCAAGGCGTGTTGATGAAGTGCGAGCTAGGTGGTCAGTCTTGGTCACATCCCGTCGAAATCTAGTTTCTGGCCTAACCGAATTGGAACGTCGTGTTGCAGGTAACCGGTTCAACTGTCAAGTGACGGATTATATAATAGAGGAACAGCTGGATACGGTCCGCTCTGACATTATTGACATCCGGCTACAGGAAATCAGTGACTACAAAGATGCGAAAGAAGAAAGGAAGTTGATGAAATGGAACTGGCCTTATAGATAAGTATGAGTGTGTGCTTCCGTTTTAGTATGAGTCTGTGTTTCATTTTAAGTATGAGTGTGTATTTCTGTTTGAGTGTGAGTTTGTATTTCAGTTTAAGTATGAGTGTGTGTTTCAATTTACGTATGAGTGTCTATTTCAGTTTTGTGTTTGAGTGTGAGTTTGTATTTGTGTTTTAGTGTGAGTTTGTATGAGTGTGTGTTTCAATGGTAGAAGCTCTAACTCTAATTGAAATGGAATCGAACCCATAAACATGATAAATTCAAAGCAAGCATACAATAAATTAAAATAGAAAAAATAAAAGCAGTCATAAAATAAACCGGTTATAAAATATAGTGTTGATGTCCAAAAGTCTAACAAAGGTATGCTGAGAGTAATAATCAGTGTCGTCGATACCTCTCAGCGATCCTGCACATATGAAGGGCGGTCTGTACAAGATCCTCGTGCTCCATAGTCGGTATCGATGGAGCAAACCTAGCAATCTGCTCGTATGCTGAAAAGTCAGCACCACCCTGCGGCTCCAACCGAGGACCTCTCTCTGGCGCAGAACTGCTGACGATGTACCACAGCCTCTTCTTCACCCAAATGTAGTACATCGGGTCAGCACTCTTTCCACTACCACGGTACACCGTGCCATCAGGAGTGTACACGTGGTTATCCCAATCCCTCCACAAGTGCTCGTCCCATGTCAAGCTACTGATCATCTTCTTCCCTGAATTTTTCGACTTAGGAGGGCGTATATCCTTAGGAATCAGTTGTACGTACCCCATCTGTCGAGTGACACGGTCTGGGTAGTACGGCACAACCACATCGAACGACTTAAGCATCAACTCAACCCAAGTCACCCGCTGGAACGGATAATGGTCCCGTAAGTGTATGAAGGGAAGGAACATTACCTGTAAATAAAAAAATTAACAACTTAGCCATTTATATTAGTAAAAGTACTTATAATTAAAATGAACGAATATGACTTACATCTGCCTCCGTGCACGTCGAAAGTGCGTGTCTCATCTGTCTGCGCACATCATGAGAGACACCAATCTTCTGCGGCGCATGTCGGCATATATGGGACATGGATATGTCGTAATCGCAAAACACTGGAGCTCGGAGCTGAACAAAGTGTGCAAAAATCCACGACTCGAGCATCCCTGTAAACCCGCAAATGCCTCCCGTACCATGGAGAGATCCCTGACTAAGGGAGTGGTACAGCTGTGCTAAAACCAACTGACCCCAGTTGTACATATGCATACTCTGGTATTGGTTCACGAACTGGAGGTAATCTAAAGGAATGCTGTTGCCGGTTTTGTTCGCACATATAGTGGTACCTAACAAATACAGTATGTAGGCACGGGTGGCATGATCTAAACCCTCATCCGTGATCTTCCTATCACTATACTTAGAACCACTAAAAGTACTACGGAGCCACCCAATGTTCACACTACTAGCATTCCTAAGGTTTTTACTCAACTCAGATGATCGCACACCTAGCATGCCAGCATAAGTACGAAGCCTCTCAACCTCAGAGTCAAAAAGTAGAGCATCAAAGGACCTACCTACAACCGCTAATCCAGTGATGACGTGGACATCGTCCAAGGTGACTGTCATCTCCCCGAACGATAAATGGAATGAAGAAGTCTCCTCATGCCACCGCTCTAAGAATGCCTCCACCAAATGGAGGTTGGTATGCCAGCGGGTGAGTGCATCGACGAGCGGGCCAAATATACTCTCCATCACCCTTGCCCGTACCCTGCTATGCTGTGCAAGGTCCCATCTCTGGAGACTGTCGTACATATCGAAGCATCGCAGGGTGACCATATCCTACAATATGTATCAAAAACGTAAATTCGTAAAAAAACAATAATTATAAACATATGTATCGAACACGTAAGAAAATGATAAAACAATATAAAGGTATAACACTTACATCTCCGTGATAGACGCTGAAAGCCTCGTGCTGGGTGTAATCCGGAAAAAGAGACGGGACATGCGGCAGCACCGACGAAAAATCCTGATCCTCACCCTCGGATGCGTGGGATGCTGCCTCTAGTGCGTGAGGTGCATCGTCCTTTATATAATTCGGTGCATCCGCATCGTCATCGTAACAGAAGTCAGGTGGTTGCGAAGTAGAACCTGCCCCTGTACTACCATCAGCAGTAGGAATATAATCGCCATGACGACGGAGATGTCGTCTACTACGCGTACTAGGAGCATGTCCCTCGCTGGGACCTGCCTATACATCATCGGGCATGGACAAAACACTATCCTCTGCCGCCACTTCCGCCTCACGTCCCCTCATTTGCTTGAACGAAATTTTAACTTTCGTCTTGAACCGTCCCATCCTGTAAACACAACATAAAAAAATATGTATTCGTGAGAAAACACCAAATAAGCTAACATAAAATGCATTGATTCACATGAGACAGCTTAAGCTGTATGTCGCATGAGACAGCTTAAGTTTTCTATCGCATGCGACAGCTTAAGCTATCTGTCGCATGAGACGGCAATGTACACATCGTCTCTTGCGACGAAATGCTGTCTTGGTCGCACGATCGTGTGACCAGATCCAAACTGGTAGCACGATTGTGCTACCAACTGCAACGAAACCCAAAACTAGAAACAAACCAAAACAGCCTCATATCACACAAAATCAAACACAAAAACATAGATCCTAGCAAAACTAACAAGAATACAACACTAATCTAACAAAACAACACCTAAAATCATGCAAAAATCCAACTTTTGAAATCAAAACCTAAGAAACTAAAAAACCGAGATTCAACAGTTTAGACCCAACGAAATCTAAAAAAAAATTACACCATGATGTTTGTATCGTTTACCTTTAGGTTTTCTTGACTTTAGATTCTTCAAAAATCATGCTTTTGAAATGGGTCCCACAGTGTGCTTGAGAGCTTTCTAGAGAGAGAGAGAAAGAGAGGGAAAAAAATGGTGAGAGATTTATCAAACCTTTTTATACCTAGATTTTCTGAAAAGGGTAAAATAGTCCAAAATTAGGTGTGAGATCTATCAATTGGATATAAGATCTAGCGGTTTAAGATCTATCAAAATGTGTCTTATTTCTAGCCTGGCCCAAAATAATACCCTTAAAAGGTAAAGAAAAACAAAAGACTTAAAATAAAACCCACTAAAAGGTAAAAAAACAAAAGACATAAAATATAACCATTAATCTTGAACCAGAGAAGTAATCTATGAAACAATACTCTGAATCCACAGAACTCGTGCCATTCTTTATATGATTAATATTGTCCGGTCCTCTTCTATCCTCTTCTAAACTCCGCATCCATCATCTTCGATTTCTCTTTCAGTGCACCTAGCATCCAATCAACAGAATCCTTATAATCATCGATCAAACATTTTCTAAAAAATTTAAGTTCATCCATTGGTGTCAGTATAAAACCCTCGCATCTTTTATTCTGTTTTTCGTTTTTCCGGTCTAATATTTTTTTCCCTTTTCACCCTTGAAGATGCCATGTTCATTTGGTTTTCTTCTTTTTCGAAAGTCAATACCGAATTTGTTGAAGAATCAGATCCACCTAGCATTTCTTGACTTGATGTTACTGTTAGATAAAAATTCCAAACATTTACGAATATATTAGATCAAAAATTTATAAACCCCTATATAATTTGATTGCCGATATCTATGTTCAACATATACTAGTCTCTCGATCTAAAAGGTTTAGAAGGGAGGGTTTATATCCAAGTTAAATAATTTGAAAGAAACGAGTAAAGAAATCATTAATAAATGATATTTCATGTGGTTATACACTGGTAGTAAAATGTTTGTTCTATTGCTTTACACCCTTTTCCTGTACACTCAACTTTTTAGTTTGAATCTCTTTTCATATAATACAAATAAATTATAATAACATTACATACTTACAAGAACAAGAACAGGAGGAAGCCGACAAATTCTCCAATGAGTGTATCTGGTAAGTTAAGTTTTAAGATGCCAAAAACAAAGTTGATAGGCTAAAAAGCATTTAGCACTTGTATCAACTTGGTCCCCTTCCTTCAACTATGAATAAAACTCATCCCTATCTTTTTTTTTAATTTGTATTTTTAGTCCTCGTGTGAAGCATGAGAGCTTAACACGTGGCATCACTTTTTGTTGCAAAAACGGTCCTCCAATGTTTTGCAAAAAATGCCCCTTAGCATTCCAAGTAAGCTGTCATGTCACATTTCCCTTTTACCTTCAAATTTTACCATTTACCTAAAAAACTTACCATTTAACCATTAACTCAATAAACTGACCGGGTTGAACCCTAATTTAATTAACCCAACCCGAAACCCAATATAACCTAGCCTAGCCCACTACAATATAACCTAGCCCAGCCCACTACAATATAACCCAACCCGACCCGTTTACACTAATAAGACCCTAATTTACCCTAATAAGACCCCAATCTCTCTAACAACTTCATTAAGTTAAAAACAAAGATCATTCTCTCTCTAAATCGATCTATATTGCTATATAAAATCTCATCATTATTATTTCGATTTGATATACCTTCTTTGTTATTACTTCTATTTGATATACTTTCTTTGTTATTACTTCGATTCGATACACCTTCTTTTTTCACACACACTCTCTCTACAAACCCGCATTTTTGTTTAGTTTAAGACCCATTTTTTTTCTTAATTGTTTACTGATTTGAAACCCTAGCATTTGGATCCCGAGACGGTTGAATGTGAGAAGCGAGAGAGATTGTAGATCGGAGATGGATGAACTGTACGGTGATGTTGGAGCGTTGAGCAATGAAGCCACGATGTTCGGTGATTCATCGACTACGCCAACGGCCACGGTTACTCCTACATTGGCGTTTTTTACGGAATTCCTTTCCCTAAATAAATCAGGAAACGATCATTCGTATCTGACTAAAATATCGTCAATCAGATCTGTCACGATGAACTCCATCTCTTTTTTCGGCTAAATCAGACTTCCCTCGAGAACCAATCCACCGAGTCGGTATTTCTTCTTCGAAGGATTCTCCGCGTATTTTTCGAGAAGCTGAGTTGGTGTTACATTTGGTCTTGAAATTGACTTAGTACGATGACAATGAATCCGGTGATGGCACCAAACCCTAGAGCGTAGCTCCATAGCCGGTGGTTCTGGAGTTGTCGTGCTCTTTCACCGATATTGTGTATGAAAGAGAAGATTAGTGGGGTTAAATTCATAGATGATTTAGGATTTATTTGGAGAGTACAGATCAATTGGGTGTAAACGGACCCTAATTTCGGGGTTAGCAAAGTTTCTACTAATTGGGGTCTCATTTAATTAAGTGTAAACGGGTCAGGTTGAGTATATTACTACGGACTCGGTTAGGTTATATTGGGTTTCAGGTTTGTTTAATTAAATTAGAGTTTGATCTGGTCCGTTTATTAAGTTAGTGGGTAAATGGTAAGTTTTTTAGGTAAATGGTAAAATTTGAAGGTAAATGGTAAAGCTGACATGGCAACTGACATGGAATGTTAAGGGGCATTTTTGGAAAAAAAATTAAGGGACCATTCTTGCAACAAAAACTGATGCCACGTGTCAGGCTTCACATGTGCGGGGGACTATAATTACAAATAAAAAAAGGATGGAGATGAGTTCTATGCATGATTGAAGGAAGGGGACCAAATTGATACAAGTGGTAAACATGATGGAATACGGGTGCTTTTTAACCTAGAACAATATGATTTTGTTGGAGATAAAAATTGTTTTTCATTCAAATCATTCAAATCCATAATTTAGGATGGATTTGGTGTTTTATTAGTTTTAAATTATCTTAAAAAGAGAGATTTGGTTGGAGAAGAATAATGGAGTGTGTTTTTCGACTAAAAAATTGGACTTTATATAAAAAAAAGGTAAATGGTCATTTCATTAAAAAAAAGATTAGAAGATTTCACTATTGCAAAAAAGATCACAATATAGTCTTGCTCTTGTTTTTATTCTGTAAAAAGCATGCAAAGCCCAATAAAATTAAGAACGCATATAAACTAAGGCCTAATTTTGGAGGCCAGCAAGGTAAAGTGGGCTAAACCTTAACCCTAACCTACAGATGGCTATATATGCCACATTATTCGTCGGTCTTTTGTGCTACAGCAGTACAGCTTATACCTTCTAACTTTAATCAAACGAGAACCTCGCTCTATTGTAGTCCCTCTCTCTATTTTGTTATGGTCTTTTATTCAATTTTTTATATCTATAAGTGAATGCAGAAAACTACTTATTTATGAAAGGGAATGTCTATTCCATAGGATTTCTCTGAGTCTTCCCTGCTCTATTTCGTTACGGTTCTTTATTCAATTTCTTATTGGCTCCATTTAGGTTTTGTTTAAATTGCTGATCGAGAGAGTTTATGAAGTGATGAGAGTTTTGTCTGAAAAAATAATGTCGACTTTAAATATTCAGACTACAATTATCTTATCAAAATTCTCTCTTTTTATCTAGAAGGGTGGTAGAAAATGGAACAAAGGAAGAGACCTGGCTGACAGGGCAATATGAACATTGGACACTCAAACCAGTCGTAGCCGTAGCACTATTTCTCTGGTCTATCGGCCATGTCTCTGTTAGAATTGGTCTGAATTAGTTCATAAGATATTGTCCGTTTTGCGTCCGGGATTTGCTCTTGGGTGTACTCCCAAAAGGCCTCTTGGTTGGTCCACACTTATATACCCTCTTTTATGTTCAATCTTGGCAACGTGGGATTGGGGTTCCTCAATGGGATGAAGTTTATTCTTCACATTTCCCCTTAAACTTTATCCCAGTAATTTGCAGGAAATTCGGCGGTTAGGCCATTTATGGCTCTGATACCATGTTAGAATTGGTTTGCAAGTGTGTGTCCCGACCTCACGGACTAGCGAGATATTGTCCGCTTTGCGCTCGCAGGCGCGCACGGGTTTGCTCTTGGGTGTACTCCAAAAAGGCCTCTTGCTAGTTGAGGTTAGTCCACAATTATATACACTCTTTTTATGTTCAATCTTGGCAATGTGGGATCGGGGTTCCTCTATGGGATGAAGTTTATTCTTCACATTCCCCTTTAAACTTTATCCCAGTAATTTGCCGGAAATTCGGCGGTTAAGCCATTTATGGCTCTGATACCATTGCGAGTGTGTGTCCCGACCTCACGGACTAGCGAGATATTGTCCGTTTTGCGCTCGTAGGCACGCACGGGTTTGCTCTTGGGTGTACTCCCAAAAGGCCTCTTGCTAGTTGAGGTTGGTCCACAGTTATATACACTCTTTTTATGTTCAATCTTGGCAATGTGGGATCGGGGTTCCTCTATGGGATGAAGTTTATTCTTCACATTCCCCCTTAAACTTTATCTTGCCGGAAATTCGGCGGTTAAGCCATTTATGGCTCTGATACCATGTTAGAATTGGTGTGCGAGTGTGTGTCCCGACCTCACGGACTAGCAAGATATTGTCCACTTTGCGCTTGTAGGCGCGCACGGGTTTGCTCTTGGGTGTACTCCCAAAAGGCCTCTTACTAGTTGAGGTGAGCTCACACTTATATAGACTCTTTTATGGTCCTTGTTAGCAATGTGGGATTCGGGGTCCTCTATGGGATGAAGTTTATTCTTCACAGTCTCTTCCTTTTGCTTGATTCTTCACTAGGGAGAAATGATGTCTTAACTACCTATTTTATGAAAGGGATACTGATTCCTTGGATTAAAACTTATTTCTTATACTGAGTTTTATCTAAATTTAACCGAAAATACAAGTAGATAACCAGCTTATGCTTGAATCGTTAACCAGCTCGGCTTTCTCTTTGGTTTTGTAATTGAACCTATGCAAAGAACCTGATTTGTTGAATTATTTTGTGTTTTTCTTTATTGTCTAAACTTTTGATATAGTTTTGCACGATTGAGTTAACTGTGGTTCTTGTTTTTTAGACAGTTATTTTTTGCCACAAAGATATACTAGAAATTTACTCTCCAGAAAAACAAAAACTACATTTTCTCTGTGTTGCAGAACAAAATCCAATGCTCAGGCAATCAAAAGTAAACCGAAACAGTTCAGTCAGCAAACCAGATGTGTTACAACTTACATACAAAATTTTTGTATGAAAATGTTTAGCAATGTTAGCGGATGATTGTCACTATCCAACCTTGTACTCTTATTATTTTACTTCTATTTCTCGCTAAAGAGCATCTGTAGTCCCTCATGAGGGACCGTTTGTATCGATTTGTTCTCCTTCCTTCAACCATGCATAGAACTCATCCCATCTTTTTTTTAATTTGCATTTTTAGTCCCTGCACATGTGAAGTCTAAGAGCTTGACACGTGGCATCAGTTTTTTTTTTCAAGAATGGTCCTCTAATTTACCAAAATCGGACACTTCTCTCTCTAAATCGATCTATATTGTTCTGTAGCATCTCAACCCTATTATTACTTCGATTCGATACACCTTCTTTTTCTCACATGCACATTTTTGTTCATCTTAAGACCCTACTTTTTTTTTAATTGTTTACTGATTTGAAACCCTAGCATTTTGATCCCGAGGCGGTTGAATGTGAGGGGCGAGAGAGATTGTAGATCGGAGAATGAATTGTACGGTGATTTTGGAGCGTTGAGCAATGGAGCCACGATGTTCGGTGATTCATCGACTACGCCAACGGCCACGGTTACTCCTACGCCGATGTCTTTTACGGAATGCCCTTCCCTAAACAAATGAGGCAACGATCATTCGTATCTGACAAAAATATCGTTAATTAGATCTGTCACGATGAAATCCATCTCATTGTCTAGATAAATCAGGCTTCCCTCGAGAACCAATCCACTGAGTCGGTATTTCTTCTTCGATGGATTCTCCGTGTATTTTTTGAGAAGTTGAGTTGGTGTTACATAAAAAACGAGTTGGTCTTGAAATTGACTTAGTACGATGACAATGAATCCGGTGATGGCACCAAACCCTAGAGCGTAGCTCCATAGCCGGTGGTTCTGAAGCTATCGTGCTCTTTCACCGATAACTATCTTTTTTTTCGTAGGCAGACGGCGGGAGGTGGAGAGAAATCGGAGGAACGAGATCGGAGACGGAGATTGGGTATGGAAGAGAAGATTAGTGGGGTTGAATTGATAGATGATTTAGGATTTCTTTGGAGAGTACAAATCAATTGGGTGTAAACGGACCCTAATTTCGGGGTTAGCAGAGTTTCTACTAATTTCTGGATAATTGGGGTCTGATTTAATTAAGTGTAAACGGGTCGGGTTGGGTTATATTGCTACGGGCTGGGCTAGGTTATATTGGGTTTTAGGTTTGGTTAATTAAATTAGAGTTTGACCCGGTCCGTTTATTAAGTTAGTGGGTAAATGGTAAGTTTTTTAGGTAAATAGTAAAATTTGAAGGCAAATGGCAAAGCTGACATGACAGCTGACATGGACAGCTAAAGGGCATTTTTGGGAAAACATTAGAGGACCATTCTTGCAACAAAACTGATGCCACGTGTCAAACTCACAAGCTTCACATGTGCGGGGAACTATAATTGCAAATTAAAAAGAAAATGTGGATGAGTTCTATACATGGTTGAAGGAAGATGACCAAGTTGATACAAGTGGTAAGCATGAGGGACTATGGATGCTTTTTAGCCCAAGTTGATATATAAAACTGGTACTTTCTTTTTACTTATAATGGCGCTTTTCAATATATAGAGTCAATGGATTAGTAAAATTAATTAAAACATACCTCTTTTATCAATAATTATTGACTAAAATAACAAAAGTTACGGCCGTCTTTGCCTAAACTCTCGGTTTAACACTTATTTTCCAACTCCTAAACACGTCACTTCGGAAGTTAATTTTTTTTTATCCTATTATTTAATATTAGGTACTAAACTACTCTTACTACTTATGTTATTAGAATTTAACTTCTAAGTAAAATATTTTATATTTTTCCAACTCCTGACTGTTTTTTGTGTTTTTTGTGAAGGAATTTTCGAAGAACAAAAGATGAAAAAAGAAGTTCAAAAATATATGCGGCATAACTTTTCCAAAAGATTAAACAAATTTTCGTTTTATTGAGATCACCTTACAATTTATTATTTTATTAATAATTTTTTTAGTCATTGCGAAAGAATCGAAAGAGGACTATCAATTGAAGTTATTTTATTGGCCGAGATGTTCGTTGTCCATGTTTGATTGTATTTGTCTAACCTTAGCTAACTTGCAATCTTAAAGTCTAAAGTTCATGTTAAAATTGTTAAGTATCGTGTCGACTATGGCTAGACTTGTCAAATTTGAAATATGTTGGTCTTATATTCGCCTACTTAAAAACCCTTCGTTTGTCAAAATCTATCACGAAAACAAAAATTATATTTTACTAAAAGAAAAAAGTACAGTCATAAATAATATTTTCTCTACTTTTTTCTGTACCCTAGTAGTGAGTTATCTCATATGCAGAGTCTTCAGCCAATTAAATATTTACAGTAAAATTGAAAATTTTGCTTTGAAACTAGCTTCAAGTTACGTGTGTGAGTATGGAATTAACATGTATTTAAGTAAAATGAAAGGACTATAGTTCACGCCGGTGTTTTTAGCAGGGTTCCTAGGCTTTCTTCAACATTAAAAAAATATTTGACAAAATGTGTATGTTCACGGTCTTTGTTATTCGGAACGTTAGTCTTTTAATGTGATAAAAATAATGAATCATTGGTGTCACGATCTGAATAATGATAATGAAAAACCAAATCGTCAAGCATTCAAGGTGTTGACATTTGTTGTTGGTGTTGATGAGTCCGGAATTTGTTGTCACTCTTTATGAGAACCAGACAGGGGCAATTCGGACAACATCCACCAACTGAACGGTCCGGACAAAGCTAATGTACTAAAAACTTAATCACTTCATGACTAAGCTAATTATCTACCTGCTTAAAACTAAATGGGTCTTTGAACTCGACCCGAATCCATAAGTCAACCCAAAAGCCCATATGGCCCATAATTAAGGGTATAAATACCCAACCACTTTCAGTTAATGAGGGTAATAAAAATTAAATACAACGAGGCAGCTCAATTCTCCCTCTACACTCTATCCAAACATTAAATACCTTCAAAATACCAAAAATAATCTGGACAAAATTACCCTCAAACAAAAATAAACCTCACCAAATTGGCGACCACAGTGGGAGGACGACTGTGCCTGAATTTAGCATTCAAAACCATCAAGAAAAACCAGTTCGGATGAATCCAGACGTGCAGGAAGTACCACCAGCTTTGGCCTAAGTGGTGGGAGAAAATGATGAATATACCATTGAGGAGCGAGATTGGTTAAAAGTTGAAATAGAAGCTCTGAGGGCTTCCAAGAGGGCAGAGATGGGCACAAAAGATAAGTCTAAGGTGTCAGTTCATCATACTGACAATCCAAGGGAGCATGAGCCCTCAAAAACCCATATGAGAACGAAAAAAGACTCATGCTAGTTCAAAAAAGTCTCACCGATCTAAACCATTGGAGAGCTCTGATTCAAACTCAGAATCTTCCCACAGCTCCTCAGGCGAAGATGGAGTCGAAGAATCCCTGTCATCCAGCAGTGATGAAGGGTGTTCGAAAAAGAAACAAAAGTTAATCAAAAAATACTCAAGAAAAATGGATAGGCATGGAAAGTTAAAGAGGCATATAGTCAAAGGATCGTCTCATAGCCAGAGACACGTAGATCGGATGGTGATGGATCCTTTCGCCTTCCATGATGAACCAGGTATCTTTGCAACTCCTAATGAGGATACAGTTTTCAGTCGTGGTCGGAATTGGAGACAATCTCCATTGTCCTCCAAGATCCTGTCCGGAAACCTCCCTAAGAGGTTTGACTGTAAAAAATGGAAAAATACGATGGCAGTAAAGACCCGGATAACCACTTAGAACAGTTCAAAAATTTCATGATGAATTTTAATGATGACGACAAGTTGCTTTGTAGAGAATTCTCCCAATCATTTACGGGGAGTGCCCTGAAGTGGTACAAAAGTTTGCCACAAGGCTGCATCAGAAATTTTTATACTTTTTGGGTGGCTTTTCGAAGACAGTTTGTTAGAAGTAAGGAGGTAAAGGGCAATGGAGACACAATCATCCATTATGCCCAAGAACCGAACGAATCTCTAAAAGAATCATAAGTCACTTTGTAAACACCAAAAACGGGTTCGCTGATTGCTTTGAACAAGTAGCAATAGCTTCTCTGAGCCAGGGCTTAAACCCTGGAAACTTGGCTGATTCAGTAACCATAAAAAAGCCCATGACATGGGGAGGTCTGCTGAATCAAGTTGGAATGCAGATTAATGTTGACGAAACAAAGAAAACTAGGGTGCACCGGCAGGTGAGGTCTGCTCTGGCTGCACCAAATCCAAACCAAAACCAATCCGGGAACAAGGCTAGGGAGGTTGGGCAGAGTCATAACAGAGCCAAAGCTCAGTCTCAGCCAGCTGCTCCGGCTCAGAGTAAACAATCCAGAAATAAGCGAGGGCCTTGGGTTCAACCTGAGTGGTTTGCAGAATTAAAAGAAAACGTAGCCACTATTTATGATGAAACAAAATACGAAGTACATTATAGAAGGCTGGCTGCGTTACAGTCTCCTAGGGAGAGCCGCAACAATTGTTTCTGCCAGTATCACAATGATATTGGCCATACCACTGAGAATTATATTGCTTTGAAGCAAGAAGTCTAGAATTTGATCAAAAGAGGAAAGTTGGGAGCATATGTTAAAAGAATAGGAGGAAATAGGCCTGATAACATCCATCGGGCTGGTCCGAACAATGCAGGCACATCGGTTCTGGATGGGGCTATGGTCATAATCGAAAGGTTCGATATAGAATCAGAATACTTGGACCCTGATCCAACCCGGAATAAAGTAAGTGTTATCGCAGAACATTGCAATTCGGTGTCCGAACTTATCAACTTTTATGAGTCACTCACATTTTTTTGTGGAGACACCATGACAGCACCAACTGGTTCTTCAAGAAAGAGGCATGTTCATACTTTAGCTACCCAACTGGAAGGAGGCATGACTTCCTATCAATCGCAGATTCCATTTCCCTTCATTGTTTTTTATGAAGATAACTTGAGGGATATAGCTGGTCCTTATGAAGATGCTGTTGTCATAGGAGCATCCATCGGGGGTAATGACATAAGGCGAATTTTGGTGGACACCGGAAGTTTTACCAATATTCTCTTTTTAACCTCCTACAAAAAAATGAATAACCTAGTAGTAATTCAGCGTTCAAACAGGTCAATTGTGGGTTTCACTGGAAGTTCAGTAGATGTGATCGGGGAGTTCGAGGAGGAGGTTTTGTTGGGCAAAGGCCCTTTTAAAAAGATGGTTAGAATATTGTTCGTCGTGGTGGATTGTCCCACTTGTTATAATGTTATTCTGGGGAGGTCTTGGCTCTCTAGGATGCATTCGGTGGCCTCAGCAGTCCACCAATGTCTGAAATATGTTGTGCAAGGACAAGTGGGAGTTGTTCGGAGCAGCCAAAAGGTAGCAAGAGAGTTTTATGCAACAACACTGGACCCCCGGACGTTGGGGGCAGTTCGGATCAACGAGGAATAGCAGTTCGAGGGGCTTTCTGGGGGAGACGGTGAAAGTGATGACCCTAGAGAAACCCCTGGAGTTTTAATACCGATTGAAGAAGTTGAAACACATTCGTTGGCTGGAGGAAAAATGTCAAGATAGGGTCCAAGATGACATCGGAATTAAAGGGTAAAATTTTAAGTTCCTGAAAGACCATCAACGTGTTTTTTCTTGGTGCAATACTGATGTTGCCGGAGCACCAGCAGATATTATATCACACCAACTGTCCATCTGAAGGGACATAGCACTTGTGATACAAAAGAGAAGAGTTTTTTTCTAAGGAAAAGGCTGATGTCATAGTTCAAGAGGTCGACCGGCTTACTAAAATGGGGCACATAAAGGAGTCTCAGTACCCTTTATGCACAGCCAATCCGGTATTTGTAAAAAAGAAAAATGGCAAGTGGCGTATGTGTATCGCTTTTACAGATCTCAACAGAGCTTGCCGAAAGGATTTATACCCAGTCCTCCGGATTGATCAGTTGGTGGATTCCACATCTGGAAACAAGCTGCTATCTTTTTATGGATGCCTTCTCCGGGTATAATCAGATTCAGGTGGATCTGAAGGATCAGGAGCATACTATGTTTGTTACTGATAAGGGCCTTCATTGTTACAAGGTGATGCCATTTGGGTTAAAAAATGCTGGGGCTACTTATCAGAGGTTGGTAAACAAGGATTTTGCTAATCAAATTGGAAGAAACATGGAGGTTTACATCGACGACATGATGGTGAAAAGTTTGGACAAAGAACTACACTTGAAAGATCTCCAAGAAACTTTTGCTAACTTAGTAAAAGTAAATTTGAAATTAAACCCTGAAAATGTGTGTTTGGAGTACAGTCAGGGAAGTTCATGGGGTATGTAATAAGTGAGCAAGGGATACAGCCTGATCCGGACCAGGTTAATGCTTTACTGCAAATGGAGCCTCCTCGGAATGTTAAGGAAGTACAACGGGAGGTTGGCTGCATTAAATCGATTCATTTCAAGGTCTTCCGATAGGTGTGCCCCATTTTTTCAAACTTTGAAAGGTGTAAAATATTTTGATTGGTCCTCACAGTGTGATGAGGCCTTCAATGAAATCAAAAGGCATTTTTCCTCCCCCAAGACTTTGTTTAAACCCGTTGACGGAGAGACTCTTTTCATATACTTGGCAGTCTCTAGTAGTGCCTTAAGTGCAGTATTGGTAAGGGAGGTCGATAATTGTCCCCGTCCGGTGTATTACATTAGCAAGAGTTTGAGTGATGCAGAAAAGCGCTATTTGAAGCTTGAGAAATTAGAAATGGCCCTGGTGATTGCTGCGAGGAAGATGAGGCCTTATTTTCAGGCTCATCCCATTATTGTCCGGACGTCTGTTCCCTTAAAAAAAGTTCTTCAAAAGGCCGACATTTCAAGTAGAATGACTAAGTGGTCCGTGGAATTGGGAGACTTCGATATTGATTTTGCCCCTCGGACAGCAATCAAAGCCCAAGCGGTGGCGGATTTCTTAGTTGAATTTCACTCAGACAGGGATATATAGCAAACAACTGGTGTGAAAGACAAAAAAGTCTGGGTCATCCGGACTGATGGTGGATCAAGTACCATGGGATGTGGTGCTGGGGTATGTTTGACCTCTCCGTACGGTGACAGAATGTACCAAGCTATATGTTTTGCTTTCAGGGCTTCTAATAATGAGTCTGAATATGAAGCTGCTATAGCTGGTTTGAAATTAGCTCTTATTTGTGAAGCAAAAAGGGTCAAGTTGATGAGCGATTCTCAGCTTCTTATCCATCATCCACAAGGTCAATCCAAAGCAAAAAAGGAGCAGCTGGTTAAATACTTACTTCTTCTTAAAGAAGTGGCACTTAATTTCAAGAGCATCGTTTATAAGCACATACCTCGAACAGAAAATATACTGGCAGACTCCTTGGCAACCATAGCATACACTGAGTCCTACCCTTGGATTCATGTGCTAGAGTGCCCATCCATTAGAGTCAATCCGGATAAGGAAGAAGAAAGTTTTAATATACAGATAAAACAACCTCAAGATTGGAGATTTCCTCTCCTTCAATATCTCTCAGATGGCACATTGCCTCCGAAAAAAGCAATAGCAATAAAAGTAAAGTACAAGGCTCGTGGTTTTGTCATCGTAAGAGATATTCTTTATAAGAAGTCTTATAGTAAACCCCTCTTACGATGTTTGGGGTCGACGAGTCTCAAATAGTGCTCTCCGAGTTACATGAGGGTGAGGGATCGGCTCACTATGGATTCAGGACTCTGACAAGAAGAGTTTTGTTAGGTGGGTATTATTGGCCCTCCATAATGCAAGATGCTAGGGAGTTGGTAAGAAAGTGTGACCCATGCCAGAGATATAGCAATGAAATTCATATCCCAGCCATCCCTTTGGAGTCAATTTCTGAGCCAATACGTTTTGCTCGATGGGGGTTCGATTTAGTGGGACCTCTACCCATGGCATCCGGGGGGCGCAGAACTATAATCGTTGCTATTGATTACTTTTCGAAGTGGACCGAAGCAGCTCCATTGGCAGGTACAACATCAAAAGTTGTTATAAAATTCATTTTATCCAATATCTGTTGCAGATTTAAATTTCCATAAAAGATAACAACAGACAATGGACCACAGTTCGACAACAAGGAAATGGAGAGTTTATGTGCCTCTAGAGGCATACAACATTGCTTCTCTGCCCCTTTCCACCAACAAGCAAATTTTCAGGTCGAAGTGGCCAACAGGACAACACTGTTCGGTCTGAAGAAGAATTTAGAAGGGGCTGCTGGAAAATGGCCTAGTTATTTGCAAGAAGTTTTGTGGGCTTACCGGACCACTCCCGGGACTGCAACACAAAAGTCTCCCTTTGCCTTAGTATATGGGATGGATGCCATAGCTCCCATAGAAGCTACTATCCGTTCATTTCGAGTTCATAATTTTTCTGAACACGCTAACGAGGTGGCAACTAGAGGCCAACTTGACTTAATAGAAGAAAGAAGAGTTACGGCTCACCTTAGAGCTGCACACTATGAAGGTTTGATGAGAAGCAGGTTTGCCTCCTGAGAATCTATCACCTCATTAGTGTACGCATCCATCCTAGCCTGTATTGTTTTCTCCTGATCCCTCAACAAGTCAGCCTTTTCTTGATCAGCCTTGGACACCTTATTCTCAAGAGAGATCTTGTCATTAGTTAAGGCTTGAATGGTGCTATCTTTGGCTTCGCCTTCTCTTTCGATGACAGGGGGTCTCTTTCCAGGACGGATTGCTTTAGTTGGAGTTCTTTGACAACTCCCTCCGAAGTGGCTAACCTGTTGGCCAACTCCTCATGACGTTTCTTCAACTCCTCATTCTCTTTCCTCAATACATCAGTATTTTGGTTGGCACTAAGAAGATCGATATACAGTCTCTCTTTGTCAGAATTGAGGGTGTTGATGATGGCTGACTGATTGCGTACTTGCTTTTCCAAGATAAGTACCGGCTGGACATTGCTCAGAATGGAGTGAGCAATGGCATCCCTTTCGCTCGAGGCAGAAAAAGACTTACCATTGAATGTGACGGTGTTCGATGAACTTGGAGGGTGGTAGGGCCCAGCGAAATCATTTCTGGGAGGTTTTCAAAATAAAGACCAATCCCCTCAAGACTAGTAATGTCGACACCATCACTACTAATATCCCCTCCTCCAACCTCTTCGGTGTGAAAGTCACCAGGGATCTCTTCTGCTCTCGTAGGATCAGTAAGGTCAATGGGAGGTAGTGGATCCGGATCCCGGAGAGAAACCTCATCTCCCTTGGAAGTTTTCTTTCTCTTGGCATCCCGGCCTCCACCTTCTGCTCCTCATTTTTTGTCCTTTGTGAGGACCTTTTGAGGCTTTGAAGACCCAACAGCTTCCTTGGTGTTCTTGTGTTCCACCACCTGTCTTCCACCTAAGTAGGATTGGCCTCTGCCACACCTTGCCTGGTCTTGGCCTTTTTGGCCTTCATCTTGCTTAGGGCTTTAGCTCTGCCCGGCAATACCAGTTTTCCATCTTTTCCTTCTGTCTTCCGGAGGATCACTCCCGGAGGGGGTGAAGTAGTTAATTCCTTCCAAGACAGATCCCTCTGGTCCGTTGTATTCCACAAATAGGATCTTGCTAAGTTTCCTCCGGTAAAGCAGTTGTGGAAGCGGTTTGCCCATTTTTCAGCTGTCCAAGCATTCAGCTTGGCACAAGTAGTCTGCCCGGCCTTTAGGTAATCGTTGAAATCCTTAGGCAGCACTACCAAAAAGAAAAAGGAAAAAGAGTTAAAAAGAATTTTTTTAAGCAAAAGTAGTAGTATCTGGTGAGATTATTACCATCACTTCGCAATCTGCTGGTGAGCATGCTTGGGTTGACACCAACTTTAATTTTCTTCCCATTCTCCCAAGCACCGCTGACGAACAGAAATTGAGTCTTCCAGCCTTTATCTGACTCAAGCAAGTCATCCACCACCTTGTAGTTGTCACCCATGTTGAAGTGATAGAAAGGGATGATATGATTTCTGCAGAGGCTTGCCACGGCAGCAAATTGCTCCATCGGAAAAGGAATTCTGGAGAGCCTTGAAGCCATGATACAAGCCATCAGGGTGAACCATGCATTAGGGCTTAGCTGGCCTGGGCACAGCTTAATCAGATGGAAATATCTGACTATTTCTGGGTCCAAGGGAAACCTTAGTCGCCATTTGAACAACTCAGTATAAAAGACAATCTCGTTGAGCTTACAATCCATGGGCGTCTCCGGATCGATTGGGATCCTTACTTTGACATTCTCTGGAATACCCCACTTTGTCCTTATCCGGCCAAGTTCAGTTGCGTGAATGAAAGCATACTTGATTTTCTGCATAGCCAGCAAATATTTAACATTTACCTTGTGAAAATAAGGCCCACCTTTCCCACAAGGCACTCCGGCAGGTCCGGGTGCTTTAAACATAATTTTTCCTTGCCTTTGCTCTTCCTAGCCATGGCAGTTTCACTTGTTTGCTCGGAGACGTCAATCTTGAAAGGGGCTTCTTCAATGCTATCCTTCATTATATCCTCTATAACTATGGAGCGGTTGTCAGCTGTCTTAGGAAGAGAGGGGCTGGTGATTGGCTCAGTAGGACCTTCGGATTGTTGAGCATCCTTTCCCTCTTGGGGTCTAGAGTCCGGTTGGGGCTCGGACCCGGAGGTCTCTTTTCGAAGACTTGAGCTAGTTGCCTCCGGTCTGTACAGCTTGTCCTTCGAAGTTTTTATGGGTGCTTCTGACCCTGTGGTTTTACTTTTTGCCCCGGATTTCGAAGGCGTGGATTTTTGTTTAGGCGGTGTGCCAGCAGCCTGCCGTTTAACCAGACGACCTTTTCGTCTGTCTACCAGCTTCTCCTGGGAGATATCAGCATCTGACCCTATGGCAATAAATGGGGAAGGTTTCTTGAAACTTGTGACTGCATGTCCTGGTTCAACAAGAGGCTCCGACTCTTATACCGATGAGCCCAAAACGATTGGTGAAAGGTTGGACTGGAACAACCTCCTAGGTTTAGCACTCTTAGTTGAAGAAGAACCCCGATCAGGCTCTGAGCTTGGTGTTTCTGGTTTATTAACAGGGGAAACAGGGAGGTCTGCAGTGATGCGCCTTTCTCGTTCAACTGTTTGAGCCTTTTCCAATTCTGAAAAATTGAGCCACCCACCTTTTACCAAAGCATTTCTTGATGTGAACATAAACTCACACCAAAAGAAAGGGTTTTTGAGAGATGAAAGCTTTGGAGTTTGAGAGATAATGAAGATAATGAAATAGTCTAAAGTGAATTGATCTATACTAATCAGGTAGATGATGCTTCGAAACCTAGGAGGATTCGAAAGGGTAGATGCAATGATTAAAGGCGGTGTTGATGTCATTCGCATTAAATGAAGAAGTTGATTTTTGAAGCAAGTGGGAGCGCCATTCTAGAAGAAAAACGGCCGGTGTGGCAAATCAGAAAAGGACACGTGTCCTACGATCTCTGGTGAAACTGCTCAGCTTCTAAAGATTTCAGTCTGTCCAGATAAAGTCGTTACATATTTTTGAAATGTCCGGACAAAGTTATAATTGCACTTGAGCTATTTTTTAGGTCTTGCCAAAGGCCTTCGAGCACAACCAAAAAAAGGGGCTACCGATGAGTCCGGAATTTGTTGTCACTCTTTATGAGAACCGGACAGGGGCAATTTGGACAACATCCACCCACTGAACCGTCCGGACAGAACTAATATACTAAAAACTTATTAACTTCATGACTAAGCTAATTTTCTACCTGCTTAAAGCTAAATGGGTCTTTGAACTTGACCTGAATCCATAAGTCAACCTGAAAGCCCATGTGGACCATAATTAAGGGTATAAATACCCAACCACTTTTATTTAATGAGGGTAATAAAAATTAAATACAACCAGGAAGCTCAATTCTCCCTCTACACAATATCCAAACATTAAATACCTTCAAACTACCACAAAACTCTAGACAAAATTACCCTCAAACGAAAATAAACCTCACTATGTGTTAGAAACTCTTATTGTTGTGACTCGTGTATGATGATTTCTCATCAGATTTGGTGCTTATAACCGTTTGGGTGGGTTTAACATGGTTCATACATTTGCAAACCATATCTAGACCATTTATTAAATAATCGAATCAAGGGTCATTATTTGTTTACTTTTTGTTTATGTATGCTTATTCTTTCTCATTTACAATATTTTACATTGTCCTAGTTATTTTCTCCTCCTTATTTATTTTTATCATTTTTGGTTTAATTTTTTCTCTTTAATTTTTTTTTCCTTCAAACTACCCTTTGATTTATTCAGTTTAAAGTCACCTTACTCCTTAAATACAAAGCGCTAAAAACCATGAGTTTTCATTTATGTGACTCCGACGTAAAAGGGTTCTAATACTCAGAACTAGATAGCTAGTGGATCATTTACGGAGGTTTCTACCAATACATGTCAAAAACGTGATGCCTCGTGTGATCTAAATATGATGGTGTCCCATAAAAATTTTGGGACCCACACCAATGATATCAGACCTTACAGGGGTTGCCATCATTTTGAGTGTTTCATGTAAATAATTTGTATACCACTACTCATGGAATATTTGATTTAGTTGGTTCTAGAATCTTAGTTGGATGTACATATGGTGAATGCATATGCTAGATCTTATTTTACCCTTGTGAAAGTAAATATTTAAGGGTTAAACAAAAGCCTAACAAAATTCCACTCAACGCGATAAAGATGATTTTTTCAACTAAATTGATGCACTATTTTGCTTTCGAAGTCATGCAGTCATGATACGGGAAGATTAATACCGCATCCGATCATTGGTCATATCGTAGATTGTGGAGATGGTATCTATCTGCAGAGTCAAGTGTCTAGCTGAATTTTCATAGGTCGCAGGCCATTGGTTATTTATGGTCGTTGGTACTTGTTTGTGCGGACCCTCATATGGCTTTCTTTTGTCAAAAATCCCTCTTTTGGATTCTAGTATACCTCTTAAGGGGGAGCCTTCTTTTTTCGTAATGTCCACTTTGATAAATCGGTCAGCTTGAGTAAATAGGTCACTTATTATTTCAACAGGATATCGCACCAGATCAGCATACAACTTGCCCTGCCTATCGAGTCCCATTTTTAACGAACCAACACCCATGTTTTCTGTCAAATAAGGGAGAGTGTTCATAGTAGTGATAAATCATAAATTTTCAACAACTCTCTTTTTCTCTGATAAAGTTCCAACAGAGTTGCATCGATTTCATCCTGAGGTCTCATAATTCATAGCTCAGGAATAACTTGAGATGAAGCCTTCTTCTTCTTCTTCTTAATCTTATTGAGATGACTAGGAGCTCCATTCCTAGCTGGTAGGAAAGGTTTACCGTCAGCTTCCTCAATCCTATTAAAAATAACAGAAGATCATAGGGGAGTGGTGATCTGCTCCCATGAGAGCTCACAAATCAGATTTGTTCTCTATAGGTGAGCTCTCACCATGTTTCATGCAGTAAAATAACTATGGAATCTATTTGACCCTTTTCAGTGGCCCACTGATTTTTCTTGGTGAAAGTTGCCTTCCCATTTTCAAGGTATTGTGAAAGGAGCTTTAAGAACACTGTAAAAAGAAACTGAATTAAGAACTAATAATACCAAGTTATAAAAAAAAGAAAAATACATTTAACTGGGTTTTCCAGTATCTTGTAAGCATACTTGGATTTCCTTTAGAGGTGATCTTTCTGTCATTTCCTAAGCGTCTCTAATAAAAAGAAACTAAATTCTCCAAGGTTTGTCAAATTTCAAAAAATCATTGACTACTTTATAGTCATTCCCCATATTGAAGTAATAAATGAGGATGTTACCATTCCAGAAAACACCAGCCACAACAGCAAATTGTTCCATAGGCATCCAAATTTTTGATAACCTTGAAGCTATATTACTAACTAGCAATGTGAACTAGGTATTGGGAAACCATACTCTCTCCGAGTACAAAGGAAACCGGAGACCCCAATTAAGCACTTTGGTGTAAACCACCAATTCCTTTGCTATGTAGTCCTTCAAAGTTTATTCAGGGATATGAATCCATACTATGATTGATTCAGGAAAACCCTAATTTTTTTTGAATCATATCCAAATCAGTTGTATAAAGTGTATACATATAATATTATTTGTATAGCTAGCAAGTATTTGACGCTAACCTTAGTAAAATTGGGCGTGACTCGCCCAAAAAGGCATTCGAGAAGTGGTTCGGATTCTATGAAAGGAGTTTTATTTCTTTTTTCTCGAGGTACTTTTTTAGTATCTCGTCTGATGTTTCTAAAGGTGTGTCTTCACCACTGTCATCCCTTCTCTCTTCCATCATTTGCGATATTGACTATGCTGGATCCCTTAGCTGAGTACTAGGGTATCTTCCTCGATATGAGGATTCTCATTGGACGAAGCTGATGGAAGAGTAGTAGTGATGGTTTCTCCAACGATCAGATTTTTTTGTGGGAGATTGCTTGTACCAGTGGAGGTTTTAGTTGGATTTTCCATCTCTTTCTCTGATGAGGAAGGTTTATTTGTAGCCTTAACAAGTCTGGTAAGCCTACGATTAGTGTTTTCTCTAGCATCGGACCCCATAGGAATAAAAGTTTATGGAGTTTACGACTGTTAACTGTTTTGACCAAGGTTTTCTTAGTTGATTAACCAGATTGGTCAGGAGTTGTAAGAGATCGTTCAAGAGGGATAGGTTTAGAAACAAATGATTTTCTATTAGATGAGAAACTCCTATCTGGTTCTGGAGTTTGAGTCACCGGAGAAGCTGGTAATTCGGAAGCGGTTCTGGCTTGCCTTTTTTCATCCTTCAACTCGGACAAATTGACCCAACCTTCTTTGATTAATGTAGTCTTCGGTGTAAACATACAAACTTTCAAGAATACTAGAAGATTGATAAGAGAAACTTGTTTGAAGGTTAGATAGTTTCTCTATCTAGAATTATAAGATCACTTTATTTCTCACTCTAGAAATAGAAGCAGTAAAACATTACCTCTATATATGAGTAAGAATGATGCACTTGAGTGTTTTACTAGGGAAATGAAAACAACGGTAATAATTAGAAAAGACTATTAGTGTAGCCGCTTTCTCTTTTTGGAAATAGTTACAATTACCAACAGTAAAACCGGTCAGTAGCTTCAATGACTACGTGACACATGTCTTGAAGAAGTAATCGTTTAAAGTTGTGACCTTTCGTTAAAAATATATTTGATAACATCTTTCGGACACAATTTGGAAATCATTTACAATATTAGCTCAATCGAAATGCTTTGGAAAGAGCTAAGGGGGTTAGATGATAGGGTCATATTATGTTAAAGGACCCAAGCAGTAAAGTGAGTTGTATTTTATTTAGAGAGGCAGTTCAGACCAGACAGCTAAATCTCAATGAATAAGTAGTATGTTTAGTGAGCTTAATGACTCAGCTAAGTGCCTAGTACATTTGTTTACGGGCTTGGGGTCTCGTGAGATTGACCACCCAATTATATGACTCGACCCAAATGACACATTGATCCAAAAAGATGATAAATAATTCAACAAACAAAATTAAATGTGATGGATTTTTTCTCTATGTATTAAATACAAGCAGTTCATTTACTTATTTGTTTGTTCCTAAGAATTTAATACCATTCAAGCCTAACCACTTCAAAAATTGAATCTGATTTAATCATCATTGATGAGGACATAAATCTTCCCTAACTAATAAAAATCATCACGATTGTAAAAAAAAAAGGAAAATTCGGAAACTTTGTCGGATAACAAACAAGTTTGAAAAAAATAATTTTTGTTTTTAACCTTTTCTTATAAAAAGTTACTTTTGATATAATTTGATTTTTTCTAATATTAAAAATAATTAAAAACTTTGTTCGGTTTTTATTGATAATTCGTTCTTTTTAACTAAAAGTTTTGCTGACTAAACAATGAAAGGATATTATAGTGATAAAGTCATCACCCTCGGTTTTTAGTAAATTTCTTGAAATAGTTAATAAAGAATTTCAACCTACCTATTTAAAAATAAATCATAAAAGGAAATCCAAATACAAAATACTCTTAGGTGTCAATATTGCTACACCGTCTATTATATTATATTTTCTTAACAAGCCAACACAAATTTGTTTGGCTGCAAACTTTTTATGGGATATGATGCATTTCGACAGGACTGCAGTAATCAAATATGACTCTGTAGTAAAAGAAAACAAAATTAGTGTCTTCAACTATTTATTAGATTCTACATGAGTAGATGACTTTTGATTTATTATTTTATAAAAAATCTAAAATTTGCTCCAAACCCACAGTTTGGAATTTCTATAGATCCATACTTATGAATTAAGAAAAAAAGATAAAAGAATCATTATCATCTAAACCCCTAAAAGGTAAGAAAGAAAATATTTGAACTAAAGGTAAAGAAAAACAAGACATAAAATAATACCATTAAAAGGTAAAGAAAAACACAAGACTTAAAATAAAACCACTAAAAGGTAAAGAAAAACAAGACTTGAAATATAACCATTAATCTTGAACAGGAGAAGTAATCTCTGAAACAATACTCGAATCCACCGAACTGGTGTCATTCTCTAAATGATAATTATTTTCCGATTCTCTTCTAGACTCCGCATCCATCATCTTCAATTCCTCTTTCAGTGCACCTAGCATCCAATCAACAGAATCCTTAAAATCATCAATCAAACATTTTCTAAGAAATTTAAGTTCATCCATTGGTGTCATTATAAAACCCTCGCATCTTTTATTCCGTTTTACGTTTTCTTTGATTGCCGGTCTAATCTTGTTTTTCCTCTTCACCCTTGAAGATGCCATGTTCATTTGGCTTTCTTCTTCTTCGAAAGTCAATACCGAATTCGCTGAAGAATCAGATCCGCCTAGCATTTCTTGAATTGACGTTACTGTTAGATAAAAATTCCGAAAATTTACAAATATATTAGATCCAAAATTTATAAACCTCTATATAATTTGATTGGCCATATCATTAAACAACTACATGTTCAACATATTTTAGTCTGTCAATCTAAAAGGTTTAGAAGGGAGGGTTCATAGCCAAGTTAAAAAAAATTGAAAAATGAGTAAAGAAATAAATGATATTTCATGTGATTATACACGGGTAACACAACGTTTACGCCCTTTTCTTGTACAATCAACTTTTTAAATTATTTTGAGTAAGCTTTTTCATATATTACAAATAAATTATAATAACATTGCACACTTACAAGAACAGGGGGAAGCCGACCAATTCTCCAATGAGTTTATCTGCGAAGTTTTAAGATGCCAGAAACCAAGTTGATATATAAAACTGGTACTTTTCTTTTACTTATAATGGGTTTTCAATGTACAGAGTCAATGGATTGGTAAATGTAATTAAAACATACCTCTTTTATCAATAATTATTGACTAAAAATACAAAATATACGTCCGTGTTTGCCAAAAGTCTCGGTTTAACACTCCTATTTTCTATTTCTTAGTATTTGAAACCTTCAAAGTTTAAAGTATTAATTTACCCTAAAGCGGTCACTATTTTTATTATTTAGCCTATAATTTAATGTTAGGGTATTCAAGTAAGTACTCTTATTATTATTTATCATATTAGAATTTAACGTTGAAATAAGACATTTTATATTGTTCGACTCGTGATATTGTTGTGTGCGAACGAATGTTTGGAGAGAAGAAGGGAAGAAAAATAAAATAAAAAATACATGTTCCGTAACTTTTCAAAGGTTAAATAAATTTTCGATTTATTAGTCGGAATTTGGTCAGAAAGTAAAAATAATATGATATCAACCTATTCAAATGTTGTTTAAAATTAACGTGATAATAATAACAAAATATTATAATATTAGGAAAGGTGAGTTACTAGTTTTATTTTATCATTTTTGGTTTATTCTTTTTTATTTTTAAAGGTGTTCTCTTCAAGCTACCTCTTCATTTATTACTTTTAAAGTCATCTAATTTCCTAAATACAAAGTGTTAAGAACCATGGATTTGTATTTATGCGATTCAGATGTAAAGAGTTCGTGGAAAGCCATCAGGTCATTTACGGAAGTTTCTATTAATGCATTTAAAAAACGTGATGCCTCATCCGATCAAAATATGATGGAGTCTCCTAAATATTTTAGGACCCATACTAATGATATTAGACCTTACATGCATTGTCATTATTGGTGAAGAGTTTCAGGTGGAAGAGAAGGTGGATGTGGCTTGAAAGCGTTTAAGGTTTAGTGTCTGATTTAGGATTGTTGTCTGAATGAGTGAGAGAGAAGCGTGAATCTTAAGTGAACCGGTTCGCATGTCTTGGGTCATGCTGTTGTGAAGTATAGGTCACGAGTTCTGCGGGTGTTGGGCTGAATTCTATGCAAGACCCAAGTCTATAAAAAGTTATAAAGCAATATAATAAAACTTAACAATAAGTAACTGCATAACAACTTATTGTTACATAACTGATCTGTGTATAAATAAAGAAATGAATGGGTAACAAACAAATGGAGAAATAATAAAATAAATAAAAAAATCATCTTCTATATCTCTCTTGCTTTCACTTAGTATTAGAGCAGGGTTGGTCTCCTCGATGACTGAGACACGATCTCCTTCTTTCAGCTCCGGATCTGCTAATCAAACTTCCTCACCATCAGATAACCTGCTAGGCAACAAAAACACGCAGTTGAATCAGATAATTATGTTCAACAACTTTAGGCTAGATAGAAGTAACTTCCTACTATGGAAGACAATGGTGTTGCCTATAATAAGAGGCAACAAGCTAGGAGGATTCATCAATGGTGATAAACCATGCCCTCCAAAGCTTTTGAGCAGTCCTGATGGATTTGTAACTGAAAATACTGAGTACGAAAAATGGATCGCAAATGACCAGTTGTTGTTGGGATGGCTCTACAGCACAATGAGTTCATAAATAGCATCTCAAGTGATGGAAGAAGATGCCTCTAAAGGTCTTTGGGATGCTGTAGTACGTTTTTCTGGCTCACAAACTAAGTCTAAAGTGACTTTTTTCAAGGTTGAATTTCAGAGAATGAGAAAAGGAAATCTATCTATGGAAGATTACCTAGCTAGATAATTTGGTGACTCAGGTGCTAGATGGCCTAAACACTGAGTATACACCAATTGCAGTTCACCTAGCAGATAAAGAGGTAAAAAACTGGGTTGACATTTAAGTTACTCTACAGACCTATGAAAGCAGATTGGATCGGCTAGGCAAGTAACAACTATCTATGACTGATGTCAACTTAAATTGTACAAACAAGACAAAGACTAATTCTTTTAATAATAACTACAATTCTAGATCTAGAACCAACAACAGAGGACAAGGAAGGAGTACTTACAGGGGAAGGTACTCACAGAACTACTACAATAACTACAGAGGCAGAGGATGAGGTAGATTCAACTCCAACAACAAACCTATCTGTCAAATCTGTAGAAAATATGGCCATGGAGGTGCCTACTGTTATTTTAGGGATGATCCTAGTGTTATGGGCTAGCTTCCATCTGATCTGAAAAAGAGTAGTCATGATCAAAGTGCTTTGGCTGTATCTCAAGACTCAGGATGTGCAGATGAGGGATGGTATTTGGACACTGGTGTTAGTCACTATGTCACAAACTCTACTAAGATGATGGGTAAAAAAGTAGAGTACTCAGGTACTACATCTGTGGCAGTAGATAATGGAACTAGACTCAGAATTAAACATTTTGGGCAGACTTGTCTACCTACTAAAACTAACCAAAATGTCCACCTAAATAACAATTTACATGTACCCAAAATAAACAAAAACTTGTTGTCTGTTTCTCAACTTACCTCACATAATAACATATTCATTTAATTTCATAACTCTAATTGCTTTGTGAAGGACAAGACAAAAGGGAAGATCCTTCTTACGGGGAAGGTTGAGAGTGGCTTATATAGATTGGAGACTTCACCTAGTCTTTTTCAATCTAAAGCCGAAGTCTTAAAGTGTGTTCCTAGAGTGTCAAATGGTTCAGTTCTGTCTAGTTCTTTACTTCTTTTAAAGAAGGGTTGGCATAGGAGGCTAGGCCACCCTTCTCAAGAGTGTTGTCTGATGTTCTGTGAAAATGTAATCTATCTGTTAGCCTTAATAATGAGAAGTTCTTTTGTGATGATTGTCAGTTGGGCAAGTCTCAGTCTCTTCCTTACACTAGGTATTTATCTCATTCTGCAAATGTCTTTGATCTCATACATTCTTATCTATGGGGCCCCTCTCCTGTGATTTCTAAAGGTGGATACAGATTCTAAATTCTGTTTGTATACGATTTTTCCAGATATACCTGGCTATATCCACTAAAACAGAAAAGTGATGCCATACAAGCATTTAAAGAGTTCAAAAATCTAGTGGAAAATAAATTTGACAGGAAAATCAAATGATTTCAGTCTGATCGGGGGGAGAGTTTAGGTCTTTCCTTTATATAACAAAGGATTCAGGGATCCAGCTCATAACATCATTTCATTACTCTTCTGCTCAAAATGGAAGAGCAGAGAAAGCACAGACATGTTACTGAGACTAGTCTGACTTTGCTATCTCAGTCTGATCTTCCTTTCAGTTCTTGGCCATAATCATTTCACACTGCTATTTACCTTATCAATAGGCTTCCTACTTCTGTTCTACAAGGTCAGTATCCTTTTGAAAAGCTATTTGGTGTGCAACGAGACTATGGGTTTCTAAGGGTTTTTGGCTGTGCATGTTTTCCTTGTCTCAGATCCTATCAGTCAAATAAGTTTCCATATCATTCTGTGAAGTGTGTGTTTCTAGGGTACAGTGCTGTTCACAAAGGGTATATATGCTTAAGTTCTTCTGGGAGAGTCTACATATCTAGAAATTCCATCTTCAATGAAGATAAATTTCCTTGTGCTTCTGGTTTCCTAAATTCAAGTATTTGTCCTCCTAGGTCTAGGTCTCTCTATTTACCTCAGTTTCCTACTGTTATAACTTATGGTGAAACTTCAAATCTATCAAAAACTACCTACTCCCCTAACTGATCATTGCAGCAGTGAAATTTCACCTATAATGTCTAATTTTAAACAGACAACAAACTTACCTCACCAAAACTTACCTGTAAGCCAAAGTTTTCCCCAACCAAATGAACCTTCTTCTTTACCTACTCCTGAATATCTTGACTTACAAAACCCAAAACCTGTCACAAGAAAATCATATGCACCTCAGTTAGTAATTGAACTACCTATTACCGCTAATACATCCTTTCACCATAGCCAAAATACACACTTCATGATCACTAGAGCCAAACATGGCATTTCTAAGCCTAAAAGTGTTTATTCTGGTATGGTTGTGTTACCTAATGCTACAGACACTACAAGGTACTCTGAGGCTATTAAAAGCTCTCAGTCGTCTCAGGCTATGCAAGCTGAATACAATGCATAATGACTAATCATACTTGGTCTCTTGTTCCTTATACAAATGACATGAGTTTAGTTGGGTTCAAATGGGTATACAAGGTAAAGTATAACCCAAATGGATATGTTCAAAGGTATAAGGCCAGACTTGTAGCCAAGAGGTTTAATCAGCAACCCGAGATTGATTTCACAGAGACGTTTAGTCCGGTTATTAAAGCTTCTATGATTAGGATTGTGCTGACAGTGGCTGTATCAAGAGACTGGACTATAAGGCAGTTGGACATCAACAACGCCTTTTTAAATGGTGATATCAAAGAATATGTTTTTATGGTTCAGCCTCAAGGTTTTGTGAACTCAGAGTTTCTTAATCACGTTTGTAAGCTACACAAGGATTTGTATGGTTTGAATCAAGCTCCAAGAGCTTGGTATTCCAAGCTAAAGGATACACTGCTCAAATGGGGTTTTCAGAATTTGAAGGCTGATTGTTCTATGTTCTTTTTAATGACTAATGAGGTTTTAATGGTTCTTTTGTTCTATGTAGATGACATTATAGTCACTGGTAATAGTTCTAAATTTATGACTAAGTTTATACAGCAATTGAACTTTAAGTTTATCCTGAAAAACATAGGAAATCTTAGACTTTTTCTTGGTATGGAGGTCTATCGGGATGACACTAGACTTTATCTTACTCAAACAAAATATATACAAGAGTTACTGCAAAGGGAGGGTCTTTCTAAAGCTAACCCTTGCTTCATTCATATGCGGGTAAGTCCCTCTGTTTCCAAGTTTGATGGTGAAGCTCTTCAGTTACCTACAAAATATAGAAGTATATTAGGTCTCTCCAATACTTGTTGCATACTCGACCGGACATTGCGTTTGCTGTCAACAAGATGAGCTAGTATCAGCAATGCCCGACGACTACTCATTTTCAAATTGTAAAACGAATTATGCGTTACTTATCTGGAACTTCCTCACTTGGGCTTCATATCAAGCCGAGTGACGAAGATCAACTCACTGGCTTCACCGATGCTGATTGGGCCGGTTCCGTGGACGACAGCCGGTCTATGGGAGGCTATTGTGTCTTCTTGGGTGACATACTGGTTTCTTGGTCATATAAGAAGGAAGGGATAGTTTCTCGTTCCAACACAGAGTCCGAGTATCACTCTCTTGTTAACTTGTCGTCTGAGATGATTTGGTTGCGTTTTGTTCTTGATGAGTGAGGTCTTCCTCTTCACCAATCTCCAGTCATATGGTGTGATAATCTTGGAGCAAGATCTCTGGCTTCTAACCCCGTGTTCCATGCTCGAACGAAACATGTTGAGATTGATCTTCACTTCGTGCGTGATCAGGTGATTCAGGGGTCGTTTGATATTCGATATATTCCTACGCATGATCAGATAGCCGATCTTCTCACCAAGCCATTATCTCAGCCTCGATTCTTGTTTTTGAAGGACAAACTTGGCCTCGGTGTTCCTCCACTTCGTTGGAGGGGGAAAGTCAAGGAGAATGAGGCTGATGGTGATGAAGAGTTTCAGGTGGAAGAGAAGGTGGTTGTGTCTTGAAGACGTTTAGGGTTTAGTGTCTGATTTGGGATTTCTGTCTGAATGAGCGAGAGAAAAGCGTGAATCTTAAGTGAACTGGGTCGCGTGTTTTAGGTCAGGCTGTTGTGAAGTATGGGTCACGAGTTCTACGAGTGTTGGACTGAGTTCTATGCAAGACTCAAGTCTGTAAACAGTTATAAAGCCATATAATAAAACTTAACAATAAGTAACTGCATAACAACTTATTGTTACATAACTGATCTGTGTATAAATAAAGAAATAAATGTGTAACAAACAGATGGAGAGATAATAAAATAAAAATAAAGAATCATCTTCTATCTCCCTTGCTTTCACTGTCTCTAATATTTCATGTTGGAACTTCTTTACGTGGTCTATTGGTCTCTAATGACATCATGTTTGTACATATTAATCTGAGGATCCATATGAAAACATGCAAAGCTAAATCTACACGAAATGAGCCAGGATATTGTTAGGTATATTATCTAGCAAAAAAAGGCACCATTTTCGGTGGACAACCATGTCATCATTAAACGTAAGAGAGGAAAGTAAAGACTTTTTGGTAAGTGGGTTAAGTATTTCAGAAAAGGTCAATTGTGTTGGACCTACACACCAAAAACTTGGTTGAAGTGATGCAGATAAGGAGCCAAAAAAATGATTATGGGGTTTCAGCTGATCCACTAGGATAGCAATAGGAAGGTTAACTTTGTTGATTTTCTCCTATTCCGTCGGACGAGGCTCAGATGCATGTGGTGTAGTGTTAAGGTCCCTAAAATAAAACAGCAGATACAAATAACCTCTACAGACAGCAAGTATGGAAATGACAAAAATGTCATTTCATCTATCAAACATCATTACACTGTCTCTTATATAGAGACAAATAACTAACGGTTTGATCTTATCTTACTAACTACTTTAATAACTAATACATTAACACGTGTTCAAGTTCAATGTTTATCCAACATTCTCCCCCTTAACATTGAACTTGACTCCTGTCTTCTTCGTCGTCTGCCTGATCTTCCTCTTTATCCTAAGAGTTCTTGAAGATCTTGTTGGTTCTTCTTTTGTCGTCCGCTTCTCTGCAATTGCCGCCTGTGTAATCTTATTCACTTGCCGTTGCACCACATGTACGAGTTCATCCTTGACTCGATCGTCACCAACACTGCATCTCTTCAGTGCGTCCCAAGCCTCCTTTGCCGTTTTCTTATCCGCGATTACCATCATCCCGTCATCATGGCGTCGTGATCTTTGACGACCTCTGTGTCTTCACCTTCGATCACTGACCATACTCCTAGCGAACGCAAGATTATCTTCATCTTGATGGCCCATATGCTGTAGATCGTTTCGCTTAACGTGGGGTATTGGATCGGGACTGAGACTCACTTTGTCGTCAGTTTGATTACTGCAACTACCTTTGATTGATCTCCTTTAATGGCTCTGATACCAAATGTAGTGTTAAGGTCCCTAAAATAAAAGAGGAGATTCAAATAACCTCTACAGACAGCAAGTATGGAAATGACAAAAGTGTCATTGCATCTATCATTACACTCTCTCTTATATAGAGGCAAATAACTAACGGTTTGATCTTTTATATTACTAACTGTTTTAATAACTAATACATTAACACGTGTTCAAGTTCAATGTTTATCCAACACGTGGTTCTTTGATTTATAACAAGAAAGTATACCTAACACATATTATTTGCATGAAAATGATCACAGTTGTGAAGATGCTATGGTCAAGATATTTTTCTTTTGAATGTTAGGGGTGATAATTAGTTTACACCTGGAAAGATCTGGCTAGTGTCTCGTGAGCACAGAAAAAAAAAACAGCTTCTTCATCTTCAATATTGTTGGCCTCTCAAGGGTCTTGAACGATATAACATGGAGTTTGCTTGCATGTCGGGCTAATATTTTGCTACCACACTAAAAACTATCGTTGGATGTACGTATTTCGGACAACAGTAGCCTCGGGTTAGATTGCCTCTAAATTTACATAAGTGAGTTACAATATTTTATACTTTGGATTTTCTTATTTTCTTACTTCTTTTGTTTTTTTTATTCTAGAAATTAGTAAAAGTTATGAAACCGTTTAATGGATGTTTTGAACTTCAGTTCCCACGCACGAAACCAATTTTATAGCGTATTTTAGTTTGAATAGGTTTTCCGTTGACAGGAAGTTACCACGGGGAAAGAGTCACCATAGTGTATGTTGAATAAGCTTACCAAAAGTTAGACATGTCTTAAGACTGTTAACCGGAGCTTAGTTAGGGAGTGAAGGTATGGGAACAAAAATAACGTCAAGTTAAGGGAATAAGATCTAAGAGGAATAAAATGGTGACATTGAGATTTTAAGAGCGGTGAGGTTAAAAGCCTCGAAAGTAGGGAAAACGAGTTATATAACGAAGAAGGGAGAAATTACTAGGAGACAGTAGATAGATTATAAAAACAAAAATACTATCCACGTAAAGATATTTATGTTTTATTTATAAACAAAATTTTGGATCAAAATTTTGGATCATGAACTTTTATGAGTAATGTTACCGGTATATTACACGGTTATAAGCTCAATCCAAAATTTTATTTTCTTAACATTTTAAAACTTATTTAAATTATTTTAAAATGTCATATAAAGCTTTAGTTTAAAAAAATTTGAAAATTTTAAATTTTAATGAGGTTAAATTTTGATAATTTATAATTTTATTATCCATCAATTAAATTTTAAAAAAAAACTAAAATGTCAATATACAAATCTAACTATTTTCAACATATTACATATACCTGAAAACTTTACAGTTTGGAAATCTTGAGGTATACAAATAGATTTTAAAGTACCAAACATTTTTAATATATATAGTGAAATACTAAAGTTGAGACTGAAAATGAAAACAAACTAGGGGCTTTTGATATAATTCAGCACTAAATATCTCATAAACCATACATTAATTATCCTTGATTTTAAGAGAAATAGTCAGTGATTTTAATCCATATCTAAATAAAAAGCTTGTTGAATATTAATTATCATAATAGCTTAAATAATAATGACCTATTTATTTTTTACTGTTTTCTTATATGGAAATACAATTTAAAATATAAACAAATACTAGGAACGTTTCATTTAACATATATTTCGTTACTAGTAAAACCCCTCGTAACAATAAAAGTTTTCAAAATGTTTGTATTTGTTATTTTTATATTTTTCTCCAATAAAATTAAGATTTTAAAAAATATAATATTTATTTAAATGTCTAAAACATAAGTTTAAAACAATAATATTGCTATCTAAAACTTAAAATATCAAGATGGAAGGCAATATTAAAAATTAAATCGTGCACAGATAAAAAAAAAATTATAATTTGTAAAACGTGAATAATATGTGTATTATTTTGAAGGAAATTATAAACTATCCAAAAATCCAACCATTTTATATATACCGTAAAATAGATTTTAAAGTACAAACCATTTTAATATTTATCATGAAATACTAAGGCTGAGACTGAAAATGAAAACAAACTAGGGGGTTTTGATATAATTCAGCAATACATATCTCATAAACCATACATTAATTATCCTTAATTGTAAGAGAAATAGTCAGTGATTTTAATCCATATTTAAATGAAAAGGTTGTTGAATATTAACTATCATATTAGCATAAATAATAATGAATTTTAATTTTTACTGTTTTCTTATATGGAAATACAATTAAAAGTATAAGCAAATACTCGGAACGTTTCATTTCACATATTTTTTGTAACTAGTAAAAACCCTTCGTAATAATAAAAGTTTTTATATTATTATTTATATTTCTTATTTTAATATTTTTCTTCAATAAAATTAGGATTTTAAAAAATATAATATTTATTTAAACATTTAAACTATAAATTTAACACAAGAGTAGTGGTAACTAAAATTTTAAATATAAAGTTTATTGGATGGAAGACAATGTATGTATATATGAAAAATATAATTTGTAAAAAATGAATGATGGGTGTATTATTTATAGGGAAATAATTTCAAAAGTACCTACTCATAAATTATGGACACATCTAATATCTGAACTATCATTTATATTTATTTAATACTATTGCAACTAAATATTTCTCATTCAATACTCATTTCTTTTAATACTCTAAATACCATCTTACAATATATAAATTTAATTTTTTTTTGTTAGAAACTGCTTTTCCCCTAATTGAAATTTTAAACATGGAAAATGACACCAAAAATACCTACTCATAAATTATAATGTCATCTTAAACTCAAACTATTATTTATGCTTACTTAAGACTCATCTCAACTAAATAAGTCTCTCTAAATACTTTCTACCAACTATATAAGCTTAATTGTTTTGTTGAAAGCTGTTTTTTTTCTCCTATTTGTCCTTCTAAATTTCTCCTATTTGCTCTTTTAAGCATGAGAAATGACACCAAAGGTACCTACTCACAAACTATACAGACATTTAATATCCAAACTATCATTTATGCTTACTTAGGACTCCTCCCAACTAAATAATTCTGAATCAAAAACCCAATTTTTTTAATACCCTAAATACCATTTACCAACCATATAAGTTTATTTTTTTGTTAGAAGCTATTTTTTCTCCATATTTAACTTTTTAAACATTTGAATTTGGTTGCAGACGCCTCTTTTTCTCTTCATATCATATTATACCCTACTAAAAACTCAATTTTCACGATTTAGATTATCGATTTTTTTTTTAAATAATTCAACAATAAGTATCTCATAAACCATGCCTTAATTATCCGCAATTGCAAGAGAAATAGTTACAAATTTAAATCCATATTTGAATAAAAAAGTTGTTGAATATTAACTATCGTATTAACATAAATAAGTACGATTTTTTTTACTGTTTTCTTATATGGAAAAACAATTAAAATATAAATAAATATTATGAGCCCTTTGCTTGAAGAACAAATAAAGATGGCTCCAAGAACCAGTGAAGCTTATTGTTTCTTCTTCTGGTTGATCAGCCGACTCTCAACCCTCAAGCCCCTTCTTGGTAGCTCGTCAAGATCTTCCTCCTCCATCAATAGACCTGGACAATCTGCAACCATCAAAAGAACCCATCATATAACAATTCCCACCATTTCAACCAACGACCATAATCGATAAACTTGGTAATCTACCCATCTACCCAAAGTTTTCTACAACCACAAACAAAACTCACCTTCAAGAAAATCATTTGCTGACATTGTTAGACCTTCAAATAACAATCCTGGCATTAAACTTATAAACATTAAAGAAATGAACGATCACATATCTTTACAATTTTAGGAGAGTGACAAAGAAATATTGCTTGCATCAACCAAATTTACCTTGATAGGGAAGTTCTCCCAAGTATTTCCAAAAAATAGACCCTTAACCAATTCTTTGCGACGAAAAAATTCACATGAGAGTTCACCTTCTCCAACTGGGAATCCATACATATCTTCGTAGAATTTTCACTAAAATCTGATATGTGCAGGCTCTGGTCCAGAGGTGTTTGTTCTATATGTGAATATTCAATGAGAGATTTTAAACGACTCTCATCTTTCAACCCCAAATACGAATGTCCCAAAGTGCCAATATAGATTAGAATAGAAAATGTTCTCGAATACCTCTACTATGAATAATTTATCTATTATATAGCCTCCCATATTGGCCAACCACTTAAAATTTAGATCCAAGCTAAAAATTGTGCAATGTTCAATGCTTGTTATGCTTTGATTGAATTGGATATCTCCAAGAAACTCAAACACCACGTCTTGGATGAATTTTACATCAATGAAGGTTGCTAGCTCCACATAAGTTACAAAGACATACAAATATATTGCTCTCACCGCTACCACATTGGTTATGGTTAGGAATCCTGCAAGAAACAGAACCAACAAAATTAAGAACCATCCAAGAAAACCAGTGATCAAGTGCTGAATAATAAAAATAGAAAGCATATCTTTTTACGTGGAAGAACCCCAACCCTACATTAATAATAAAATAACAACACACCAAATTAAAATCATCATTATTAAACCCAATCTTTAAGGAAATTCAAGCAAATAAATTATTAAAGATGTTGCTTACAACATTGAAAATAACTCCCTAATAATTTTAGAATATAAATCTCCATTGAATGGAGATATTATTGATGATATTAAAAACATAGAAAAAGAATACTCTTCTACTACCAACTTTGAAGAAAACAATCATACTTTAAAGTAAGACAACATAGGCAGCGTACCTCATTCTCCCATGCGCAAAAAGAAAGAAGTTCACAAGAATTTCTAAGTTCTACTAAACAAAAGATTAAAGGAAGTTGGGAACAGAAAAAAAATAAGAAATATTGTTATCAAGTCCCTATTAGGGGCTAGCCACTCCCCAAAGTTTAATATTAATCGTGATTAAGTTTCTTTGTTGGAAAATTCATCGAATTTGCAACAAGGCTTCCATGAAAAGACTCAAGTCTATCAACACTAAAGAGAAACTAAATACCCTATATAAAATTAAGCCTTTTATTAAAGCTGAATCCATTCCCTCTATTGCTGTCAAGCTTGGCATTAACAACTATTGCTCTAATTCCAACAACAAGATTTGGTTATTTTGGCAAGAGGATTTTTTCTTCAACACCATCATCAATCACCGTGAACTACTGCACTATGTTGTCACTAAAAAATCTATAAATAAAGTCTTATATCTAGCTAATGTTTATGCAAAATGCCAAAGACTTAATAGATTTGATCTTTGGAACTCGCTTAAAACTATCTATAATCCTGTTAAAGAATGGCTTGTAACTGGTGACTTTAATTTAATTTCTTCTTATGATGAATATATAGGATGTACTACTTCTATCTCGAGAAATATGAAGATTTCAATGAAACCATCAGAGAATGCTCTCTGGAAGACGAATGACACATTGGCACTAAGTTCACTTGGACTAACAATACCAAAGTCACTCACATGGCCAGAACCTGTTCAGACAACACTCATCTCATTGTCCATATATCAAATTTTAAAAATCTAATTAAATCAAGCTTCAAATTTATAAACATATGGACTCTTACTGATAAAGTTTTACCTACTGTTGAAACTAATTGGGACTTGGATATGCATGGTTACCCTTTGTTCATTTTCTGGAATAAAATCAAAAGACTTAAAGATGCTCTTAAGAAATAGAAAAAACTCAGTGTTGGAAACATTTTTTATAAAGTAATTGAAGCAGAAAACAATATCAATCGCATGGAGAAAATTCTTCAAGACTACAACAACATAGAAAACATCAACAATCTTTCTCAAGATAACTTTGTGCTTCGTCAAGCTCTAACTAGAAGGGAATCCTGGTGGCATAAAAAAAACTTACACCAACTGGATAAAAGATGGTGATAGGAACACAAAAATCTACCATTCTTATGTAAAAAAAAACATAATTACAGACATCAAAGAGAACTCAACCTGGATCACTCGTGATCACCTTATAATTAATTATTCTTTATCTTATTTCAAAGAAATTATAACTAATAATTATGATTTAATCACAGGGATAACAACAAGTTCATCAATAGCCGTCTGTTCAATAATATCCATAAGCTACTTTCTAAAATCATTTCAGAGGTTCACGGATCATACGTTTCATATAATTCCATCGAAGACAATATTCTTATTGGTAAAGAGATGATTTGTGATCTCAATAGAAATGTGAAAGCTGGGAAAATTCTTATCAAAGTGGACATGGCTAAAACCTTTGATAGAATGTTCCACAATCATTATAAAAGTTTTTTTATCTTTTGGTTTTGATTCTAAATTTGTTTATCTGATCGAAAGTATGATCAGAAACATTCATATTTCTATCCTCATATTTAGAGAGGCTATTGGTTACTTTAAAACTAATAAATGTTTAAGACAAAGAGACATTTTGTCTCCAAGTTTTTTTTATCAAAATATGACTTTGAAATACAGTACGATGAGCTTCATCACAACCCCATGTTTACCGTCTGTAGATGAGCTTATTATTTTCACTAACAGTCTCTCTTCTACCATATTTACTCTTAGTAATATTTTGGATAACTATCAAAAACTCCCAGGCCAAACTATCAACAAAAAAAGACAAAGATCATATCCTCCAACAGTTCTCTTTTAATCATCATTTATACTATCTCCAGTATGAATGGTTTTAATTTAGGTTCTCTCGCCATTTTCTACCTAGGGATTACCCTCAGCAACAACAACAAAGCTACAAACTTTGAGAATTTTCTTAATAAAATTAGCCAAGAAATATTTGATTGGGATGGGAAAAATCTTTCATATGGTGGAAGACTTACACTTATTTATTTTGTTCTCCAGGTTTTTCCTTTCTAATAGCTCTAATGTTGTTCTATTCCTAAAGGCGTCATTATCAGAATTGAGAAACTATTCAATAAGTTCCTTTGGGGTTCTAGTTAAGCTTCTTCCAAAATCCACTGGTCTATCTGGTCAAAGGTTTGTAAGTCATTCAATGAAGGTGGTCTGAATGTCGGAAACCGTAAACATATTCATGATAATTTCTCTTGTAAGCTTTGAATACGATTCAGGATGGGAAAATCTATTTGCGAAATATATATATTCACGATATATACTGCAATAATATTCACCATTTGCAGGCTAACTTCTCTAATAAAATTGGATCTCAAGTCTGGAAAAGAATTATTGCCATAAAAATACAACACAGCTTTATATTAAATGGAAAGTTGGTTGCATTAAATATTGATTTTTGGCTAGACAATTAGTTAAGACAATCCCCTATTATTAAGCTTGATGATAACTGGGATAACGACTGGTATATAAGAGAAAAAGTTTATAATTTCTAGGAGAACAACATGTGGAACAAAAACAAGTTATCTAGAATTTTATTTCATAAAGACTTGTATTCTATAAACAAGATTACCTTAAATGATCAGCATGAAGACTCTCTAAGATGGCTAGCCTCTACAAATGGTAACTATAATACTAAAGACACTTGGAACCTGATCAAGAATCATCATACTAAATATAACCTCTATGTGAAGCTGTGGAATTTTATCATCCTAAGGAAATGCTTTTTCATAACCTGGAGATTAATCAACAACTATCCATCTATAGACACTATCTTGCTGAAGAGACACATAATCATGGCATCCAAATGCCAATTTTGTGATAACATTAAATATGTCAAACATTTATTTATGAAATGTAACTTCTCTTGGGCTATTTGCTCTTACTTCTCTAACATTCTCAAGATTAACATCAGCATATGCATGACTATACCATATATTCTTAGAAGTTGGTTCTAAAATTATGGTAAAGAAATCCTTATCAACTTTATTCTGCCTCCAATGATCTGTTGGGTTATTTGGCAAGCTATAAATAAATCTAAGGTCAAAGGTCTCACTAAATATTCTATAACATCCATCAATTATATCAAACAAATTATCTCTGGTTTAGATCAAGTGAAGGCATCCTTATCGTAGACTTTAATGGTCATATCATAAATGGTCTTGGAAATTTTTATAGCAAGATTCATCCAATAATGACAGCAGCTCATGCTCTCCTTGATGGCCTCCAAATCTGTAAGAAACAATAGCTTTGTCAATATAGACATTGAGTCTGATTCACAAATCCTTGTCAATTTTCTTTTAACAAGTGAATATCTTTGGCCTCTCTATTCTATACTTAAAGGTTGCAGAGGGTTTATAAGCTCTTCAAATGTGATCAATCACATAAGTCGTGTCCAAAACAATTTTTTTGATTGGCTAGCTAAATGGACATATAACTGCAAAATAAAAATCGAATTTGATTCTCACAATGCTCCCAACCATGTGAATGTTATTACTTTCCTTGAAAGTATAGGCCTCACTTACGTTATAAACAATTCTTAATTCTCTCTTACTAATTGATTCGTCCTTTTAGATTTTGTGGCATCTATAGAACTCTATGCCAAGTATACGCCTAAAATTATTTCACTAATGTTTTGTAAGTGTTTCGATAATCACTAAAGCATTTGAGTATGTTCAAGCTAATGTACTTTTGAAAGCAAAATATTTAGCGTTTATCTTTTTTATCCTCTGTTCCTGACTAGTCGCATCAAGCACGACACCATAGGATTCAAAATGTCTCCATGTTTGAGATTCATGTATGAAAGTCTAAAGCTTGCTGTCCTGATATGTTCTTGCATCTCAAGCGCTTTCTAGGCCTCTTCCCGTTCTCGCAAGCTTTTAGCATATGTTATTGAAGATTTATCTCCCTCGACGTTGAATTTTCTCTTCTCTGCATCTCAATTTCTGGTTGATTAGCTCAGTCGAAGCATTGCCTCTCTCTTGCTTAGTCAAGCTTCCTAGTCTGTCTGTGTTCTCAATCTTCTTCAAATCTTGACGGATCTTTTTCTTTGTATTCAAATTTGGCGCTCTATTCTTTGCTAAATGTGTTTATTTCTTTAGGCTTCTTTTCGGCCATACCTCCAAATTATGCTATTATTTTTAATAAAAATCAGAATTTGGATAAATAAATTAAAAAAGAGCGCTTAGCTTTACATCTATTTCGAATTAAAAAAAAAATTATATTTGCTATTTTATTTTTTGTTTAAATATTTTTCTCAATAGAATTGGAGTTTAAAAAATAAAATACTTATTTACACATCTAACCATAAGCTCAAAACAACATCTAACCATAAGCTCAAAACAACGAGTCGGTAACTAACACATAAAATATCAAAATCTATTTAACGAAAGACACGGTTGAAAGTTAATTATACACATAAATAAAAATAAAATTCAATTTACAACAAAAATGCATGATAGGTATTTTTAGTATTTAATATTTAATCAACAGTATAATTGTCAATATTTTTTTTTTTTTGTATCAATAAGTTTAATATATCTTTTAAATAAACTTAAAATATCATGAAACACATGTTTTAGACTTTAAACTTAGATTTCAACACCAAATCAAATTTTGAACCTACATTCTAAACTATATAAAATAAATAAATATTAAATAAAAAATAAAAAGTTAATCTCATTTTCAAATATTTTTTAATAATAATTAATTAATCAAGATGTTGGCGCGTAAATCGTATTAGTTATTTATATTAGTAGGCAATAATAATTCCCTCAATAAAAGGATGGATAAATCGTCGAAAATGATGCAAATCATCGTAGTAAAAAAACCCGTCAAAACCCCTATTTTTATTTATAGTTATTTGACTTCAAATATTTATGGTTTTTGAGTTTTAAATACACATATTTGAATAGATAAAAAGGTCTTACTTGTTAATTTACAGGGTATGAATTAGGCTTTTTTAATTTGTATTTTTTAGGGCATAGTCACTAAAAACTTCCCTTTTTTGTTTTTTTTTGTATTTTTAGTGGCGTTCCAACCTTTTTTATATTTATTGTCAAAGGGAGGTTAAAGAGGATCAGTTGACATTTTACTAGTTATTGAGCTGATTGTCAAATACCATTTAGCACTCGTTTGTCAAGATGTTAGGTCTTAATGGTTTTTGTTTGGTTTGATTGTTCGAACTTTCCATATCATAGGATATATTTATTGTTAAAGGAAGGTTAAAGAGGATCAGTTGACACTTTACTAGTTATTGAGCTGTTTGTGAAATACCATTTAGCACTCATTTGTCAAGACGTTAGGTCTTAATGGTTTTTGTTTGGTTTGATTGTTCGAACTTTCCATATCATAGGAGCATTCGAACCGGAATCTATTTGTTTTGGTTAACTATTGAGCTATTATTTCAATTGGGTCAAATAGGTACACGCTGAAATTTTTTCAGTTCCTTAACCATTATTAGAGAAAAATTCTAAATGAAGAAATCCTAAATTCTCCCCTCTCTCTTCTTTTCCAATCTGAATGTCATCTTTGAATCTTCGATCACCAAATCAACCACAAAGCAATAAACAAACCAAAAACCTATGAAATAATCGTCAATTTCGAATCCAACAACAAAGCATCTTGATAGACACAACATACACAAAGGATTCATCATGATTTCGAAAAGCAACCAGGTAGAAAATCTGTCTTAATCCTCTTGATTCCATCTTGGATACCATAAACCTTACCAAACCCAAAGAGAACATTTCCAGAACTTTCTGAAAAGGCCTCCCCCAAAACACTCTCTAGAGTCACTACACGCACCGTCAGTGTTGAGTTTGAATCTGCTCAGTTTGGGAAAAACCCAACTAAGGGAGATAGGAATACTAGTCCTTTTAATATGATTCAAGCAACCCAAAGACGGCCCAACACCACTATCCTTACCCAGAAATTTCTTATCAGAAGATTGGCATTGTCGAGACCAGACAGAATGTGACAAATTTGTCCAATTAAATCCTTAGAGTTCTGAGCTTTTCCTTCCATTTTAGTCTTGTTTCCGTCAGACAACAAAAACCATACTATGATCGAAGGAAGTATATTTCGTAAGTGAATCACCTTTTTTGTAGACCAGTACCACTTCCTAACCATGTGTGAGAGGGACATGGGTTTGGAAATATAGACATTCAAGTGAGCAGCAAAATGAGCACAGGCTTCCCACGCCTTTTGGCAATCCACGAAGACATGATTAATGTTTTCAGAGTTTCTGCAGTTTTAACACTTAGAGACTAATTGATTTTTTTTTTTTTGCAAAATAGAGTCAACTGGGAGCCAGCATTTGAAAGCTCTCCATAAGGTGAAAGAAAATTTTGTTAGAGTGATCTTATTCCAGGCTCGGGAAAATAGGTATGATTTCACTCCCTTTTTCCTAAACTCTTCCCAAGTGTCTTTAGTGGAGAAGAGACCACCCCGACTGAGAGACCAACTGACTGAAACCCTTGAAGAATTATCCAGCGTAACTCTGGAAATGTACTGAATTTGTTTAGTATTCAGTACAGTTTCCAACTTGCTTATATTCCACAAACCATTTTCCCAATAGTCTTGAGCAGAAGAGCCCATATATAGAAGCCTGTTCTCATTTACAGAAAAAACCTTGAAAGCCATAAGAGAGCACCATTTGTCCAACATGATATCCACTTCACCATCTTTGAAATGCCACATTAGATATTTATCAGCTCTGTCTCTAATTTTACATAGCCTTTTCCACGTGAGAGAACTCTTAGAGTTCAATGGTGAAATTAAGGGATGTTGATCCTTGAAGTATATAGACTTCATGTAGATAGCCCAAAGAGAGTCCTGTTTTCTTAGATTAAACCATTGTTTAGCTGCAAAGACCTCCATCATGTCATCCACTTTTCTAAGACTCAAACCACCTTCTTCAAATCTGAAACATAGCTTAGACCAATTGCACCAATGAATGGTGTTCTTGTTAGCTTTACTACCCCACAAGAACTTGATATAAAGAACTTTAAGCCTTTTGATGGTAGTTTTAGGAAGATCAAAAATTTGAAGAGTATAGATCGAATATGTAGAGAGAACAGACTTGACCAACATTAATCTGCCCCCAAACGATAAAGTTTTTCAATCTGAGATTTTGTTGATAGTTTTTACAATAATGTCATCATGATTGCTAATTCTCCTTTTATTGTTTAAGACAACACCCAGATACTTAAGAGGCATATTAGCATGTTTGAATCCCATAAGCAACTCCAACTTCCTAATATGCTGAGTAGAGAGCTTTTTCGAGGTAATAAACCTAGACTTATCTTTGTTAACAAGTTGCCCCGATGTTTCTTCATATAGTTTAAACATCTTGATTTGCGTTTTGAAAGAATCAATGGAGCCATTGCAAAAAACAAGAATGTCGTCAGCAAAACACAAACAAGATGAGTTTAACTCTCCTCTACTTTTATACTTTCTAGTAGGTGCATTTATGAGTAGGTGATTGAGATCTCTTAACAGATATTCTTGCCCCAAAATAAAGAGATTGGGTGAAAGGGGATCACCCTATCTGAAGCCTTTATTTATCTGAAATACCCTTTCAATACACCATTAACCAATACTAAAAACTGACAATTCCCCAAAATCTTTTCTACCATCCTTGTAAACCCAGAAGTAAAACCAAAAGCACTTAGAATGCTTAGGATAAAAGTATGGTCCATTCTATCGAAAGCTTTGTCCATGTTGACCTTGAGAAAAGTTTCCCACCCCTAACTTTGTTGTCCAACTCACTGATCAATTCCTGGCCAATCAAAACATTATCATGTATACATCTGCCCTTTACGAAAGCACCTTATTCAGGTGAAATCAACTTAGGAAGGATAGTAGACAGTCTTTTACTAATGATCTTTGATATTATTATACTCAGAAAGGTAGTTAGACTTATTGGTCTAAAATCCTTCCAAGTTATGGGGGCATCCAGCTTAGGAATTAGACAAAGAGTAGTTGCATACAGACCCATAGGAAAGGATCCCTCCCTAAAAATGTCTTTGATGGCATCACAAAGATCTGCTCTAATGATAGACCAACATGTTTTATTAAACTTCCCATGAAAGCCATCTAGCCCAACAACAACATTAGAGTTTAGATCATTAACATATTCATAAATTTCAGAGTCCATAGGAACCATCATAAGCATTTCATATCAGAGTCCTCAACAACCTTATGAATCAAAATTTCTAGCAAGTTAGGGTACCAAGGATTAGATAGGTCAGAAATTAAGGATTTGAAATGTTGAACGTCAAATTCCTCAATTGCATTTTCATCCTCCGCCCAAAAAGTGCCAGTCCAGATTCTAGATATTTTAGCCCTTTTATGCTTCCTCTTCACATAGTTGTGAAAGAAAGAAGTGTTTATGTCACCCTCAAGAACCTAGTTGGTGTGAGATTTGAGTGCCCAGTAGTCCTCCTTTCTCGCAAGTAGCAAGAGATGATAATCTTTGGCCTGCTTTAAGTAAATAATATCCTGGAAAGAGTTAGAAACCAGTACTTTAGCCTCTAAGCTGTTGATATCCTCCTCCACTTTAGTGATTGCTTCAAAGATATTACCAAAGACGTGCCTATTCCAGACCTTCAACCTTAGACCAAGAATATTTGTTCCTAAAAAAACCAACATCTAGAAGGTTGTAGTCCAAAATAAAGTTGTTCAACTCTTCCGTACTCCCAGTACAGTTAGAAGTGCAGTGAAGCTACTCACTAGGATCAGCAATCGTGTTGAAGTCTCCCACCAATATCTATTCGTTATCTTCTTCTTCAACCTTTTTCAAATTGTCCCAAAGCATTCTTCTTAAACTCCTAGAGCATTTGGCATAGATTACAGTTCCCAAGAAGTCTTTAGGGATATCAATATGCCTGACCAATAAGTGGGGAAACTGGTCATCATCAATAATAGTATCCACCTTGTAGTCTTCATTCCAAAATACCCATACCTTATTACTACAATTACTAGCATAGCCTTGAAACCCTAATTTCTTAGCAATGACCTCCAATTGAGAACCACAGACCATAGGTTCTTGAAGAGCAAGAAAGGAAAAAAAATTTCCTTTTTAATCAATTTAATTATGGTTTGAGTTTGCTTGTTTCCAACACCACGTACATTCCGATATAGAATTGTACTGTTCATTTCAAACAGTTTAGAAGATTTGGGAGCATGCTTATGCTGCAAACATTTAGGAGCAAGAATCCTCTTTGTGTTGAAGTTTTTAGCTTTTTTAATCCTCTTTAATTCCGATTTCTTACCATTTCCATTCTACTTACTAACAGGAGAAGTGGGAAGACTGCCTGTACTTTGCTTTGTAGGAGAACAGCTTCTCATGAACAGATCAATAGAAGAACTTCCTTCAAGATAAGTAGATCCCGTTTTTAACATGTGTAAAGAACAAATTACTTCACCGCTTTCTAAAGCTTTAACCTGACTTTTCTTTTCTTTACCTTCATTAGAGTTACTCATCTCAACTATTTCATTTCCAAGTTGATCATTCTTATTGTTTATTACAACCGATTTTAATTTAGTTCCCTGATCCTTTATTGTAAATGCAAGAATCAAAGAATCAAAGAACTGAGGATTGGAGGAATTAGACTTATCAACAGTCTTCCTTTGGTTGGACTTCTTGCATTCATTCTCTGAATGACCCAGGTGAGTACATATCTTGTAGTATCTTGGAAAATTAAGATTCAAAAGTTATCTTAATTTTCCTAGGTAAAGCCTTAGAAACATCTAGTACTGTCTAGATTCGACGATAATTTTGTGTGGCTCTCTTCTTGGATGGAACCCAGACACGTAGAGGAGTGCCAATAGCTTTAGCTACCTCCATTATAGTCGCCTCGCAATACATAAAGTCAGGAAAATTTGGGAGGTCAAAACAAGGGTTGTTGGGTTTTCAACACTAGGGTTGAAACTTGGAGACCACTCCAACAATCTCATGACCTTATCCCCAATTTGTCAGACGTTTCGTTTCCAAAATTTCAGAAGGTATTCCTTGAGAGACATCTCAATAAAGATGTGCCTAAATTCCCAACTTGAGACATTACATTCACCATGAAACTTAAAGTTTTCCAAGAAAGCCATGACAGATACATAACTAGGCTTCCCATTGGCAAACTTACCAACGAGGGTATACTTTGCCCTCTGTTTTAGAACATCCAAATCCTCAACATCGAAATGTATCTCAACAATACCATTATCAACAGATTTGATTACCTTCTTGTGAGCAACATTCCCTGCATTGTATTTAAATAAGTCAGCGTAAGAGCTTTTTGTTACTGAGGTTTTTACTTTGCTTGTGGCAGATTCAAATATTGGGTTAATCTTGATGTTAGGCTGATCAGAAACCGACATAAGCGCCGGAAAGATCTCATGATTATAAGCAGCTCACTGATGAATAGAAGGACACTCAACAAAATCAAGAGAAGAAAGATTTAAATTTAGACTCCAAATCTTGGAGCATTCTTAAAATGTCTGCTCTTTTACTAGTTACTTCCAAAAAAATAAAAATAAAAAATCCATCCGAACCGAAATCTAGAGATTCAAGAAACCAAACTAATTATAAAACAACTACTAAGTATTTGTAAGTTTATTATATTTATTCTTATCACATTATAACTCTCGTGGGTCGAAACCTATCCGACGGAAAAAAAAATGTTAGCAACGATAAAAGTTACAAGCATAAGTCACAATTTTTTATGTATTTTGATGTATAGTAATATTTTTTATTAAAAAAATAATATCATAGTTCGATGAAAGAAGCTTTACAAGTATGTATGTATGTATCGTAGTCTATTGTATTTTATATATAAAAACGAGTAAAATAAGAAAACTAAAACCGGTGGTGTGTCACCAGTGATCTCTGAAGCCAATGAGCTAATTATTGCGACAAGCGAGTCCAAATATAAATTGACCAATCCACTAATTGTATGAAATGTCACAAAAAACTGTGTCAAAATTGAAAGTGGTCAAACGGTTATGGCGCCAAGGAGAAGCCGAAGGGTTATAACGTGAAGTACATAATTAATTCTAATTATGTACTAGGTTCACAAACTCAAAAAAATAATGGAGCACCTTTGGTGTGTATAATCGTTGGTGATAAGTGTTGGTACAATTGTAGAATATATATCGGCACTCTCTGTACTCTACATACATAATCGAGATTGTTTGTTAGTTAGATAAATCAAAAAATAAGAAAGGCTTACATATCTTATAAATATGTTTTCTCATATTCAATGTTTTGTTATAACAACTTTGTTCTTTTAGCTAAAAATGTTTCGTAAGTATACATATGGATTGCTCATAGCTCTGATAACAACAATTCATACAGCTAAAATGTTTATCGATCTACCTCATTTGGAAAAATATGTTTTAGTGTCAGGTTTTTTGGATCAGTTTTTCTTTTTTGTCCAAATAAGTATGTTTTGGTTAACTCTGGGTTATACGGCCCAGTTATTGCAGTTCTGAAAATTCTATAGAAAGACCCACAAAATATTTTGGATGATAGAATTGTTATAGTGTTTTCCGACATGACGTATTTGGGTAGGTGTAAACTCTACAATGATGGTCGAGGAATGCATCTAAATAGACGTTATTATATCAATATTGGACAAAGTGTTAGACAAAGATTATGAATATTGAGAATTTGAATCTCTCATAGATTTTTAAAAAGTCCGGAATTATCGTTGATGTCTTGGTTTGGCTACAAAAGATTAGAAACTTGCGAGCCGCCAACACGTTAACACATGAGGTAGTATGTCTTACTTGTTTATTTGATCTAGGGGTCCGGTTATCCTTACAGATCCAATTCTTGAGTTGTTTCAACTTATCAACATATGTCATAGCTTTAATGAGTGGAGATTAGCAATTGTCTTTATAATAGTATATGGCACGAGCATTTGCCCTTTTAGAATGAAGGAATTCGTAATAACAAAAACCTATATTTTTATTTATCACTTGTAAATCTGCATAAAACCGTTATTGACCTTCCCTATTCTTGAAAACTGTAGAAGTATTTCTTTGAATTTCATAGGGGTCAAAGCCAAATAGGCCGACCTCTTAATCAATTCACGATGCCTCAGTTTGTTGTTCAGAACTAAGAAAAAGGTTATGCTTCATTTTAGTTGCGTGAGCTGTAGTGCTACTTGTAGCTTATAGTCATTTTTGTTTGTATGTATATGCAAAGTTCTATATAAGGTGACATTTACTACGCTCGAGTACTTCTTCAAAATAGGTTGGGAGAAAAAAACATAAACCTTTACTGATTCTCCATAGATCGCACGTTGCGACTATTCGTAACTACTGATTATACAGGACCGTGTAGAGACAAGTGTTACATACTCTGGTTTTGTTATCTAATCTCAATACGGATGGTTCCAAGCTAGTGTAATTTAACCAAGTTGATGTTACAACCTCTCATTTAGTAGTTTTCTAGATATACTCATTTTCATTAAAGGTAGTTAGATAAGACAAAATTAACGATATTTGTTGCACATAAATGAAGAAAAAGTAGGCGAAAGTATTTCATGATAAAAAGTATAAAATGGGTTACAAACAGGTGTATGTCGCACTGGTGGCCCAAAGTATAAAGAAGACTTTGGTCATAGTTTATACAAGTTTTCAAGTAAAAAAGAATTAACAGGACCCAAGTATACGACCAAGGCTAAAATGGTTGAAAAAGGTTAATAAGCAGGATTTTTAAGGTGCCAGACTAGGTTATTGAAGCTGCTTTTGAAAGAATTCTGTTTAAGCTAGGTCATGATCTAGTTGGATAAGCATACAAAACAGTCCTAGTGTCCGTGAACACACCAATTATAGCAACCAAAGAAAAAATGTAGGTTATAAGAGGTGCTCTGAATGACTTCTTCCAAATTAAAAGTGGTAATGACTACAATTATCATTATAACTTGCTCTCAAGTCTTAGTTACTGAACAATTGTTGATAAAAATTGTTGATCGATATATAGGACTTGGTCGTAAAGTATATACTTTCCTTGTTTTATAGTTCATTGATTGATTTTAATGAATTAACCTTGTTATATTTTTGCATAACATCTTTAATTCATTTTTATTATGTGAAATGTCCTACGTGACTTCAAACTGCTATTGAGATGTTGGTCTAAGACATAAAAGATTTTTGCAGTATCAAGAAACAAAATCTAAAGTAAACCATCATATATTAACTCCTATGTAGTTAGATGAAGAATCTCTTATGGGAAAAACTAACAAAGAAAACGCTAAGTAATACGCTTTACTAAAGCTATAAGATAATTACATTATTTATGGGCTTATTTGCTTATTTATACCTATTATTGTTGTTTACGAGTCGTTACCACAATCGTTACCACAATGCTTAACTCCACTAACTATACCTAGCACTTAATTTACGCCGTGTGACGTAAATTAATGACCATTAAGTTAGTAGGTTGACTGGTTCAATTAATGGTACTTAAATATTTGCTTTTGACTGTTTTCTTTGCCATTGGACCTCGGTCGGCTTCATCCGCGCCATAGACCGAGCGTCAGTCCACCTTCTCCTTATATGCTCGGCTATGTCCTTTGGCTTTTCTTTGCCTCAACAAAGGTCCGATCACCTTTCCTTGTCTTCATCCCTCTCATTACTTACTCGATGGGGCGTTCACTCGATTTATCTTAGCTTATTGGTATTATCACCCTTTGACAGGTCTTCATCCCTCAAATAGGCCTCAGCAAAGTTAAATTTGTCCTCATCCTTGCTTGTAGCTTAAGTCTATTATATAATCAATTATGTTCAGATTCTACTCTTCTAGTGATTCCAGCTGCTCGGGTACCCTCTAACTTGTTAGCCAACAGATATCCCCTAATCAGGGCACTCTCCTAATTCATGGATTATTTGTGGACAACATAAAATCGATGAAGTAAATAATATAGACGAAGCATAGGAATCGATACACTTGATACCTCAAGCTATGTGACTATGGCATACACTGACGGAATATTCAGATGTTATAATGGTAGTATGAAACATGCTGGATATTTATCCCACACGTGTGTAATGGCGGTTTTGACACGAACAATCGTTTTTGTGAAATTGCCACTTGGGTTTTGATGAAGTGTGCAAAGTTTTAAAGATGCTTGACAACTGCCATTAAATCACATGTGGGATGAAAACAAAAAGGAATTTCGAATTCCACTTATGACTTGTGAAGTACCTCTTATACTTGTGAAATATGTCATTTCTGACTTATTAAAGATACGCTTCTCGTTTTTACTACACAAAGACTCTTTCTTGCAACAAAAGAACTTCACCGTCTTCCAAACAATCAAGTATGTAAATAATTCTTGTGTACTGCACTGAGCGTAGGAAGTGAGTCAGATACCAAGTTAAACAAAATCCTCATCGCTGGCATTGGTACCCCTCCATGAATCAAATCCCCCTTTAATTTTTCTTATGCGTACTAGTGGCTTATTGCAGTCACTCAAGTAGATACGATGTCACCAAAGAAGGCGGGGAAGAAGAAAGATAAAGTGGTGAAAACCGTCAAATTAGAGTACCGTCGGTAAGCGAGCATCCCTATAAGGCGCAAGCCCACGAGACTTGCTTATTCACCACCATATTTGATTGGGGCCTTTGATCACCCTTACCATCATTGGTACACGAATTCTTAGCGTTATAGACATATGCCCAACCCGACTGGCTGCAAACGGATGGGGAATGCTACTCAATATTATACTGAGCTCTCACTTTTCAAGTATTAAAGTCTGCTTAGCAGATTTGCTACTTTCCCTGGATGTAGCTAAGTTAGCCAAATCTCGGTTCTTTTACATTCAATTGACCGCAGTAAGGAAAGTAGTCGAGCTCCCTTCATCTGATAAGAACTTGAAACACTACTTTGTGTTCGTATGGGGGAATTGGGAGCAAGAAAATACGATTATGAATCTTGAGTTCGAAAGGAAGTGGAAAGTAAAGTGTAAGCAATATTTTGAGTAGTTTAAAGTTTTGGTGAATGAGTACGAATGTTAGCACCACTGTTCATTTGTGCAGGTGAAGGAACCCACCAGGAGTGGTGTAAGGAGGGTTTATCGAAGGAATACAAAAATGCCTTAGTCCAGGTATGGAACCTAGCTAGCTCAACATGGTTTCAAAATCTAATACACTTGTTTACTCATGTAAACATCTGAGAGGGGGTTTCGGGCCAGTTTTCGAGTTAGTCATCATTAAACATGATAAAGTAACTATGGTAGACAATGGGGAAGGAGCATTGGTTGAACGTATACAGGTGCTAATGGATGAAAGGTACTGGGACCAGAATAGCACTGAGTTCTGGTTTTCGGTGCCTCAGACTTAAAAATCGAGGGAAACAGAAGCATCGACATCGTTGGAGTGTTAAATTGAGAAGGAGGGGAAGTGTTAACTATATAGGGGGTTGGTGAAGTAGATCAGTAAAACGATGATGCTGTCTCGTCGAAGGATGAGGTGCAAAAATATCGGGCTCGGCGAGCTCGTGAAGAATATCATGAGAGCAAAGAGGCGGTGCCTCCTCTTGCGAAAAAATCACGTGTGATTGTAAATCTTGTTCCTCTTCCAACAAGAAAGTTACAACTAGTTGATGAGGAACTTGATGATGAAATGATGATGCCAAAAAAGCAAAACGACCACCTCTAGTAAAAGGGGTCAAGTATCCAAGGAGCTTCCTCATAAAAATATTGTCATGCATTGTCCCTCAATGCTAATGTCCGAGCAGCTCAAACACTACATGGAATTGTCTTACTATGACGGCATGCCCATAAGCGAACTCCTGCAGAAGACAAGTGGAGCTGGCAATCGAGGTAAGATAAGTTGAAAATGTTTACCTTAATAAATAAATGACAACTATTAATTTATCTGAGCATGGATGCAGATGCACCATAATTTGGTGGTTTTGAAGTACCGGTGTATGTCAAAATCCGAATACCAGATTATGGAGAACTAGAAGCCGTAGCCAATGTTCTCTGGATCGGTTAAGGGTTTGACTATCGAGCTTCCTCGATTTAAAAATTCTTATGGGTCGGCCAGATCACAGATAGAGAAGGAAAATCAGACTATTGAGAGACTTCAACAGGAGGTTGTTGATCTCAAAATTTCCTTTAGCTTGAGCGAGGACAAGCATAAACTGAGCATAGAAAACACTGCCCTTCTGGCAAAAAATAATTTGGTCATCAAGATGCACGATGAATTGATGTCATAAAGCATTGGTTATCAAGGTTGAAATAGATGATTTACAATAAGGAGATGTATCTATAGTGTGCCCAATAGAAGAAGAAACTTGGTGTAGCATTGGAGGAAAGAGAGAAAGAAGTGATGGGGGTGGTCATTAATATGATGGCCAATAATTAGAAGGATACTATTGTGCAACTGCTAGCATTGAATCCTGGTATAAAGTCGAGATCTGTGACCCAGTTTGTTCAGGCGCCCATGCCCCCTAAAATGGGAGGCTCTCTAATTGTTGACCCTCTCTTGTTGATCGCGGAAAGGTCATACGACCTTATTGCGTGGCCTGTTACATGCTTGATTTTACATTAGTTCGCTTATATACCATGTACAATATATGGGGCTCAGTATGGATTTTACGAAGCCCATAGACGTGGCCAATTAGTCATATCGTGCTTATAGACACTTGGTATGGGCTCAGTACGGCCACTCCCTAGTACGTAGGTGTGGTCATAGACCCGGTCGCAATTGTAAGGATGAAGTAATCATAATAACAAACACGCAAAATGGCGAAAGCGGTAAATGTATTAATGAAATGAACATGAGTTTTGATGCCTCATTAAAAAACCCTCATGCACCATCAGGGGGGAAAGAGTGCATCTTCTATGTTACAAATATTGGCAATATAATTTTCAAAAGTTAATATTCCATTGGTTCTTCAAGGTATGAGCCTTTTCATCGACGAGGCGATAGGCTTCACTGTGGCATTTTGAGATGATAGTAAATGGCCCATCCTAATTTGGCCTTAGCTTGCCAGCTGCTCTGTCGCCTGATCCTTGGAATAAATTTTTTTATAACCATCAGGCTCCTGTAATGCTCTGCTCGTACACATGCCTGGTCACGCCTCTCTTCAATAAGATCCACACTCTCTACTCGGTTGGCAACATTGACGTGTTCTTCATAATTTTTGATCTCGTTGATGGGTATGATTATTTCTGCTGGTACCACAACTTCACTACCATAGGCGAGGGCAAAGAGAGTATCGTCGGTTGCAGTTCGAGGGGTACTACGGTATGCCCATAAGATCTCAACTAACTTTTCAGGACATTTTCCCTTCACGCCTTTGAGCTTATTTTTAATTCCTTCTAAAATCGTGCGGTTGGTGAATTAGACTTGACCATTTTTTTGGAGGTAATATGGTGTTGATAAGTTTTGGTCAATCCTATATCGTTTCCATAATATTTTCACCACAACGTTTTGAAGTTGAGGCCCAATATGTATCATCAAGATGCGCGGTGTGCCAAATCTTGTAAGTATTTGATTATGGGCATAGTCACTTACCTTCTGAGCTCGGGTTCGGGAAAGAGCTTTAGCCTTTACCCATTTCAAAAGTTAATACACCGCGACGATTAGAAATTATCGCCTGTCGGCTGCCATAGAAAGTGCCCCTACAAGCTTGATCCATCTATTGAAAGGGAAAGAAATAGGCATGGGCCGCATGAGCTTGCCCGGAAGATGTCCAGTATTGGTGAGTTGTTGACACTAGTGACATTGCTAGAAAAGTTGTTCCACATCGTTGGCCAGCTTTAGCCAATAATAACCTGCTAGTAGAAAACGTTGAATGAGGCTCTGATACCCATAATGCGCCCTAGCTTCCCGTTGTGTAGGTCATGCAGAACTGAGGTAGCTTTCGCTTGATCGAGGCAACACCAAAAGGGTTGGGTTGCAATTTTCGATATAAGATGATATCGAGCACACAGTATTTTCCTCCCACAGCTGGAGAGTTTGAGCCGCCGTCGTATCGGTTGGTAGAATGGAAGAATTTAGGTATGAAAGATAGGGTTGTCTCTATTCATTAACATTATAGATTGCATGGATACTTTCACTTCAATTGATTAGATTTGTAGTCGGTAGTTTCTGGGTTATGATGAGAGGATGCTCGCCCACTGACGCAGCCTTGGCCAGCACATCAGCAGCAGAGTTTTTCTTGGCGGGGGACTTTCTAGTATAACATCATTACGAACTTGGACTCTCACTCTTAAGTGCTGCTAAGTAGCTATGTATTCCTTCTTTCTTTGCATCGTAAGTCAATGTAGCCTTACTTATGACCAACTTCAAGTCTTATCTGAAGCCCTCAAAATGAATTCCTCGAAGTGAACTTGGAAACTGTTACGAGGCATTTTGTGAGACACTATACCTTTTTGATACTTCGTAGAGGTGCCATTTGGATAACTGCTTATAGTTGGACGACGTCGATTTTGATGCTCTTTTTTTTACTACGTAACCTAGGAACTTTCCACTGTTCACCCTAAGAGAGCACTTGATCGGATCAACTTCAAATTAAACTCGCGAAGTAAGTTGAATACAGGCTGGAGCACCTCGAGCTGTTGTTCTTCTATATGGGTTTTCACAATCATTGCGTTGATGTATGCTTCCATATCTTTTGCCAAAATGTTCACTAGAAGATGTGGTCGACTAGGCGTTAGTATGTAGAACCCGTGTTCTTTAACCCAAATAGAATCACCATATAATAGTTATAGGCCTGCTCGGTTTGAAAAGCCGTGTGCTCTTCGTCCGATGGGTTGAGCAGCATCTGCTTATAGCCCGAATAAGCGTTCATAAATGAGAGTTATTCGCATCCCAAGGCAGAATCACAAGCTGGTCAATTCAAGGCAAGGGGAAAGCATCTTTAGGCCAAACGTAATTTAGATCGGTGAAATCGAAGCAGATACGGCATGGACCCCTTTTCGTTTTAACCAAAATTGTGTTCGCGACCCAAACCGGGAACCGAGCTCGCCTACTTTACTATTGTTTGGATAGTTTTGTTTCCTCGGCATATATGGCCTCCTCCTTTTTCGACTAAGAAAGACCGTCGTTTCTGCTTGACGGGTTTCGCATACAGGTCGATAACTAACTCATGACTAATAAATGAAGGTTCAATGCCTAAAACATCACTAACATCCCACATAAACACATCTAAGTTCTTTTCTAACATCTTAATTTAATATTTCTTAAAGGAAGTGGTTAAGTCATTACCCAACCATAGAGTACCGCCCTCTGCTACTACTTTCTCGATCGAGCCGGGATGTCCTTCTTCTGGTTGTTCTGTTTCTCGATGATCGTCAACTGGTTCAGGCAAGGGAGGTACTTTGTTTCTCCCTCCGGGCTCCCCCTTGCCTTTTACTTGCAAACTTAGGGGTTTTGCAGGGTCAACGGTGACCGCATAACATGTCCTTATCGTACGCTGAATCCCTTAGATGATATTGATTGTTCTTCCCATAGGGTACTTGATGCACTACCTGAATGTACATAGGGTTGCCTCCATCTACGCAACCATGGTTTGCTGATTATCGCGTAATAAGGATTGGGTGCGTCGGAGATCATGAATAGCATTTTAAGCTCGCATTTGGTAACCCCGTAACCTACTTTGACCGTCAGTTCGACTTCCCCAATGCATTGAGACGTTTTACCCTCATATTTAACTAGGGTGCGTTAGTTGGGCTTGTAGGGTGGAACCTTGTGCATTCAATCGTAACTATCTTTGAAAATGATGTTGGCTAAGCTGCCCCAATTCACCAATACTCGGGTTACCATTACTCCCCCGATGTCCATATTTATATTCAGTGCATCCTCATGAGGCGTGCTGAACCCTCTCAAGTCATCATCATCGAATGTGAGATCCGCTACCAGATCTCTCTAATTGCGATAAGATAAGGCTTCAAGTTCTTATACATCGAGGTTGTTTTGAGTCTTTTTCCTAGTTTGTGTTCCTTAGGCTACCTCAGAATTCCCCCCGCGATAGTAAATAGAAAGGGAGTGATGTCCCAAGCGGCGGAGATAATGTTTCTAGCCACCTAAGAGCGTTCTTCGCTAGTGAGGTTAGGCACTGATAAGTCGTCAGTCACCCTCGAGTGTCCTCCTGCAATAGCGAATCACCAAAACTGCTTGTTTGCGTCTATTATCTTCTCGTTGCCAGGCTTGTCTTCAATAGCCGGGTGTGTGTTATCCCTTTGCTCAGGCTGTTGACGATGGTCTTGTTGCTTGATGAATTGGACGAGCTCGTTGCTGTCTATAATTTGGTGAATTTCCTCTCTGAGCTACCAACACTCGTCAGTAGGGTAACCATGATCATTATGATAAGAGCAGAATCCATCCGATCTCTTGAATCTAGGAGCGCTCATTACTCATGGGGCCTGATATTTTGATCTCTCCTGAGTTCGATCATAAATGATTGAAATAGTCTTAGTTAGGCGGTGAATCTTCTAGAAGGATTTTCAACCCCGGTCGACAAAATTTCTCCCCACGAGGCCCATCATTGACCTTTTTTTGGTCGAATGGCCCTCTTTTGGGGATCAGGTACTTTCTTGTCAGGCGAATCGCCTTTCCTTGTGTCATCCACTCTGATGAATGTGTCTTCCTAGGCTAGCAAATATCCCATATTCTCTGTTAGGAATCTGATCAGGTCAACGAAAAGCTCTCTACACCAATCGAGGCCCCTTTTGAGGGACGTGACTACCATTGTTTCCCCAACATCTTGCAAATTATTCATAGACTAAACAAAACGCCTTACGTAACTATTTAAAGACTCATCTTACTGTTGGTATAAGTCCATTATCGAGTTTCGTTCACGTCTGAGCTCTTTGTTTCCGACGAATTTCTCTCTAAAAGCCCTCCACATTCCGGTGAAGTCATATATAGATCCCTTAGGTAGGTTACTGAACAGTCCATTGCATTACCCTTAGATATTGAATGGTCACTAAAGTTAGGGTTAAAGGACCCTTAAGTCATATATATATATCCCTTAGATAGAGCCCTGCAAAGCATAACATCGTTGGGGTTAAAGGCCATCATCATGTTGCGAGACTGATTTAGATGCCTCTATGGGTCTATCGTTCCAACATACGCCTCCATTCTGAACGGGTCAAATATTCATGGAAACTAGGCTTCAAGGATTTTTTCGACAAAAGGATACTTCTTGAGGACGTAGACAGATAGTTTAGGTCGCACTTGGTTGTACTGTACATCTTCATCTTCCCTAGTATTTTTTGATTCGCAAGGTTACACTTCATGTTATGGTTCATGCCCTGCCCCATTTTCACACTTAGAGGATCGATATTCCCTATTAACCCAACTAACATCCGCTCTAGACTGATGATTTGTTTGGCCAGTCCTTCAAGCTTTGGCGGTCAATGTCTGCAACGCGTCATTTATCTTAGCTATAATCAGATGAAAGTATTGGTTAATGGTGTCCCGCTCACTGGCCACTCTAAGATGGTCTTGTTGTAAGTGTTGAATTTGTTACTCCAAGCGCTCCACCTTTGCAACCAGATCACTAACGGCAACTTGTTGCATGGCGGGGATCATCGTGTTTCCTGGCGGTGCAGTTGCTGCATCAGTGACGACCGCTAGTTGCCCCGTTTGTGATGCTGACTCGACCACTCCAACTGTAATGACTGCTACTGGAGGTTCTGGTTCATGCCTCACCGGTGGGTTGACTGCAACTATCCGATGGACTGTGGCTCTGCTCTGCTCCGTGACATCTCTCTCAATCCCTGACCGAGTTACTACCATGATTGATTGATCTTATTGCTAAGTACTTTCCTACGTTCCCACAAACGATGCTAAATTTGTTATAGGAAAATGTCACATAGAAGACGTCAAGTAGTAAACTTTATTGATCATAGAAGAGAATTATATTGTTTTGTTGGTTTATGTGCTTATTTCTACGCATCGTGTGACCTAAATTAAGGACCATTATGTTAGCGGGTTGATTGGTTCAATTAATGGTACTTAAACTGTTGCTTTGACTATTTCATTTGCCGTTGGACCTCGCTCGGCTTCATTTGTGCCATAGATCGAGCGCTAGTACACTTTTTACTTCTCTGCTTGACTATGTCCTTTGTCTTGTTTTTCTTTGCCTCATCAGAGGTCCAGTCATATTATCTTTTCTTCATCCCTCTCATTAGTTGCTCGATGGGGCGTTCACTGGGTTTATCTTAGCTCATCGGTATTTTCACCCCCTGACCGGTCTTAATCCCTCGGATTGGCCTCAGAGAGGTTAAGTTCGTCATCATCCTTGCTCGTATCTTGAGTCTATCTTATAATCAATTCGGTTTGGTGTCGAATCTGCTCTTCTAGTGATTCATGCTGCTCGGATACCCTCTAACTTGTTAACTAGAACATACCCCCTCATTAGAATCTTTGATGAAATTATATGTTATAAAAGATTAATTTATGTATGCCCAATAAATAATATAAAGTGGCTCATCAATAAGAAATGATATGGAAACATTCGTACAAATTCTATGAGATTTTATTTTATGTTAGGAAAACACATAATCAAGAAGTTCTATAAATTTGTGAGGGATTTTAGTGATAGTTAATAGCTATGTTTATGGAGAGAGATAAATGTATAGTTCTTTTATTAGTCAATCGAAAAATATTATATTGTAATTGGGTTTCGACCAGTTTATATACTATAAAATCCTATACATTATCCCACTATATCATAATAATTCTCCAGTCATAGTTGTTCCCGATTGTGGGTTAATGTTCCGTTCCTACATTCCATATGTTGTCTTGTTACTGCTTTTAGTGGCTCTGTTTGCTTAAAAATCGTTCGTCAGTGAATTCTCTCGGTTCATGATACCATAGAATATGGTTGAGGCATGGCTCGACCTTTATATGGACGACGTCAAAGGTTGCGTTTAGCTTACTGAAGCCTCTCGACCTTCGTTGTATGATCGAGCGTACGTCATCCTAGTCAATGGGTATCACCCGGTGGAAAGGTTATGCCTTATGAATCAGACATTATGTTTTATTAGTCGATACCGCTCCAGATCATTTCCATGATCGAGGGTATCTCATCCTGGTCGATGGGCATTATCTAGTGCAAGGGTTTATGCCTTATTAGGACTCACACCTAGTTTTTTTAAAAGTGAATTCTTGTAGGAGTTCAGCTTTTTAAAATGAGTAAAATATGACTAGGACGAGGTATTTTTTGTTTGTTTCTTCTATACTTACCACGTGTCATACGGAGAACTCACATATAATATGTAACGACATACGTGCATTTGTCGGTGCCAGTACCCAATTGTCACGTGTCCCAAATCGTATAGCTATGTCTGACAGTCGAAGCCGCTACTTGGATGTTCTACAAAAAAAACATTTCATATATTTTTCACAATTTGATTGGTAAGCATATTTATCATGGTAAAGGCTCGTAATCAACTTTGGGACTATTATTTTACTGGCCTTTATTTCTTTACTTTCCAGAATACTATAAGTTGCGCTGGAGTCAAGTTTGAAAACCTTCTACTGGTTTAAGTCGCTTTTGGAGAGAGAAAGTTAGCGTGTTCCTCCATACTTTTCATTTATGGCCTTTTCATTTCGAGAGACATTAAAAAAGTATAAATAGAAGTCCCGTATTCTTCTTTTGGTTTATCCAGTCTACTTTGTTTTTATTTTTCATTGATGATTATTATTATGGAAACCCTAAGATACCTCGACCTCTTGCATAAAAACCTTAAATTATATTTTTATGGGTTTCTCATCTTCTGATCATAATATATCTCTTTTTCCCAAGAAATGCCTACCAAATGAGCTTTAAAAAAGATGAAATTTGTTGTCGATACCATTCATGGCCTTCCACCGGTGGAGAAGGTGGAAGATAAAGAATTCTTAGACATTTACATTGATTATAATCCCCCCAATATAAATCTTTAACCAAAAAGGGGCATTGTAGATTTATGGTAGTATATTGTTTTCCAGATTTATTAGTATCTAGACTTCCCAAGCTGGGTGGAAAAGCTCATCATGCTCAGTAGGGTCAAACCCATTTTTACACAACATTTTTCAACTCGAGATTACAATACCCCTACCAGATTTTATTAACCAGTTCTTTAGATGCATTAGGATCTATCCCACGAAGCTAACAACTAACCGTTAGCGGTTGTAGTTAAGTATTCTAGTTAGCTCAAAAATAGTAGACATCCACATATGCCTAGCAGATTTATTTTAGCTAGCATCAATGTACACAAGTTGTTAAAGACCCTTTACCATTACATATCCACATGTAGCGGGTGCAAGGTTGTTAACTTGCTTGATTCTGACACTGGAAGCATTTATTTGTCTTCGTTTATGGTAATTATGAGCATCTCGTTAGAGGGAATAATCTTCAATAAGAAACGTAGATGGATGAAGACATATAAGCTTAAAATAAGTTTTGTGTTTTAGCTTATATCGTCAATCTTGTTTTACTTATTTTTTACTATTGTTGTTTGAATATGTTTTAGTGGTACAAATTCAGCTAAATATCACGAGTTGTGGAGGAAAGTTTACGGCGAACAAAAAATGAATCTATTGGATAATTTGTCTACAAATGATTTTTCTGAGTGACACTTTGAGTACCCTCCCCTATTCACCCTTGTCAAGTTTGTACTAGTTGGGAATTTGAAATGCTTCACAATAATTTCTATAGACGTTAATGAATGTCTATATTTACATATCATGCCTTAACACATCATACCCGAATACTCTGCAAGTGTCTGAACTGCTTCGATGATGTAAAATATCTCGTCAATTGCTCCGACATCTAACGAAGATGAATTGTAGTCAAAATCTTATACTTGAAAAAAAGGTTAGGCATACAAGACATCACCCCGTATATCCCAGAGTCCGAATATCAACGGTAATGAGTAATTACCTCCCATTTTGAAGACCATACTCTCTCCTTACTATATATTTTATAATACACACATAATGAAGTTACATAATTGTAAACTCATAAACATATATAACTGTATATGAATTATATGACATCAAAAAGTGTGAAACAACTAACCAAAACGTGCTTGATCTAAACATAATATACAATCGTAAGAGAACTTTACTTTTCATTATGCATACATAACTGAATTTAACATGTTGTAAAGAGAAATACGTACATACATATAACATATAAAAAAGTATGAATTGGTTAGCTGCACTAGTGTATGGGGTACTGGACAACTAACTATTGTTTGTGTTCGTCATGATTATAAGAGGGATGGTTGCAACGAAACAAGAATTTTTCCATAATGAAGTTAAGTTCACATAGAGGAACATGCTTATGAAGTGGTTCTCGTGGCGATTATACCCCTAATCACGGCGAACACTCGCACTTTTAAAAAAAAATGAAAACCTCTAAATTGATTTGAAGTATAATTTTGTCTTGAAGAATTTAAAAAACATTTACTTTTCAATAAATAAATATATATATATATAAAGTACAAATTTCTAAACATTATTCTTTTATCCCAAAGAAATCAAAGATTTGACACCAATTAGCGTATATAATAATACACTGGGGCTTTAAACCTACCTATCCTAAAAGTTGATTTTTGAGATAAAAGGTACTCCCTCTGTTTCATAATATCATTCGTTTAAAATTTTTTCGTCAATATTAAGAAAAGTAATCATGATTTTGAAAGAATAAAAGAAAATAAATTTGATTGGTGGAGTTAATAACTTGTGCAATAGGCTAACTATTTTATTAGTTGAAAGTAGAATATATGTAATCAATGCTGCATTGGAAAATGGGAAAGACAAATATTATGAGACAAAATATTTCTTCTAGAAAGACACATATTATAAGACAGAAGGAGTATTTGTAGAAAAAATACATAAATCGCGTTTTTTCTCATGCGATTGAATCATTACTCCAGAAAAGATGACATCGATTTGTGATAAATGATGATTATAATTTTTTATAGTTGGCTAGCTTTGATGAATGCCACTTTTAAAGGATACGAAGTGGTGGCTCGGAATGTATGAAACGAATGGAAGAAAGAAAGAATAGATACGATTGAAAATGAAAACGACAATCATATATCTACTTTATAAATATTATGTATCTACTAAAATGCAAAAAAAAAGAATTTAGTTTATATCCTTTTATACTTATTGAATATATTTCATAAATTTCTTAAGTGGATCATGAATTAACACTGAAGTTTTAGTTGTCTTTATCATTAATGTTTATTTCTCATTTTATTTATAAGTTTCTTAATGGTGTTTTAGTTGTCTTTATCTTTAGTGTTTCTTTTTCATTTTACTTATGAGTTTCTTAATTAGTTATATTTTTATGTACAGGCCGTCGTCGGGGTCCATAACTTGTATTGGGTTCAAATGATCTAATACTAAATTATTGGACCAATATACACTCTCTCTAAAGAACTATATATACCCATAAACTATATATATATATATTATTTGTCAAATATTTTTAATTTTGATTACTTTAATCGGTAAACTAGACTTCTCACAACAAATATGATATTTTATGATTAATGGATAATTTGGTCAATTAATGGTCATGTTGTGAACCAACCCAATTAATATTTTTTATTATGACTACATAGTCATAAAATGGTTATTTATGTATTTTACGCGACATTAAACAGTAAATCATCTCTCGACTATCGTGTTTGGTGGCAGATAGCTCCTTGACTTTCAAATGTCTGTTGACAGTCCCTAGACTATCGAGTTTGGATAAAGTTAGTCACAAACTCCTCTGATCCATGTGAGGCTGCCACCTGTCACCACAGTCCCCAGCGTTTTGTATCACCACTAGTCCCTTGAGTTTAGGTCAAACCCAAAATGTATAATATTACGAAAAACTAAACTCAAAGGACTAGTGGTGATACAAAAATCTGGGGACTATGGTGACAGGTGGCAGCCTCTCATAGATCAGAGGATCTGGTGGAATAACTTTATCCAAACGCATTAGTCCAGGGACTGTCAACGGAAATTTGAAAGTCAATGGACTAATTTCCACCAAATGCGATAGTCGAGGGATGATGTATTGTTCAAAGCCTATTTTATGCCAATACCGAGGCCTAAAAGGGTCACTATAGATACCTCACTTGGGGGAGGATAAAATTTCATTTCACTATTTGGGAGTTGTCATTACTCTCTCTCTTTAGTTTACTCTCTTGTCCTTCCCACAAGTTCTTTGGATGATTTATCATGTATAAGTCTGAAGCACATTTTATTGTACCGAAATGCAAGGCTCAACCAAAGAATTTTTAACCAAATCCTAGAGTCATCCGTAGCGACCACAATGAGAGCTTTCTTTGAGCTGGTACCTGAAAAATGTTTTTAAGACTATATCTCTGAATTAGTTTCCATTCATCGAAGTAGATCACCTATTTATGGAAAATCTAGATGCACCTAGTACGCCTCTCACCCTAAGAGTAAGGTCTTAAAAGAAGATTTTATTCCAAAGTTAAAAGAAGGGATTTTCAAATAGGGGACAAAGTTTTAACAAAAGTATTTTTACACACCAAGGAAAAGTAGCTCGATAAGCTGCCTTCAAACAATGCAACAAAATTCCTTGGCCATTAAAGGACTTTATTCTTTCAAGAAAAAAGTACACAATATAACCTTAGGGCTTTTTCCCTTCGGTTTTTTCTTCACCATCATATTTTTTGGTACTTTTGAGTTCAACACTTGAACTCTCACCCACTTCTTCATCATCTTCAGAATCTACCACACTGGAGTAGTTGTGCTTGTCACCATCATACATAGTATGGAAATTGAGGTCTTCATAGTCCAAATATTTCCTCAAAGGACCAAGGGTCCGCTTAGGAAAGGTCTCATGGAACATTAAGACCATGTCGGGCTTAATTCTATCATCCCACTTCTCTAGAGAATCCACTACTCTATTAGCATACTTCTATATCCATGCAGCTATTGCTTGAGCTTATTGGCGTTGCAATGCAGCTTTTTCTTCGGTCTTCTCTTGAACAACATTCTCCAACTTGACGTTGTCATCAGATAAAGTTTAGATAGTATTATCATGTTTGTAGTTGCTCCTTCAAAGCTGTGACATCATTTGAGGAAGAAGTCTCTAGATTGGAACACTTGGTTTGGAGGTCTTTGTTGGCTTTTTTTGACTCAAGCAGTTTGGCAGCTAAATCATTTTTTCCTTCATTAATAGTTCTATTATTTTCTGAGCGTTGAGAAGATCGTTTGTCAAGCTTTACTTTTCTGTAGTCAGGGAGTTGATGGTAACAATTTGACCCCTTACTTGTCTCTCAGGTACAAGCACTGGACAAATATAATCAAATAGGACATGGCTCAAGGTATCTTGCTCCATAGGTATCGCGTAAGTTTCCCTATTGTGGGTCATAACGTAGGAAGAGTTTGGAGGACGGTAAGGCCCCGCAAAATCATATTTTTCCAAATCATTAATATATATATATATATATTGATGTTTTGAAAAGCGTCAAGATTTACCTCTTCGTTACCATCACTAATAGTCTGTTCGCAATAGAGATTGGGTGGGATTTCCTCTTGTATGGTAGGACCAGCATGAGCTAGAGGAGGTATTTCAAAAGGACGAATACTTATCTCTGATCCCGCAGTAACTTTTTTTCTTCTTGGTAGCTTTTTCATGAATGCTGGCCTTACGTTTCTTGTCTTTCTTCGAAATGTTTGGTGGTTTGTCTGACCCAATAACCTCTTTGACAGTAACTTTTACTGCGTCCAGTAAGTCAGCATTAATGCCTCATTGGTTCTCCAAAACGATCCCTTTAGTGGTTGTTTGAGGTGGGTCTGTTGTAGTTTTCTTCTTCCTTTTGTTCTTCATCTTGTTCAGATGACTTGGGGCTTTGGCCTTGAAGGGCAGGTAAAGTTTAGCCTTTTTAGCCTCTGTCCTCCTCAGGATGACATCTGTAGAAAGAGTGGTTAGTTCTTCCCATGAGAGGTCTCTTTTTCTTGTGGTGTTCCACAGGTGAGACCTCACAAAGTTCCCCGATGTGAAGTAGCTGTGGAAAGTGCTGTCCCATTTCTCCGAGGCCCAAGCGTTCAGTTTGGCGCAAGTATTCTTACCTGCCTCTACATAGTCTGAAAATACCTTCGGAAACACTTAGAAGAGATATAAATCAGTTCGTAGCAATAACTTAATACTTGAAAGATTAAAGAGGACATACAAGAAACTCACGAATACTCTTCCAGCGACTGGTCAGCTGGCTTGGGTTTGAGTCAACCTTGATCAATTTCCCATTCTCCCAGGGCGCACTGATGAATAAGAACTGTATCCTCCACGACTTGTCAGACTCCGAAAGATCATTTACCACATTGTATTCATTCCCCATGTTTTAGTGATAAAAAACGGATGTGATGATTCTTACACAAGATTGCCACAACATCAAAGTGTTCCATTGGTAGTGGAATCTTAGATAGGCTGGATGCGATGATGCAGGCCAGTAGGGTATACCAAGCGTTGGGGCTCAACTGACTGGGACACAACTTGGTCATGTTGAAGTACCTGACTATCTATGGATCCAAAGGAAACCGGTGTCCTCAGTTCATCACCTTTGTATAGACCACCAACTCATTGGGTTTGCAGTCCATCGGAGTTTCTTGGGTGATTGGGATTCTCACCTTCACAGACTCTGGAATTCCCCACTTTGTAAGAATATGACCCATTTCAGCAGTGCGGGTGTGTACGTAAGTTATATTTTGAAGGGACAACAAATACTTCACATTGACCTTCTTTAAGTTTGGCCCCACTCTAGCCTCTAGACTCTCCGGAAGCGCATCGGGATGAGTCAAACATACTTTAGTCTTGCCCTTCCGATCTGCAGTTGTGTCCTCTGTTTGACCGGATGCCTCAAAAAGGGCTTCATCTAAACTGTCCTCCATGTTTTCTTTCATTACAGTGGATGGCTGTTTGGATGGCTACTCAGATGGTCTAGCTTCTACCAGGGGCTGTTGTCCAGATGGTTTGATTTTTGGCACATGTTTTACTACCTACGAACTGGAGAGTTTTGAATAGGTAGGAGTGAATTTCGATTTGGATTGACGGTTGACTCGATTTGGGGTTAATTTCTCTGGATACTTCTCTAATCTGAACCCACTGCGATAAAAGGCGAGGGTTTTCTAATACTAGAAATAGCTTTCTCCTTAGGGAGAGGATTTCGGACTCTTCAACAAAGTACCCTGATGGGAGAGGAGAAAGGCTTAAAATGAAGGGTATCTTTCTAACGTTGGGTGCTTTTAAAGACGATGAACCCTGGTGTGTATTCTCTTGTGATTGATTGGTTCCTTTACTAGGAGAAACAAGAAGGCTATCAGCGATTTGTTCGTCTCTTGTAACGTTTCTCTCTCTCTCTCTAACTCGGACAAGTTTAACCAACCTCCTTAGACTAGAGCATTTTTTGCTGTGAACATGTATGACTTAACACACAAATTCAAAAGTAAACTGGTCTTTTTCTCACTAGAAATGCTTGTGGCAATGAAGAAGATTTATATATAGCAGTGAAAACTGGAGTTACCTAGGAGAAGGTAAAACGATCTAAGTAATGATTAAAGGCTGCAAAGTATGGGAGTTAAAGCCTATGTAACTTAGTAAGTACGAGCATCTACGAGAAAAAACTACTCAGTGGTCAAACCAGAGCCTGATACGTGTCCCACGATTGGGAAAAGACTCCTAGAATTCTGAACTGAAAAATCAGTTTCACCAGATTTCGAACAAGGTCACTCTTGAAATTCTTGACAAGAAGCTTAAAAATTTACAGATCGGATATAACAAACAGATCGGTGAATTTTGGTATTTAGTTTTAAGAGTTATCTCTTCCAAAGATTCTTTACAAGACCTAAAGGGGCTACTAATAAGATCAGATATTTTAGCTCCTGAATCTTGACTTAATCCGATGGGCAGTTTGGACCATAACCACTATTATAAAAAACCGAACATGACAAACGTAATAAATTGTGGCTAAGCTAGATTATGGTCACTTTACACCAAATTAATTACTAATGGGTCCTTAAACTTGACCCGACTCCACTATTTGACCTGATAGGCCTATGGGTCAATAATTAAGTATAAATACCCAAAAACTTTCATTAATGAGGGTAATCAGAATTAATTACTAGCACACAACTTAATTATCTCACTACTTTCTACTCCAAACATTAAATTCCCAAACCAGTTTACAAAATTAGCCTCGAAAAGAAATTAACCACACCAACTAACGTTTTTAAATTTAGAACTGTTTCTATTATTCCATATCACCCAACAAATTATAGCACTTAGAACATGAGTGATATGGGTTTTTCTATTAGAAAACCAAAAACAGGTTCTTAAGACATTAGTGAGGACCAAATATCTCTTAATCTTGATATTAAAAAGGTCACTGAAATGATGCCAAATGTTCCCAGCATAGGTACAGTTAACAAATAGACGATTAATGTTCTCACAATTAGCACAGAACTAACATTTAGAAGCAATTAAGAGATATCTCTTTTGCACAACATAATCAATATGGATAAAACTTTTCAATACTTTCCATAAAAGAAAAGAGAACTTCCTGGGAGTAATAACATTCCAGATTTTCTTGTAAAGGCCTGATTTGTTGTTCTGCTGCCAAATACTATTCCAAGTTAACTTAGTGTTGAAGTTATGGCTAGGAGAAAGCTTCCAGATCATCTTTTCTTCTTTATCTTTATCCACTTTATAAATCTTAATTTGATTAATTATGTCTTCAGTAAGCAAACCATTCATATCTTCAATCTCCCATCTGTTATTCTTCCAAAATGTGTTTACTTTAGCCTCCAGGAACCAATTGTTACCAGTAGTACTATTGTTGTCCAGAATAGGGTGAAAATTGTGCCAATTCTCCTTCTAGAAGTCCATATCACCCTTTTCAAGAATCCACCTAATATTATTTTCAGCTTGAACATTGGTACCTACAAGACGTTTTCAAATTAGAGAGCCAGATTTCTTGAGATAAGTTTTAAGATGATGCATATTTTTATTGTAAATGTTGTGCATCATGTTTGACCAAAGGATAGTATTTTTCTATAAGCAAACCAGAGATTTTGAGAGAATGTTCTTGAATATCAGAGAGCTTTCTGATATTCAGCCCACCTTCTTTAAAAATCTTTCACAACTTATTCCAAAATGAACAATGGATGTTAGTTTCAATATATTTGGGTCTCCAGAGAAATTTGTTAAAAACAATTTCTAATCTTTTAATGACACACTTAGGAATTAAAGTTTTCTGCATCCAGTAACAAGAATGAACATAAACACAAAACAGATAAGAGAGAACCTTCCCCCATAAGATAAGAAATTGCTCTCCCATTCGTTAATTTTAGCATTAATCTTGTCTGTCATTGCATTAAAGTTCCTTGAATTGCTATGTTATTCAGTGAAATTCCCAGATAGGTGGAAGGTAGATTCTCAACAACAAAACCGGTTTGGTTTTCTAGGTAACTTACTCTACTTTGATGAGCTTTATTGGACATTATAATCTTAGTCTTCTCCTTGTTTATAGATTTCCAAGAGACCACCTAATATTTATCTAGAAAACAGCTCAATTTGTGAAGTTCCTCTCTAAGTTAGAGCTTGAAGAAGCAGAACATTATCTTGAGAAAGATTGTTGATGTTTTCTGTGTTGTTGTTGTCTTGAAGAATATTCTCAATGTGATTGATATTGTTTTATGCTTAAATTACTCTATCAAAAATGTTTCCAAAACTGAGTTTTTTATATTTCTTAAGAGCATCTTTAAGTCTTTTGATTTTATTCCAAAAAATAAAAGAAGGGTAACCATGCATATCTAAGTTCCAATTAGTTTCAATAGTAGGTAAGACTTTATCAGTAAAAATCCACATGTTTAGAAATTTGAAGCTTGATTTAGTTTGATTTTTAAAATTTGATATGGAGAGAAGGAGGGGAGTGTTGTATGCACAGGTTCTGGACATGTGAGTAAACTTTAGTGCTGTTAAAATATTCAGACCAATCAGAATTGAATAAGGCTCTATCCAATCTTTTCCATTTGGATTTGTTGCTCCAAGTGAATTTAGTGTCAATGTATCATGCATCTTCTAGAGAGCATTCCCTCATGGTTTTATTGAACTTTAGAGCTCTCGAGATAGAATTTAGTACATTTTATCTATTCATCATAAGAAGAAATTGAATCAAAGTCACTAGTTACAAGTTATTCTTTAACAAGATTAGAGATAGTTTTAAGAGAGTTCCAGAGATCAAATCTATTAAGTCTTTGGAATTTTACATACACATTAGTTCGATATAGGACTTTATTTATATATTTTTTAGTGACACCATAATGCAATAGTTGAGGGTGATTCATGATGGTATTGAAGTAGAAATCCTCTGTCCAAAATAATCAAATCTTGTTGCTGGAATTAGAGCAGTAGTTGTTAAAGCCAAGCTTGACAACGATAGAGGGAATAGATTCAGCTTTAATGAAATGCTTAATTTCATATAGGATATTTAGTTTCTCTTTGGTGATGATAGACTTGATTTTTTTTATTGAAGCCTTGCCAATTCCGGGAATGTTCCAACAAAGGAACTTAATAATGATTTATATTAAAGTTTGGGGAGTGGCTAACCCCTATTAGGGACTTGATAACAATATTTCCTATACTTTTTCTATTCCTGACTTCCTTTAATCTTTTGTTTAGTAGAACTTAGAATTTCTTATGAACTTCTTTTTTCTTGCGCATAGGAGAATGATGGGCTAAAAAACACTGTTAGTCCTCTATGTTTACCACTTGTATCAACATAGTCCATTTTGTTCACTTCTCCATAAAACTCATCCCCTTCATTTTAAAAATTTGCATGGTTAGTGCTTCCGCGTATTCTGGGAGACCAAAAGTGATACAAAATTTGGGATTTGGGGACCAAACGTGATACAAAACTTAGAATTTATGTGTCACATGTCAGTTTTTAAATGGTTTATATGTGCGGGGGGGGGGGGGGGACTATATTTGCAAATTTCTAAAATGAAGGGGATGAGTTTTATGCAGAAGTGAGCGAAAAGGACTATGTTTATACAAGTGGTAAACATGGAGGACTAACTAATTTTTTACCCATAATGAGGTAGGTTGCCTATGTTGTCTTACTTCAAAGTATAACTGTCTATTTCAAAGTTGGTAGTAGGAGAGTATTCTTCTTCTAACCTTTTAATATCATCAATAATATCTCCATTCAATAGAGATTTATATTCTAGAAATTGATGGAGAGTTAATTTCAGTGTTGTAAGCAGCATCTTTAATGATCTATTTGCTTGAATTTCCTTTAAGACTGGGTTTAACAATGATGATCTTTAATTTGGTGTACTGCTCTTTTATTTATTCAATGCAAGGGTGGGGCTCTTCCACTTGAACAAATATTCTTTCTTTTTTATTATTCAGCACTTGATCACTAGTTTTCTTGGATGCTTCTTAATTTTGTTGCTTCTGTTTCTTGCATAATTTCTAACAATGACCAATGTGGTAGTAGTGGGAACAATATATTGGTATGTCTTTGTAACTTTTGTGGAGCTAGCAACCTTCATTGATGGGAAATCCACCTTAGACTTGGTGTTTGAGTTTATTGGAGATATCCAATTCGATCAAAGTATAGCAAGCATTGAACATTGCGCAATTTTTAGCTTGGATCCAAGTTTTAAGTGGTTGGCCAATGGAGGAGGCTATATAATAGATACATTATTCATAGTAGATGTATTCAAGAACATTTTCTATCTAGATTCATAGTTGTGGGAATTGCTTCATGATAGTTTCTTTTGATGGTTGCAGATTGTTGAGGTCCATTGATGGAGGAGGGAGATCTTGACAAGTTGCCAAGAAGGGGCTTGAAGGCTGATACTCGGCTGATCAACTAGAAGAAGAAACAAGAAGATTCAATGGTTCTTGGAGCCATCTTTATTTGTTCTTCAAGTAAAGCGCTCATAATATTTATTTATATTTTTAATTGTATTTCCATATAAGAAAAGAGTAAAAAAATAAAAAATCATAATTATTTATGTTAATACGATAATTAATATTCAACAACTTTTTTTTATTTAAATATGGATTTGAATATGTTACTATTCTCTTACAATTGTGGATAATTAATGTATGGTTTATGAGATATTTATTGTTGAATTATTTTAAAACAAATTTGATAATCTAAATCGTGAAAATTGGGTTTTTTAGTAGGGTATAATATAGTATGAAGAGAAAAGGAGGCGGGTGCAACCAAATTCCAATGTTTAAAAGGTTCAATATGGGAAAAAGCAGCTTCTAACAAAAAAAATTGAACTTATATAGTTTGTTAAGGGTATTGAGGGTATTAAAAATTTGGGTATTTAGTGAGAATTATTTAGTTCAGATGATTCTTAAGTGAACATAAATGATAGTTTTGGTACTAGATATCATGTGAGTTTGTGAGTAGGTACCTTTGGTGTCGTTTCCTCTGTTTGAAAGCTCAAAAATGAGAAAAAATCGATTTTAACAAAACAATTAAGCTTATACAGTTGGTAGAAGGTATTTAGGGTATTAAAAACAATTGGGTATTGAGTGAGACTTATTTAGTTTGGATGGGTCTTAAATAAAGATAAATGATAGTCTGGGTTTTAGATGACATTATAGTTTGTGAGTAGGTACCTTGATGTCATTTTGCATGTTTAAAATGTCAAATAGGGGAAAAACAACTTCTAATAAAAAATTAAACTTATATAATTGGTAGATGGTATTTAGGGTATTAAAAAAATTGAATATTGAATGAGAAATAATTAGTTACGATAGTCTTGAATAAATATAAATGATAGTTTGGATCTTAGATGTCTTGATAGTTTATCACCAATTACCTTTAATATCATTTCCCTAAAAATAATACACCTCCAATAGATTTTATATTTTAAGTTTTAGTTATTGTTGGTTTAAATTTATATTTTAGACGTTTAAATAAATATTATATTTTTTAAAATCTTAATTTTATTGAAGAAAAATATTTAAATAACGTACTACAACAATTTTTGTTATATACAACGATAATTTTAACAACAAATAAAATTTACTGCAAAAAATAATAATTCGCAACGATAAAAAGAATTCATATTAAAATAATATTACAACAAAACAATTATTGTTAAAGAACAACAATTTTAATTTTTTTATTGTAAAATAGATTGGTAATAAACCCTTCGTTGCCTAAACAATAGTAAAAAGTTGATTCAAATTTATATTCCAGTTTTAAATAATAAACTGAAAATTAAAGTTAAAAACTGTTTCTAAGTTTTCAATAATTTTATTTTTTATTTTTTAAATTTGAACCAAAATTGAAGCGGTAAATCTGAAAAATAAAGGGGAACGTCAAATCTAATTTATTATTTCATAACCCTTCGTCTCTCTTCCCCTACCCCTTTATCTATTCTTGTTATCTTTCTTTTTTGTTTTCTCGAATCTTTCTCAACCGGATTTGTTATTATGAAGGTATCATGTATTCTAATTTATACTTGTTCTATGGTTTTTTTTCTTCTGATTTCATGGATCTTTTTAATTTGACTGAACTTCGCGGTAGGCCTACGCATGATCTTTTAATTTTGGTTGCTGAACTAACCTCCAGAGTCTCTATCTAGGCGGATTTCGAGTTTTCTGGTGAGATTGATAGTTTTATTTGGTCATACTACTCTTTTTAATCTGGTTTTGGGGCACCTTAGTTTTATGCTATTTTAGTTCTTAGACGGATTAAGATCATACCTGTTTTTTTTTAAAATTTGTGCAGTAGTTCTTTGTTTTCGTTCTTTATGTTCTATCTTTATAGATTTTAGCATAATGTTTATGTTGAAAGTCCAATCTCTATTTGATTCACTTTCTGCAGCTATTCAATTTGCAGTCTTTATCTGTCTTACTCTTTATGACTTATTTTTTTAGTTCATTGAATGATTTAATAGAGTTTTCACCCAAAGAACCAACATATGTATTGTTAACATTGTGTAGGAGACTACAAGTACACTGTTCTAACATCAAGACACTTTAGAGAGAATCCGCCAGTTTTTAGAAGAGGGTGTCAACATGACTGTACAAGATATTACCCTTCCGATATTTTTGTCCAAGCCTTTTGATAAGCCTCAGTTGGCTGCACTTTCCTATCTTTGGGGGATAATCACCTACTTTCCTATCTTCCAATCAAATTCATCTTTGCTGGTAGATTTAATGGATGCTGTTAAAGACCACATTTTGACAGTTGAATCTGGTCAGACTCAGCATGCCATTCAACCTATTGTGGTGTGCAAGATACTCTTTGCATTCAAGTTTATGAGTTAAACCATAGATCTATGTATGTATTTAATTACATCATATGATAGTGCGTATACCGGCCATGTCTGTAATCTTGCTGTATTTTCTTTGTTAGGGCATTGTACATTGCTTCAAACCTGTTGTCTGAAGGGTGTTACATATCCCAAAAAGGTTTATTGTCATAAGGATACAAAATTTGTGTATTTCTTCATAATATACTGCTGGAATTACTAAACAGAGCTGGCAAAGCTTGTGGGGTACTGCTTTGAGATCATGTTACAGCTTATATGCCAAACAAAGCGAGGATGACCAAACAACTAAGGTTTTGTATATTTGTCACGCGTAAAAGTCATATTTACAAGTCATGTTTACAGTTGCTGAATATATAGATCTTGAGAATGGGTAAGTTGATCTGGTTGTCAGTCGTTGATAATTTGTAGTAATGTTAGTCGTAGAACATCAGCAATTTCTTCTTCAATGCTAGTGGCAACTCCTGTGATGATGGCATTAAGAGCAGAGCCATCAATCCTTTTGAGTAACTTCCTCTGCTTTCAAGGGAGCAGAAAGCCAGATGGACCTTTTACCTGAATAACCATATATATATTTTTATTGTTTTCACAGATTCAGGATGAATAACAGCAAGTAAAAGTACTGAAATATGTGAAACACGTCAGCTTCAAGCGGAGATTTAGATGCGTATCAGGTTAGAGGAATACTTTGGCGTTGCTTGGCCTAAGTTATTTAAGTATATGGTCTGATTGCTACTGGTTCTTAGTACTTCTAACTGAATTGATTATACATTCAAATATCAGGTTCTTCACTTTCTCTTGCCCATCTAAGTGACTCATCTTTCACATATAAACAGTAGGAATGTGGTCTTGTCAATTTCAAGAATACAAATGGAAATTTGTGCTCAAAGGATACGCAAGACCTATGCGCCTCTTGTACTGAATAATGGAATAACATGTTTTTTCCATAACAGGTATGAGATATGGGATGCAGCATCTAGGTGCCTTGCAGTTCTTATCATTTTCGAAAAAAACATTTATGGTATTATTGGTCAAGCAAAACTCTGATCATTTTCGAAAAAAGATTATGGTATTATTGGTCTAAGTTACCATACTACTTTCCGTTCAGAAATGTATTTACATTTTTTTTGTTCACAAGTCATTACAGTAAAAACCTTGCTACCTTTTCATATTTTATGGTGAACAACTACAAAAATTTGATTTTCAAATACATAGGACTGGATTTGTTTTCATTACAGAAATGATACTAGCATAAAGAAAAAAACAGTGTAATACCTGTTAACTGGCTTAGTATTTATGTTCATTATGCAGGAAATTCTGCACTAGTTGGTTTTCTTCAGTAAGTTGGTTTAAACGCCAATAGAATGTCAGATTGATTGCAGTAAGGTGACATGTGCAAGGAACTCTTCAATAACTTGGTCTTTACTATAACATGTGCTGGGAATTCTTAAGTAGTTAGTGACAAAGCGAGAGTATGTTATAGTCTTTTATTAACTTTGTAAAATGTCAATTTAAACCTTCTTCTTATAAGATGGAGTCTTCTGTAAATATAATGTTTTTTTTATTTGTATATATATTTTCATTCTTTTTCCTAGTCAATGTCTATTAGTTTAATATTTAAATTTGTATGAAAACAAATTTTTTATCTTTTATTAATTAAAAATATTAAATTTGTAAATAAATTTAATATTTTAACTGATTAACTGTAAATATTAAATATATAAATAAAAAGAATTAAATTTAAATCATAAACAACAAATATTCATATAATATTTTTTTTTTTCATAAAACTATATTTACCAAAAATATATTTTTGTGTCTAAATATGTTGCAATTACTATTTTATACAATCACACATAAATTTATTGCGATTAGTATATCTTACAAAGAAAAACAAATTTATTGCAACTACACGAATTTACAACGAAAAATAGAATTATTGCAATTACAGATTATTACAACGAAAAATAAAATTATTGCAATTACATATTTTTTACAGCGAAACATAATATTATTGCAATTACAAATTTTTTGCAGCCAAAAACAAAATTATTGCAATTAAGCATTTTTTACAACGAGAAATATATTTGTCGTTTCTAAGGACTTTAAGCGTCCAACCTAAAGAAACAAATCTTTTGGAAAATTTTTTTATTGCTAAAAAGTTTTACCAACGAATAATCGTTTTTTGCAGCAAATTGTTTTCGTTGCTTATACCAAATTTTCTTGTAGGAAATATGAATAATTTAATTTTTTTTATTATTACGAGAGGTTTTTATTAGTTACAAAATAGATGTGAAATAAAACATTCCGAGTATTTGTTTATACTTTTAATTGTATTTCCATATAAGAAAACAGTACAAGATTGAAAATAATTATTATTTATACTAATATGATAGTTAATATTCAACAACCTTTTTATTTAAATATGGTTTAAAATCACTGACTATATCTCTTACAATTGGGGATAATTAATGCATGGTTTATGAAATATTTATTGCTGAATTATATGAAAACCTCCTAGTTTGTTTGCATTTTCAGTCTCAACTTTAGTATTTCATGATATATATTAAAAATGGTTGGTACTTTAAAATCTATTTTTATACCTCAAAATTTCCAAACTGTAAAATCTACTGATATATATAATATGTTGAAAATAGTTAGATTTTTATATTGACATTTTAGTTTTTTTAAAATTTAATTGATTGATAATAAAAATATAAATTATCAAAATTTAACCTCATTTAGTTCTAATTTTTAAACTAAAGCTTCATATGAAATTTGGTATTAAAATAATTTAAATAAGTTTTAAGATGTTAAGGAAATAAAATCTTGGATCGATATAACGATTTTAAAAACCTAAAACCGTGTAATATAACGGTAACATTAAATGTTTAAAGTGAGAAACTCATAAAAATTCATGATCCAAAAGTTTGTTTATAAATTATTCATGTGGAGAGTATTTTTGTGTTTGTATTTATCTATTGTCTCCTAGTAATTTCTCCCCTCTACATTATAACCCAATAACTCGTGATTTTCCTTACTTCTAACCTTGCCTCCCTTAATATCTCAATTTGACCATTCTATTCCTCTTAAATCTTATTCCCCTAATTTGACGTTCATTTTTCTTCCTATACCTTCACTCCCTAACTAAGTTCCGGTTAACAGTTCGAAGACATGTCTAATTCGCTATTTTTTTTTTTAAAAGGGAACCCGCAGCCGCTACTCAGAGTGCAATGAGTGCGCACAGGGTAAACCCTCAGTCTGACGCGATAGCCTGCAAACCAACGCCAGAAGGTAAACCACACAAGGTGGCAGGCTCAGCCGAGAAAGCGTATGCAGAGGGACTCGAACTCATGACCTTTTGGTTATAAGAATGCCATGCTCAACCAACTCGGCTACTCTTTGGGGGCTATTCAACATACGCTATGGTGACTCTTTCCCGTGGTAACCTCCTGTCAACGGAAAAGATTTTCGGACTAAAACACATTATAAAATTGGTATCCTGCATTGGAATTGGAACTAAGGTGGTTCCAATTGACAAAGATCTTCAAAACATCCATCAAACGGTTTCACAATTTCTAGAATTGAAAAAAAAATATCTAAAATATACAATATTAGAACTCACAAGTCTAGAAGCAGCCTCTATGCCGCAGACTCCTGTTGTCCCCAATGCGGACATCCAACAACAACGCGACACCACAAAAAGAAGGCGTAGGACTGGGAGAAAGATAGGTATTCAATATGGTAGAAAATATTAGTCCAACACGCAAGCAAACTCTATGTTATATCGTTCCACAGTCTTAAAAGGCTAACAATATTGAAGATGAAGACGATGGTTTTTTTTTTCTTTGCTCATGAAACACTAGCAAGATCCTTACAGTGTAAGCTTGATTATCACCCCTAACATTCAAAAGAAAAATTCCTCAACACTCTTGACCGTGAATCATCAAGCAGGTCGGGAAGCATTCCCACAACTGTGGTAGGTCTCATGCACTTAATAGGTGTTAGACATATTATTATCGTCATCATATGGAGATAAATAAACAAACCACATGCGTCCAAGCCTCATCCGACGACAGTAGAAAATTAGCAAAGTTAACCATCCCATTGCCATCCTAGTAGATCAGTCAAGCCTCATAACCATTTTTTTGGCTTCTTATCTGCATCACCTTAACAAAATCTTTGGTGTGTAGGTCAAATACAATCGTCATCTTCTCAAATATTTTAGCCCACTAACCAAAAAGTCTTTAACCTCTCTTACACTTAATGATGGCATGGTTATCCACCACAAATGGAGCCTTCTTTTGCTAGATCATACACCCATTACTACCCTGGCTTATTTCTGTTAGATTCAACCTTGTCTATTCTCCTATGGATTCTGAGTTCCTTTATCAAAACTTAATTCTAAAGTTTAATTAGTAAAAATATGTACAAATATGATGTCATTGGAGACCAATAGCACCACGTAAAGAAGTTCCGACATGAAATGTTGGGTTTCAGATGAGTTGATAGGCTTTTATTGTTGGATTATTTATTTAATCTAAACATGAATTAGTTTATTTTTTTATGCTTTGACGTGTGTATGGCTTTGAATGAGTCATGGACAGTTGAGTTAGAATAGGGAGTAGTGGTGGTAAATCAGGTATGCAGTTCCTGGTTTATAGGATTAACTTAGTTTAAATTCCATAAATGTCTTTCTGTAATTGTTATCTCTTTAATTTAGTTTGTTTTCCATTCAAAACAATCAAGCAGTTAGCTTATATTGTAGCTCATTTCCATTATCTGGTATCAGAGCTTTCAACACTTACAAACCCAAACAAAAAAAACACTCTTCTGAGATGGACACCACGAAGGCAAGGAAGGTTCATTTGGCTTAAGTTATCCAATGCTTACAAAAACCAACTACACAACTTGGTCCATGAAGATGACAGTCTTTATGCAAGCCCATGGTGTGTGCGATGCTATAGAATCGAAAGATCCCAAGGCTGTTGCTGACAATAAGGTGGATAAACGGGCCTTGGCTATCATCTACCAAGGAATTCCAGAAGATTTACTGTTGTCTATTGCTGATAAGAGAACTTCCAAAGAAGCACGGGAGGCTATCAAAACGGTTCATTTGGATGCAGACAAGGTGAGAAAGGCAAAGGTTCAGACGCTTAAATCGGAATTTGAGGCACTAACTATGAAAGACAGTGAACAGCTTGATGATTTTTGTATGAGATTAAATGGCCTGGTAACGAATATCAGGGCCCTGGGAGAGAAAATTCAAGAAGCTTATGTGGTAAAGAAAATTCTTCGAGTTGTGACAAAAACGTTACTGCAGATCGTGTCAGCTATTGAACAATTTGGTGATATAGAGACGATGACTGTGGAGGAAACGGTTGGATCCCTGAAGGCTCACGAGGAAAGGGTGCGTGGGCAAAAGGAGGATGGTGAACAGCAACTTCTTTTCACAGACGAAGAGTGGTCGAAGAGGGAACACAAAGATCGACACTTACTTCTCACAAGGGAGGAGTGGTTAAAAAGGACAGGCAAATCTGGTTTAGGCAGCAACACTGAATCAAGGAGCAGAGATTACTCTCGAGGTTATAGAGACAGGAGTAAAATACGTTGTTACAACTGCAGTGGCCTTGGACATTATCAGTCTGAGAGTCGTAAGGCAAGAAGAGAGAGGGAACCCAGGAATGAAGCAAACCTGACACAAGGTGAAAATAATGAACCCACGCTTTTGTTGGCTAAGTGTGATGATGATAAGGGAAAGATGGTACTGTTGAACGAAGAGGGTGTGTTGCCAAGACTCTGTACGTCTGGGAATGATAAGTTGAATGAGGCCAGCATATGGTATCTTGACAACGGAGCCAGTAACCACATGTCTGGTTTGTGTAGTATGTTTGAAACGCTGGATGAAACGGTGGTTGGGGAGGTCAAATTCGGGGATGGCTCTAAAGTCCAGATACATGGAAAGGGCTCAATAATCTTCACAACAGAGGATGGCAAGAAGTGTATACTTAGAGAGGTATATTTTATTTCAAACTTATGCAATAACATAATTAGCTTAGGTCAGCTATCAGAAAGCGGTAGTAAAGTACTTATTAAAGGCGATTTCTTGTAGATTTATGATAAGAATGAGAAGTTGGTCATGAAAGTAAAGAAATCTTTGAACAGATTGTATAAGACTATTGTTAAAGATAACAGAGATACATGCTTACTGGCAAAAACAGATGATACAACCTGGTTGTGGCACTCACAACTAGGTCATGTGAATTTTCAATCTACGCTTCTCATGTCTAGGAACAGAATGGTTCGAGGTCTGCCTTTTTTTGTTCAACCTAAAGATGTATGTAAAGTTTGTTTAATGGCGAAGCAAGCAAGATGTCCATTTCCATCTCAGACTGACTTCACTGCAAAGCAACGATTGGAATTGATACACCGGGATATATGTGGTCCCATCTCACCAACAACCCCCTCTGGTAATAGGTACTTTTTATTATTTGTGGATGATTTCAGCCGTACTATGTGGGTATACATGCTCAAAACAAAAGATAAGGCTTGCAGCTGCTTCAAGAAGTTTAAGGCACATGTGGAGAAAGAAAAAGCGGGCAACAAGATACAAGTTCTACGGACAGACAGAGGTGGTGAGTTATGCTCCATTTTGTTTACCGAAATAGAAAGTTTTACAAAGAAAGAGGTCAATTTAAAGACCACACTAAAAATAGAGGGCTCACAAGCAATTAGCATAAGAAAAACAATCCCCAAATCGAAAACAATCCCTAATCTAACGATCAGAAACCCTAACTTGACTTCCACCTTGTCTTCAACCTCTCGACCTCATCTTTCACTTCTCGACCCTAACGCATCTTCCACAGCTCGACCAAACCTTCACCAGCAAGCCCAGAACGCCAAATCACATAACCTCCACAATAAAATCCTCTGATTCAAGGTCGACGCCACTTTCAGGACCCAATCTCTTCAGACTTGTATAGATAGGTGAACTGAGTGAGTGCACCACGGAGTCAGACGATTCTTCTCAGATTGTCTGATTCAAGGTCGACGCCACTTTCAGGACCCTAAACTTACAGTTGGAGAGAAAGGTATAGAACTGAGTGAGTGCACCAAGGAATCAGTCGATTCTTCCACTACAAAACTGACCCAAATCGAAACCCTCAGATTTCAAGAGCAACACTACCGATTTGAAGCAGAAAAGGGCATAGCATCGACAACAATTTCCCAAATAGACAGAGCATTCGTCAATCTCTTCTTCAAGATTCAAACTCCCAAAGAGACACAGACCACCAAAAGAGAAACCCTAAAACCGAATCAGAGCTCCTCATTCGATGAAGTACTGATATCTCCACACCCATACTTACAGAGAATTGAAACCCTAACCAGGGTCGATATACCCCATACCCATACTTTCGAGAGTAATAATCGCAAGCAGAGGGTTAGGAGCGTCAACATTAGAGAAACGACGAGCTGAATTTTCGAACAGAGCCCATTTCGCGATCCAGTCAGCAGCAGTATTTTGGGATCTCGAAATGTGGTGAAGCTTCATGGAAGCATGGAAAATATTTCGACATACAGAGGCCATAGGGTTATCCAAAGTATTTCCAGAGGCCATGATGCTAACAAGTGTGAGACAGTCAGTCTCAATGTCCACAGCTTGCCAACCCTAAAGTCTGCAGAGAAGAAGGGCTTCCATCAAAGCTTTAGTCTCAGCCTGAAGAGGACTCAATTTCCCAAAGACAAAGCCAGCTCCGGAAACAATGTGCCCTTGATGATCTCTCACAAGCAAACCACCAGAGGCTTCTCCAGTGAAACAACACGCACCATCGATGTTGACTTTGAGTCTCCCAACGATCGGGGGAAACCATTTCAGCTACATAGCTTTAGACATTCCTATAGTTAGACAGCCAAGAGCAGCTCCTGCTTTAGAAACACCAGACCAATGTTTAGCTCTTAACATATTCTTAGAATTAATGCCTAGGATAACTCTTTTAACTCGATTAACAGCAGTATTGAAGCTATCATAAGAATTATGAAATTTAGCATGGTTTCTATTCGTCCAGATCACCTAGACAATAATTTGAGGCACAATGTGAGTGATGTGAGTGTTACACTTAGAAAACCAGAACGAGCTGTTGAAAATATGACTTAGAGACATAAATCGGCTCAAAGGGATACTGAAAAAAAGACTAAAATAGTTCCATAATGACCAGGCAAAACTGCAACTGATGAAGAGGTGGTTTTTGTCTTCACAGTTGCAGTAAAATTGACACTTAGAAACCACTACTAAATTCCTTTTAGCTAAAATACTGTGAATGGGAGCATAGTTTTTTAAGATCTTCCAACAAAGAAAAGAAATTTTAGAAGGAATAAACCGGTGCCAGATTTTCTTAAAAATAACTTGTTTAGAGTGAATAGGCCTGATACTATTCCATGTATCCTTAGTGTTAAAACAATTACCTTTAGAAAATTTCCAGTGAATAACATCATCATTATCATGATTGATATTAGTTTTAACAATATGCATTAATCTATCCTTAGAAATAAAGTTGGAAAGAGTAGGAATATCCCATTGACCATTTTTCCAAAAGAGCTAGCTTTGACAGAAAGAAGAAAACTGTTAGAATCATAGTCGTTAGCAATAGGAGGCATATTATGCCAAGAGTCCCTCCAAAAGTCAACATCCCCCCTGCCAAGACTCCAAAAGACATTAAGATCAGCATGGTCCCTAACAGAACTAAGCCTTTTCCAAATGATCGAGTCAGTAGCCTTACACTCAGCCTTTAAAGGATGAGTGTAGTTACAATAGGTTGAATGAATTAGGTCTGCCCAAAGAGAGTCTCTTTTTCTGAAAAGGAACCAAAGCTTAAAGGAGAAGGTGAGCTGAATGTCAGACAGAACCTTAACATTTAGCCCACCCTCTTCAAAAGGCTTACACAGACTGTTCCAAGAAGCCCAGTGAATAGCATTTTCAGCATGCTTAGCTCTCTAAAGAAATTTATTAAAACAGAGCTCAAGTTTATTGATAATGCCATTAGGGATCAGGCTATTCTGCATCCAAAAATAAATGATGGGGTAGAGAACATTCTTTATAAGGGACAATCTACCCCCAAAAGAAAGATTCTTCATATCCCAAACATGAATTTTGTTATAGATTTTAGTAAGAAGAGGTAAATAATGCTTCCCCTTATTGTTTGCAGATATCGTGATTCCCAAATAAGTGAAAGGAGCATGCTCTACATTAAACCCAGTAGAAGATTTGATCCTTGCATAATTGGTAAGAGAGCAATTAGAAGCAGTAATAATCTTTGTCTTTTCTTTATTAATCTGCTGGCCTGATTCATTTTGATATTTGTTTAATAGGACACTGAGGCAGTCAATGGATGTTGGAGAGTTGTTGGAAAAAATGATAATGTCGTCAGCAAAGGCTAAGCAAGGTAAGATAAACCCAGATTTCAAGTAGTAATTCAAACTGTTATTATTTTGGTAAAGACTAGAAAGCCCTCTAAGTAAAGCTTCCTCAGCAAGAATGAAAAGACAAGGGGACAGAGGGTCACCCTGTCTTAAACCATTCTTCTGAGGGAAGTAACCAATACAGTCACCATTAACCAAAACAGAAACCATAACATTAGATATCAGACTATTAATAATAGCCAAAATATCATTAGAAAACCCAAAACACTTAAGAGTGTTAAGGACAAAGGCATGAGACATTCTGTCAAATGCCTTTGTCATATCTAACTGAAGAATTAGTTTTCCTTTAGAAGGCATTCTCTTGATATTATGAAGCATTTCTTTGATAATCAGGATATTATCATGGATAACCCTATCCTTAACAAATTCACTTTGGCCTCTAGAGATAATATTGGGGAGAAAACAAGCCATTCTCTGATTAATAAGACCAGAAATAAGTCTATTAAAGATTGTACAGAGACTTATAGGCCTGTAACCATTCCAAGAGATGGGATTAGGACATTTAGGGACTAAGCAGATCCCAGTGGCAAAAACACCACTGGGAATACTATTACCCTGGAGATAAGAATTAAGAGCCCTGCAAACATCAATGCAAATAATATCCCAGCAGGTTTTGAGAAAAAAACAATTAAACCCATCAGTGCCAGGGGCAGTGTCATTCCTCATTCCCTTGATAACAGACCACACCTCCTCCTTGCTGGCCAACTTTAAGATAGTTTCATTATCCTTGTCACTGATGAGCTTAGGAATATTACTGAGAATAGAATCCTGAGAATTCACACCATTGTTAGTATAACAGTTATTAGAAAGAATCTGCTTAAAATAACACTCCGCAGACTTAGAAATATCATTATGATCAGTAAGCCAGACTCCCTCTTCTTTGATACCATAGATAGTGTTCTTTTGTCTTTTCTTAGCTAGATAGTTATGATATAGCTTAGTATTGCCATCACTGTCATTGAGCCAAGTTTTGTAGCACTTTTGACGCCAATAACACTCTTCATTTTTTAAGGTAAGAATAAGCATACTATTAGCTTTAGAAAGGTTGGACTTAGTAATACTGCTGTTAGTCTGCTGATGAGTAACTTCACAATTTTCGACCTCCTTAGCAGCTTCAGAAACTTTAGTGAAAATGTTGCCAAAAGTGGATGGTTAGTCCAGAAAACCACATTAGGGCCACCATTACAATGCTTGTCCCAATTATGTTTAACACATCTTAAGAAATTAGGATGGTTAGTCCCGGAATTAATAAACCTAAAATTACTCTTACGATTAGAAGATCTATTTTGAATATTATAGATAATGATAAGGAGAGGGGCATGGTCAGAACAAGTTCTGACCATGTGACAAACCTGAACTTGCCAGTTAGACAACATTTTCTGATTCATCAACACCCTATCTAACCTTTTCCAGATTTTGTTATTGCTCCAGGTATATCTTGATCCACTATATCTAGGATCATCCAGATTGCAGCATCTGGCACAAGCATTAAACTCATCGACACTATAGTCATTGTAAGAGGCACATCATAACTGATCTTCACGACAAGAAACAGTGTTAAAGTCACCAGCAACAGACCAAGGTTTGTCATCACAAGAAAGCTGACACAACTGACTCCACAATTGTCTACGTTGCACTCTCTGGTTCTTGGCATAAACAGAGGCAAACAAACAAGAAAAAGAAGTATAATTTATCTCCAAGTGGAGAAATCGATCATGGTTGACTAAAACAGAAATGTTCACCTCATTAGGCCAGAAAATCCAGATTTTGTTAGTAATATTAGAAGTGTAATTAGGAAACCCAATCCTTCTAGCAACAATCTCGATTTTGTCATACCTAGCCATGGGCTCTTGGAGATCGATCACATTCACCTTGTCTTCATTGATAATGTAGTTAGGCCTAGACAAAGTAGGATTGTTATGAACTCCACGAGCATTCCAACTGACTATCTTGATCATTCGGATTAGAAATTGTAGTATGATTTCCCTCTTTTACGAAGATAGTTAATAGACACCTTCTTAACATTTCTAGTTTTCTTTGCATATCTTATTTTCCTATTAATGATGGTGTTAAAGTCATGGACAGAAGAGCTTGAACTTGGTGAAGGATTATAACTGCCAACATCACAAGGAGAAGAAACATCCTTAGAAACAACATCATGCTCCAAGTCTTGCACGGCACCAATTATTTGAAGATCTTTGTTGGATGAAGAAACAGCTTTAGGAGGACTGCTTGAGAGCAATGGAGCAAAAGTTTTATCTTTAGTCGTTATTATAGATTTCAACCTTCTCTTGTATACTTTAATAAAAGGATGATCCTTTGTAGCACTATTATTAGACAAATCCTTCGTATCATCATGTATAGAGATCGACTGCGTAACATCCTTTGAAATAGAATCAATTTCTTGGTCTTTAGGCCTTTCTTCAGTTTTCAATTCATTCTTTTTACAAGCAGATTCATTGTGCCCCATATGACAACACATATGACAGTAATCTGGAACATTTCTGTAACTCACACCTATCCAACAACCATAATTTTCACCAAACCCTATCCATAATCTACGTTTAAGCAAAACCGAAACGTTTATTTTCACAAGAGCATAAGAGGCGTTTACACTGGCACGATTGCATTTAGGCACAAATGTATGATGAACATTCCCAAGCGAAGCAGCCATATCACCCACAACCTGATCATTGTATAGGTATTCAGGCATATTTTCAAAACGAACCCATAATAAAACTATAGGATTTTCTTTGTTCTTGGGCACATCAGGAGACCATTTTAGTATTCTCATGAGTTTCCCATCAACCTTCCATACAGGTTTTGACCAGAACTTCGTAACGTCTTCCAGCAAATCGAATTCAACAAAAATCTGTCGCCAACCAGATGTAATATATGAATACGCTATTTTGAATTTAAACGATTCCAAGAAAGATTGGAAAGAAGCTTTCTTCGGAATCCCTTGACTGAACTTGGCTACCAGAGTAGACTTACCATGCTTAATTAGACTTTCTTGAGTATCTTTGTTGAATTGAATAACTATGTGATCTTTAGCATATTTTACGAACTCTGGCTTCTGAATAAGGCATTCAGAAACAGGGTTCAAAACTTCAGCATAAGATTTTGTAACCTTAACATGATCCTTATTTGCACCTTGAGAAAGAGCAGAAAACTCTCCCGCATTAAAACCATTGACAGATATGGTAACCAGAGGCAGACAAACCGGCTAAAAATGAATACTCTGTTTTAAAGGCAGAAAACAGAGGCCCAGACCGGAATCCCACCAGCAAACACGAAAAGAAACCACAAGAACAAACTCTGAAGAACAGAGAAGAGGCGAAAGATGAACGGAGGCCGGATGCTGGGGAAGAGACCGGCAACCAGACTAAAGGCGGGATCTTGGAGCCCGTTCTTGGAGCCTCCCTTTGTTTTCCATTGACTAGTCTTTCTGTCAACAGAGCAAAGGACCCCGATAGATTTCTGAGTTTTGCTCCATTGAATTTACTGATTTTTGTGAAAGCAATGGAATTATTAGACACTACACAGCGCCATACTCCCCACAACAAAATGGCGTTGTGGAACGTCGTAATGGGACTGTGGTAGCTATGGGAAGAAGCCTTCTAAAGGAGAGGAATATGCCATCAGACATGTGGGGGGAAGCCATTAGACATGTTGTTTATCTTTTGAATCGAGTACCAACAAAAGCAGTCCGATGAGCCACACCATATGAAGCCTGGACAAAACAGAAGCCTCGGGTTGATTATCTGAGAGTGTTTGGCTGTGTTTGCTACATGAAAGTCCCAAGCGTACACACAAAGAAGTTAGATGATAGAAGCAAATGTGTTGTACACCTTGGACGTGAAGTCGGAACGAAAGCGTACATGTTATATGACCCTGATACAAGGACAATGCTCATAAGCAGAGACGTGGTTTTTTATGAAGCAAAGAGTTGGAATTGGAATGAAACAGAGGAAACTGGTCATGTGGAGACTTCATCATTTGCCGTAACAGGACATCAGTTGGAGGATTTTCCGGAACAGAACCTTGAAAGCAGAATAGAGGAGCAAGGCGGTGACAACAGAGAAGAAGAGGAAGGTGGTGACATACTTACGCCTCGCTCTTTGCCTCACACAGTGACACCTACATCAAGTCATAGTTCAGTTCAAAGTTCCAGTCAAAGCTCTATACACCCAGGCAGTACAGCTCAGTCACAGCTTGACTTAGATAAGACATACGACGGGAGTGAGTCGCCAAAGAAATTCAGGCTCATTAGTGATATTTATAATGAGACTGAGGAGGTGGAACTCGCTGACGAACTAGCTGATGAACTTCTATTAGTTGGCATCGATGAACCTGTCTGCTATAATCAAGCAATCAAGGAATAACATTGGAAAGTAGCCATGGAGTCTGTGAAATTGAAGCAATAGAACGAAAAAACACTTGAGAGTTTGACAGAATTACCTCCAGGGCATCGAGCAATAGACTAGAAGTGGGTGTTTAAAACAAAGAAGATACAAATGGTGAAGTTTTGAAGCACAAAGCAAGGTTGGTGGCGAAGGGGTACGTGCAAAAATTTGGTGTTGATTTTGAAGAGGTGTTCGCCCATGTAACAAGAATGGAAATGGTACGCTTATTGCTAGCACTTGCAGCCAAGAACGAGTAGGAAGTACATCATTTAGATGTAAAATATGTGTTTCTGAATGGTAAATTGTATGAGAAAGTATATGTCAAACAGCCTGAAGGTTATGTAAAAGAGGGACAAGAAGGAAAAGTTTACAAGCTATACAAGGCATAGTATGGCCTTCGTCAAGCTCCACGAGCTTGGCACATACAGTTGAACAAGTGTCTCGAGAGTCTTGGTTTTGTGAAATGTCCTCTGGAGTATGTTATATATACAAAACGAGAGGGAAATGAGTCATTAATTATTGGAGTTTATGTTGACGACTTAATTGTTACTGGCACTAGTGTAAGCAATATTGTTAAGTTTAAAAGGCAGATGAGTCAAGAGTTCGAGATGTCTGATCTGGTTTTGTTAAGAGACTATATTAGCATCGAGGTCGAACAAGGAATGAGTTTTACTTAACTTAAATATGTGGCATATGCTAAGAACTTCTTAAGAAAGCTGGTATGTCTGATTGTAATACAGTGAAGTTTTCAATGGAGCCTAAGCTGCAGATGCACAAAGATGAAGCTCGTAAAACTGTTAATGTTACTGAATATAAGAGTACTGTAGGAGGATTGCGGTATTTAGTACACACTCACCCAGATATAGCATACGCAGTTGGTGTGGTGAGTCGCTTTATGGAAAGGCCTACTACACTTCATCAAGGTGCTATTAAACAAATATTGAGGTATGTAAAAGGAACTTTAAACTATGGTCTGGTATACACCAAAGGTCGAGGTGACCACATGTTTTCTGGATTTTCCGATAGTGATCTGGCAGGTGATGTAGTAGACAGGAAAAGTACTGGAGGTATGGCGTTTTACTTGGATGAATCTTTGATTACATGGGTCTCTCAGAAACAGAGATGTGTAGCATTATCGAGTTGTGAAGCTGAGTTTATGGCTGCTACGTCCACTGCTTGTCAAGGAATATGGTTACACAGGTTTTTTAGTCAAATTTGAGATGTTCAAGCTGGGCCGGTCGTGATTTACATTGACAACAGATCTGCTATTGATTTGGCAAGAAACCCTGTGTTCCATGGTCGTAGTAAGCACATAGATATGCGTTATCACTTTATTCGAGATTGTGTAGAGAAATGACTGATCATTATCAAGCACATCAACACTAATGAACAAAGAGCAGATGTTCTGACAAAGCCTATGTCTGTGATCAAGTTCGAAAAGATGCGTGGGCTGTTGGGAGTTAAGAATCTAAGTAATGTTTAGATTAAGGGGGAATCTGTTGGATTATTTATTTAATCTAAACACGAATTAGTTTATTTGTTTTATGCTTTGACGTGTGTATGGCTTTGAATGAGTCATGGACAGTTGAGTTAGAATAGGGAGTATTGGTGGTAAATCAGGTATGCAGTTCCTGGTTTATAGGATCAACTTAGTTTAAATTTCAGCAATGTCTTTCTGTAACTGTTATCTCTTTAATTTAGTGAGTTTTCCATTCAAAACAATCAAGCAGTTAGCTTATATCGTTGCTCATTTCCATTATTTATGTCGAGTATTATTCACGAAATTCAAAAGTAATATGATACGGTTTAACCAGCTTTCTACAGGCAACATTCGATGTTTCAACATGTTGTGGATCGCATTCAGGAACCAATTTATCCGGTCCGAGGTCATCAAGAAAAGTTTGATTATATTATATTATTCACTACAAGCAATGTTCAAATGAGAGTAAGCAAAAAAAATTATTAAAATAAAAAAAACAGCCTTAAAGATTGTCATGATCTCGTATCTTGTCTAATTTGCAAACAAGAGATACTGTGGCGACTTTTGGCAGAAAGTACCATGAATAAGAACGCTTTGGAATTTGGGGATGTGTTGGCTTCGAGGGAAGAAAAAATCAAGGTGGAAAATACTTTGTGAGTACGGCTTCCCGGGGTTCCAAATGCTTACGCTTTCTATTTTCACCAAAAAAATGTTAATGAGACCCATACTATAGCTTACGTCTAAATGAAAAATCTCATACCAAAAGTCTTTACGAGACTTAGACAACACAAACAAGTTCAAAGCATTAGGGGAAGTCCCGGAGCAACTAAAACATAAAATATAATAACCATTACAGTAGTAACAGCTAGAAGTCATAACGGTTTGGAAGCGAAATCTACATGAAACTTACCAAGACCATGGCGTAATCTACAAAAGTGTGAAAGATGTAGGCAAATTCCAAAGGCTTGAGATCTCTCTATGTGGATTTCCAGAGAGATGCGAGAAAAGAACAACATCTATAATTTCCACAATTATGCGGGACAATATACTCATAATTGTATTTCTTTGAAGGATGAGTTATAAAACCAAATTGATGAATGAAAATTGGTGGAATTTTTCAAGAATAAACCGAGAGTCGAGCCAAGGCAAGTTGCGACTAAACGTCAATAGCCAACCAGGAAAGAACAACAACATGTTGTTGCAGTTGCCAAACCTTTGAGGGTCATTATGAATATGGTCATCATGGATATATTAGAGAAGTAATTGGATCCGGATCCAAAACAACATGTTTTACTTACGATAAAAAGAACTTCCTCAGAGGAATGCAGTACCATGAGTGGTTGTGGACTATTTTTTGTAGTGAGTGGAAGCAAAATCGTTAGCAAATATTATGACAAATAAAATTATGAACTTCCTAAATATCAATCTTTGTTGTACATATGCATACAATGAGTTATTACGAAAGATAACGATTAATATTTCCAGAATGATAGTTGGGTATTTGTTTGTAGAGTACGAGGTAAGTTTTATATCACCTCTATCCACCAAAAAATATTAGATGAAAGTTACAAACAAAATAATCTTGATATGCATAAAGAGAATTCTAGAAGGTCTAGCAAGAAAGTGGCAGACTTCCTTTAATAAGTTTTATAGTTATAGTTATATTAGAAATGTTATTCCTTCAATCATTTTTAGCCTAATTTCAAAATACAGAAATCATTTTAAGTTTAAAAATGTAAGCATATCTTCGAACTTCATTATAAAATAGGTTTACAGAGTCATAACCTATATGAATGCTGCTGGTATCTTTAAATCTCAGCACTGATCTAATGATAGAAAAGTGGCTATCAGCTTTGGTCTCTTTAACTTAGTCAGTAGTCCCGTTATTAGACCTCTTGTGTCTAAATGGATCGCCCCTAATCCTGGGAGGCAGAAACTAAATACTGATGCCTCAGTGATCTACAATGGAGAAGCTGGTGCAAGTGTCATCATCAGAGATCATCAAGGTAATCTTATTCATGCTTATGGTAATGTATATGGTAAGCTTTCTCCCCTTATGGCTGAAGCCCGTGCTCTAATGGATGGTTTGTTAATTTTTAATTCTAAAGGTCTTGGCAATATTGACATTGAGACTGATTCTTCTTTACTTGTTGATTTTATTAAGAATGTTAACCATGTAGCAACTCCCTGGTCTCTTTCTCCTCTTTTAAATTGTTGCAGAATGTTAATTACTCCTATGACTCTAAACCATGTTTATAGAGATAATAATAGAGCTGCCGATTGGTTGGCTCGGTGGACGCTTAAATGTAAAATGAAGCAGGCTTATGATTTCATCTCTACTCCTGCTGGTCTCAAATCTATTCTAGTGTTAGAAAGTTTAGGTATACCTTATGTTAACACTGATTAATTTTCTTTCAAACTTGTTCTCACGACTTTCCAAGTTTTCAAGTTTCCAGATATGATTTTGCGCTGAATCTGGGTTGATTGGAGTTGGTAGCTTGATCATCTCTTTGCTGTTTTAACCTCTTGGTAGCTGCTTCATCGTGCCTGAATAAGGGTCGTTGTTGCTGTATTCAGTCAATTGATCCTAAGCTTCTTTCTTGATAAGTTGTTCCTGTTTCGCTATGATGTGTTGTTGGATGTTCTCGATCAGTTGTTTTATTTTTGCTTAAGGAATCGCTTGTGATGTTGTTCAAGAGGATAAGCTTACAGTTCAAGTTGCTGATGCTATTCTAGAAGTATGTCTACAATGGAGCTGGCCTAGACGAAACTGAAGCTTTAAGTGTTGTTTTAAATCCTTCAAATGCTTGTAATAGGTTGATTGTTTGGTTTTGGCGGGAGAATTGGCGCCAAAATTTGTTCACAAACTTGAATTTTATATTAAATATAAGATCTTTGCTTAAAAAAAATATAAGACCACTATATGAACTATAATGATCGAGGTATATTCCTTCATTGTTTACGGGAAAAAATATAATTAGGGCCAATAGAAACAAAATTCCTTTATTTAGAATATAAATATATGAAAAATAACTAAAACCATGATATATAGATTGGATATAATTAAAGAAAGGAGGATGAAAGCTCACTTCAGATAAAATAACTACAAAATCCTCACGGAAAACATATATAATTTTAATGTTCACTTCTGAATCTTTGATGTTGGAGATAAATTTTGAGATGCGTGTTCCTCCACACATAATATAAGACTCTCATCGAGCTCAGTTCAAGCTGGGATGTACCATAAATAATAGAAGTAAATGTGAAACCAATAACATACAAACTGTTCGACAAAGATAGCATGTATATTATCTACTCCGGTGACGTGTGAAGATTGTAATGAGGTACATGACTTAGAAAGTAAAAGAGTGCATCAATTCAACTAAAATCTCCAATTAAGGTTCTAGAACTAACTGTACCAAATACTCCATGAGAAGTGGTATACAAATTATCTACATGAAACACTCAAAATGATGACAACTCCTGTAAGGTCTGATATCATTAGTGTAAGTTCTAAAACTTTTACGAGACTCCGTCATATTTAGATCAAAGGAGGTATCGTGTTTTTGAGCTATATTGATAGAATCCTCCATAAATGATATGCTGGCTCTCTAGTTCTGAGTATTAGAACCTTTTTTATCTGAATCGCATAAATACAAACTCATGGTTCTTGGCACGTTGTATTTAAGGAATAAGATGACATAAAGGGAATAAATAAAGAGGTAGTTTGAAGGAAAAAGATTTAAAGATAAAAAGAATAAACCAAAAATGATAAAGTAAAAATAGGAGATAAAATAGTTATAACAATGTAAATGTAAATGAGAAAGAATAAGCATACATAACAAAAAGTAAACAAATAATGACCCTTAATTCATTTACTTATATATGATTTGTGTATGACACATGTTAAACACATCCAATGGTTATAAGCATCAAATATGAAGAGATATCAGCATACGAGCTACGACAATAAGAGTTTCTTACGCAAGCAACAAATGTCAAACACCTTGTCCACTCTTCAATGCTTGACAATTTGGATTTTCATTATCATTATCTAGGTGGTGACACCAACGATTCATTATTTTTATCATGTAAAAACACAAAGTTCTGTATAAACAGAGACCATATATGTTGTTAATTAATTTTTTAATGTTCTAGAAAGTCTGTTAATTAATTTTTTAATGTTATAGAAAATCTCAGACAACCTGCTCAAAAAATCGTCTTTGAACAATAGTCCTTCCATTTAGCTTAAAAATACGCTTGGATTAATTCCTAACTCACACATGTAACTTGAATCTACTTTCAAATCAAAATTTTCAAATTTACTCTAAATATTTAATTGGTTGAAGACTCTGCATATGAGATAACCAACTACTAGGATATAGGAAAAATAGGGAAAATATTATTTATACTTGTACTTTTTTTCTTTTGGTAAAATATAATATTTTGTCTTCAAGATTGATTTTGGCATACAAATGGGTTTTAAGTAGACGAGTATAAAACCAACAGATCTTAAGAATTTGACAAGTCTAGCCATAGTTGACACGTTAACAATTTTAACGTGAACTTTATGTTTCAAGATTGCAAGTTAAACAGAATAAGATCAAGCATGGACAATAAACATCTTGACCAATAAAATAACTTTACTTAATAGTCCTTTCTCGATTCTTTCGCAAGAACTAGAAATGTTGCCGATAAAAACATAAATCGTAAGGGCTTAGCCCATTGAATTTTACCATATAAAAAATAGGTTTTAGATATAATTTGACTTTAGAAAAGCTTATGTAGACTTTAAGATTGAATATTTGAACAAATACTCTTTAAGAAGGAATATAAAATTTTAAGATTTGAGACTATGTAAACTCACTATAAAACTAGATGTCTTATGTCTCATCTTTTGTTCTCCAGAATTCTTTTACACACAATAGTACGACCAGTCGAACAGTATAAAATATTTTATTTAAAAGTTAAATTCGAATAGCATAAATAATAAAATTAGTCAAGTACCCTGAAATTAAATTATAGGCTAAATAATAAAAATATAACATCTGAAGTGACGCGTTTAGGGTAAATTAATAATTTAAACTTTGAAGGTTTTAAATACTAAGAAATAGAAAATAAGAGTGTTAAATAGAGAGTTTTGACAAAACCGAACGTATCTTTTGTATTTTTAGTCAATAATTATTGATAAAAGAGGTAAGTTTTAATTAATTTTACCAATCCATTGAATCTGTATACTGAAAAGCCATTATAAGTAGAAAAAAGTACCAGTCTTATATATCAACTTGGTTTCTGGCATCTTAAAACTTCGCAGATAAACTCATTGGAGAATTCGTCGCCTTCTTCCTGTTCTTGTAAGTGTGTAATGTTATTTTAATCTATTTGTAATATATGAAAAATGTTATTAAAAAAGATTTAAAAAGTTGGGTGTACAAGAAAAGGGCGTAAACCAATGAACAAACGTTGAGTTACCGGTGTATAATCACATGAAATATCATTTATTAATGATTTCTGTAGTCATCTTTAGACTTTTTAACTTGGCTATAAACCGTCTCTTCTAACCCTTTTAGTTTGAGAGACTAATATATGTTGAACATATAGTTGTTTAATGATATCGTCAATCAAATTATATAGAGCTTTATAAATTTTGGATCTAATATATTTGTAAATTTTTGGAATTTTTATCTAACAATAACATCAAGTCAAGAAATGCTAGGCGGATCTGATTCTTCAGCAAATTCGGTATTGACTTTCGAAGAAGAAGAAAGCCAAATGAACATGGCATCTTCAAGGATGAAGAGGAAAAACAAGATTAGACCGGCAATCAAAGAAAACGTAAAACGGAATAAAAGATGCGAGGGTTTTATAATGACACCAATGGATGAACTTAAATTTCTTAGAAAATGTTTGATCGATGATTATAAGGATTCTGTCGATTGGATGCTAGGTGCACTGAAAGAGGAATTGAAGATGATGGATGCGGAGTCTAGAAGAGGACCGGACAATAATAATCATTTAGAGAATGACACGTGTTCTGTGGATTCGAGTATTGTTTCAGAGATTACATCTCCTGTCCAAGATTAATGGTTATATTTTAAGTCTTTTATTTTTCTTTACTTTTAGTGGACTTATTTTAAGTCTTCTGTTTTTCTTTACCTTTTAGTGGTTCAGATGATCGATAAATTTTTTTTTCTTTTTTCCTTAATTCATAAGTATGGATCTATAGAAATTCCAAACAGTTGGCTTGGAGCAAATTTTACTTTGAGACTTTTTATAAAATAATAACTCAAAAGTCATCTACTCATGTAGAATTTGATAAATAGTTGAAGGCTAGTTTGAAGGCACTAACCTTGTTTTCTTTTACTACATGAGCATATTTGATAACTACAGCACTGTCGAAATGCATCATATCCCATAAAAACTTTGCAACTAAACAAATTTATGTTGGCTTGTTAAGAAATAGATGGCGTAGGAATGTTGACACTTAAGATTACTTTGTATTTGAATTTGTTTTTATGATTTATTTTTAAATACGGTTGGTTGAAATTCTTCATTAATTATTTCAAGAAATTTACTAAAAACCACTGTGAAAATTTAATCACGATAATATCCGTTCCTTATTTAATCAGCAAACTAACTAAAAAAACGAATTATCAATAAAAACCGAACAAATATTTTAATTATTTTGAATATTAGAAAAAACCAATCATATGAAAAGTAACTTTTTATAAAAAAAAATTAAAAAAAATTCTTTTAAAAAAAACTTGTTTGTTATGAGATAAAGTTTTCCAATTTTTTTGTTTTACAATCGTGATGATTTTTACTAATGAGGGGAGATTTATATCGTCATCATTGAATCATATTCAATTTTGGAAGTTGTTAGGCTTGAATGGTATTTAATTCTTACTAAGAAACAAATAGATAAATGAGCTGCTTGTATTTAATAGAGAAAAAAAAATCCATCCCATTTAATGTTGTTTGTTGAATTATTTATCCTTTTTTTTGGATCCATGTGTCATTTGGGTCGGGTCATATAATTAGTAGGTCAAATTCACGAGCCCTTAAACCCGTAAACAAATGTACTAGGCACTTAGTTGAGTCACTAAGCATACTACTTATTCACCAAGATTTAGCTGTTTGGTCCGAACTGCCTCTTTAAATAACATACGACCCACTCTACTGCTTGAGCCCTCTAACATAATCTGACCCTATGATCTAGCCCCCTTAGCTCTTTTGGAAGCATTTCAGTAAAGCTAATATTGTAAATTGGTGTGGTTAATTTCTGTCTGAGGGTAATTTTGTAAAGTGTTTTGGGGAATTTAATGTTTAAGGTAGAGAGTAGTGAGAAAATTAAGTTGTATGCTAGCTGTAAATTCTGTTTACCCTTATTAATGAAAGTGGTTGGGGTATTTATACTTAATTAATGACCCATTGGCCTATCGGGTCGGATTGTGAAGTCGGGTCAAGTTTAAGGACCCATTAGTAATTTGGTGTGAAGTGACCAACATCTAGCTTAGTCATATTTCACTGCGTTAGTTCTGTCCAGTTTCAGCTGATAGTATTTTTGGTCCGAACTGCCCATCGGATGACAACAAGATTTAGTAGCTAAAATCTCTGACCTCATGAGTAACCCCTTTAGGTCTTGCAAAGAATATTTGGAAGAGCTAACTCTTAAAAATCAATACCAACGCTTTCCGATCTGTTGTTGTATCCGAACTGTAGACTTTATCTTTTCTTGTTAAGAATTTCAAGAGTCACTCTCTTCGAAATTTGGTGGGACTGATTTGTAGTTCATAATTCTAAGAGTCTTTTCCCAATCGTGGGACACGTGTCAGGCTTTGGTTTGACCTCTCAGCCGTTTTTCTCTTAGATTCGCGTACCTACTAGGCTAGAAAGTTACCTAGGCTTTAACTTCCATACCTTTCAGCCTTTAATCATTACTTACATTGTTTTACCTTCTGCTTGGTAACTCCCACTTTTCACTGTTTTATTTTCTTAAAAAATTACAAGCATTTCTAGTGAGAGAAAGTGAATATATTCTCCAATTTGTGTTTGAGTCATTTATGTTCACAGCTAGAGACACTCTAGTAAAATGAGGTTGGTTAAACTTGTCTGAGTTAGAGAGAGCAAGAAAAGTTGCAAGAGACGAACGAATTGCTGCCGACCTTCTTATCTCTCATGGTGAAGGAATCAATCAATCACAAGCGAACACATACAAGGGTTCATCGTCCTGAAAAGCACCCAAGGTTAGAAAACTACCCATTGTTTCAAACTTTTCTCCTCTTCCATCTAGGTCCTCTTTCCGAGAGTCTTAAAACCCTCTCCCTAAAGAGAAAGTCGTCTCTAGCGATAGAAAACCCTCACCGTTTATTGGAATGGGTTCAGATAGAGAAATCCACATAGAAACATACACCACACCGAGTCACCCGTCAGTCTAAATCGAAATCCACTCCTACCTCTTTAAAACCCACCAGTTCGGAGGCAGTAAAACCTATGCCAGAAACCAAATTATCCGGACAACGGCCCTTGGAAGAAGCCAAACCATCCGAACATCCATCCACTATAATGGAAGAAAACATGGAGGATAGTTTAGGTGACGCCCCTTTTGAGGCGTCCAGATAAACGGAGGACACAACTGCAGATCGGAAGGGTAAGCCTAAAGTTGGTTTGACTCATCCGGATGCGCTTCCGGAGAGGCTGGAGAGGAGAGTGGGGCCAAACTTCAAGAAGTTCGTTGTAAAGTACTTGTTGTATCTTCAAAATATAGCCTACGTATACACCCATACCGCTGAATTGGGTCGAATTCGTACGAAGTGGGAAATCCTAGAATCTGTTAAGGTGAGAATCCTAATCACCCCAGAAATTCTGATAGATTGCAAACCCAATGAGCTAGTGGTCTATATAAAGGTGCTGAATTGGAGCTTTTTTGGTTTCCTTTGGACCCGGAGGTAGTCAGGTACTTCCACTTGACCAAGCTGTGTACAAGTTAGCTGAGCCTAAACACTTGGTATACCCTGATGGCTGGTATCATAACTTCTAGACTATCCAAGATTCCATTGCCAATGAAACAATTCGTTGTTGTGATGAATTTGTACTAAAAAAATTCAAATCCCCTTATACCATTATAACATATGGAATGACTATAAACTCATCAACAATATTTTGGAGTCAGAAAAGCCATGGAGGACATAGTTCATCTTCATCAGTGGGGCCTGGAAGAATGGGAATAAAATCAAGGTTGACTTTAACCCAAGCTAGCTGACCAATTGTTCTAATAGCATTGGTAAGTTTTATACATGTCTTCTTTAATTTTACAAATACTAGGTAGTTAATTCAAACTGATCTTCATCTCTTTCCAGTTATTTGGAAGGAGTTTTTGGACTATGTAGAGGTAAGTCAAGATACCTATGCCAAACTGAATGTTTGGGCCGTGGACAAATTGGACAACGCTTTCGATAACTGTTTCACATCGGGCAACTTTGTGAGGTCTCATATGTGGAACACCACAGGGAGAAGAGACCTCTCCTGGGAAGTACTGAGTACCCCACCTCCAGCATATGTCATCCTGAGGAGGACAGAGGCTAAAGATGCTAAACTTTACCTGCCTTCTAGGGAAAAATCCCCTAGTCATCTGAAGAAGATGAAGAAAAAGAGAAAGAAGAAAACCACAACAGACCCACCTCAAACAACCACTCAAAGGACCGATTCGGAGAACCAACGAGGCATTAATGATGCTGTGCTGGAAGCAGTATAAGTTACTGTTAAGGAGGCTGGTGGGTCGAACAACCTACCAAATATTTTGAAGATGGACAAGAAGCGCAAAGCAAACAATGATAAAAAAACTGCGAATAAGGTTACTCTGGGATCAGAGGTAATTCTGCGCCATTCTGAAGTCCCTTCTCGAGTTCCTGCGATCCTACCTTACAAGAGAAAATTCCACCCAATCTTTATTTTGAACAGGCCATTGGTGATGGAGAGGTAAACCTTGATGCCTTTCAAAGTATTAACCTGTATTTTAATGACTTGGACAAGGATGACTTCGCGGATCCTTATCGGCCTTCTAACTCATCCAATGTTGTAACCTACAATGAGGAGACTTATATTATATGAAGTGAGCGAGATACCTTAAGTCACTCTCTTCTGGGTTACATCCGTCTGGTAGTTGATCATGAGAGGAAAGTAAGGGATAAAACAGCTACCATCAATTCCCTGACTACAGATACCGCTCAGCAAAAGCATAGATTCATTGAAGAAGGAGAAGGAGTATTTAGCTTCCAAAATGCGCAAGTCAGAAGAGGCCAACAAAAATCTTCAAACTAAGTACTCCGACCTGGAGACTTCTTCTTCAAAAGAGATCACAACTTTGAAGGAGCAACTAACAACTAAGGACAAGAGATAGAAGTTGTGAGGGAAGAGAAGGCTAAGATGGGCATGAAAGAGAAATCAAAAGCATCAGTCGCTCATCATACCGACAACCCTAGAGAGCATGAGCCTTCGAAGACTCATGTGAGTACCAAGAAGACTCACGCTAGCTCCAAAAAGTCTCACCGATCTAAACCAGTGGAGAGTTCTGACTCAGATTCAGAGTCTTCTGGTAGCTCCTCGGACCAGGATGAAGTTGAAGAGTCCTTGTCCTCCAGTAGTGATGAAGGCTGATCCAAAAAGAAGCAAAATTTGATTAAAAAGTATTCAAGAAAAATGGATACACATGGGAAATTGAAGAAGAATATAGGCAAAGGATCATCTCAAAGCCGGAGGCATGTAGACCGGATGCTGATGGATCCTTTTCTCTTCCACGACGAACCAGGTATCTTTGCAACTCCCAATGAGGATACTGTATTCAGTCGTGGCCGGAATTGGAGACAATCTCCATTGTCTTCCAAGATTCTGTCCGGAAACTTCCCTAAGAGGTTCGATATAACCAAAATGGAGAAATACGATGGAAGTATTGATCCAGACAACCACTTGGAGAAATTTAAAAACTTCATGATGAATTTTGATGATGACGACAAGTTACTCTGTAGAGCATTCTCCCAATCCTTTACAGGGAGTGCTCTAAAGTGGTATGACAGCCTACCTCAAGGCTGCATCAAGAATTTTGATACCTTTTGGGTGGCCTTTTGAAGGCAGTTTGTTGGGCGTAAAGAGTTGAAGGGCAGTGGGGACACAATAATCCATTGTGCCCAAGAACCAAACGAATCATAGAAAGAATACATAAGTCGTTTTGTAAACACCAAAAATGGGTTGGCTGATTGCTTTGAGAAAGTAGCAATAGCATCGTTGAGACAGGGCTTAAACCCTGGAAATTTGGCTGATTCGGTGACCAGAAAGAAAGCCATGACTTGGGGAGGTTTGCTGAATCAAGTCGGAAAGAAAATCAATGTTGATGAAACAAAGAAAACTAGGGTGCACAGGCAGGTGAGGTCTGCCCCGGTTGCACCAAACCCTAACCAAAATCAGTATGGGAACAAGGCAAGGGAGACCGGACAGGGCCATAATAGGGCTAAAGCTCAATCTCAGCCAGCTCCACCTGCCCAGAGTCAACAATCTACAAATAAGAGAGGGCCTTGGGTTCAACCCGAGTGGTTTGCAGAATTAAAAGAAAGTGTGGCCACTATTTATGATAAAACAAAGGAAGAAGTGCACTATAGAAGACCGGCCGCACTGTAATCTCCTAGGGAACATCGTAACAACTCTTTCTGTCAGTACCATAATGATATTGGCCATACCACTGACAATTGTATAGCCTTGAAACAAGAAGTTCAGAACTTGATTGAAAGAGGAAAACTAGGGGCATATGTCAAAAGAAGAGGAGGAAATAGGCCTGATAATGCTCATCGGGTTGGTCCAAACAATGCTGCTCCGGAGGGAGCTATGGTTATAATCGAAAGATTTGATGTAGAATCAGAATACTTGGATCCTGATCCAACTCGAAATAGAGTAGGTGCCATTGAGGAATGTTGTAAAACGGTCTCCGGGCTTATTAAGTTTTTTGAGTCACTTACAATTTCCGGAGGGGATACTATAACAGCTCTTACTGCTTCTTCGAGGAAGAGGCACGCTCATACTTTAGCCACCCAGCTAGAAGGAGGCATGACCTCCTATTAATCACAAATTCCATTTCCCTTCATTGTTTTCGATGAAGATGACTTAAGGGATATAACTGGCCCTCATTAAGATGTTGTTGTCATAGGAGCGTCCATTGGGGGCAATGACATAAGACGAATCTTGGTGGATACTGGAAGCTCAACCAATATCCTCTTCTTAACCACTTACAAAAAGATGAAAAATCTCGCCGTGATTCAGCGTTCAGACAGATCAATTGTGGGTTTCACTAGGAGCTCAGCAGATGTGATCGGGGAGTTCGAAGAGGAAGTTTTGTTGGGCAAGGGCCCTTTCAAGAAGATGGTTAGGATACTTTTTATTGTGGTGGAGTGTCCCACTTGTTATAATGCTATTTTAGGGAGGTCTTGGATCTCTAGGATGCATGCGGTGGCCTCGACAGTCCACCACTGTTTGAAATATGTTGTTCAAGGATAAGTGGGAGTTGTCTGAAGCAGTCAAAAGGTTGCAAGAGAGTGTTATGCTACAACACTGGCTCGACGGATGTTAGGGGCAGTTCGTATCAACGAAGAATAGCAGTTTGAGGGTCTTTCTTGGGGTGAGGGTGAAATTGATGACCCCAGAGAGACCCCTGGAGTATTGATACCGGTTGAAGAAGTTGAAACACATTTGTTAGAAGAAGGAAAAAGTGTTAAGATAGGGTCCAAAATGTCGTCCGAACTGAAGAATAGAATGTTGAAGTTTTTAAAAGACCATCAACATGCTTTTGCTTGCTGCAATGCTGATGTAACTGGGGTTCCAGCACATATTATATCACATCATCTATCCATTCGGAGAGACATAGCACCTGTGGTACAAAAGAGAAGGGCTTTTTCCAAGGAAAAGGCTGATGTTATTGTTCAAGAAGTTGACAGGCTCACAAAAATAGGGCATATAAAGGAGTCTCAATATCCTTTGTGGACTGCCAATCCGGTCTTGGTGAAAAAGAAAAATGGCAAGTGGCGTATGTGCATTGACTTCACAAATCTCAATAGGGCTTGCCCAAAAGATTTATATCCAGTCCCCCGGATTGATCAGCTAGTAGATTTCACTTCTGGAAATAAGCTACTATCCTTCATGGATGCTTTCTCCGGGTACAATCAGATTCAAGTAGATCCGAAGGATCAGGAGCATACCACGTTTTTCACTGACAGGAGTCTTCATTGCTACAAGGTAATGCCATTTGGATTGAAAAATGCTGGGGCTACTTATCAGAGATTGGTGAATAAAGCCTTTGCTGATCAAATTTGAGGAAATATGGAAGTATACATTGATGACATGATGGTGAAAAGTGTGGATGAACAACTACACTTGGCAGACCTCAAAGAAACTTTTGCTAATTTAGTAAAAGTGAATTTAAAGTTAAATCCAGAAAAATGTGTTCGGAGTGCAGTCCGGGAAATTCCTAGGTTATATAATAAGTGAGCAAGGGATACAGCCCGATCCGGACCAACTTAATGCTTTGTTCCAAATTGAGCCTCCTCGGAATGTTAAATAAGTACAACGGTTGACGGGGAGGTTGGCTGCTTTAAATCGATTCATCTCAAGGTCTTCGGACAGATGTGCCCCGTTTTTTCAAACTTTGAAGGGTACGAAGGGATTTGACTGGACTTCACAGTGTGATGAGGCCTTCAATGAGATTAAGAAACATCTATCCTCCCCCAAGACTTTGTTTAAACCTATTGATGGAGAAACGCTCTTCGTATACTTGGCAGTTTGAAGTTGTGCCATTAGTGTTGTATTGGTAAGAGAGGTGGATAACTACCCCCATCCAGTATACTACAACATCAAGAGCTTGATAGATGCAGAAAAGCGTTATTTGAAACTCGAAAAATTAGCGTTAGCCTTGGTAATTGCTGCAAGGAAGATGAGGCCTTATTTTCAGGCTCATCCTATTATCGTCCGGACATCTTTTCCATTGAAGAATGTTCTCCAAAAGGCAGACATTTCAAGTAGAATGACTAAGTGGTCAGTGGAATTGTGGGACTTCGATATTGATTTTTCTCCTCGAACAGCAATCAAAGCCCAAGCTGTGGCTGATTTTTTAGTTGAATTCCACTCTGATAGGGATACGAAGCAGACCGCTGAGATGAAAGACAAAAAGGTCTGGGTCGTCCGGACAGATGGTGGATCCAGTTAAGGCTCACCTTAGAGCTGCAGAAGTGGAAATCAGAGGTCAGCTTGACCTAATAGAGGAAATACGAGTTTAGGCTCACCTTAGAGCTGCACACTATCAAGGTTTGATGAGAAGCAGGTTTGCTTCTAGAATTAAAAGAAGAGATTTCCAGCCGGGGGACAAGGTATTGAGGAAAGTCTTCTTACACACTAAAGAGAAGCTCCTCGGCAAACTGGCCCCAACTTGGGAAGGACCTTATATGGTCATTGAAAGGCTTGAAGCTGGAACATATTGGCTAGAAGACAAAGATGGAAGAGTTTTAAATCACCCTTGGAATATTGAGCATCTCCGAATGTACTTGGAACAGAAGCTATGTAAATATTTACTTGTTTAAAAATCCATGTAAATATTTGGGGGCATACTCTTTCCTACCCTGGTGCACGGGGAGGTTTTAAAAAATCCATTTAAATATTTGATGCCTTCTTAAATTTTTTTGAAGTGTTCTTATTTTGTTTTTTGTCATACCATCCGGATTGAATTAAGGGAATGATGAGTACTTAAACATTTGTCATCGGAGAATTTAAACACTCTCACTTTAGAATGCTTATGAAATAACTAAGGGCTATTTAAACACTAGCCACCAAAATTGAAACAAACTATGGAATAATGCAAGAGTTGTGCATTACAAAGATATTCATTAAAATAACCTAAGTGCCTTGTCCTTCCAAGGACTTTTCAATTGTCAAACAAAACAAAAGATCTATCCGGTCAAATGTCGGACACAATAACAAAAATTCCATGCCTTCCAAGGACTTTAGTTCAGGTAACATGAAAAGTGAAAAGATAATTCATAATTTAAGACTGAGCCATTGAAGATGGCTCAGCCTCACTTGTCTTCTTCTTCTTTTTGGGATCGTGTTTTTCTTCGTGAGGGCCCTCGCCGGTGTTTTCTTCTTCGTCAGAGGAGGAAGCACTGGAATAATCATGTAAGTCTCCATCAGCCATGGTGTGGAAGGGAAGGTCTTCGTACTCTACATGAAGCCACAAATCTCCCAGGTTCCTCTTCGGGAACTTCTGATGAAAGAGAAGGACCATGTCCGACTTCACCTTGGCATACATTTGCTCTTGAGTATCTATTACGTTGTTGGCATAAGCATCGATCTTGGCCTGAATTTTGGCCTCCTGCTCCTTTAGCAGATCAGTTTTCTCCTCTGCAGCCTTGGATACTGTGTTCTCAAGCGCAATCTTGTCATTTTTCAAGTTGTGGATGACTTGATCCTTGGCCTTTGCCTCCTCTTTTGAAGAGGTGAGATATTTCTCTAATCCGGACAACTTCTCCCGGAGCTCCTTGATAGTGTCTTCTAGAGTGGCAACCTTTTTGGTCCACCCCTCTTGGCTCTTCTTCAGCTCCTCGTTTTCTCCCTTTAGAATGTCAGCATGTTGAGTGGCAGTAAGAATATCATCGGACAGTCTCTCTTTGTCAGATTTGAGATCTTTGATAGTATCTGCATGACTTCGAACTTGTTTCTCCAACACAAGCACTGGCTGAACACTACTTAATATGGAGTGAGCTATAATATCCCTTTCACTTGAAACGGTAAAAGTCTTACCATTAAAAGTAACGGTGTTCGAAGTACTCGGAGGGAGGTAAGGCCCAGCAAAATCGTCTCTCGGGAGGTTGGCAAAGTAGTCACCAAGTCCATCAAGCCCGGTGATGTCAACCCCATCAATGCTAAGGTCTCCTCCTCCAACCTCGTCGGTTTGAAAATCACCAAGGATCTCCTCTGCTTGTGTTGGATCAGTAGGATCTACAGGGGGAGAGGCTCCGTAGGCCGGAGAGAAAGTTCATCACCCATAGAAGTCTTTTTCTTCTTGGCCTCCCTGTCCTTGCTTTCTGCTCCCCGTTTTCGGTCTCTCTTGGGAGCCCTTGGGGTTTTTGGGATCAAACCTCTTCCCTAACACTCTCCTGCTCTACCACTTCTAAGAGAGCAACATCGATCTGGCTTGGGGCTGGCCCCTCTGGATTGGTTTGAACAGCCTCCTCCACCTCAGCAGGGTTAGCTTCACCTACAATCTTCTTGCCCTTTTTTTTCTTGCCTTTCATTTTACTCGGGGCCTTGGCCCGGCCTGGCAAGTAAAGTGACCCATCCGGTTCGTGTGTTCTCTTGAGGACTACATCCGGAGGGGGTGAAGTAGTGAGTTTTTCCCAGGTCAAGTCCCTCCGGCCAGTAGTGTTCCAAAGGTGAGACCTTGCAAAGTTGCCTCCTGTGAAAGCATCGTGAAACCGGTTCCCCCACTTTTCAGCAGCCCAAGTATTGATCTTGGTACAAGTGGTTTTCTCGGACTTTAGGTAGTCCATGAAGTCTTTGGGCAGTTCTGCTAAGAAAAAAGACAAGACCAGTCAGTTTAAGCAAATTCAAGAAAAGAAGAAATAAGAATATAAAGTATGAGCCTTACGATCACTCCTCCATCTGCTGGTGAGGAGACTTGGATTGACTCCGGTTTTGATTTTCATCCCGTTCTCCCAAGCACCACTTACGAACAGGAATTGAGTCCTCCAATTTCTCTCTGACTCAAGCAGATCATCCACTACTTTATAATTATCACCCATGTTGAAGTGATAGAAGGGAATGTGGTGGTTTCTGCAGAGACTGACCACAACTGCAAACTCCTCCATTGGTAGAGGAATCTCGGAGAGCCTGGAGGCCATAATGCAGGCCATAAGAGTGTACGAGGCATTGGGGCTCAGTTGACTAGGGCAGAGCCTGATGAGGTGGAAGTACTTAACTATCTCCGGATCTAAAGGAAACCTTAGACCCCAGTTAAAAAGCTCAGTGAAGATGACTATTTCACTGAGTTTGCTGTCCATTGGGGACTCAGGGTCTATGGGGATTCTAATTTTTACGTTCTTCGGAATCCCCCACTTCGTACGCATCCGGCCCAACTCAGTTGTATGGATGAAAGCGTAATTGATCTTTTGCAAGGCAAGAAGATATTTAACATTGAACTTGTGGAAACAAGGTCCCAATTTTCCTTTAAGACACTTCGGCAGATCCGGATGCCTTAAGCATAGCTTCTCCTTGCCTTTATCCTTCTGAGCAGCAACAACACCACTGGTCTGTCAGGAAGGTTCGGACTCGAATAGAGCCTCTTCGATAGATTCCTCCATTATTTCCTCCATTATTGAGGAAGGGTTTACAGTTGTATTGATGAAGGGGGAGTTTGGAGTTGGTTCAGTCTGACCACCGGACTGATGAGCTTCAGTGCTCTCCTGCACTCTAGCCTCCGGCTGGGGCTCTGGTGTTGAGGTTTCTCTTCGGGGGCTTGAGCCAGTGGCCTCCGGACCGGACATCCTGTCCTTGGGTGCTTTTATGGGTGCTTCTATCCTTGGCACCTGATTTCGAAGGGGTTCCCTTGGAAGCCTGCCCTTTGACCAACCGGCATTTTCTTCGATCAACCAGTTTGTTGGGAGAAGTATCAGTATCTGACCCCATGGCTAAGAACGAGGAAGGTTTTTTAAAACTAGTAACTGTTAAAAATGGTTCAACAGTGGGTTCTGACTCTTGAACCGAAGAACCTGAGATGATAGGAGAAAGATTGGTTTGAAACAATCTCTTCGGTTTGACACCCTTTGTGGAGGAAGAACCCTGGTCAGATGTTGTAACTGAGATTGTTGGTTTGTGGATGGGGGAAGTGGGTAAGCCTGCTGCGATGCGCCTTTCCCTTTCGACTTTTTGTGCTTTTTCTAGTTCAGATAGATTAAGCCACCCACCTTTGATTAAAACGTTCCTAGCCGTGAACATAAACAACCAAAGTAAAGAACTTGTGTTTGAGAGAGAAATCTCTGAAAATTAGCAAAGTGAAAATGAAAGTGATAGTAAAACAGTGGAAAAGTATCTTAATTTATAGTAAACCTCAAAAATAAGTCTTGATTCCTAGGAGAATTCGAAAGAATTAGCAATGATTAAGAGACAGCGTTGATGTCACCTTCATTAATGAAGAGGTTGCTTTTTAGAGAAGGTGGGTGTGAAATTCAAGGTGAAAAAACGGCTAAAGCAACCAACCAAAGAGAGACACGTGTCCTATGAACTTTGGCAAAAAACCGTTTAGATTCAAGGAACTTTTTTCAGTCCGGATAAAACCATAACACAATTCGAAAGACCTGTCCGGATGAAGCTGCTACTGATAACGGACTGTTTTTCAGGTTTTGACAAAGGTTTTTGAACAAACACCTAAAAAAGAGGCTGCTGATGAGTCCGGATTCTGTTACCTCTACGGACAGGGACAGTTCGGACAAAGACCACCTAACTAGACAGGGCAATTCGAACACCTCATCCATTGGATTGTTCGAACAAGAACTAAAGTACTTAAAAAACCTAAACACTTCTTGACTAAGCTGCCTGCTCTCCTACTAAGAGCTTATGGGTCCTTGAACTTGACTCGGGTCCATTAAACATGACCCGAAAGCCCATAAGGCCCAGATGTATGGGTATAAATACTCAACCACCAGGATGTTTAATGAAAATTAAATACAACCAGGATGTTTAATTCTCCCTCTACTCACTACTCAAACATTAAATACTTACAAACTTCCACAAAACTCCAGACAAAAATTATAAACTTACCCTCAGAAGAAAATAAACCTCACCAGAGGCAATCTCCTTTATCTGCGAAAATACTCTCCGGACACCTTCCCAAGAGTTTTGACTGCTCTAAGATAGAGAAATATGATGGGAGAAAAGATCCGGACAACCAGCTGGAGCCATTTAAGAACTTCATGATGTACTTCGATGACAACGATAGAATGTTGTGCAGGGCCTTCTCTCAAACTTTCACAGGTTGTGCCCTCAAATGGTATAATAGTCTCCCGCGGAGATCTATACTTTGTTTTGATATATTTTGGGTTTCCTTTCGGAGGTAGTTTGTTGGAAGTATATAGCTTAAGGGTAATAAGGATACCATTATTCATTGTGCTCAGGAGCCAAATGAATCTCTAAATAAGTACATCAGCCGATTTGTGAATACAAAGAATGGGCTAGCAGATTGCTTCGAACAAGTTGTAATTGCTTCCCTTAGAAAGTGTTTAAAACTGGGAAACTTGGTTGATTCAGTCACCCGGAAGAAAGAAATGACTTTTGGAGGGTTGTTAAATCAGGTGGGGAAACAAATCAATGGGGAGGAGACAAAAAAGACGAGGGTACCTCTCCAGATAAGGTCCACTACAACAGTATCAACACCCCAGCTGCTAATCAATTCGGATACAGGTCAAAGGAGACTGGACATGGATCTATCTGATCAAAGCAGAATCAGTCTAACCAAATCCAGAACCAACATGTCAGAAACAAGAGGTGACCATGGCTTCAACCTGGGTGGTTTGCTGAACTGGGGGAAATTATGGCCACAATCTATGACAAGACTAAAAATGAAGTGCACTTTCGAAAGACAACAACATTGCAGTCCCTCAGAGAAAACCGGAATACCCGTTTTTTCAAATACCATAATGACATAGGGCATGATACCCATGATTATATAGCCTTGAACCAAGAAGTCGAGAACCTCATTGTGAGGGGTAAGTTCGGGGCCTATATAAAACACGAGGGAGGAGCAGACCAGATAATACACAAGCCAATGCCAACTCTCCCCGAACTACTCCAACTAGCAATCCTAGAACATCTACATAGAAAGATGCTATGGTGATTACTGAAAGGTTTGATATAGACTCTGAGTACTTTGATCCGGATTCGAATCGGAATCGGGTGGGGATAATAACAGACAAAACTAATAATGTCTTCGGTTTGATTAAATATTTTAAATCTTTAACTATCTTTGGAGGGCACACTATGACTGCACCTTTTAGTTCTTCAACGAAGAGGCATGTTCACAGTTTGGCCACCTAATTGGATGGAAGAATATCCACCAACTTGTATCAAACTCCATCTCCTTTTGTAGTTTTCGATGAGGATGATGTGCGAGGTATTGCATCGCCTCATGAAGACGATGTGGTAATATGGGCGTCAATAGGGGGAAATGATATACATCGAATCCTAATTGACATAGGTAGTTCGACAAATATCTTGTTTTTAAGCTTCTACAAGAAAATAAGAAACCCTTCGGTTATACCACGTTCGAATAGAACTATCGTGGGCTTCACAGGGAGTTTTGCAGATATGATTAGGGAATTTGAAGAAGAAGTAAAACTGGGCAATGAACCTTTCAGGAAATGTTGAGAGTCTTATTTTTTCGAACAGAAGTATCACAGTTTTGGCTCTTTATTCATGGATGCATTTTTGGGGTACAACCAGATACAAGTAGATCCGAAGGATCAAGATAACACCAATTTTATTACAGATGGTATGATGGTAAAGATCTTGGAGGAAGATGCACAAATATCTGACCTTCAAGAAATGTTTTCTAATTTAGAGGCTGTGAACTTGAAGCTAAACCCTGAAAAGTGTGTTTTTGGGGTCCGATCTGGAAACGTTTTGGGCTATGTTATAAGTGAAAAAGGAATTCAACCTGATCCAGATCAGCCAAATGCTTTATTAGCAATGAATCCTCTTCGGAGAATCATTCAAAGGTTGACCGAACGGTTGGTTGTGTTAAACATGTTTATTTCGAGATCATCAGACAAATATACTTCATTTTTCCAGGTGTTAAGGAATTCCAAAGAATTCAATTGGTCTCCACAGTGTGATAAATAATTTCTTGAAATCAAAAAGTATTTGTCTTCGACCAAGACTCTCTTTAAACCTGTTCAGGGGGAATCTCTACATATACTTAGCTGTAGCAGAGTATGCGATAAGTGTTGTGCTAGCAAGAGAGGTGGATAATTACCCTCTTTCGGTGTATTACATTAGCAAAAGTCTGTTGGATGATGCAAGAAGATATCTAAGATGGAGAAATATGATGGGAGAAAAGATCCGGACAACTAGCTGGAGCCATTTAAGAACTTCATGATGTACTTCGATGACAACGATAGACTGTTGTGCAGGGCCTTCTCTCAAACTTTCACAGGTTGTGCCGTCAAATGGTATAATAGTCTCCCGCGGGGATCTATACTTTGTTTTGATATATTTTGGGTTTCCTTTTGGAGGTAGTTTGTTGGAAGTAAATAGCTTAAGGGTAATAAGGATACCCTTATTCATTGTACTCAGGAGCCAAATGAGTCTCTAAAAAAGTACATCAGCCGATTTGTGAATACAAATCATGGGCTAGCAGATTGCTTCGAACAAGTTGTAATTGCTTCCCTTAGAAAGGGTTTAAAACTGGGAAACTTGGTTGATTCAGTCACCCGGAAGAAAGAAATGACTTTTGGAGGATTGCTAAATCAGGTGGGGAAACAAATCAATGGGGAGGAGACAAAAAAGACCAGGGTACCTCTCGAGATAAGGTCCACTACAACAGTATCAACACCACAACTGCTAATCAATTCGGATACAGGTCAAAGAAGACTGGACATGGATCTAACTGATCAAAGTAGAATCAGTCTAACCAAAATCAGAACCAACATGTCAGAAACAATAGGTGACCATGGCTTCAAGCTGAGTGGTTTGCTGAACTGGGGGAAAGTATGGCCAAAATCTATGACAAGACTAAAAATGAAGTGCACTTTCGAAATACAACAACATTGCAGTCCCTCAGAGAAAACCGGAGTACCCGTTTTTGCAAATACCATAATGATATAGGGCATGATACCCATGATTATATAGCCTTGAACCAAGAGGTCGAGAACCTCATTGTGAGGGGTAAGTTCGGGGGCTATATAAAAAACGAAGGAGGAGCAGACCAGATAATACACAAGCGAATGCCAACTCTCCCCGAACTACTCCAACTAGCAATCATGGAACATCTACATAGAAAGATGCTATGGTGATTACTGAAAGGTTTGATATAGACTCTGAGTACTTTGATCCGGATTAGAATCGGAATTGGGTGGGGGTAATAACAGACAAAACTAATAATGTCTTTGGTTTGATTAAATATTTGAAATATTTAACTATCTTTGGAGGGAAAACTATGACTGCACCTTTTAGTTCTTCAACGAAGAGGCATGTTCACAGTTTGGCCACCTAATTGGATGGAAGAATATCCACCAAATTGTATCAAACTTCATCTCCCTTTGTAGTTTTCGATGAGGATGATTTGCGAGGTATTGCATGGCCTCATGAAGACGATGTGGTAATATGGGCGTCAATAGGGGGAAATGATATACGTCGAATCCTAATTGACATAGGTAGTTCGGAAAATATCTTGTTTTTATGCTTCTACAAGCAAATAAGAAACCCTTCGGTTATACCACGTTCGAATAGAACTATCGTGGGCTTCATAGGGAGTTTTGCAGATATGATTAGGGAATTTGAAGAAGAAGTATTACTGGGCAACGAACCTTTCAGGAAATGGTGAGAGTCTTATTTGTTCGAATAGAAGTATCACAGTTTTGGCTCTTTATTCATGGATGCATTTTTGGGGTACAACCAGATACAAGTAGATCTGAAGGATCAAGATAACACCAATTTTGTTACGGACAGAGGTCTTCATTGTTTAAGGTGATGTTGTTCCGATTGAAAAATGTTGGGGCCACTTATCAAATATTAGTAAATTAAGCTTTTGCTAATCAGAGTGGCAGAAACATGGAAGTTTATACAGATGGTATGATGGTAAAGATCTTGGAGGAAGATGCACACATATCTGACCTTCAAGAAACGTTTTCTAATTTAGAGGCTGTGAACTTGAAGCTAAACCTTGAAAAGTGTGTTTTTTGGGTCCGATCTGGAAACGTTTTGGGCTATGTTATAAGTGAAAAAGGAATTCAACCTGATCCAGATCAGCCAAATGCTTTATTATCAATGAATCCTCCTCGGAGAACCATTCAAAGGTTGACCGAACGGTTGGTTGTGTTAAACATGTTTATTTCGAGATCATCAGACAAATATACTTCATTTTTCCAGGTGTTAAGGAATGCCAAAGAATTCAATTGTTCAGGGGGAAATCTCTACATATACTTAGTTGTATCAGAGTATGCGATAAGTGTTGTGCTAGCAAGTGAGGTGGATAATTACCCTCTTTCGGTGTATTACATTAGCAAAAGTCTATTGGATGATGAAAGAATATATCTGAAGTTAGAAACACTAGCATTAACCTTGGTAATTGTTGCAAGAAAGATGAGACCATACTTCCAAGGTCATTCCATTTTTGTTCGAACATCGTTTCCCTTGAAGAATATTCTTCTAAAAGTTGATGTATCAAGCAGAATAACCAAGTGGTCAGTTGTGCTGGGTGATTATGATATTTATTTTGCGCTCCGAACAGCAATTAAAGCCCAGTCAGTGGCTGATTTCATGATAGAATTTCATGTTGATAGATCTCCTTGAAAAATACCTGAGAACGAATCGAAAAACGAATGAGTGTTTCGAACTGATGGCGGCTCTAGTACTAAAAAGGATGTGGATATGGAATTTTTTTAACTTCTCCATATGGTGATACTATGTACCACGCTATATGTTTTGGTTTCAAGGCTTCTAACAATGAATCTGAATATGAAGCAGCTATATCTGGTCTTAAGATAGCCCTTATATGTGGGGCTAGGAGAGTCCAATTAATGAGTGACTCTCAATTACTGATTCACCATGCTCAAGGGATCTGAAGCAAAAATATAAAAATTGATAAAATACTTTCTTATGTTAAGGGAAGTTGTTGCAAGCTTCAAGAGTATCCAATATGACCACATACCTAGATTGGAGAATAATGTGGTAGACTTTTTGGAAACCGTATCTTATTCTGAATCTTACCCTTGGATTCTGGTGTTAGAATGTCCATCAATACAAACGGTTCAAGAAAAAGGTAAAGAGAATGAAGAGAGTATGAGCATAGTAACCATTCAACCCATGGACTGGAGGTATGATATTCTTTAGTTTCTTTCTGATGCGATTTTGCCTGTGGACATAGCCATGGCTAAGAAAATGAAGTATGAGGCACGTGGTTTCTTGGTATAAAGGGAAATTCTTTACAAAAATCTTTCACCAGACCCATCTTGCATTGCTTAGGATTTGAATAATCCCAAGTTGTGTTATTTGAACTGCATGATCGTTAAGGTTCCGCACATTGTGGCTATAGATCCCTAACAATGAGAGTTTTATTAGCAAGGTACTACTGGCCAACCATAATGGAAGATACTAAAGATATTATAAAAAAATGTGATCCTTGCCAGAGATATAGAAATGAAATTCATGTGCCAGCAGTTCCCATGGAATCCATATCTGAACTAATACCATTTAATAGATGAGGGGCTGCATCTGGTTGGGCCTCTTCCCATGGCCTCCGGTGGATGTCGAACAATCATAGTTGTTATTGACTATTTATCTAAGTGGATAGAGGCAGCTCCCTTAGGTGGAACCACTTATAAGGAAATTATGAAATTCATTTTGTCTAATATACGTTGCAGATTTGGGGTTCCCCGAAAGGTTACCACAGATAATAGGCCTCAGTTTGATAATAAAGACATCGAAATGTTTTGCACCTTTAGAGGAATTCAACACTATTTTTCTTCTCCTTTCCACCCTCAAGAAAATGGACAAGTTGAAGTTGCTAATCAGACAATCTTATCCGGACTAAACAAAAATCTGGAGGGAGTTGCAAGAAAGTGGCCAAGTTATCTACAAGAAGTATTGTGGGGTTACCGAACTACACCTCGGGTTGCTACACAAGAATCTCTATTTTCCCTTGTCTATCGGATGGATGCAATCACTCCCACAGAAGCTACTTTACCATCTCACAGACTCCAAAATTTATATGAGCATGCCAATGATATGGCAGTGAGGAACCAGTTGGGTTTGATTGAAGAAAGAAGAGTTAAAGCTCATTTGAGAACGACGCATTACGAGGGTTTGATAAGTAGATTTTACTCCAAAGTTAAAAGAAAATATTTTGAATTGGGGGATAAAGTCTTAAGAAAATTCTTCTGACACATCAAATAAAAACAATTCGATAAGCTGGCTCCAAATTGGGAAGGTCCTTATATGGTATGTGGGAAAATTAAACCAGGAACATACAGACTACAAGACAAGGAGAGAAGAACACTAAAGCACCCTTGGAACGTTCAAGATCTCAGGTTATACTTAGAATAAAACTCTCTTGTATATATTTACTTTTTAAATGTCAATGTAAATATTATGGGGGCATACTATTTCCTACCTTGGTGGTGCGGGAAGTTTTTAACGTGGTGTCCGAGTTTTTCAGTAATATCTTATGCCTTCTTCAAAAGTCTGGTGCTAAATTCTTCTTGATTTAATCATAGTGTGAGGTTGTTGGATATTAAATACTTATCGGCTCTCAAACATGTTTGAGCTGATCAGATACGTTAAACACTTGATCAAATTTGTCAAACATATGTGGTTGGAATTATTTAACACACTTACTTAACATATCTGAAATATTAAAGGCTATTTAAATATTAGCAGTAAAGAGTTAAACAAAATTCAAGCAAAGGGAAATATGATATTAAAGTCTGATCGGAATAAAACCGATCCATGATTCACAAATGCCTTGACCATTTAAGGACATTAAGATTTAAGAAAATAAATTAAATAAACAATGAAACAAGATGCCTTGGAATAGTAAGACCATATCAAATTTGATTCCATCATATCTTTTCTCCAAAGATTCCACCACTCCAGAGGCATACTTCTATATTGCAGCAGTTATTTCTTCGTCTTGCTTCTTTACTAGAGAGGTATTCTCCTTTGTCTTCTTCGCAAGAAAAGTTTCCAGATTGACTTTTTCTTCGGATAAAGTCTTAACAATTTTGTCTCTAGCCTCTAGTTGTTCTTTCAGACCTTTGATTTCATCAGAGGAAGAAGTTTATAATCCTGAATACTTAGTGGCGGAGAGGCTGAGTGGCGGAGAGGCTGTTCGTCAAAATTTGATTCTATGAAGTCAGGGAAGTTATGGTAGTGGGTTGATCTCTCACTTTCCTTTACAGGACGACTATCGGACGGATGTAACCTAACAGATCATGACTCAGAGTGTCTTGTTCACTCAATATCACGTATGTCTCATTATTTTGGGTTACATCATTGGTCAAATTGGTAGGACGATAAGGTCTTTCAAAGTCATCTTTGTCCAGTTCATTAAAATATATGTTAATATTCTGAAACACGTCGAGATTTACCTCTCCATCAGTAGTGGCCTGTTAAGAATAAAGGTTGGGTGGAATTTCTTCATGCAGGTAGGATCAGCAGGAGTCGGAGGAGGAAGTTCAAAAGGACGTAAAATTATATCTGATCCCAACGTAACTTTCTTCTTCTTTGCAGCTTTTTTATCACTGCTTTCCTTGCGCTTCTTCTCATTCTTTGTAACCTTTGGTGGGTTGTCTGATCCACCAACCTCTTTGACGGTGACTTCGGCTGCTTCCAGCAGAACAACATTCATCCCTCCTTGATTTCTCCGAACCGGGCCCTTCGGTAGTTGACGGAAGGTGGGTCTGTTGTGGTTTTCTTCTTTCTTTTATTCTCCATCTTGTCCATATGGCTAGGGGCTTTGACCCCGGAAGGAAGATAAAGCTTGGCGTCCTTAGCATCAGTTCTCCTCAGAATGACATCTACGGGAGGAGGAGTGGTCAGCTCTTCACAGGTGAGGTCCCTTCTCCCTATGGTGTTCCACATGTGAGATCTCACAAAGTTCTCTGAGGTAAAACCGTTGTGGGAACCATTCTCCCATTTGTCCAAAGCCCATGCGTTTAACTTAGTACAGGTGTTGTGGCCAGCCTCTAGATGGTCTGAGAACTTCTTCGGACAAGTGCGCTCCATTCTTACAAGCGTCGAGGAATGTTAAAGACTTTAATTGGTCTCCACGGTGGGACCATGCTTCTATTGAAATCAAGAAGAATTTCTCTTCACCGAAAACTCTTTTCAAACTTGTTCGGGGTGAAAAGCTCTATGTATATACGGTTGTAGCAGAATACGCAATAAGTGTTGTGCTAGTTAGAGAGGTGGAAAATTACCCTCGTCCGTTGTATTACATTAGTAAGAGTTTGTTGAATGCTGAGAGAAGATATTTGAAGTTGGAAAAATTGGCATTTCCCTACTAATTGCAGCAATGAAGATGAGACCATACTTCCAAGGCTATTCCATTGTTGTTCAAACATCTTTCCCCTTGAAAGGTGTTCTTCAGAAATCTGATGTGTCAAGTAGAATGACCAAGTGGTCAGTAGAGCTGGGTGATTATGATATTGACTCGTCCCGAATAGCAATTAAAGCCCAGTCAGTGGCTGACTTCTTGGTAGAATTTAATGCTGATAGATTTTCCGGACAAGGATCAGAAAACCGGTCTAAAAAGAATGGGGGGTTCAAACTCATGGTTGATGAGTTCGGAAAATTTATTAAGTATTGACTAAGCTAGTTGCTAATCACATCACACCAAATTACTAATGCGCCCTTAAACTTGACCAGACTTCATGACCCGGCCCAATAATCCCATGGATCAGTAATTAAGTATAAATACCCCAACCACTATTATTAATGAGAGTAAGCAGAATTTATTACTAGTAGACATCTTAATTATCTCTCTAATCTTTACACTAAACACAAAACACCACAAAATACCCAAAACACCTTTTTAAAACACTTTACTAGATTACCCTCAGGGATAAACAAACCACACCAAATTAGCGACCATAGTGGGAGGCGACGGTGCCTGAATTTTACATTCAAAACCAGTAAGCAAAGCAGTTAGGATGGATCCGAATGAGCAGAATATTTCACCCCAAAGGTCGAAAGTGAAAGAGAAAATAAGAAGTATACCATCGAGGAGCGAGACCAGCTGAGGGCTGAAATAGGGGCGTTGAGAGCAATCGAACAAGCAGAAAAAGAAATCAAAGAGAAATCTGGAGCGTCAGTACTTCATCATACTGAAAATCCTGGAGATAGTGAGCAATATTTGAAAACTCATCTCAACTCAAAAAAGACACACCGATCTAAGCCTATTGAGAGTTCTGCATCTGAGTCCTCCAGCAGTTCATCAAATGAGGCAGAATTTGAAGAATCACTATCTTCAAGTACAGATGAAAGAAGATCTAAAAAGAAATAAGTTTAACTAAAAAGAATTTAAGAAAGAGGGACATGCATGGCCGGATCAAGACGCATCAGGGAAAGGGGTTAGCTCACAAGCATATTGATCACCTGCTGATTGATCCCTTTGCCTTCCAGTTTGAACCAGGTATTTTTGCAACTCCTAATGAAGATACCGTTTTCAGTCGCAGCAGGAACTAGAGGCAATCTCCTTTGTCCGCAATAATACTCTATGGACATATTTCCAAAATGTTTGATAGCTCCAAGGTGGAAAAATACGATGGGAGTCGAGATCCGGAAAACCATCTGGAATAGTTTAAAAAATTTATCATGAATTTTGACGACGATGACAAGCTTTTCTGTAGGGCTTTCTCCCAAACTTTCACAAGAAGTGCCCTTAAATGGTATAACAGCCTCCCCCAAGGGTGTATAAGAAATTTTGATACGTTCTGGGTTGCCTTCCGGAGGCAATTTGTTAGAAGTAAAAAATTGAAGGGTAATGGGGACACCATTATCAATTGTGCTCAAGGACCGAACGAGTTCCCAAAGGAGTACATAAGTCATTTTGTGAATACGAAGAATGGGTTAGCAGATTTTTTTGAATAAGTTGTGATTGCTTCCCTTAGGCATGGCCTAAATCCAAGGAATTTAGTTGATTCTGTGACGCGGAAGAAGGCTATGACATGTGATGGTTTATTGAACCAACTAGGAAAACAAATCAATTTTGAAGAGACAAAGAAAACAAGGGTACACCGTCAAGTGAGGTCTACCACTGCAACAACAAATCCTCAAGCCACTAACCAATCTAGTTATAGGAAAAAAGATATCGGACAAGGGTCCAATCGGTCGAGACAGAATAAGTCCAACAAACAAGAAGCAAGAGGGGGTCCTGGGTTCAACCTAAATGGTTTGGTGAGTTGGGGGAAAGTATGGCTACAATTTATCATAAGACTAAAAATTAGGTGCATTTTAGAAAGCTGGAAACATGGCAGTCCCTCCAGAGAGACCCGGAGCACTTGTTTTTTTACAGTATCACAATAATATATGCCATAAGGTCCATATTCTTATTGAGAGGGGCAAGTTGGGAGCCTACATTAAAAAGTGAAGTGGAAACAGCCTACATTAAAAAGTGAAGTGCTCAAGCCAATGCTCCCCAGACAAGCCCTTCAAATAATCCTGAGACATCTACAAATGAGGGTGTAATGGTGATTGTTGAAAGATTTGATATAGACTCTGAGTATCTGGATCCCGATCTAGATCGAAATCAGGTAGGAGTAATAACAGAGAAAACTAAGATAGTTTCCGGAGTAATCACCTTCTTTGAATCGTTAACCATTTTTTGGAGGAAATACAGTGACTGCACCTTCCACTTCATCAAGGAATAGGCATGTGCACAATTTGGCCACCCAGTTCGATGGTGGAATGTCTTTCCATCAATGCCAATCCCCATTCCCATTCATAGTTTTTGATGAGGATGACTCGAGGGACATTGCAGGACCTCATGAAGATGCAGTGGTCATAGGGTCTTCAATAGGGAAAAAGATATACGCCGAATTGTGATTGATACTGGCAGTTCGGAAAACATCATGTTTTAAGCTCCTACAAGCAAATGAGAAATCCATCCGTTATTCAACGTTTGAACACACGAATTGTAGGCTTCACCGGAAGTTTTGCAGATGTAATCGGGGAGTTCGAAGAGACGTTATTATTGGGCAATAGACCTTTTAAAAATATGGTAAGAGTGTTGTTTGTTGTGGTGGACTGCCCAACATCGTATAATGCAATTTTTGGGAGGTCCACGCTTTCCAGAATGCATGATGTGGCGTCTACGATCCACCGATCCTTGAAATATGTTGTTCGGGGACAAGTAGATGTTGTTCGGAGCAATAAAAAAATAGCCAGAGAGTGCTATGCGACAACTCTTGCTCCTAAAACTCTGGGGGCAGATAAAATTAACAAGAATTAAGAGCTAGTGGAGCCTTCTACTGAGGAGAATGAGATCAATGACCCTAGGGAGGATCCCAGATTTATAATACCTATTGAAGAGGTTGAAAATCACTCCCTCGCAGAGGGAAAGAATGTTAAGATTGGTTCAAAGTTGGCCCTGTAATTAAAACACCAGTTGTTGTCCTTTTTAATGAATAATCAACATGTATTTTCATGGTACAACAGTGATGTTACCAGGGTACCAGCAGATGCTATTTCATACAAGTTGTCAATCCGGAGTGATATTTACTTAGTTGTACAAAAGAGGAGAGCTTTTTCCAAGGAAAACGCATATGTGATTGTTCAAAAAGTTGATCGATTAACGAAGATGGGTCACATTAAAGAATCTCAGTACCCTTTGTGGACTGCCAACCCTGTGTTAGTCAAGAAAAACAGTGGCAATTGGCGTTTGTGTATTGATTTCACTGACCTCAATAAGGCATGCCCTAAAGATCTTTATCTCGTTCCTCGGATAGATTAGTTAGTGGATTCTACATCTGGAAACAAGTTGTTGTCCTTCATGGATGCCTTCTCAAGGTACAATCATATACAAGTAGATCTGAAAGATCAATATCATAGTACTTTCATCACAGACAAGAGTCTTCATTGTTTTAAGGTAATGCGCTTCGGTTTGAAAAATGTTTGGGTTACTTATCAGAGGCTGATGAATAAAGCTTTTGCTAATCAGGTTGGTAGAAATATGAAAGTCTACATAGATGATAAGATGGTTAAAATCTTGGAGGAAGATTCATATATATCTGACCTTCAAGAGACATTTTCCAATTTAGAAGGTGTGAATTTAAAGTTGAACCCTGAGAAGTTTGTATTTGGGGTCCGATCTGGAAATTGTTTAGGCTACATAATAACTGAAAAGAGAATCCAGCCTGATCTGGATCAGCTTAATTCCTTACTAGCAATGGACCCTTCTCGTAATGTTAAAGAAATTCAAAGGCTTACAGGAAGGTTGGATACGTTGAATAGGTTTATCTCAAGATCATTAGACAAGTGTGCTCCATTCTTCAAAGTGTTGATAAATGCTAAAGACTTCAATTGGTCCCCACGGTGTGACCAGGCTTTTATTGAAAAAAAGAAACATTTGTCCTCACCCAAAACTCTTTTCAAACTTGTTCTAGAAGAAAAGTTCTATGTGTATCTAGTTGTATCTGAATATTCAATAAGTGTTGTGCTAGTAAGGGAGATGGACAATTACCCTCGTCTAATGTATTACATCAGTAAGAGTTTGTTAGATGTTGAAAGAAGATACTTGAAATTTGAAAAATTGGCGTTGGCTCTGGTAATTCCAGCAAAAAAAATGAGACCCTACTTCCAAGCTCATTCTATTGTTGTCTGACCATCTTTCCCTTTGAAAAATGTTCTTCAAAAAGTTGATGTATCAAGCAGAATGACTCAGTGGTCAGTGTAATTGTGTGATTACGATATTGACTTTTCCTCTTGAACAAAGATTAAAGCCCAATCAGTGGCTGACATCTTGGTGGAGTTTCATGCTCATAGATTTTACGGACATGAATCGAGAAAATATTCTAAAAAGGAATGGGTAGTTTGGACTGATGCTGGATCAAGTACTATGGGTTGTGGAGCTAGAATGTACCAAGCTATATGTTTTGCGTTCAGAGCTTCTGATAATGAGTGTGAATATGAACCATCCATAGCTGGTCTTAAGTTAGCTCTCCTATGTGGGGCTAAAATAGTCCAAGTAATGAGTGATTCTCAATTACTCATCCACCATGCTCAAGGGCAGTCTGAAGCAAAGAAGGAACAGTTGGTTAAATATGTGTATGTTAAAAGAAGTCGCAGCAAACTTTAAAAATATTTCTATGAGCACATCTCACAATCGGAAAATACTTTGGCAGATTCCTTGGCCACTATAGTCTATTCTGAATCCTATCCATGGATTCTTGTACAAGAATGTCCATCTGTACAGAAAGATTAAAAGAAAGATGATCGAGAAAATATAAATATACTTGTTATTCAACCTAAAGATTGGAGATATGCTATTCTCCAATACATTTATGATGGGATATTACCTCTGGATAAAGCTGTGGCACAAAAGATTAAGTACAAGGCTCACGATTTATTAATACAAAGAGAAATTCTCTACAAAAAATCTTTTAGCAGGCTTCTCTTACGTTGTTTAGGGTTTGATGAATCCCAGGCTGTATTATCCGAGCAACATGATGGGGAAGGTTCAGCACACTGTGGATATAGGGCTTTAACCCGGAGAGTCTTGTTAGCAGGATAGTACTAGCCAACCATAATGGCCTATGCTAAAAAAATAGTAAATATGAGAATGATATCCATGTGGCAGTAGTACCCAATGAGTCCATATCTGAACTAGTACCCTTTGCCAGGTGGGGTATGGATCTGGTGGGGCCTCTTCCTATGGACTCCGGTGGATGTAGGACAATCGTAGTCGCTATTGACTATTTCTCTTAGTGGATAGAAGAAGCTTCACTAGCTGGAACCACTTCGAATGAAGTTATTAAATATATCTTATCTAATATATGCGGCAGGTTTTAGGTCCCCAAAAGATTACTACAGATAATAGGCCACAATTTGATAATAAAGATATGGAAGCTTTCTCTACATCTAGAGAAATTAAACATTGTTTTTCTTCTCCTTTCCACCCTCAAAAAATGGCCAGGTTGAGGTTGCAAATATGACTATTCTACCCGGATTGAAGAAGAATTTAGAGGTAGCTGCGGGAAAGTGGCCAAGTTATTTACAAGAACTGTTGTGGGCCTACCAAACTACACCTCGGGTTGCTACACAAGAGTCTCTTTTTTCTCTTTTGTATGGGATGAATGCAATTATTCGGTAAGCTGCGTCCGAACTGGGAAGGCCGTTATGTGGTATGTGGGAAGGTTAAACCAGGAACATACAGGCTCCAAGTAAAAGAAAAGAAAGCACTAAAACACCCATGGAATATCAAACATCTGAGGTTATACTTAGAATATAACTTTTCTATAAATATTTACTTTTTAAATATCAATATAAATATTACGGGGCATACTCTTTCCTAACCTGGTGGTGCGGGGAGGTCTTAATGAGGTGCCCGGGTTTTTCAATAAAATATGATGCCTTCTTCAAAAGTATGATGTGATTTTGTTTCAATTCGGATGATAAACGCTTATTCAACACCCCGGCTCTCAAGTTTTTTTAAGTTGATCAGATATGCTTAACACTTTATCACAATTATTAAACACATGTGATCGGAGATGTTGGATACTTTTGTTCAACACTTCTGAAATATTAGAGGCTATATATATATTGGCCATAGAATATTTAAACAAAATATTATAATAAAAGGGAAATGTGATAATTAAAACCTGATTGGACTCAAACTGATCAATAGTACAAAAAATGTATTGGCCATCCAAGTACTTTAGTATTTCAACACAAACAAAGTACATAATGAAACTTTAGAGCTTGTTCCCTTCGGATTTTCCATCACCACCATCGTTTTTGGGACTTTTCAGTTCAACACTTGAACTCAATCCCGTTTCTTCATCATCGTCTGTAGAGTAAATTTCACTAGAGTAGTTGCGCTTTTCACCATATTCTAAGGTGTGAAATGGGATATCATCATAGTTTACATATTTCCATAGGGGACCAAAGGTCATCTTATGAAAGGTTTCATGAAACAACAGGACCATATCGGATTTGATCCCATCATTGCTCTTCTCTAGAGAATCCACTATCCCATTAGCATACTTCTTTCTCCTTTTTCAATAACTATATGCTTTGTTGAGCATTAAGAAGATCATGTGACAAATTTTGCGTGTTTGTGGTTTGAGAATTAATGGTACTTGTTTGAGTCTTTACTTATCTCTCCAGATAAAGCACTGGTCGGGTATAGCCTAGGAGGACATAGCTCAAAGTGTCTTGCTCCCCGGATATAGCATAGGTCTTCCCATTATGAGTCACCACATTGGAAGAACTGGGAGGAAGGTAAGGCCACGCGAAGTCATATTTCTCTAAATCATTGATATAAATATTGATGTCTTAAAAGGCCTCAAGGTCTACCTCATCGTTACCATCACCAGCAACCTATCCGAAGTGAAGGTCAGTTGGAATTTCCTCCTGTAAAGTAGGATCGGTAGAAGCTAGATGGAGGACTTTAGGAGGGCGAATGATTATCTCCGCTCCTAGAGTGACTTTCTTTAACTTAGCAACTTTCTCATCACTGCTGGCCTTACGCTTCTTATCCTTCTTCGGAGGCTTCGGTGGGTTCTTTGACCCACCATTTGACTTTCCAGTCACTTCTACTGCTTTCAGCAAAGCAGCATTAATACCTCCCTGCTTCTTCGAACCGGTCTCCTCACTAGTCGTTTGGGTTGGGTCTGTTGTGGCCTTCTTCTTCCTGTTCTTCATCTTACTGGGAGCTTTAGCCCTAGAAGGCAGGTATAATTTGGCATCATTGGCATATGTCCTCCTTAGGATGACATCTGCGGGGCGGAGTGGTAGTGAACTCTTCTCATGAGAGATCTCTTCTATCTGTGGTGTTCCACATGTGAGACCTCACAAAGTTACTTGATGTGAAGAAATTGTGAAAAGCCTTCCTCCAATTCTCCAAAGCTCAAGAATTCAGCTTAACACAAGTATCCTGTTACGTCTCCAATTAATCTGAGAACTTCTTCGGGAGTACTAAAAAGAAATATGAGTCAGTCCAAATTGAAAACTTAGTACTTGAAAGATAAACGATAAAATAAGAGAAACTCACCAGTTCTCTTCAAGCGACTGGTCAAAATGCTTGCTTTTGAGTATTCCTTGATTTTCTTGCAATTCTCCCAAACCCCACTAAAAATAGTAACTGCCTCATTTAGGGTTTTTAGGACTCTAATATATCGTTCACTACCTTATAATCGTTCCATATATTGTAATGATAAAAGGGGATCTGATGGTTTTTGCACAAGCTTGCCACAACAGCAAACTTTTCCATCGGTAGTGGAATCTTGGAAAGCCTGGACGCCTTGATGCATGCCATAAGGGTATACCAAACATTGGGATTGAGTTGGCTGGGGCACAGCTTAATCAAATGGAAGTATCTGACTATCTCTGGGTCCAAAGGGAACCGAAGTCCCCAGTTCAACACTTCAGTGTAAACCACCACTTCATTTAGATCATAATCCATTGGGGTCTCCAGAGTGATCGGAATCCTCAATTTTACAGATTCTGGGATCCCCCACTCAATGTAGATCCAACCAAGCTCAGATGTGTGGGTATACACATACGTAATATTTTGAAGAACCAACAAGTAATTTACGCTGACCTTTTTTAAGCAGGGACCCACTTTGCTCTCCCAACTCTCCGGAAGAGCATCCGGATGATACATATCCACCTTGGTCTTACCTTTGCGGTCTGAAGTTGTATTCCTTGTTTGACCGGACGCCTTAGCCTCAAAAGGGGCTTCGTCTAAACTATCTTCGATGGTTTCTTCTATCACCGTGAAAGGTTGTTCGGATGGCTTTGAAGATAGTTGTTCTGATTGTTTTGTTTATTATTGTTCAAAGGGTTGTGTAGATGACAATTCAGATAATTTGGTTTTTGTGAGGGGCTGTTTCCCGGATGTTTTAGCTTGTGGAATAGATTTTATTACCTCCGAACTACAGGGCTTTGAAGATGTGAGAGTGGATTTTGGTTTGGACTGACGTGTGAGCCAACGAGGAGTTAATTTTTCTGGAGACTTTTCTGTGTCTGATCCCATCGCGATGAAAGATGAGGGCTTTCTTACACTAGAAACGACTTTTTCCTAACCTTAGAGGGTTTGAGGAAGATGATCCCTGATCTGTATTCAACTGTGGTTGATTAATTCTTTCACTTGGTGAAGCAGGAAGACCAACAGCAATGCGGTTGTCTCTTGTTACTTTTTTGTGCTTTCTCTAATTCAGATAAGTTCATCCAACCTCCTTTTACTAAGGCGTTTTTTTCTATGAACATATATGATTCAAAAAAAAGTTTAAGATGAACTGAGTTTTCTCTCTCTAAAAATGTTTATGATTTGTGAAGACAATGAAACAGTAGAAAGGTATATATGTAACAGTGAAAAATGACAGTTACCTAGGAGAAGGTAAATTGATTTTGAGCAATGATTAAAAACTTCAAGATGTGTAAGTTAAAGCCTAGGTAACTTTATAGCTTAGTGGGTACAAGATTCAAGAAGAAAACGGTTGAGAGGTCGAACCAAAGACTAACACAAGTCCCATAATTCAAGAAAAACTCTTAGAATTTCTGAGTTGAAAATTCAGTTCCACCAAAATACGAACAAAATCACTTTTGAAGAATAAGTTTTGCAATTCGAACGTCACAAACAGATCGGAAAATGTTGGTGTTGGTTTTCTAAGTTTTAGCTCTTCCAAAGATCCTTTGTAACTGTTGAGTTCAGATATTTGAGCTATTGTGCCTTGACTAAATCCGAAGGGAAATTCAGACCAAACCACCACAATGAAATTCTGAAGTGGACAAATGTATTAAGTATTGACTAAGCTAGTTGCTAATCACATCACACCAAATTACTAATGGGTCCTTAAACTTTACCCGACTTCATGACCCGACCCAATAAGTCCATGGTTCAGTAATTAAGTATAAATACCCCAACCACTTTCATTAATGAGGGTAATTAGAATTTATTACTAGTAGGCAGCTTAATTATCTCTCTACTCTTCACACTAAACACAAAAACACCAGAAAATACCCAAAAACACATTTTTTAAACACTGTAATAGATTACCCTCAGGAAGAATCGAACCACACCAATGGTGGATCGATTACTATGGGTTATGGGGTGGAATTTGTTTAACTTCTCCCTGTGGTGACAATATCTACCAAGCCATATGCTTTGGCTTTAGAGCTTCTAACAATGAATCTGAATATGGAGCGGTCATAGCTGGTACAAGAAAATCAAGTACAAGGCTCGTGGTTTGTTGATATTAAGAGATGTTCTTTACAAGAAATCTTTCAGCAAACCTCTCCTACGTTGCTTAGGATTTGAAGAATCCCAAGTAATGATATCTGAATTACATGATGGAGAAGATTCTACACACTCTGGCTATGGGGCCCTAACCAAAATAGTTTTATTAGCAAGATACTGCTGGCCAACCATAATGGCAGCTGCTAAAGAGATGGTGAAAATGTGTGATCCTTGTCAAAAGTATGGAAATTAAATTCATATGTCAGCAGTTCATATGGAATCCATATTTGAACAAATACCCTTTTCCAGATGGGGTATGGATCTAGTTGGGCCTCTCCCCATGGCATCTGGTGGATGTAGAACAATCATAGTCGTTATTGACTATTTTTCTAAGTGGCTAAAGGAAAATCCTTTAGTTGGAACCACTTCGATGGCAGTTATTAAATTCATTTTCTCTAACATATGTTGCAGATTTGCAGTCCCACAATAAATTACTACTGACAATGGGCCAGAGTTTAATAATAAAGACATGGAAGCGTTCTGCACCTCTAGAGGAATTCAACATTGTTTTTCTTATCCTTTCCACCCTCAAGTAAATAGCCAAGTTGAGGTAGAAAATAGGACAATCTTGTTCGGATTGAAGGAAATTTTGGAAGGAGTTGTAGGAAAGTGGTAAACTTATTTACAAGAAGTATTATGGGCCTACCGAACTACACCTCGGGCTGCTACTCAAGAATCTCCTTTTGCTCTGGTGTATGGGATGGATACAATTACTCCCATAGAAGCTACCTTACCATATCATAGTGTCCAATACTATTCCGAACAGGCTAATGATATAACAGTCAGGATTCAGTTGGATTTGATTGAAGAAAGAAGAGTTAAAGCGCATCTAAGAATAGCGCATTACCAAGGCTTGATGAGTAGCAGATTTGCTTTCAAATAGGGGACAAAGTTTTAACAAAAATCTTTTTACACACTAAAGAAAAGTAGTTCGCTAAGCTGCCTCCAAACAATGCAACCAAATGCCTTGGGCATTCAAGGACTTTATTCTTTCAAGCAAAAAGTACACAATATAACCTTAGGGCTTTTTCCCTTCGGTTTTTTCTTCACCACCATATGTTTTGGGACTTTTGAGTTCAACACTTGAACTCTCACCCAATTCTTCATCATCTTCGGAATCTACCCCACTGGAGTCGTTGTGTTTGTCACCATCATCCATAGTATGGAAATGGAGTCCTTCATAGTCCAAATATTTCCTCAAAGGACCAAGGGTCCGCTTAGGAAAGGTCTCATTGAACAGTAAGACCATGTAGGACTTAATTATATCATCCCTCTTCTCCAGAGAATCTACTACTCCACTAGTATACTTCTCTATCCATGCAGCTATTGCTTGAGCTTGTTGGCGTTCCAATGCAGCTTTCTTCGGTCTTCTCTTGGACAACATTCTCCAACTTGACTTTGTCATTAGATAAAGTCTAGAAAGTATTATCCGTAGTTTATAGTTGCTCCTTCAAAGATGTGATATCATTTGCGGAATAAGTCTCCAGATCAGAATACTTGGTTTAGAGGTCTTTGTTGGTTTTATTTTACTCAAGCAGTTTGGCAGCTAAATCCTCTTTTTCCTTCCTCAATAGTTCTATTATTTTTTGAGCGTTGAGAAGATCCTTTGTTAAGCTTTACTTTTCTGTAGTCAGGGAGTTGATGGTAACAATTTGATCCTTTACTTGTATCTCAGGTACAAGCACTGGACAAATATAATCGAAGAGGACATGGCTCGAGGTATCTTACACTATAGATATCACGTAAGTCTCCCTATTGTGGGTCACAACGTAGGAAGAATTGGGAGGACAGTAAGGCCTTGCAAATTATTAAAATATATATTGATGTTTTGAAAAACGCCAAGATTTACCTCTTCGTTACCATCACCGGTAGCCTGTTCGGAATAGAGATTGGATGGAATTTCCTCTTGTAAGGTAGGACCGACATGAGCTGGAGGAGGGATTTCAGAAGGACAAATACTTATATCTGATCCCACAGTAACTTTTTTTCTTCTTGGTAGGTTTTTCATCAATGCTGACCTTACGTTTCTTGTCCTTATTCGAAATTTTTGGTGGTTTTTCTGACCCACTAACCTCTTTGACAGTAACTTTTACTGCTTCCAATATATCAGCATTAATGCCTCATTGGTTCTCTGAACTGATCCCTTTAGTGGTTGTTTGAGGTGGGTCTGTTGTAGTTTTCTTCTTTTTTTTGTTCTTCATCTTCTTCAGATGACTGGGGCTTTAGCCTTGGAAGGCAGGTAAAGCTTAACATTTTTAGCCTCTGTCCTCCTTAGGATGATATCTATAGGAGTAGTGGATATTTCTTCCTAGGATAGGTCTCTTTTCCTTGTGGTGTTCCATAGGTGAGACCTCATAAAGTTCCCCGATGTGAAGCAGTTGTAGAAAGCGTTGTCCCATTTCTCCGAGGCCCAACCGTTCAGTTTGGCACAGGTATCCTGACCTGCCTCTACATAGTCTGAAAATACCTTCGGAAACACTAAGAAGAGATATAAATCAGTTTGTAGAAACTGGTCAACTAGCTTGGGTTTGAGTCAACCTTGATCAATTTCTCATTCTCCCAGGGCCCGCTGATGAATAAGAACTGTATCCTCCACGGCTTTTCTGACTCCAAAAGATCATTTACCACCTTGCAGTCATTCCCCATGCTGTAGTGATAAAGGCGGATGTGATGATTCTTATACAAGTTTGCCACAACATCAAAGTGTTCTATTGGTAGTGGAATCTTAGATAGCCTCGATGCCATGATGTCGGTCAGTAGGGTATACCAAGCGTTGCGGATCAGCTGACTGGGACACAGCTCGGTCAAGTTGAAATACCTGACTATCTCTGGATCCAAAGGAAAACGGTGTCCTCAGTTCAGCACCTTTGTATAGACCAACAACTCATTGGGTTTGCAGTCCATCGGAGTTTCTTGGGTGATTGGTATTCTCACCTTCATAGACTTTGGGATCCCTACTTTGTACGAATATGACCCATTTAAGCAGTGTGGGCGTGTACGTAAGCTATATTTTGAAGGGACAACAAATACTTCACATTGACCTTCTTTAAGTTTGGCCCCACTCTACCCTCTAGATTCTTTGGAAGCGAATCTGGATGAGTCAAACTTACTTTAGTCTTGCCCTTCCGATCTACAGCTGTGTCCTCTGTTTGATCGGATGCTTCATCTAAACTGTCCTCCATGTTTTCTTTCATTACAGTGGATTTCGATTTGGATTGATGGGTGACTCGACGTGGGGTTAATTTCTCTGGAGACTTCTCTGATCTGAATCCATTGCGATAAAAGGCGGGGGTTTTCTAATACTAGAAACAGTTTTCTCCTTAGGGAGATGATTTTGGGACTCTTCAACAGAGGACCGTGATGGAAGAGGAGAAATGCTTGAAATGAAGGGTAGCTTTCTAACGTTGGGTGCTTCTGAAGACGATGAACCCTGGTCTATATTCTCTTGTGATTGATTGGTTCATTCAGGAGAAACAAGAAGGCCATCAACGATTCGTTCGTCTCTTGTAACGTTTCTCGCTCTCAAACTCGAACAAGTTTAACCAGCCTCCTTTTACTAGAGAATTTTTTGTTGTGAACATATATGACTTAACACATAAATTTAAAAGTAAACTGAGATTTTTCTCATTAGAAATGCGTGTGGTTGTTGAAGATTGAAGAAGATATATACATAGCAGTGAAAACTCGGAGTTACCTAGGAGAAGGTAAAACGATATAAGTAATGATTAAATGCTACAAAGTATGGGAGTTAAATCCTATGTAACTTTCTAGCCCAGTAGGTATGAGCATCTCAGATAAAAACTACTGAGAGGTCAAACCATAGCCTCATACGTGTCCCACGATTGGGAAAAGACTCCTAGAATTCTGAACTGAAAAATCAGTTCCACCAGATTTCGAACAAGGTCACTCTTGAAATTCTTGACAAGAAGCTTAAAAATTTACAGATCGGATATAACAAACAGATCGGAGAATGTTGGTATTAACTTTTAAGAGTTAGCTCTTCCAAAGATTCTTTGCAAGACCTAAAGGGGCTACTAATGAGATCAGATATTTTAGCTCCTAAATCTTGACTTAATCCGTTGGGTAGTTTGGACCATAACCACTATTATAAAAAAACCGAACATGACAAACGTATTAAATGGTGACTAAGCTAGATGTTGGTGACTTCACACCAAATTAATTACTAATGGGTCCTTAAACTTGACCCGACTCCACTACTTGACCCGATAGGCCCATGGGTCAATAATTAAGTATAAATACCCCAACACTTTCATTAATGAGGGTAATCAGAATTTATTATTAGCACACAACTTAATTATCTCACTACTTTCTACTCCAGACATAAAATTCCCAACCCACTTTACAAAATTAGCCTCGAAAAGAAATTAACCACACAACTAACGTATTTAAATTTAGAACTGTTTCTATTATTCCATATCACCCAACAAATTATAGCACTTAGAACATGAGTGATATGTGTTTTTCTATTAGAAAACCAAAAACAGTTTCTTAAGACATGAGTGAAGACCATATATCTTTGAATCTGGATATTAAAAAGGTCACTGAAATGATGTCAAATGTTCCAAGCATAGGTACAGTTCACAAGCAGATGATTAATGTTCTCACAATTAGCACATAACTGTCATTTAGAAGTAATTGAGAGATATCTCTTTTGCATAACAGATCAATAGGGATAAAAAATTTCAATACTTTCCATAACAGAAAACAGAACTTCCTAGGAGTAATAACATTCCAGATTTTCTTGCAAAGGCCTGATTTGTTGTTCTGCTGCCAAATACTATTCCAAGTTAACTTAGTTTTGAAGTTATGGCTAGGAGAAAGCTTCCAGATCATCTTGTCTTCTTTATATTTATCCACTTTATAAATCTTAAGTTGATTAATTATGTATTCAGTAAGAAAACCATTCATATTGTCAATCTCTCATCCGTTATTCTTCCGAAATGTGTTTACTTTAGCCTCCAAGAACCAATTGTTACCACTAGTACTATTGTTGTCCAGAATAGGGTGAAAATTATGCCAATCCTCCTTCTAGAAGTCCATATCACCCTTTCCAAGAATCCACCTAATGTTACTTTCAGCCTGAACATTGGTACCAACAAGACGTTTCCAAATTAGAGAGCCACATTTCTTAAGATTAGTTTGAAGATGATACATATTTTTATTATAAATGTTGTGCATCATGTTTGACCAAAGGGTAGCATTTTTCCTGTAAGCAAACCAGAGATTTTCAGAGAAGGTGCTTGAATATCAGAGAGCTTTCTGATATTCAGCCCACCTTCTTCAAAAAGCTTGCACAACTTATTCCAAGAGGACTAATGGATGTTAGTTTCAATCTATTTGGGTCTCCACATAAATTTGTTAAAAAATGTTTATAATCTTTTAATGACACACTTAGGAATTAAAGTGTTCTGCATCCAGTAACAAGAATGAACATAAGCACACAAGAGATAAGAGAGAGCCTTCCTCAATAAGATAAGAACTTGTTGTCCCATTCGTTAATTTTAGCATTGATCTTGTTCGTCATTGCATTAAATTTCCTTGAATTGTTATGTTATTCAATGTAATTACCATATAGGTGGAAGGCAGATTCTCAACAACAAAACCGGTTTGGTTTTCCAGGTAACTTACTCTACTTTGATGAGCCTAATCTTAGTCTTCTCCTTGTTTATAGATTTCCAAGAGACCACCTAATGTTTATCTAGAAAACAGCTCAATTTGTTGATAAAAGATTGTAAACTATTTGTGAAGATTAGAATATCGTCAGCAAAATCAATACAAGGAACTATAAGGTCAGTTCTAGATGCATAATTAAGATTACTATTAGAGCAAAATAAATTGTTTAAACTTTTGAACAGGACCTCATCTCCAATAATGAAGAGACTTGGGGACAATGGTCACCTTTCATTAAGCCTCTTTTGGTAATAAAATAGGGAGTCACATTACCATTTATTAGCATAGATATGTTTACATTATTTATGAGGTTATAAATCAAATTAACAAAACTACTTGAGAAGCCAAAAGAAGTAAGCACTTTGATGATAAAGGAGAAGGACATTATGTCAAAGGCTTTAGACATGTCAAGTTGAATCAAGATATTACCAGATTTAGGCTTCCTATTGATATCATAAATCAGCTCTTTAGTTATCCGAAAATTCTCATGAATCAATCTATTTTTAACATAGGAAGCTTGGGTGTTAGAGATGATTCCAAGAAGAATATTAAAAAGCTTATTATTTATGAGCCTTGAAAGGAGTCTATTTAACATAGAATAGAGGCTGATGGGTCTATAATTGTTCTAAGATACAATATTAGTAACCTTAGGGATTAAGCATAAGCTAATAGCAATATATATTTAGGAATACTATAGCCAATAATGTAAGAATTGATAGTTAAACACAAATCAGACTTTATAATACTCCAACAAGCTTAGAATTGATGGTTTTCTAGATTTATTCCTCATTAGTGACCTTCATGAGAGAGTCATTATCCTCTCTAGTAACAATCTTGGGGATGTTATTGAATATCTCATCTTGCATTATGTTCTGCTCATCATCTTTATCTTTATAAGACTGCCTTGAAAGGATAGTGTTGAAGTAGGATTTAACAGATCTGTCAATAACATCACTATCATAAATCCATGTGTTGTCATCCTTGATACCCTTAATTATGTTTCTTCTCATTTTTTGAGACATAAGAATGGTAGGCCTTATTATTGTGATATCCATCTCTAAGTCGGGCATTGTAGCATTTCTGCTTCCAAAAATCCTCTTCATTTCTTAAAGCTTGAAGATGCAAGCTAATGGATTTGTTAAGATAATTTTTGGAAGCAACATTATTGTTTATAATGGGAAGACTCTTTATAATTTTCACCATCTTTTTTCAGTTACTTTAGTTTTGCTGAGAATGTCATCAAAATTATTGACATTCCAATCCTTTAAGCATTTTTAAGCCTCTTTAAGTTGAACCAGTATATTTAATTAGGTTGGTCATTGATTTGGAGGTTCCAATTCTTCTTAACCATACTTCAAAAATATTCATCATTAGTCCACATATTCATGGATTTAAATATTTATTTTTTGTTATGTAAACTGTTAGTTTTGTTAAGAAAAACATATATTAAAAGGGGAGCATGGTCATGACACGTTCTGTCCATGTGAGGAACCTGAGTATTGTTGAAAATGTCAGCCCAGGTGCTATTAAAAATCACCATGTCTAACCTCTTCCATTTCGTGTTTCTATTCCAGGTGAATTTCTGGCCAGCATACCCAACATCTTCCAGGTGACAGTCATATCTGCTCATCAGCAGGTGTTATAACATTATAATCTCCCATAGTAATCCAACCTTTCTTAGTTGAAGCAACCTTCCTGAACTGATCCCATAAGTTTAGCTTTTGAATTCTTTGACACTTAGCATAGACCACAGTCAGATAGAATCTATTATCTAAACCTGGATAATCAACCTTCATATGAAGACATTGATCATGATTAATAAGAGTATTAATATATGAATCACCATACCAAAAAATCCAAATCTTATTTGAAATATTAGAAATATAATTAGTAAAGCCCAATTTCGTAGCAGTTTCATTGATCTTGTTTAAGCTAGCCATAGGTTCTTGAACGGCCAGAACTTTAACTTTCTCTTGGTAGATTAATGCTTTCAGTCTTCCAACTGTTTCTTTGTTGTTTATGTCGCAAACATTCCAATTAAGAATCTTTATCATTAGTCTTTATAACGATTGTTGGCCCCCTGAATATTTCAAAGACTTTATGACAAGTTTGTTTGGATTTTTGATCTTCCTAGCAGCCTTGAGTTTCTTGTTCAAGATGATGTTGAAGTCAGATTGATTTTTCAGGGTAGGTGTGATAGGATTACTTCTAATATTTTTTAAGCAGGAGAGTGTCTTCCAGAGTCCATGATGTCGTTATTCTTAGTGTCATTCTGATCAGTAGCATGGTTTAGCATTTGGATGGCTTCAATTATTTATGTATCCTCAGGAGTGTTAGCCTCTTTAGTTTGACTCTTTAACGGATTGTCAGAAAACACTTTATTGTTATAATCATGTTTTCCATTGTGATCATCCTCAACATGTAACTCAATTTCTTTATTTTGAATGTTCTGAACAACTATGAAGTTGACTTTAATATGTTAAATTTTCCTGGGTTTTTGAACTTTAGTAACTTGAGTAACTATATCACTTTCTTTTCCTTTGTTAGATGTAGTCTGCATAGCAGAATTGTTAATATATGCCTCTGCGTTAACTTCAGTAACGTTCTTTAGAGTTTCCTTGCACTCGGAGAATTTATGCCCCATATGATAGCACTGGTTGCAGTAAGATGGAAGATTCTTGTAACTAACAGATAACCAACATCCATCATTTCTTCCAAAACCAATCCAAATGTTATTATGCAACTTCCTAGATACGTCTAATTCAACAAGAGCAAATGAAGCGTTCTTATAAGCTTTGTTTGAATCATGAAATTCAACTTTATAAGGAGTCCCTAGAGAAGCTGCAATGTCATACAACATCGATGAGTTGTACATGAATTCAGCGATTTTCTGAATCCTAATCCACACTAAAGCAAACGGGATTTTTATCTTAACATTGAAGTCTGGATTCCATCTTAGAATACGCATAACAAAGTCTTCAATTTTCTAGACACTTTTAGACCATAATTTGCTAACATATTCTTTTAGAATACACATAACAAAATCTTCAATTTTCTAGACACTTTTAGACCATAATTTTCTAATATCTTCTTTTAGATCAAACTCAAGAAGAATATATCGAGAATCACATACCACCATATTGTGAACCCCTTTGAATTTGAAAGAATTCAAGAAATGATTTAATGCAGATTTGTTTGGCAGACCGCTAGAAAATTTACCAACCAGAGTAATTTTTGTGTTCTTCATGAGTAACCTTTTAGTCTCTTTAGTATATCAGAAAAAGATATGATTGGTTTTTCTGTTATACGTTTTGTTTGAAGATCAAAAGAGGTTTTAGTCATCAATGGTTTAACAGAGTCTGCATATGATTTCTTGTAGTGGCTATTGGACAATTTTTGACACTATTTTCATATTGAATAATGAGAAATTCTTCTTCATGAAGATAATAAGAGAAGATCTAAGAAGGGAACATACTCACATGCTTCCACGAATCAAGGATTGAAGTTCTGAAGTGTGCAAGCTTCTTCTTTGATAGCTTCATTCTTAGAGTCTTTCATTCTTAGAGCTTTTTTCAACGAAGTGAGATCAAAATATATTAAACTTATTGAACAGAAAAAATGATATATTGACGATTATACGGTTGATTGAATATTAAATATTAACATAGTAGAAATGAAACACCTATCATGCCTTTTTGTTCTAAATTGAATTTTATTTTTATATTTGTACATAATTAAACTTTCAATAGTGTATTTCGTTAAATATATTTAAATATTTTAAGTTTTAGTCACCCATATTGTTGTTTTGAACTTATATGTGGATGTTTAAATAAGTATTTTACTTTTTTAAACTCCAACTTTATTCGAGAAAAATATTTGAACAAAAAAAAATAGCAAATATAAGAAATTTAAAAATCTTTAAGTTTAATTCAAAATATATGTAAAGCAAAGTGCTTTTTTAAAAATTTATTTATTAAAATTCCAATTTTTATTTAAAATATTAGCTTAATTTAGAGGTATCATAATCAGATCCAAAGGAAGCCTTAAAGAAAAAAAACAAATTTAGCAAAGAATAGAGCGACAAATATGAATACAAAGAAAAAGACCAGCCAAGGTTTAAAGAAGATGGATAACAGACACGGATTATGAAGCTTGACTAAGCAAGATAGAGGCAATGCTAGTCAGGAACAAAGTATAAAAAAGGTAAGCACTAATTATATTTCTTTCAAAAGACCATTAGCTAGAACATAGTGAAATGCTTTAGTGATTATCGAAACACCTACAAAATATTAGTGAAACAATTTTAGGCGTATACTTGCCATAGAGTTCTACAGCGGCCACAAAATCTCAAAAGAGGAATCAATTAGTAAGAGAGAACTAAGAATTGTTTCTAATGTAACCGAGACCTATACTTTCAACGAAAGTAATAACATTCACTTGGTTTGGAGCATTTTGAGAATCGAATTCTATTTTCATTTTGCATTTAGATGTCTATTTAACTAGCCAGTCGAAAACATTGTTTTGGACAGGACTTATGTGATTGATCACCATTGAAGAGCTAATAAGCTTTTTTCAACCTTTATGTATAGGATAGAGAGGCCAAGGATAGTCACATGTTAAAAGAAGATTGACAAGGATTTGTGAATCAGACTCAATGTCTACATTAACAAAGCCATTTTTCTTGCAGATTTGGAGGTCATCAAGGAGAGTATGGGCTTCTGACATTATTGGACGGAGCTTGACATAAACATTTCCAAGACCAGTCATGATATGACCATTAAATTCTATGATAAGGATGCCTCCACTAGCTTCTCCATTCGAGAGGGATGAGCCATTAGTGTTGAACTTGACTCTGTTACAAGAAAGTGGAATCCATGTATGATAGAATGTATTTGTATTTCCTTTAATGTGATTAAAGGAACCCAGATCAATAGAGGTAGTATTAGTGTAAAACCAATGCGTATTCTTGATGAGAGAAGTTTGATCTAAACTAGAGAGAATATATTTGATATAATTGATGGATGTTGTAGAATATTTAGTGAAACCTTTGACCTTAGATTTGTTTCTAGCTTGCCAAATTACCCAACATATGATTTCAGGCAGAATAAAGTTGATAAGGATTTTTTTACCATAATTCCAAAACCAACTTTTAAGCATATATGGTATAGTCCTGTATCCGCTGATGTTAATCTTGAAAATGTTAGAGAAGTAACATTCCACAAATAAGTGTTTGTCAGATTCAATGTTGTCATAAAATTGGCATTTGGATATCATGATTGTGTGTCTCTTCTGTAAGATAGTGTTTATAGGTGGATAGTTGTTGATTAATCTCCAAGTTAGGAAAGAGCACTTCCTGGGGGTGATAAAATTCCACAGCTTTCAATAGAGGTTATATTTATTATGATGATTCTTGATTAGGTTCCAAGTGTCTTTAGTATTGTAGTTACCATCTATGGAAGCTAGCCATCTTAGGGAATCTTTTTGTTGATCATTTAAGGTAATCTTGTCTATAGCTTACAAGTCTTTATGAGATAAAATTCTATATATCTTGTTTTTCTTTCACATGTTGTTCTCCTTGAAATTAGAAACGTTTTCTCTCATAGACTAGTTTTTATCCCAATTATCATCAAGCTTAATAAAAGGGGATTGTCTAATAATTTTCTAGCCAAAAAATCAATATTTCCAAAACCTACTTTCCATTTGATATAAGGTTGTGTTGTATTTTTAATGTTAGCAATTCTTTTCCAGACTTGAGATCCAGTTTTAGTAGAGAAGTTAGCCTGCAAAGGGTGAATATTATTGCAGTATATACTGTAAACATATATTTCCCATATAGATTTTCCCTTCATGAATCAGATCTACAACTTACAAGAGAAGTAATCATGAATATCTTTAAGGTTTCTGAAATTCAGACCATAATAATTGAATGGCTTACAAACCTTTGACCAGATAGACTAGTGGATTTTGGAATAATCTTGACTAGAACTCCAAAGGAACTTATTGAATAGTTTATTATTTATTATAATGACGCCCTTAGGAATAGAACAACATTGGAGCCATTAGAAAGGAATACCCTGGAGAACAAAATAAATAAGTGTAAGTCTTCCACCATATGAAAGATTTTTCCAATCTTAATCAAAGATTTCTTGGCTGATTTTATTAAGTAAATACTCAAATTTTGTAGCTTTGTTATTGTTTCTAAAGGTAATGCCTAGGTAGAAAGGAGGGAGAGAACCTAAAGTAAAACGAGTCATACTAGAGATAGTAGAAATTATGATTAAAGGAGAATTGTTGGAGGATATGATCTTTGTCTTTTTTTTGTTGATAGTTTGGCCTGAGAGATCTTGATAGGAATGCAAAAAACTACTCAGAGTAGATATGGTAGAAGAGAGACTTACAGTGAAAATAATAAGTTCGTCTAAAAAAGCTAAACATAAAATTGTGATGGAGCTCCTAGTACTGTATTTCAAAGTCATGTTTTGATTAAAAAAAAGGTTGATGAGGCCTCTGTGAAAAACCTTCTTAGCAATAAGTAAAATTCTTGGAGACAAAGGGTCTCCTTGTCTTAAACCGTTATTAGTTTTGAATTAACCAATAGCCTTTCCAAATATGAGTATAGAAACATGAATGTTGCTGATCATACTCTCGATCAGATAAACAAATTTAGAATCAAAACCAAAAGAGTAAAAACTGTTATAATGAAGTTATGGGACATTCTATCGAAGGCTTTAGCCATATCCACTTTGATAAGAACGTTCCCAACTTTCACCTTTCGATTGAGATCATAAATCATCTCTTTACCAATAAGAATATTGTCTTGGGTAGAATTATCTGAAACATATGATCCATGAACCTCTGAAATGATTTTAGAAAGTAGATAAGAGATTCTTTGGTTGATAATTTTGAATATAATTATGCTTGTAAAAGTAAAGAGACTAATTGGTCTGCATTGATTCTAGATTGTAACAAGACTTTAGGATGAGACAAATTCTAGTAGAAATGACGTTTTTTGGAATGTTTTAGCCGTAGAAGAAGGAGGTAACAACACAAAAGTCATTTTTTATTATCTGAAATGTTTTAGCCGTGGAAGATTTCATCTTCAGTTGGAGTCTTCATTAACATGGTGTTGTCCTCTTCATTAATTTAGCTTATGGATGTTATTGAACAGAGGAATGTTGATGAACTTGTTGTTATCCATGTGATTGAGATCATATTTATTAGTTATAATTTCTTTGAAATAATATAGAGAAAAATTACTTATAAGGTGATCATTAGTGATCTAGGTTGATTTCTCTTTGATGACTATAAGTTTTATTTTTTTTATATAAGAATGGTAGATTTTGGTGTTCCTATCACCATCCTTTATGTAGTTGGTGTCAGTTTTTTATGCTAATAGGGTTCCTCACTAGCTTAGAGCTTGGAGAAGCAGAACATTACCTTGAGAAAGATTGTTGATGTTTTCTATGTTGTTGTTGTCTTGGAGAATATTCTCCATACGATTGATATTGTTTTATGCTTACATTACTCTATCAAAACTGTTTCCAAAACTGAGTTTTTTCTATTTTTTAAGAGCATCTTTAAGTCTTTGGATTTTATTCCAAAAAATAAACATATGGTAACCATGCATATCTAAGTTCCAATTAGTTTCAATAATAGGTAGAACTTTATCAGTAAAAGTCCATATGTTTAGAAATTTGAAGCTTGATTTAGTTAGATTTTTAAAATTTGATATGGAGAGAAGGAGAGGAGTGTTGTATGCACAGGTTATAGCCATGTGAGTGAATTTAGTGTTGTTAAAATGTTCATACCAATCAGAATTGAATAAGGCTCGATTCAATCTTTTTCATTTGGATTTGTTGGTCCAAGTGAACATAGTGCCAATGTATCCTGCATCTTCTAGAGAGCATTCCTTGATCGTTTTATTGAACTTCAGAGCTCTCGAGATAGAAGTTAGTACATTCAATATATTCATCATAAGAAGAAATTGAATTAAAGTCACCAGTTATAAGTTATTCTTTAACAATATTAGAGATAGTTTTAAGCGAGTTCCAGAGATCAAATCTATTAAGTCTTTGGCATTTTACATACACATTAGTTCAATTGAAGACTTTATTTATATATTTTTAAGTGACACCATATTTTAGTAGTTGAGGGTGATTCATGATGGTATTGAAGTAGAAATCCTCTATCCAAAATAACCAAATCTTCCTGCTGGAATTAGAGCAGTAGTTGTTAAAGCCAAGCTTGACAGAAATATAGGGAATGGATTCAGCTTTAATGAAATGCTTAATTTTATATAGGATATTTAGTTTCTCTTTTGTGATGATAGACTTGATTCTTTTCATCGAATCCTTGCAAATTCCACGAATGTTCGAACAAAGGAACTTAATCATGATTTATATTAAATTTTGGGGAGTGGTTGACCCCTAATAGGGACTTGATAACAATATTTCCTATACTTTTTATATTCCTGACTTTCTTTAATCTTTTGTTTAGTAGAACTTACAATTTCTTATGAACTTCTTTCTTATTGCGCATAGGAGAATGAGGGGCTAAAAAACACTATTAGTCCTTCATGTTTACCACTTGTATCAACGTAGTACCTTTCGTTCACTTATGCATAAAACTCATCCCATTCATTTTAAAATTTGCACGATTAGTCCTTCCGCATATTCTGGGGGACCAAAAATGATACAAAATTTGGGATTTGGGGACCAAAAGTGATACAAAACTTAGAATTTAAGTGTCACGTGTCAGTTTTGAAATGGTTTATATGTGCGGGGATGAGTTTTATATAGAAGTGAACGAAAGGGACTATGTTGATACAAGTGGTAAACATTGAAGACTAACAGTGTTTTTTACCCAGAATGAGGTAGGGTGCCTATGTTGTCTTACTTTAAATTATAACTGTCTGTTTCAAAGTTATTTGTAGGAGAGTATTCTTCTTCTAAGTTTTTAATATCATCAATAATATCTCCATTCAATGAATGAATTATTTTCTAGAAATTGCTGGAGAGTTTATTTGAGTATTGTAAGCAGCATCTTTAATGATCTATTTGCTTGAATTTCCTTTAAGATTGGGTTTAACAATGATTATCTTTAATTTGGTGTACTTCTCTTTTATTTATTCGATGCAAGGGTGGGGTTCTTCCACTTGAACAAATATGCGTTCTTTTTTATTATTCACCACTCGATCACTGGTTTTCTTGGATGCTTCTTAATTTTGTTGGTTCTGTTTCTTGTAGGATTCCTAACCATGACCAATGTGGTAGTAGTGGGAACAATATATTGGTATGTCTTTGTAACTTATGTGGAGCTAGCAACCTTCATTGATGCGAAATCCACCTTAGACTTGGTGTTTGAGTTTATTGGAGATATCTAATTCGATCAAAGTATAGTGTGCATTGAACATTGCACAATTTTTAGTTTGGATCCAAGTTTTAAGTGGTTGGCCAATCAAGGAGGCTATATAATAGATACATTATTCATTGGTAGAGGTATTCAAGAACATTTTCTATCTAGATTCATATTGGCACTGTGGGACATTCGTACTTGGGGTTGAAAGATAAGAGCCATTTAAAATCTCTCATTGAAAAGTCACCTACAAAACAAATACCTCTCGACCAGAGCTTGCACATATTGGATTTTAGTGAAAATTTTATAAATATATGTCTGAAGTCCCAGTTGGAGAAGTTGACTACTCATGTCAATTTTTTTGTCACAAAGAATTTGTTAAGGGTCTAATTTTTGGAAATATTTGGGAGAACTTCCCTATCAAGGTAAATTAGGTTGATGCAAGCAAGGTTTGTTTATCACTTTCCTGAAACTGAAAAGATATGTGATCGTTTATTTCTTTAATGTTTATAGGTTTAATGCCAGGATTGTTATTTGAAGGTCTAAAAATGTCAGCAAATAATTTTCTTAAAGGTAGTTTTCTTTGTGGTTGTAGAAAACTTTGGGTAGATTACCAAGTTTATTGATTATGGTGCGAATTGCTTCACGATGGGTTCTTTTGATGGTTGCAGATTGTTGAGGTCCATTGATAGAGGAGGGAGATCTTGACAAGTTGCCAAGAAGGGGCTTGAGGACTAATACTCGGTTGATCAACCAGAAGAAGAAACAAGAACATTCAATGGTTCTTGGAGCCATCTTTATTTGTCCATCAAGCAAAGCGCTCATAATATTTATTTATATTTTTAATTGTATTTCCATATAAGAAAACAGTAAAAAATAAAAAAATCATAATTATTTATGTTAATACGATAGTTAATATTCAACAACCTTTTTTATTCAAATATGGATTTAAATATGTTACTATTTCTCTTACAATTGTGGATAATTAATGCATGGTTTATGAGATATTTATTGCTGAATTATTTTAAAACAAATTCGATAATCTCAATCGTGAAAATTGGGTTTTTTAGTAGGAGATAATATGGTATGAAGAGAAAAAGAGGCGGTTGCAACCAAATTCTAATGTTTAAAAGGTTAAATATAGGAAAAAGCAGCTTCTAACAAAAAAAAATGAACTTATATAGTTGGTTACGGGTATTTAAGGTATTAAAAAATTGGGTATTTATTGAGAATTATTTAGTTGAGATGATTCTTAAGTGAACATAAATGATAGTTTTGGTACTAGGTATCATGTGAGTTTGTGAGTAGGTACCTTTTCTGTCGTTTCCTCTGTTTAAAGGTCAAAAAGGAGAAAACACAGCTTTTAACAAAATAATTAAGCTTATATAGTTGGTAGAAGGTATTTGGGGTATTACAAACAATTGGGTATTGAGGGAGACTTATTTAGTTTGGATGGGTCTTATGTAAAGATAAATGATAGTTTGAGTTTTAAATGACATTATAGTTTGTGAGTACGTACCTTTGATGTCATTTTGCATGTTTAAAATCTCAAATAAGAGAAAAAAACTTCTAACAAAAAATTAAACTTATATTATTGATAGATGGTATTTACGGTATTAAAAAAAATTGGGTATTGAATGAGAGATAATTAGTTACGATAATCTTGAATAAATATAAATGATAGTTTGGATCTTAGATGTCTTAATAGTTTATCAGCAAGTAACTTTGATATTATTTCCCTAAAAATAATACACCTATAATTCATCTTTTACAAATTATATATATATATATATATATATATATATATATATATATATATATATATATATATATATATGCACGACTAAATTTTCAACATTGTCTCTCATCCAATAGATTTTATATTTTAAGTTTTAGTTATCGTTGGTTTTGAACGTTTAAATAAATATTATATTTTTAAAAATCTTAATTTTATTAGAGAAAAATATTTGAATAACAAATAAAATAAGAAGTATGAATAATTTAAAAACTTCTATTATTACGAGAGGTTTTTATTAATTACAAAATATATGTGAAATAAAAACGTTTCGAGTTTTGTTTATACTTTTAATTGTATTTCCATATAAGAAAAAGTACAAGATAGAAAATAATTATTATTTATACTAATATGGTAGTTAATATCCAACAACCTTTTTATTTAAATATGGATTAAAATCACTGACTATATCTCTTACAATTGGGATAATTAATGGATGGTTTATGAAATATTTATTGCTGAATTATATTAAAACCTCCTAGTTTGTTTGCATTTTCCGTCTCAACCTTAGTATTTCATGATATATATTAAAAATGGTTGGTACTTTAAAATCTATTTTTATACCTACTGGTATATATAATATGTCGAAAATAGTTAGATTTTTATATTCACATTTTAGTTTTTTTAAAATTTAATTGATTGATAATAAAAATATAAATTATCAAAATTTAACCTCATTTAGTTCTAATTTTTAAACTAAAGCTCTATATGAAATTTGGTATTAAAATAATTTATAAGGAAATAAAATCTTGGATGGATATAAGGATTTTAAAAACCTAAAACCGTGTAATATAACGGTAACATTAAATGTTTAAAGTGAGAAACTCATAAAAATTCATGATCCAAAAGTTTGTTTATAAATTATTCATGTGGAGAGTATTTTTGTGTTTGTATTTATCTATTGTCTCCTAGTAATTTCTCCCCTCTACGTTATAACCCAATAACTCGTGATTTTCCTTACTTCTAACCTTGCCTCCCTTAATATCTCAATTTGACCATTCTATTCCTCTTAAATCTTATTCCCCTAATTTGACGTTCATTTTTCTTCCTATACCTTCACTCCCTAACTAAGTTCCGGTTAACAGTTCGAAGACATGTCTAATTTTTGACGTACGCTATGGTGACTCTTTCCCGTGGTAACCTCCTGTCAACGGAAAAGATTTTCGGACTAAAACACATTATAAAATTGGTATCCTGCATGGGAACTAAGGTGGTTCCAATTGACAAAGATCTTCAAAACATCCATCAAACGGTTTCACAATTTTTAGAATTGAAAAAAAAAATATCTAAAATATACAATATTAGAACTCACTTATGTAAGTCTAGAAGCAGCCTCTATGCCGCAGACTCCTGTTGTCCCGAAAGCGGACATCCAACAACAACGCGACACCACAAAAAGAAGGCGTAGGAGTGGGAGAAAGATAGGTATTCAATATGGTAGAAAATATTAGTCCAACACGCAAGCAAACTCAATAGCCAACCAGGAAAGAACAACAACAAGTTGTTGCAGTTGCCAAACCTTTGAGGGTCATTGTGAATATGGTCATCATGGATATATTAGAGAAGTAATTAGATCCGGATCCAAAACAACATGTTTTACTTACGATAAAAAGAACTTCCTGAGAGGAATGCAGTACCATGAGTGGTTGTGGACTATTTTTGTAGTGAGTGGAAGCAAAATCGTTAGCAAATATTATGACAAATAAAATTATGAACTTCTTAAATATCAATCTTTGTTGTACATATGCATACAATAAATTATTACGAAAGATAACGATTTATATTTCCAGAATGATAGCTGGGTATTTGTTTGTAGAGTACGAGGTAAGTTTTATATCACCTCTATCCACCGAAAAATGTTAGATAAAAGTTACCAACAAAATAATCTTGAAATGCATAAAGAGAATTCTAGAAGGTCTACAAGAAAGTGGCAGACTTCCTTTAATAAGTCTTATAGTTATAGTTATATTAGAAATGTTATTCCTTCAATCATTTTTAGCCTGATTTGGAAATACAGAAATGATTCTAAGTTCAAAAATGTAAGCATATCTTCGAACTTCATTATAAAAGAGGTTTACAGAGTCATAACCTATATGAATGCTGCTGGTATCTTTAAATCTCAGCACTGGTCTAATGATAGAAAAGTGGATATCAGCTTTGTTCTCTTTAACTTAGTCAGTAGTCCCGTTATTAGACCTCTTATGTCTAAATGGATCGCCCATAATCCTGGGAGGCAGAAACTAAATATTGATGCCTCAGTGATCTACAATGGAGAAGCTGGTGCAGGTGTCATCATCAGAGATCATGAAGGTAATCTTATTCATGCTTATGGTAATGTATATGGTAAACTTTCTCCCCTTATGGCTGAAGCCCGTGCTCTAATGGATGATTTGTTAATTTGTAATTCTAAAGTTCTTGGCAATATTGACATTGAGACTGATTCTTCTTTACTTGTTGATTTTATTAAGAATGTTAACCATGTAGCAACTCCCTGGTCTCTTTCTCCTCTTTTAAATTGTTGCAGAATGTTAATTACTCTTTCTATGACTCTAAACCATGTTTATAGAGATAACAATAGAGTTGTCGATTGGCTGGCTCGGTGGACGCTTAAATATAAAATGAAGCAGGCTTATGATTTCATCTCTACTCCTGCTGGTCTCAAATCTATTCTAGTGTTAGAAAGTTTAGGTATACCTTATGTTAACACTGATTAATTGTCTTTCAAACTTGTTCTCACGACTTTCCAAGTTTTCACGTTTCTAGATATGATTTTGCTCTGATTCTGGGTTGATTGGAGTTGGTAGCTTGATCATCTCTCTGTTGTTTTAACCTCTTGGCAGCTGCTTCATCGTGCCTGAATAAGGGTCGTTGTTGATGTATTCAGTCAGTTGATCCTAAGCTTCTTTCTTGAGAAGTTGTTGCTGTTTCGCTATGATGTGTTGTTGGATGTTCTCGAGCAGTTGTTTTATTTCTGCTTAAGGAATCGCTTGTGATGCTGTTCAAGAGGATAAGCTTGTTGTTCAAGTTGCTGATGCTATTCTAGAAGTATGTCTACAATGGAGCTGGCCTAGACGAAACTGAAGCTTTAAGTGTTGTTTTAAATCCTTCAAATGCTTGTGATAGGTTGATTGCTTGGTTTTGGCGGGAGAATTGGCGCCAAAATTTGTTCACAGACTTGAATTTTATATTAAATATAAGATCTTTGCTTAAAAAAAATATAAGACCACTGTATGAACTATAATGATCGAGGTATATTCCTTCATTGTTTACGGAAAAAAAATATAAGTAGGGCCAATAGAAACAAAATGCCTTTATTTAGAATATAAATATATGAAAAAATAACTAAAACCATGATATATAGATTGGATATAATTAAAGAAAGGAGGATGAAAGCTCACTTCAGATAAAATAACTACAAAATCCTCACTGAAAACATATAATTTTTATGTTCACTTCTAAAGCTTTGATGTTGGAGATAAATTTTGAGATGCGTGTTCCTCCACACATAATATAAGACTCTCATCGAGCTCAGTTCAAGCTGGGATGTACCATAAATAATAGAAGTAAATGTCAAACCAGTAACATACAAACTGTTCGACAAAGATAGCACGTCTATTATCTACTCCGGTGACGTGTGAAGATTGTAATGAGGTACATGACTTAAAAAGTAAAAGAGTGCATCAATTCAACTAAAATCTGCAATTAAGGTTCTAGAACCAACTGTACCAAATACTCCATGAGTAGTGGTATAGAAATTATCTACATGAAACACTCAAAATGATGACAACTCATGTAAGGTCTGATATCATTAGTGTAAGTTCTAAAACTTTTACGAGACTCCGTCATATTTAGATCAGAGGAGGTATCGTGTTTTTGAGCTATATTGATAGAATCATCCATAAATGATATGCTGACTCTCTAGTTCTGAGTATTAGGACATTCTTTATCTGAATCGCATAAATACAAACTCATGGTTCTTGGCACGTTGTATTTAAGGAATAAGATGACTTAAAAGGGAATAAATAAAGAGGTAGTTTGAAAGAAAAAAGATTTAAAGATAAAAAGAATAAACCCAAAATGATAAAGTAAAAATAGGAGATAAAATAACTATAACAATGTAAATGTAAATGAGAAAGAATAAGTATACATAACAAAAACTAAACAAATAATGACCTTTAATTCAATTACTTATAAATGATTTGTGTATGGCACATGTTAAACACACCCAATGGTTATAAGCATCAAATCTGAAGAGATATCATCATACGAGCTACAACAATAAGAGTTTCCTACGCAAGCAACAAATGTCAAACACCTTGTCCACTCTTCAAAGCTTGACAATTTGGATTTTCATTATCATTATCTAGTTGGTGACACCAAGGATTCATTATTTTTATCATGTTAAAAGACAAAGTTCTGTATAAACAGAGACCATATATGTTGTTAATTAATTTTTTAATATTCTAGAAAGTTTGTTAATTAATTTTTTAATGTTATAGAAAATCTGAGACAACCTGCTCAAAAAGTCGTCTCTGAACAATAGTCCTTCCATTTAGCTTAAAAACATGCTTGGATTAATTCCAAACTCACACACGTAACTTGAATCTACTTTCAAATCAAAATTTTCAAATTTATTCTAAATATTTAATTGGTTGTAGACTCTGCATATGAGATAACCAACTACTATGATATAGGAAAAATAGGGAAAATATTATTTATACTTGTACTTTTTTTCTTTTAGTAAAATATAATATTTTGTCTTCAAGATTGATTTCGGCATACAAATGGGTTTTAAGTAGGCGAGTATAAAACCAACAGATCTCAAGAATTTGACAAGTCTAGCCATAGTCGACACGACACTTAACAATTTTAACGTGAACTTTATGTTTCAAGATTGCAAGACACGTAAGGTTAAACAAAATAAGATCAAGCATGGACAATAAACATCTTGACCAATAAAATAACTTTAATTAATAGTCATTTCTCGATTCTTTCGCAAGAATTAGAAATGTTGCTGATAAAAACATAAATCATAAGGGCTTAGCCCATTGAATTTTACCATATAAAAAAAGGTTTTAGATATAATTTGACTTTAGAAAAGTTTATGTAGACTTTAAGATTGAATATTTGAACAAATACTCTTTAAGAAGGAATATAAAATTTTAAGATTTGGGACTATGTAAACTAACTATAAAACTAGATGTCTTACGTCATTAAGTCAGAAGTTTATTAGAGAAGGTTTGTCTATAAATAGAAGAGGAATCTTCAATGTTGGCTTTCTATCTTTACAATTTATCTAAGGTGTTATATTTTTTTTCTCTACCTTATAATACAATTACTATTTTTTTCAAGACTTTAAGCTATTTTACTTTTATTATCAAGATAATCTTAAACAAGATTTTTGTACTTCACATCGTATTATTTTTACTTTTTACCAAATTCCAACTAATAAGTCGAAAGTTTGTTTAACATTTTGGAAGAGTTACGCCACATATATTTTGTAACTTTACTTCTCATCTTTTGTTCTCCAGAATTCTTTTACACACAACAGTACGACCAGTCGAACAGTATAAAATATTTTATTTAAAAGTTAAATTCTAATAGCATAAATAATAAAATTAGTCGAGTACCCTGAAATTAAATTATAGGCTAAATAATAAAAATATAACATCTGAAGTGACGCGTTTAGGGTAAATTAATAATTTAAACTTTGAAGGTTTTAAATACTAAGAAATAGAAAATAGGAGTGTTAAAGAGAGAGTTTTGACAAAGCCGAACGTATCTTAAGTTTTAATTAATTTTACCAATCCATTGAATCTGTATATTTAAAAGCCATTATAAGTAGAAAAAATTACCAGTCTTATATATCAACTTGGTTTCTGGCATCTTAAAACTTCGCAGATAAACTCATTGGAGAATTCGTGGCCTTCTTCCTGTTCTTGTAAGTGTGTAATGTTATTTTAATCTATTTGTAATATATGAAAAATGTTATTAGAAAAGATTTAAAAAGTTGGGTGTACAAGAAAAGGGCGTAAACCAATGAACAAACGTTGAGTTACCAGTGTATAATCACATGAAATATCATTTATTAATGATTTCTTTAGTCATCTTTAGACTTTTTAACTTGGCTATAAACCGTCCCTTCTAACCCTTTTAGTTTGAGAGACTAATATATGTTGAACATATAGTTGTTTAATGATATCTTCAATCAAATTATATAGAGCTTTATAAATTTCGGATCTGATATATTTGTAAATTTTTGGAATTTTTATCTAACAGTAACGTAAAGTCAAGAAATGCTAAGTGGATGTGATTCTTCAGCAAATTCGGTATTGACTTTCGAAGAAGAAGAAAGCCAAATGAACATGGCATCTTCAAGGGTGAAGAGGAAAAACAAGATTAGACCGGAAATCAAAGAAAACGTAAAACGGAATAAAAGATGCGAGGGTTTTATAATGACACCAATGGATGAACTTAAATTTCTTAGAAAATGTTTGATCGATGATTTTAAGGATTCTGTTGATTGGATGCTAGGTGCACTTAAAGAGGAATTGAAGATGATGGATGCGGAGTCTAGAAGAGGACCGGACAATAATAATCATTTAGATGTTTGTTACATTTTTAAAACATAGAGGATCGGTTTATTACAGAGACAAAGAATAAGGACTGATGTGTTACAAAGTGACAAACGTGGAGGACCTGTGGTGTTTTTTACCCGTGGAATCGAGTATTGTTTCAGAGATTACATCTCCTGTTCAAGATTAATGGTTATATTTTAAGTCTTTTATATTTTTTTTACTTTTAGTGGACTTATTTTAAGTCTTTTGTTTTTCTTTACCTTTTAGTGGTATTATTTTATGTCTTTTGTTTTTCTTTACCTTTAGTTCAAATATTTTCTTTCTTACCTTTTAGTGGTTCAAATGATCGATAATTTTTTTTTTCTTTTTTTTTCTTTTTTTCTTAATTCATAAGTATGGATCTATCGAAATTCCAAACAGTTGGCTTGGAGCAAATTTTACTTTGAGACTTTTTATAAAATAATAACTCAAAAGTCATCTACTCATGTAGAATTTGATAAATAGTTGAAGGCTAGTTTGAAGGCACTAACCTTGTTTTCTTTTACTACATGAGCATATTTGATAACTACAGCACTGTCGAAATGCATCATATCCCATAAAAACTTTGCAACTAAACAAATTTATGTTGGCTTGTTAAGAAATAGATGGCGTAGGAATGTTGACACTTAAGATTACTTTGTATTTGAATCTGTTTTTATGATTTATTTTTAAATACGGTTGGTTGAAATTCTTCATTAATTATTTCAAAAAATTTACTACAAACCACTGTGAAAATTTAATCACGATAATATCCATTCCTTATTTAATCAGCAAACTAACTAAAAGAAAGAATTATCAATAAAAACCGAACAAATCTTTTAATTATTTTAAATATTAGAAAAAACCAATCATATCAAAAGTAACTTTTTATAAAAAAAATTAAAAACAATTTTATTTTTAAAAAAACTTGTTTGTTATGAGACAAAGTTTTCCAATTTTTTTGTTTTACAATCGTGATGATTTTTACTAATGAGGGGAGATTTATATCGTCATCATTGAATCATATTCAATTTTGGAAGTTGTTAGGCTTGAATGGTATTAAATTCTTACTAAGAAAAAAATAGATAAATTAGCTGCTTGTATTTAATAAAGAAAAAAAAATCCATCCCATTTAATGTTGTTTGTTGAATTATTTATCCTCTTTTTGGATCCATGTGTCATTTGGGTCGGGTCATATAATTAGTAGGTCAAATTCACGAGCCCCTAAACCCGTAAACAAATGTACTAGGCACTTAGTTGAGTCACTAAGCTCACTAAGCATACTATTTATTCACTAAGATTTAGCTGTCTGGTCCGAACTGCCTCTTTGAATAAAATACGACCCACTTTACTGCTTGAGCCCTCTAACATAATCTGACCCTATGATCTAGCCCCCTTAGCTCTTTCTGAAGCATTTCAGTAGAGCTAATATTGTAAATTGGTGTGGTTAATTTCTGTCTGAGGGTAATTTTGTAAAGTGTTTTGGGGAATTTAATGTTTAAGGTAGAGAGTAGTAAGATAATTAAGCTGTATGCTACCTGTAAATTCTGATTACCCTTATTAATGAAAGTGGTTGGAGTATTTATACTTAATTAATGACCCATGGGCCTATCGGGTTGGATTGTGAAGTCGGGTCAAGTTTAAGGACCCATTAGTAATTTGGTGTGAAGTGACCAACATCTAGCTTAGTCATATTCCACTGCGTTAGTTCTGTCCAGTTTCAGCTGATAGTATTTTTGGTCTGAACTGCCCATCGGATGACAACAAGATTTAGTAGCTAAAATCTCCGACCTCATGAGTAACCCCTTTAGGTCTTGCAAAGAATATTTGGAAGAGCTAACTCTTAAAAATCAATACCAACGCTTTCTGATCTGTTGTTGTATCCGAACTGCAGACTTTATCTTTTCTTGTTAAGAATTTCAAGAGTCACTCTCTTCAAAATTTGGTGGGACTGATTTGTAGTTCATAATTCTAAGAGTCTTTTCCCAATCGTGGGACACGTGCCAGGCTCTGGTTTGACCTCTCAGTCGTTTTTCTCTTAGATTCACGTACCTACTAGGCTAGAAAGTTACATAGGCTTTAACTTCCATACCTTTCAGCCTTTAATCATTACTTACATTGTTTTACTTTCTTCTTGGTAACTCCCACTTTTTACTGTTTTATTTTCTTAAAAAATTAAAAGCATTTCTAGTGAGAGAAAGTGAATATATTCTTCAATTTGTGTTTGAGTCATTTATGTTCACAGCTAGAGACACTCTAGTAAAATAAGGTTGGTTAAACTTGTCTGAGTTAGAGAGAGCGAGAAAAGTTGCAAGAGACAAACGAATTGCTGCCGACCTTCTTATCTCTCATGGTGAAGGAATCAATCAATCACAAGCGAACAAAGACAAGGGTTCATCGTCCTGAAAAGCACCCAAGGTTAGAAAACTACCCTTTGTTTCAAACTTTTCTCCTCTTCCATCAGGGTCCTCTTTCCGAGAGTCTTAAAACCCTATCCCTAAAGAGAAAGTCGTCTCTAGCGTTAGAAAACCCTCACCTTTTATTGGAATGGGTTCAGATATAGAGAAATCCACAGACAAACATACGCCACACCGAGTCACCCGTCAGTCTAAATCGAAATCCACTCCTACCTCTTTAAAACCCACCAGTTTGGAGGCAGTAAAACCTGTGCCAGAAACCAAATTATCTGGAAAACAGCTCGTGGAAGAAGCCAAACCATCCGAACATCCATCCACTATAATGGAAGAAAACATGGAGGAAAGTTTAGGTGACGCCCCTTTTGAGGCGTCCAGATAAACGGAGGACACAACTGTAGATCAGAAGGGTAAGCCTAAAGTAGGTTTGACTCATCCGGATGCGCTTCCGGAGAGTCTGGAGAGGAGAGTGGGGTCAAACTTCAAGAAGTTCATTGTAAAGTACTTGCTGTATCTTCAAAATATAGCCTACGTATACACCCATACCGCTGAATTGGGTCGAATTCGTACGAAGTGGGGAATCCTAGAATTCCGTCAAGGTGAGAATCCCAATCACCCCAGAAATTCCGATAGATTGCAAACCCAATGAGCTAGTGGTCTATATAAAGGTGCTGAATTGGAGAGTTTTTTGGTTTCCTTTGGACCCGGAGGTAGTCAGGTAGTTCCACTTGACCAAGATGTGTACAAGTTAGCTGAGCCTAAACACTTGGTATACCCTGATGGATGGTATCATAACTTCTAGACTATCCAAGATTCCATTGCCAATGAAACAATTCGGTTTTGTGACGAATTTGTGCTAAAAAAATTCAAATCCCCTTCTATTATTATAACATAGGGAATGACTACAAACTCGTCAACAATCTTTTGGAGTCATAAAAGTCGTGGAGGACATAGTTCATGTTCATTAGTGGGGCCTGGAAGAATGGGAAGAAAATCAAGGTTGACTCTAACCCAAGCCAGCTGACCAATTGTTTTAATAGCATTGGTAAGTTTGATTCATGTCTTCTTTAATTTTACAAATACTAGGTAGTTAATTCAAACTTATCTGCATCTCTTTCCAGTTATTTGGAAGGAGTTTTTGGACTATGTAGAGGTAAGTCAAGATACCTATGCCAAACTGAATGTTTGGGTCGTGGACAAATTGGACAACGCTTTCGATAACTGTTTGACATCGGGCAACTTTGTGAGGTCTCATATGTGGAACACCACAGGGAGAAGAGACCTCTCCTAGGAAGTATTGAGAACCCCACCTCCTGCATATGTCATCCTGAGGAGGACAGAGGCTAAAGATGCTAAACTTTACCTGCCTTCCAGGGAAAAATCCCCTAGTCATCTGAAGAAGATGAAGAAAAAGAGAAAGAAGAAAACCACAACAGACCCACCTCAAACAACCACTCAAAGGACCGGTTCGGAGAACCAAAAAGGCATTAATGATGCTATTCTAGAAGCAGTATAAGTTACTGTTAAGGAGGCTGGTGGGTCGAACAACCTACCAAATATTTTTAAGAAGGACAAGAAGCGCAAAGCAAACAGTGATAAAAAAATTGCGAAGAAGGTTACTCTGGGATCAGAGGTAATTGTGCTCCATTCTGAAGTCCCTTCTCGAGTTCCTATGATCCTACCTTACAAGAGAAAATTCCACCCAATCTTTATTTTGAACAGGCCATTGGTGATGGAGAGGTAAATCTTGATGCCTTTCAAAGTATTAACTTGTATTTTAATGACTTGGACAATGATGACTTCGCGGATCCTTATCGGCCTTCTAACTCATCCAATGCTATAACCTACAATGAGGAGACTTATATGATATGAAGTGAGCGAGATACCTTAAGTCACTCTCTTTTGGGTTACATCCGTTTGGTAGTTGATCATGAGAGGAAAGTAAGGGATCAAACAGCTACCATCAATTCCCTGACTACAGAGAAATAGAGCTTGAGAAATGATCTTTCTACCGCTCAACAAAAGCATAAAGTCATTGAAGAAGGAGAACGAGTATTTAGCTGCCAAAATGCGCAAGTCAAAAGAGGCCAACAAAAATCTTCAAACTAAGTACTCCGACCTGGAGACTTCTTCTTCAAAAGAGATCACAACTTTGAAGGAGCAACTAACAACTAAGGACAAGACTATCAAGACTTTATCTGATCACGAAGTCAATTTAGACAAACCTATTTAAGAGAAGACCTAAGATAATGCTGCCTTAGAATGCAAACAAGCTCAAGAAATAGCTGCAGGGATAGAGAAGTATGCTAGTAGAATAATGGATTCCCTAGAGAAGAGAGATGATGGAATTAAGTCTGATATGGTCTTACTGTTCCATGAGACCTTTCCTAAGAGGACCTTTGGTCCTTTTGTGGAAATTTGTGGACTGTGATGACCTCCCTTTCCATTCTATGGATGATGGTGACAAGGACATCTACTCCAGTGGGGTAGATTCCGTAGACGATGAAGAAGTTGGTGAGAGTTCAAGTGCTGAACTCAAAAGTCCTAAAAAGGATGATGGTGAAGAAAATATCGTAGGAAACACGCGCTAAGGTTGTATTTCGTATTTTTTGTGAAAAACTAAAGTCCTTGGATGGCCAAGGAATTTTGTCGTATTGTTTGTTTTATCTTTTTTCTGTAAAACTCAAAATCCTTGAATGGTCAAGGCATTGTGCGAATCATAGATCGATTTTAGTCCGATCAGATTTTAATATATTATATTTTCCTTTTTTTAAATTTTTTTAATCTCTTTATGGCCAATTATTTGCTAGCCTTTAATATTTCAGATGTGTTGAACAAAAGTATTAAATATCCTCAACCATATGTGTTTAATAAATGTGATTAAGTATTCAATATATCTAATCATTTGAAGACATTTGAGAGCCGGGGTGTTTAATAAGTATTTAATATTTGACCTGAAATAAAATTGCACCAGACGTTTGCAGAAGGCATAATGTATTATTGAAAAACTCGGACACCTCAGTAAAACCTCCTTGCGCCAACAAGGTAGGAAAAAGTATGCCCCTAATATTTACATTGATACTTAAAAAGTAAATATTTACAAAAGAGTTCTATTCTATGTATAACCTGAGATGTTCAACATTCCATGAGTGTTTTAGTGCTCTCCCTTCTTTGTCTTGGAGCCTGTATGTTCCTGGTTTAACTTTCCCACAGACCACATAAAGGCCATCCCAGTTTGGAGCCAGCTTAGCGAACCGCTTTTCCTTGGTGTGTACAAAGACTTTTCTTAAGACTTTTTCCCCTATTTGAAAATTACTTCTTTTAACTTTGGAGGAAAATATTCTCTTCATCAAGCCTTGGTAATGCGTTGTTCTCAGATGCGCTTTAACTCTTTTTTCTTCAATTAAATCAAACTGATTCTTGATTGCTATATCATTAGCCTGTTCGGAATAGTTTTGGACTCTGTGAGATGGTAAAGTAGATTCTATGGGATTAATTACATCTATCTCATACACCAGAGCAAAAGGAGACTCTTGTGTAGCAGCTCGAGGTGTAGTTTGGTAGGCCCATAATACTTCTCGTAAATAACTGAGCCACTTTCCTGTAAAACCTTCCAAAAATTTCTTCAATCTGGACAATATTGTCTTATTTACTACTTCAACCTAGCCATTTTCTTAAGGGTGAAAATAAGAAGAAAAAAATGTTGAATTCATGTGGAGATGCAGAACGTTTCCATGTCTTTATTATCAAACTGTGGCCCATTGTCTGCAGTAATGTTTCGGGGAACCCCAAATCTACAACATATGTTAGATAAAATAAACTTAATGACTGCCTTCAAAGTGGTTCCAACCAAAGGAGTTGCGTCTATCCACTTAGAGATTATTAATGGTTCTATATCCACTGAATTCTATGAGAAGAGGCCCAACTAGTTCCATCCCCCATCTACGAAGGGTATCGGTTCAGATATAGTTTCCATAGCAACTGCTGGCACATGCATTTCATTCTCATATCTTTGACAAAGATCTCTTTTTCACCATCTCTTTAGCATCTGCCATTATGGTTGACCAGTAGTATCCCGCTAACAAAACTCTTTTGATTAGGGCCATATAGCCACAGTGTGCAGAACCTTCTCTATCATGTAGTTCAGATAACACAGCTTTGAATTCTTCAAATCTTAAGTAACGTAAGAGAAGTTTGTTGGAAGATTTTTTGTAAAGAACTTCTCTTAATACCAAGAAACCACGAGCCTTGGACTTGATTTTCTTAGCCACAGTTTTATCCGGAGGCAATATCCCATCGGAGATAAACTGGAAAAGATCATATCTTCGATCTTTAGGTTGAATAACAAGTATACTCATACTTTCTTCACTTTCTTTTTCTTGAACTGTCTGTACGTATGGACATTCGTTCACAAGAATCCATGAATAATATTCAGAATAAGCTATAGTTTCCAAAGAGTCTGCAAGAGTATATTCTGATCTATGGATGTATTCGAAGCAGATATTTTGGAAGTTTGCGGTAACTTCTTTCAACGTGAGCAAGTATTTAATCAACTGTTCTTTCTTTGCTTCAATATTATCCTTAAACATGGTGGATCAGTAATTGGGAATCACTCATTAACCAGACCCTCTTTGCCCATATAGGAGAGCCAACTTAAGACCAGCTTTTGCTGCCTCATATCCAGATTCATTGTTAGAAACTCTGAAGCCAAAATATATGGCCTGGTACACGTTGTCACCATAATGAGAAGTTAAACAAATTCCGGCCCCACAACCCATAGTATTGGATCCACCATCAGTTCGAATTACCCATTATTGCTTAGACTGGTTTTCTGATATCTGTACGGAGGATCTACCAGCATGAAATTCTACTAAGAAATCAGCCACTGACTGAGCTTTAATCGTTGTCCGTGGTGCAAAATCAATATCATAATCACCCAGCTCCACTGACCATTTGGTCATTCTGCTTGATACATAAGCTTTTTGAAGAACACTTTGAAGGGAAAAAGATGTTCGAACAATAATGTAATGAGCTTGAAAGTATGGTCTCATTTTTCTTGCTGTAATTACTAAGACCAGCGCCAGTTTTTCTAACTTCAAATATCTTCTTTCAGCATCCAACAGACTTTTGCTGATGTAATACACCAGACGAGGGTAATTTTCCACTTCTCTTACTAGCACAACACTTATTGCATACTCTGATACAGCTAGATATACGTAGAGCTTTTCCTCGCGAACATGTTTGAAGAGAGTCTTGGGTAAAGAAAAATGCTTCTTTATTTCAATAAAAGCTTAATCACACTATGGAGATCAATTGAAGTCTTTGGCATTCCTCAATAATTGGAAGAATGGAGCACACTTATCTGATGGTCTTGAAATAAAGTTGTTCAATGCAGCCAATCTTCGTGTTAGTCTTTGAAATTCTTTGATATTCCGCAGAGGGTCCATAGCTAGCAAGGCATTAAGCTGATCCGAATGAGGCTGAATTCCTTTTTCAATTATTATGTAGCCTAAAAACTTTCAAAATCGGACCCAAATACACATTTTTCAAGGTTTAAGTTTAAATTTACAGCCTTTAAGTTAGAGAATGTTTCTTGAAGGTCAGATATATGTGCATCTTCCTCGAAGCTATTAACCATCATATCATCTATGTAAACCTCCGTGTTTCTGCCAATCTGATTAGCAAAATATTTATTCACTAACCTCTTATAAGTGGCTCCAACGTTTTTCAATACAAACGGCATCATCTTATAACAATGAAGACCTCTATCTATGATAAAAGTAGTATGATCTTGACCTCTGGATCTACTTGAATCTGGTTGTACCCTGAAAAAACATCCATAAAAGACAAGAACTTGTTTCCAGAGGTAGAATCCACCAACTAATCTATCTAAGGAACAAGATAAAGATCTTTGGGGCATGCCCTAGTATGGTCAGTGAAATATATACATATGCACCACTTGCCAATATTTTTCTTAACCAAAACAGGGTTGGCAGTCAACAAAGAGTATTGAGATTCTTTAATGTGAGAAATCTTGGTTAAACGATCAACTTGTTGAACAATCACAACTGCTTTTTCCTTAGAAAAAACGTTCTCTTCTGTACAACTGGCGCAATATCACTTCGGATCGACAACTTATGGGATATAATATCAGTTGGCACTCCAATGACATCATTATCACACCATGCGAAAACATGGTGATTATTCCTCAGAAAGAATAATAACCGGTGTTTTAAATCTGTTGCCAGCTTGGAACCAATTTTAACATTCTTGCCCTCTGCGAGGGAGTGTGTTTCAACCTCCTCAATAGGTATTATAACACTGAGAGCCTCCCTGGGATCATTAATTTCATTTTTAACAGCAGGAGTTTCCAATAGTTTTTAATCTATGTTAACTCTGACTACCTCTAAAGTCTTAGGGGCAATGGATGTTGCATAACATTTCCTGACTATCTTATGGCTGCTCCGGACAGCACCTACTTGTCTCTTGACAACATACTTCAAACATTGGTGGAATGTAGAGGCCACAACATGCGTTCTGGAGAGCCAAGACCTCCCAAATATTACATTTTAAGTTGTTGGGCAATCCACCACAACAAACAGTACTCTTACCATCTTTTTAAGGGTCCTTTCCCCAACAACACTTCCTCTTCAAACTCCCCAATCACATCTGTAGAACTTCTTGTGAAGCCTACGATGGTTCTGTTCGAACGTTGTATAATCAAAGGGTTTCTCATCTGCTTGTAGGAACTTAATAACATGATGTTTGCCAAACTTCTTGTATCAATCAGAATCTGGCGTATATCGTTTCTCCTATTAATCCCCGTATGACCACCGCATCTTCATGAGGCCCTGCAATGTCTCTCAAGTCATCCTCATCGAAAACTATAAAGGGAGATGGGAATTGATACTGGTGGGTGGACATTCCACCATCCAACTCGGTGGCCAAATTATGAACATGTCTCTTCCTTGATGAAATAGAATGCGCAGTCACAGTATCCCCTCCAAATATAGTTAGTGACTCAAAAAGGTTAATCTGACCGGAAACCATTTTGGTCTTGTTTGTTATTACCCCCACCTTATTTCAACTCGGATCAGGATTAAGACACTCATAGTCTACATCAAACCTTTCAATAATTACCATTGCACCTTCTTGTGTGGATGTTCCAGGATTATTCGAAGGACTAGTTCGGGGAGTATTAGCTTGCGCATTATCCGGTCTACTTCCTCTAGTTTTTAACGTAAGCCCCCAACTTACCCCTCCCAATGAGGTTCTGGACCTCCTGTTTCAAGGCTATACAGTCATAAGTATCATGGCCTGTGTCATTGTGGTATTGATAGAAACGAGTGCTTCGGTTTTCTCTAGAGGACTCCAATGATGTTGGCTTTCTAAAATACACCTCATTTTTAGTTTTGTCATAGATTGTAGCCAAACTCTCTCCCAATTCAGAGAACCACTCAGGCTGAACCCAAGGCCCCCTCTTATTTCTGACCTGTTGGTTCTGAGTTTGGTTAGACTGATCATGCCTTGACCGATTAGACCCTTGTCCACTCTCTTTTGCCCTATAAGCGGTCTGGTTAGTAGCTGGAGGAGTTGTTGTAGTAGTATTGGACCTCACTTGACGGTGTACTCTGATTTTCTTAGTCTATTTAACATTGATTTGTATACCCACCTGATACAATAAACCACCCCAGGTCATAACATTCTTCCAGGTCACTGAATCAACTAAATTAATGGGGTTCAAACCTTGTATCAGGGAAGAAATTGCGACTTGTTCAAAGCAATCTGCTAACCCATTATTTATATTTATGAACCGGTTAATGTACTCTTTTATAGACTCATTTGGCTCTTGTAAACAATGGATAACAGTATCCCCATTACCCTTAAGCTCTTTACTTCCAACAAATTGCCTCCGGAAGGCAACCCAGAACGTATCAAAGTTTCTTATGCAACCCCGAGGGAGACTGTTGTACCATTTGAGGGCACTTAATGTGAAAGTTTGAGACAAGGCCCTACACAATAGGTTGTCGTTGTCGTCAATAATCATCATGAAGTTCTTAAACTGCTCCAGATGGTTGTCTGGATCTCCACTCCCATCATATTTCTCCATCTTGGAGCTATCAAACCTCTTAGGAAGATGTCCAGATAGTATTTTTGCGGACAAAGGTGGTTGCCTCCAATTCTTGATTAAGGGTAGCAAAAATACGTGGTTCTGACTAAAAAGCAAAGGGATCAATCAGCAGCTGATCAATATGTTGGTTGGCTGACCTCTTACCTTTGCTATGGTGCTTCTTAAGCCTGCTATGCATATCCCTCTTTCTTGAATGTTTTTTAGTCAGCCTTATTTTTTTTACCTTCATTTATCACTGTTTGAGGACAATGATTCTTCAAGCATTGCCTCATTAGACGAGCTGGTGGAGGACTCAAATGCAGAACTCTCAACAGGTTTAGATTGTTGTGTCTTTTGGAACTGAGATGGGTCTTCAAGGACTGCTCGTTTTCTACATGATTTTCAGTGTGGTGAAGTACTGACGTACCATATTTTTCCTTAACCCCTTTATCTGCTTGTTTTATTGCTCTCAGAGCCTCTATTTCAGCTCTCAACTGGTTACGCTCCTCGATAGTATACACATTGTTCTCCCTTGCAACTTCCACCTCAAGAGGTGGAATATTCTGCTCATTCGGATCTATTTTGAACTACTTTGTTTGCTGGTTTTGAATTCTGAAATTCAGGTACCATCGTGCTCCCACTGTGGTCGTCAATTTGGTATGGTTAATTTCTATCTGAGGGTAATTTTGTGAAGTGTTTTGGGGAATTTAACGTTTAAGACAGAGAGTAGTGAAATAATTAAGTTGTGTATTATCAGTAAATTCTGATTACCCTCATTAATGAATGTGGTTGGGGGTATTTATAGTTAATTAATGAGCCATAGGCCTATCGGTTCGGATTGTGAAGTCAGGCCAAGTTAAGGACCCATTAGTAATTTGGTGTGAAGTGACCAACATCTAGTTTAGTCATATTCCACTCTTTTAGTTCTGTCAAGTTTCACCTGATAGTATTTTTTGTCCGAACTGCCCATCGGATTACAACAAGATTTAGTAGCTAAAATCTCTGACCTCATTATAAATGATTTCCAAACTGTGTCCGAAGGATGTTATCAAAAATATTTTTAATAGTAGGTCACGAATTTAAACGGTTACTTTCTTCAAGACACGTTTCACGTAGTCACTGAAGCTACTAAACGATTTTACTCTTGGTAATCGTATTTATCTCCAAAAAGGGAAAACAACTACACTAATCGTCTTTTCTAATGATTAGCGTGGGTTCCATTTCCCTAGTAAAACACACTGATGCGTCTTTCTTACTGATATATACAGGTAAATTTTATTGTTTTTATTTATATAGTGAGAAATACATTGATTTAATAATTCTAGATTAAATAAATTATCTAACCTTCAACCAAGTTTATCTTATCGTTCTTCTAGTATTCTTCAAAGTTTGTATGTATACAACGAGGACTGCATTAATCAAATGAAGTTGGTTCAATCTGTCTGAGTTAGAGGAAGAAGAAAGGCAAGCCAGAACCGCTGCCGAATTACCCGTTTCTCCGGTGACTGAAACTCCAAAACCAGATAGGAGTTCCTCATCTAATAGACAACCAATTGTTTCTAAACCTAGCCCTCTTGCACAATCTCTTACAACTCCTGACCAATCTGGTCAATTAGCTAAGAATCCCTTAGTAAAAATATTAATAGTCGTAAACTCCATCAACTTTTATTCCTATAGGGTCAGATGTTGGAGAAAACACTCATCGTAGGCTTACTAGACTTGTTAAGGGTAAAAATAAACCTTCCTCGAAGGAGATGGAAAATCCAATTGAAACCTCCATTGATACAAGCAATCTCCCACAACAAAAGCCGATCGTTGGAGAAAACATCACTACTACTCTTCCATCAGCTTCGTCCACAGAGCATCCTCATATCGAGGAAGTGTACTCAGCCTATGGATCCAGCAGAGTCAATACCACAAATGATGGAAGAGAGAAAGGATGACAGTGGTGAAGACACACCTTTAGAAATATCAGAGAGGATACTCAAAAAGTACCTTGAGAAAAAAGAAATAAAACTCCCTTCATGGAATCCAAACCACTTCTCGAATGTCTTTTTATGCGAGTCGCGCCCAATTTTACTAAGGTTAGCGTCAAATATTTTTAGCTATACAAATAATATCATATGTATACACTCATACAACTGATTTGGATATGATTCAAAAACATTGGGGGTTTCCTGAATCAATCATAGTAAACTATGATGGACTGCAAGGTAAAAGAATTGGTAGTTTACACCAATGTACATAATTGGGGTCTCCGGTTTCCTTTGCACTCGGAAATAGTAAGGTATTTTCACTTGTTAAATTATGCCCAAGCGAACGAAGCCCCAATACGTGGTTCACATTGCTAGCTAGTAATATAACTTCAAGGTTATAAAAACTTTGGATGCCCATGGAAAAATTTACTATTATGGCTGGTGTATTCCTGAATGGTAACATCCCTTCTATTACTTCAATATGGTGAATGACTATAAAGTAGTCAATTATTTTTTGAAAGCTGAGAAACCTTGGAGAAATCAGATTCTCTTTATTAGCGACGCTTGGGAAATGGCAGAAAGATCAATACTAAAAGAAATCTAAATATCCTCACAAGATACTGGAAACACTCAAGTAGATGTCTTTTTTTATAACTTGGTATTATTAGTTCTTAATTTGGTTTCTTCTTTAAAAATAGGAAGGAAACTTTCACCAAGCTAAATGAGTGGGCCACTAAAAAATATTCAAATAGATTTCACAATTGTTTTAATGCATGAAACATGGTGAGAGCTCACCTATGGAGAACAAATTCGATTCGTGAGCTCTCATGGGAGCAGTTCATCACCCCCCCCCCCCCCCCCTCTGATCTTCTGTTATTTTTAATATGACTGAGCAAGTTGTCGGTAAACGTTTCCTACCAGCTAGGAATGCAGATCCTAGTCATCTTGATAAGATTAAGAAGAAGAATAAGGCTTTATCTCAAGTTATTCCCGAACTAGGAAGTATGAGACCTCAGGAGGAAATCGATGCAGCTCTATTTGAACTTTATCAGAGAAAAGCGGAGTTGTTCAAGAGCTATTATTCGTCATACCATAAACACTCTCCCTAATTTGGCAGAAAACATGGTTGTTGCTTCATTAAAAATGGGACTCGATATGTAGGGCAAGTTGTACGCTCATCTAGTGCGATTTCCTGTTGAAAAAATAAGGGACCTATTTGCTCGAGCTTACCAGTTTATCATGATGGATAATACGAAAAAAGAAAGCTCCGACTATAGAGGTATAATAGAATCCAAAAGACGATTTTTTTATGAAAGAAAGCCAGATGAGGGTCTGCACCAACAAGTACCAACGACCATAAATAACCAATAGCCCGCGACCTATAAAAATTCAGCCCGACACTTGACTCCGGAGACAGATACCATCTCCATAATCTACGATAGGACCAATTATCAGATGCGGTATCAGTGTCCCCATATCGTGACCACCGTCAGCTACAAAAGATCGACCATGTATTTTTCTCCTACCACAGCGACCATAACCGCGCAACATACAGCTGCTAATATTTGAAAAAAGAAATTCAGTGGTTAGTGGACAACCGTGATGTTGTTCAATTCGTTAAGAAACATCAGCAACATCACCAAGTGATAGAAAGGACGAGGGTTATAGAGACATATAAGATGGGTTCATAAAAGAGAAACTAGAGGAGCATCATGAAGATATACGAGACAATGATCATGAAGATATATAAGGCGATGGTCATACATAAGATACTAGTTAAGGGCCATGAAATGGTACAAGAAGAGGGTCATAAAGAAGATGTGAGAAAATGATCATTAAGAAGATACAAGACGAACATTAGGAGACGTTATCTAAGCGGTTATGACGGAATTACATCTGTCATCATGTTATATGTTGTTAAAATATGGCTAGATAGTTATTAAGAAACATGGTTAGAAATTTATAAGTAGAGAATATGTGTAAGCTCGTAACCGTTAGATAAGATCTGAAAAGCTGTATAAATAAGAAAAAAATATTAATTGAAAGGAGATCACACTTTAACAGTAAAATTTCACTATATGGAAAACAACATTATTTCTCGATTATTTCTCACCATCTTGGCTTTACATTTACAAAGGAAGTCCCTTATCAGGAGGAGCTAATAGTCTTCATACGAGTGGTTTGATGAAGGCCTTCACTTTCCCTTTCACCCGAACCTTATCAAGTTTTTCAAACTACTTGACATGTGCCATAACCAAGCTTGTCCCACTACATGCTCCACTGTAATGTCTTGCATTATCCCTTCGAAACTATCGGGGATTGAGTTTAAGATGGATGACTTGCTATCATTGTGTACCATAAATCCAACTTGGTTTATCTATGCCAAACAAATATAAGGTTTTCACCGACCCTTTGGAATCCGAGAGGAAGTGGAATCACAACTTCTTCTTTTGTGGCGCCTTAAAAAATGGTGAACCTATCTCTGAGTAAAACTCGAGGCTCTTAAGGAGTACCTAAAATGAGATAGTAAATACACAAGGTAATATACCCATCATAACTTTTATTTGGAATTTTAACTTAATCAATTTTTTGTTTCTTTCATCCGATATTGACTTGAAGTATCTTCGAAATAGGGCATAATAAGATCTTCACCTCCTCTATCAAAAGTGTTGAAGTTATCTCTCTCCTAAACTGGGGATCATGACATACCAAAAACATGGTTCTACTTCTAACAAACTTAGATCCGGCCAAGAGGTGATGTAAGTGATGGACCTTCCATAAGCCAATCTATTCCTACCGTCCTAGAGGACGTGACTTAAGAAAGTAGGTGAAGCCCGAAACAAAAGAACCTCTGAAGAAGAAAGTTAAGACAATTACTAACCTTATTCCCAATGTTCTAGATAACCGAAAATCTGACGCAAAAGATTAGGACCCTTCTAGGCAACATCTCAATTCAAGGACTTGTATCTTTACACTCTGCTTCTCTTTCCTCAAGACTCATAGGCATAAAAAAGGGTGTTGTTATGTCAGAAAGGCTAGTTCTTCGATGACCTCTACCAACCGATCCCTTTCGGACGCAATGGCTTGGATCACAACCCCTCAGATGAAGTTATTACTTTAATTTATTGTTTATCTCTCTATAAACCACATACTATATTCTCGCTTTAACTATTAGTGTTTTACAAACACTAAACACCACATTCGAGATAGTCCATAATATAGACGAGTAGAATCTGATGAGTTCCGAATCTTCAACCACAACCCACTGTATAATCCAGACATGGGTAATTCGGACAATGATATGGCACTATATAATTAGAACAGGACAAAAGTAAAAACACCATTTGACTAAGCTATTTTCTAATCTATTTAAAATACTAATGAGTCCTTAAACTTGACCCGGTTTCATAACTTGACTTGTAAGTCCATGGGTCACTAATTAAAAGTATAAATACCCTAACTACTCTCATTAATGAGGGTGATGAACATTTAAAACAACCAGAATGCTCAATTATCTCACTACTTTATACACCAAAAACTTAATACTCTAAAACTTCACAAAACACTTTACAAAACTACCCACAACCCAAAATAATCAAACCAAATTGGCGACCACAGTGGGAGCACAAAGGTGCCTAAATCTTGCATTCAAAACCAATAGAAAAGACCAGTTCTGATGGAAACGAGCAGGGTACTCCAATACCTGTGGTGGAGATGGTTAGGGAAAACAAAGAATACACCATCGAAGAGCGAGACAAGTTGAGAGTAGAAATAGAGGCTTTAAGGGCCATATAACAAGCAGAAGAGGGTATAAGGGAGAAATCAGGGGCGTCAGTTATTCAACATATTGAAAAACCCTATGGAGAATGATCCATCAGCAAAGACTCATCTGAGTTAAAAAAAACCCATGTTAGTTCTAAGAAGACTCATCGGTCTAAGCCAGTTGAAAGTTCTGATTATGAGTCCTCCAGCAGCTCTTCGAACGAGGCTGAGCTTGAGCAGTCTCTATCTTCAAACAGTGATGAAGAGAGGTCCAGAAAGAAAATGAAACTAATTAAAAATATTCAAGAAAGAGGGATATGTATGGAAGACTTAAAAGGTATTTGGGCAAATGGTCATCTCACAGCCACATGCATGCTGATCAGTTGCTGATAGATCTTTTTGCTTTTCAGACCAAACCAGGTATTTTTGCAACGCCTAATGAAGACACAGTCTTCAGTCGTAATAAGAATTGGAGACAGTCACTTTTGTCTTCCAAAATACTGTCTAGAAACCTACCTAAAAGGTTTGACAGTTCCAAAATGGAGAAATATGATGGAAGCAAGGATCCGGACAACCATCTAGAGCAATTCAAGAACTTCATGATAAACTTTGATGATGATTACAAACTTTTGTGTAGATCCTTCTCCCAAACTTTCATGGGAAGTGCTTCGTACAACAGCTTACCCAGGGGTGTATCAGAAATTTTGATATGTTTTGGGTTTCCTTCCGAAGGAAATTTGTTGGAAGTAAGGAGGTGAAGGGCAATGGAGATACTATTATCCATTATGCCCAAGAGTCAAACGAATCCTTAAAGGAACATAAGCCGATTTGTGAATACAAAGAACGGGTTAGTAGATTGCTTCGAACATGTGGCAATTGCTTCTTTAAGGCAAGGGTTGAATCCTGGGAACCTGGCCGATTCAGTGACCAGGAAGAAAGCCATGACCTGTGGTGGCCTTTTGAATCAAGTGTAAAAACAAATTAATGTGGAAGAAACCAAGAAAACCAGGATGCACCGTCAAGTGAGGTCCACCACGACAGCTAACCAGTCTGGCTTTAAATCTAAGGAGTCCGGACAAGGGTCCAACCAGCCTAACCAAACTCAGTCCAACAAGAATCAATCTCAAAGCCAGCAGTCTGAAGGTAAAAGAGGTCCTTCGGCTCAGCCAGAGTGGTTTGCAAAGTTTAAAGAAAATGTGGCCACAATTTATGGCAAGACCAAAGACGAAGTCCATTCCCGGAAACCAGCAGCACTGCAGTCTCCCAAAGAGAGTCGAAATACCTGTTTTTTCCAGTATCATAATAATATAGGCCATAACACTCAAGACTGCATATCTTTGAAGCATGAAGTACAGAATCTTATTGAAAGAGGCAAACTGGGAGCTTATCTCAAAAAAATAAGTGGAAACAGACCTGACAATGCTCCCCAGACAGGCCCTACAAACAATGTGGGAACAAGGGGCAATGGTGATCCTTAAAAGATTTGATGTCGATTCGGAATACCGGGATCCTGATCCAACCCGAAATAAAGTAGGGGTCATAACAAAACAAACTAAGACGGTGTCCGGACTCATTATTTTTTTTGATTCACTCACCATTTTTGGAGAAGATGCTATGACAGCACCCACTCCTTCATCAAGAACGAGGCATGTGTATAGTCTGGCCACTCAGTTGGAGGGGGGAATGTCTTCTTATCAATACCAAACTCTTTTTCCATTCATAGTTTTTTATAAGGATGATTTGAGAAATATTGGTGGGCCTCATAAAGATGCTGTGGTGATTGGAGCACCCATTGGGGGCAATGATATTCGTTGTATATTGATAGACACATGCAGTTCGGCAAATATCCTTTTCCTAAGCTCCTACAAGAAGATGAAGAATTTGGCCGTTATTCGACACTTAAAGAGAACCATTGTGGGCTTCACATGGAGATTTGCGGATGTAATCGGGGAGTTTGAGGAAGAGGTGTTGTTGGGTAAGGGGCCCTTTACAAAGTTGGTGAGGGTTGAAGCCTGATTTCCCCCAGCATGAGCCTTCGCCATATTCCCAGAACGCAAAACTTGTCGGCCGATTGGATTGCAAAGTGGGTCTGATCAGAACGCAATGACCACTCTTTCAAAAGCTTCACTGCACTGATTATACTACTGGCTATCACAATACTTGAGCGCCTGGGAATCGGGTACATTGATCCCGGTTAGATCAAACCTGATTCGCCTCCTCTCTATGTCTAAGCCTGACCTCTCTCTACTCTAATTCGGGAATGAATTCTCTACCTTGAATGTGTTGGTAAAGAAAGCTTTGACTGTCAAGCTTAGGGTTTCCTTTTATGGTTTAATTCTCTGAATTGGGAATTGCCTCAATTATTTTTGTTTAGGCTCTGGTCCTTGTATTTCTTATAAGTTCTCAATTGGAGACTTATTCATGTAAAACTCTTAGTTTAGTAATATATTCGTATTTGCTTTTTTTTAAAAAAAACTAGACCCTACAGTTAACAACCCATCCAAAAAAAATATTTATTCGAAATTTTATTTTGGTTTAAAAACTATATATTAATTGTTTTACTTTAATAACAGAAACAAACTCTAAATTTAAACAATTTATATTCTTGAGTACAAACTTTAAGATTAAAATATTAACATAATATTTTAAAATATAAAATTTAATATTCTACAAAAACATAGATTATTCACAAAAATAAATTGTACAATTTAAAAAAAACAAATTTACTAAAATTCCACTACAAAATAAAAAAAAATCAATCATATTTTTAAAACCATTAGATTTTTTCAAAACAAATATGAAAATATTTATAAAAATCACATGGGTTAAATTAAAATTTACACGAATTTCCGCATTTTTTTTACTACCTGTTATACATTTTCAGATTGTTCAGACGAGTTTGACATACATTTATGCATTTTCATGTTTTTTCGAATTTCCTTTATTTATACTAATTTGACTCAGAATTTTATACTATTTAATGTGAACATATCATGGTATTACGATGCTATTCTGAAATTAGTTGACATGTTTGCATTTAACAGGGAAATAATATTTGGATGTTGTCTTAGTGTCAATTTTATGATTATTTGTATGTGTTTAAATAATTTACGTTGTTTTAAAACTATTCATGTATTATGTTTATTAATATTTTGTGCATTTTGATATATCTCAACTTCTTTTATATTTTAGACACCTCATGTTAAGGAATGTAATTGTGAACATGTTGAGGAACCTACTGAGGCACCTATAGATGCAATGTATTTGTGAACATGTTGAGGAACCTACTGAGGCACCTATAGATGCAATGTATTTGTGAACATGTTGAGGAGCCTAATGAGGCACCTATAGATGCAATGTCTAAAAATTGGAACATGTTGAGGCACGTGTTGAAGAGCTATAACTCGAGCAATGTATAAAAAGATTGGAACATCTAAAATAGTTGACAAAACATCGTTTTGTTGAAAATCATGTGAGTCTCGCATGTAATACTTGTTATCTAAAATGGAAAATAAAAATTTCTTAGAGTAACATTTAGCAACCACGAGATCAGACATGATCACATAACTATTTTTCGTGCATCATACGAGTATTGAGATATTGCACGCATTCTCACGAATACAGATAATGGACAGTAATCACAAGACAAAAAGGTACAAAATATAGTTATTCAAAATTATCAGTGTAACTCATGTTTTACATTGGTTATGTTTTTTGAGTTTGAAGAAACAATATAACTTCACGTGGGGTTAAAGTGTTCTACATTTGGTGATAAAATACAATACTTGTGCATTACTGAGTGTTTTCCTAACATATCAGTAGTTAGAGTTGATGCGGTATATCAAACATGATTTTCCTAAGACAATTCACATGTTATGCAAATGGAATACATATTAAAAATATTCTTACAAACATAAAGAAGTCGATGGCTAAGGAGAACGATGCGAATTAGTTTATATATTTTTGGAGTAAGTTGGTTGATTCATATTCCAAACAAGAGTTCTAAATAAACATAACAATAATGAAAAAATAATTTTCCCATTTCCCAACATTCACCGATTATGTTATGGATTTTTGGATTAAACTATATGACATAATATTTCTTCATTGCTTCACAAATGATATTCAATATTGGGGAAACATACCAATCAATTGTAAGTAACTTTCAGTATTTAAGTTATATTATTAAAATAAATCAATGTTATAATCAAACTTTTTAATTTTTATTCTATACGATCAAAAGCGCTCACTCAAACCTAAAATAATACATTGGGAAGTCAACTGAATTTCAAACATTGCAGTATCATAGTTCATGCATTTCTTGAGCTTCAACTATCAAAGATTTATAAATACTTCAAGAAAATTATGTTTAGTATTTTACATATATATATATATATATATATATATATATGTATATATATATATTAACTTCTTTGAGGATTTGTGTGAGTAATGACCTTAGATTTCTTATTAGTAAATTACGTATAAGGTAGATATATATATATACATCCATCGGGTAGCACGTGGATGTATAATTAGAACAAACACACGGATTGCCTTATGCGTATAAACAAGCCACGTTGGAGCAAGATCATAAACCATAAAGTTAGACTCATATGACAAGTTTTGGTAAAATTTAAACACCATTCCTCATTTAGAAACTCTATTTGAAAATGGTGGAAAAAATGAAAATAATAGACACTTTTATTTGTAATTACACGCAAGATATTCAGCACCATATAAAAAATAAGATGATGCACATCTGTAATCCTAAAAATATTTATGTGGTGAATTGAAAGAACCGATTAGTAGTTAAGGCATGAAAAATTGAGCTAGATCGATCGACCAAACACGAATTTTTTTTATTTAAGCCTATTATTGACCAAAGCATAATGTTGATAGGCTCAAAACTATATTTAGCACATAACAAAAAAATACAAGATCATATATGTCACCTAAATTTCCCACAAAAAAAATTGGAAATCATAAACAAAAAATAAATCTACTAAGACCAAAGATGGTTTGTTATAAGCGAGTTATATTTAAAGTTTTTTACACATTTTTATTTCTTGTATTGAAGATGTTGTGTCAGATGGACATTGTGGTTATCAAATTGTATCTAATTTTATTAATAGTCTCGATTAAAAATGAGCATATGTGAGGTTGAATTTGATTTCCAAAATATAAGATAACCAAGATTTATATTAAAAGTGGACGGTAAAAAATAAATTTATATAAAGTATTGCACGAGTTAAATTGCTTTAAAATTGATCATGATAAGTATTTTTTATGATATTTCTCAACATCGAATTAGTTATAGACACTCGTTATCAATATGTGGCATATAATTTTTTATCATCAAATAAATACAACTTATTTACCCATATGCAGTTACTCACCGCGATCGAACTTCATCAGATATATTGGAATTGCTTTTATCTGCCAAAATCATTTTATTCATGTAAGTAAATCGGTCATGTTATATGTTATTGTTTTATACATTCATAATTATCCTTACTTCTTACTTTATTTTATATAGTCATAGACTTTAACTAGACTAATATCAGAATTATCTTATATTAAGTCGTTCAACCAAACAAAGAAACCAAGTGCATGCTAAATTACATACTACCACATGCTCAACAAATATAGTAAGATCATGCCACCTGTCTTTCATGATGAAGTATTATTAGTTATTGATTTGATTAAATATATTAGAATTTTTTGCATACCATATGTCATTGTTTTCTTTATTAATTGAGACCATTGTCTTATTATGTGATGTTTGGATTTGATAATGTACTTTTTTAACTTAGATATGTAAAGTTTTAATTTGGTTAAGTACTTAGTGTAAGCTTGATTATTAATTATAAAAATTTAGATAATATGATATTATACTAATATAACACATTATGGAAACAAAAAAAACTTTGATAAGATTGTCAAGTTTTGGTAAAAGTGAAACACAATAAAAATAATTGAAATAAAAACATAATAAATATAAATCAGCATATGATAATATTGATGTTATCGCTGCTTAGGATAAAGGATAATTACATCCATGTTTGTATTGTTACAGTTGCTATTTAGCTTTGTTATAAGTTGTAAGTTTCTCTTTGACAATGTTTCACCTAATATATTTTAGATTCACGTACATAATTTTTTTATTCAGATTTATGAGCATTGATATAATTATGTTTTATGTTTGTCATGGGTGAGGTCAAAAACTTAAAAAATATAAAGCCTTTTAAGATAATTCCACCTAACACGAACTTCGTGGGGACAATGGTGGGATTACTTTATTTTCCATAAATATAAGATATTATATAGACTACGTCATCATAAAATCTTTACTATAGTCATTTATCGTCGTTCGCCCTTTCTAGATAGCATGTGTCACGCATTCATCTTTGTTATATTCTAAAACATATTATAAAATAAGGTTTCAATGTCAACAATGATAGAATATGCACAATAAATGTGATTCTGGCACGTGTCGGGTAGCATAATCTATGGTGCCCAATCATGTGTTGACAAATTTAGAATAAAGATTGCATACCACGATTCATCTTTTTTATCATTTTTGTAAGCATGTCGTTATTTGAATTTGGAATCGTTGGTTATAATATCTAACACTGAAAACGAAGCACCATTTGTGATAAAAATTCTATAAAAACTTTTATTTAATTCAGCATCGTGGATTGTGTTAACTTAAAATTTTATAGACTTTCCTTGAAGATTCACGTTTGACAAAAACCACTAAAATAGTTAGGAAAACCGTGCCCAAAAAAGAAAAATATTTTTTAGCTTCAGTGGTTCGCAAAATATTCTACATCTACGAAAAATTTCATATCATTAGACCACAACCCTCACACGGTTGGGAAGACGGCAAAGATGGAAATATTTAAGGGGAGTTGAGAACATACCAAATTTTAGATCTCAGATTGGTATAACATCAAATTACGTTTGAACTGATAATATAAACATCACCGACACATTAACAAAAAAAATAGATGAGTGATGTAGATTTTCGCATTACAACAAATAAAAAGAAAACTATAATGATAGATCTACTTATAAAAATAGAAAGAAAAAGATAGATACGTTTGGAAATTGAATCATGTGAAAAAATAAACCATTTTTTGTTTTGATTCAACTTATTTATTTTTATATTTACTTTATTTATCGTATGTCTTTTTTTGTCTTTTTTTATCGTTATAACTATTTACTATATTATTTTTATTTTTGCCAAATATAAAAATAAAATAATTGGACCATTAAAATGACACGAGCTCACATAACGAGCGCGAGAAAAATCCATTTTTAAAACTATATTTTTCCCAAAGGCGTTGTGTTTCCATATTTCGTGCGAAACCCTAAACCATGGCCACATGTTTCATGCCGAACAATTTTTTCACTAAATTTTTTATATTATTTTGTGCATTTTCTTTGACCCAAACTATCTTGTCCCGCACAAAAATAGTACCCATACCAATTGGTTTACCTAAAATTAAAGGTAAATAACATGGTCTTCTGCAACAAGTGTGATAATGGTATACTATTTTGCATATTTCACGTTATTTCATTATATCGACAAAATATTACCACGACTCGTGCAAATGCCACGAGCAACGATGAGTTGGCTCACGCCATATGCGTGAGTGTGTCCATTGTTTTAGCTATAATGATATTTTTTAAATTTATTCTTTATATCAGTATACACATTTACTAAGCCCTTAAAGTTACCTCATAATCTTAATAATGAATAATTTTAATTATAAACTTATTTTAAATTTAAAACATGAAAACATATAAAGTAAAATAGCATCATCGTAACAAACACTACAAACAAAATATATTTGACCATAACAAATAAAAATAAACAAAATAGTAGGTCGTCCAAATATACAAATACACTAGTATGTACAAAATAAACACAATATTAGTCTTCCAAATAAACCATGAAAGATATTTATGTTAGTGTATAAGCATGTATATATCTCTCTTTCTCTATCTATCTTATATAGGAAATATATGACTTGTACACAGTTACTTTTCAATATCCTTGAGTGACATTTGCGGCATACATGCTCGAATGAGATTTTTCTTCCACGTATGACTCTATGTAGATCATGTCTTCATTGGATATTATATACCACAAGTTACTCATTTACAAAATAAGATATGTTAAATTTATCATCGTACATCCACCTGTGTGCCTTGGACCTGTGTACATCGTGAAGTAAAATAATTTGTCCTTTTAGTCCACAACTTTATGCCTCAAGGAAACTTTACGTTTACACATTTATTACCTAACTTTTGGAATGGTCATGGTATCCACTAGATATGATCAAATTGGCATACGACAATGTCTCCGTTAGTCATCGGATAAGAACAGCATTATTATTTTTGTTTTGTGATACTAATTCTTTCTTTAGTCTAGGAACACTCAATCAGAACAAAACAGAGAATACTCGATATGTATCGTCGTCATCCTGAAACACTCAAAATAATTTCAATCAATGAAAGACAAATAATAGTACAAGTGTCTTCAATATAACAGTTAAGATCAATAAACGAAGATTATTAGTTTCAGAATGTCATCATTCAATAAATGCCTTAAAGATAGGCACGTTGGTCGGCCACCGTTGAATGAAGTCGATTACATCACATAATGGGTCTTAAAAACAATTGTACAACTTCATGACCGTCTAAGTCTCATTTCTATAAAACTATGGGTAAGGAAATGTTCCTGAAAAAAATACGATAATATATCAATAAAAAAATCAGTATATTTTAATAACAATAAATAATGAATTCAAAAAAATATCAAACCACTGAACCAAACAAACCAACCAATTATAACTTTTAAAACAAACAAACTATCAAACCAATCAACCAACCAACATAAATAGAAATATCACTAAACAAACCAACTAATAAAAATCAAAACAATCAATTTATTTTCATCAAACCTATAAACCAACTAATCCAAATAAAACCAACCAAACAATTACTATCAAACCATTGAATCAACCAATAAACCAACTAATCCAAATGAATAATCCAACTATTTTAATCATTCAAACAAACCATTCAAACATATATAACTTAAATTACTCACATAAAACTAACAGCAGCAGCAGTGGTAAAACCTTTCTCCAGATTATGGACGATGTGGAGGGGGAAATTATATCTGTCACCGGACACAACATGATCAACAACACATTTATGAACGTGTCTTGAACAAGACAAGGGATTGTGTGTTCATTCAACAACATGGACTAACTGATGTATCAATGGCTGAACTACATCATTAGTATTGTCTTTCTATAAAGATTTGAGTTTCTCTCTTATACATGGAACAATCATGTGAAGCTATTTTTAGATTAGATAAGTTTTGAACGAAATCCTTTTTCACCAATTTTGTAATTACACCCATAAAACGCATACCATCCATTATTTTGCGAGGAAAGTTGTGAAGCATATACAAAATGATTAAACAAATTACATTTAAATAAACCAAAAACCGATAAGGAAACATAATATTTTCCCTTAATGCAAATTACATTGGCACAGGTTGTGATGAAACATGCCCTTAATATTTTCCCAACCATGTGCAAAATTGGTTGTATATTCTCGTGACCTTTTGTGGAAATATTGGCCTTGTTTTCTTAACTCGTGCAAACATGGGGAAATAAAAGCAACGATCGCTTGAAATCAAAAGTTTGAAACAAATGCAAAAAACTTTATTCTCAAAACAATTATAAAAATGTATATCATCTACCTAACAATAGTTAAGTACAAAAACATTAAACAAACAACAACTTAAAATAGAAACAAATTTGACCTTTTGATTTTTCAAACTTCAAACTCATATGACTAGATTAAAATACCAAATACCTTACAAAAATTATATTAGAAGAACATATTACTCGAGAAATTGCAGTTTAAAACGGAATAAAAAAATATGCATATCGTCACTAGTATGTTATTATTTCAAATTAGAAACCATCTTGCAACGGAAGCTCACTATTGCATCCGCAAAATAACTAATGAAAATCGATTGCAACCAATTTATCACCATAACGTGCATCACAACAATTTTGTAATAAAATTTCTTTGCTAATTTGATTCGACTTAAACGGATCATAGAATGGTAAGCCCTTTCTAAACGAAAATGTAATAAAAAAATTATTTCAGTCATATGCAACCATTTCTGAATCTGATAATATTAAAATAGAATGTATCACCAAATAAAAGTTATATAATGTACGTGGCTCTGAAATAGTATGATGTTACAATTGAACAACAATATATTTTACATGTTAAAGTAAAATTATATTTTTGCTCAATACGAATATGTTTGGTTGATCATCCGAATCCAAATAAAATTATAATCTAGATAATTAGATACTTCATGTGAATCTACTTTCACCCATCACGTGAATTTATTCCAAAGTGTCCAATGTTCATACTCTGCAATATATAATAAAGAGGAAAATCTGATGTACGACTTCGGTCGCACCTAACAAATTTGATTGATATTATATCATGAATAAAATAATACTTGACATATATGTTATTTGTATACTCGTGGTACATCTGGTTTCCTATAAGGTGTATGACGCTTTAACTATCACAAAAAAAATTAATACTAGTCTTATCCAAACCCAAGAAAACCTTGCAACCATTTATAAGAACATCCCATGTATTTGTTGACCACACTAATCGCATGTGAAATATGAAGACGTCTGAACACCATAACATACATGATGCTGCCAACTACACTTGAGTATTAACCTTCGATATTTGTTCCAACTCAACATCATCCTTGATCGATTTTGTTTCAAACAACTTGAACTAAATGGCTAACGGGATAATAATTGTATGTTTAATCGTTGTAAAACTTTCTCAATGTAGCTTTGTTGAGACAAGTTGTAATGATCCTAAGCTTTTGTTCATGGTAATCTGTATTATTAAAATTTTGTTCGTCCTACCAAAATCCTTTATTTCCCACCGAGCACTGTGTTTCTTCTATATCTTCATAATGTGTGACATATTACAAGAAGGAAAATGACACCTTAAGTACCTACTCACCAAACATATTGTCATTTAATACCCAAAAATGGGTTTATGTTTACTTAATACTCATCTCACTAAAATAACTCTCATTCAATACCCAATTTTTTAAAATACCATAACTACCCTCAACCAACTATATAAGGATTTTTTTTAAAAAAAAAAACTTGATAATTCACCCAGTCTGATATTTTAAATTTTGAATTTCTAACCAGTCGTCTCTCTCTCTTACCCTAACGAAATACCCATTTTTCAAAGATAACCTAATTTTTGGAAAACCACTCTTCCAGTGATCAATCTGGTATCCACCAGCGTAACAACCACTGTCCATAACCTTTATCAGACCTTTATCAGAATACTCAGGTAAGTTCATAACTTTTTTCAGACCTCCGAGACTACTGTTTCTTCATCCTTCTTTCTGATACTAACATTCTGCTCTCCGATCGACTGAGATATGTTGTCCTAAGCTTGTTTCATTGTCAATTTTCAGTGAGGAAGGTAACTTCAAAGGTAAGCTTCTCAGTTATGGTGCCGAAACAACTATCTCTTTTATTCACTTTTTTCCTCATGAACTAAATTGGTAACATCACAAATTCATGTATATTAAGTTGATTTATAAGTTAAAAATAGGTTTAAACATGTCCACATTTGATTTTATGATATTTTACTGGTCTTCTACGTTTTCCAGTAGCCTGATTATAGTTTTTAAAGATGCAGAAACAAGATGCGAGATTGTAGATGAAGCGGATACGTTTTTATGAATAGTTAAACGACATTGTAATTTATGTTTTACCTGTATGACATTGTGATCTTTGTGTTAATTATATGACCGTGATTGCTAGATATGACCATAATTGCAACGGTTACATAACCTTGCGAGATATTACCATGATTGCTAGATATGACCATGGTTATACTACACCTTAAAACATGATCTTTATATATGACCATGATTGTTAGATATGACAATAATTTTAACTATTACATAACCTTGCTAGATATTACCATGACTGCTAGATATGACCATGGTTACACTACACCTTAAAACATGATCTCTATATATGACCATGATTTCTAGATATGATCATCATTGTAAATGTTGCATAACATTGCTAGATATAACCATGATTACTAGATATGGCCATGATAAATAGATATGACCATGATTGCTAGATATGACCATGCTTACACTACATCTTAAGACATGATTACTTGATATGACCATGATTACTTGATATGACCATGATTGCTAGTTATGACCATGATTGTAACTGTTGCATAACATTGCTAGATATGACCATGTAACACATTGCTAGATTAGGTGTGTTAATGATAATGATATATTCTATGTAACACATTGGTGCTTTTTGGTTGCCAATAGGAATAAATATATGAAATTGATATTTATGACCATTATTTCTATATATGACCATGCTTGTAACTTTTTCATAAAATTGCTAGATCTTACCATTGTTGTTAGAGATGACAATGATTACTAGAAATGGCCAAGTTTGTATTTGTAGCATAACATCTCTATATATGTCCAAGTTTGTATTTGTAGCATAACATTTCTAGATATGACCATGATTTCCAGATAGGATCATGATAGATATGACATTGCGATTTATATAACACTTTGCTAGATGTAGTATATTGCATAACATTTCTAGATATGTTGACAATTTGCAAGATTAGGATATGACATTCGAGATTGTAGTCTATTGCATAACATTGCTAGATATCATAATGTTACATAACTTTGCTAGATATGATAACACTTTAACGATTCAAACTTGTACGATGCAATTTAATTGTGTGTTTCATGTTTTTATGTTGATTGTTAAGTTATAAATAAGATGTATTATGTATTTAATTCACTTATTCTAGATGTTTTGGTAGTGGTTGACTGTATATAATCTGGTATCTAGTTTTCAAGATGACAGGCTGAGGATGTGATTGTCGCTGCAGAGGATGCTATTTTTTATATTTCCAAGCAGGATAAATGAGGCCACGAAAATGCGAGATTACTCTAAGTTTAGAAACAATGAACATGTGTTTTATGAGTTTACGAATATTACGTTTCCCCTGTAAATATAATATACGATTTTTGTATGTTAACATGGTTGCTTGGTATTATTAACCATGCTAGATTGGTTCAAACTTTTGTATGCAGCCGTACGATACCTTAGCCTACTAAAATTGCGATGACATATTTATGAAGTTCAATCGCAATGATTTTGAAGTAAAATGCAATCAAAATGATTCAAAACTTAACAAGTAGCATCATATACTGTAATACACGTGAATCGCATAATAATAATAATAACTTATCTACCAAAGTAAAGTACAAGTGGTTTAAACATAACATACATCAAGTAACTAATCGCATGATTAGAAGAACTTATCTAGCAAAGTACAGTACAAGTGGTTTAAACATAACACGTGAATCACATGATAAGTAGAACTTATCTAGCAAAGTACAGTACAAATGGTTTCAACATAACACAAATATCGCATGTTTTATAATACACAGAAAACGTAAATTCAAAATGGAGTGTAACAGGTCCTCCTGATTATGTCCTGCTTTTAAACAGCGGCCACACCGCAACTGGCTGGTTGTTACTTCTCCTTTAGATGGAATTCGTTTCTTCTTATGTCCTACATTGTTCAAGTTTGAGTTAGTAAGTTGTATTTCCAGCTATAAAGCAGCAATGTTTTACATAGAAAATCAAATTATTATTAATACACCCAATCTAGCAATGTGTTACATAGAAAATTACGTTATCAATCATAATGATATCTAGCAATGTTATGCAATAGACTACAATCTAGCAAACTAGCAACGACATTACAATCACAATGTCATACCCCAATATAGCAAAGTGTTATCATAACACTTCTAGCAACCATGATCATATCTAGCAACCATGCTCATATCTAGCAATGTTATACAATAATTACAATCATGGTCAAATCTAGCAATCATGGTCATATCTAACAAACTAGCAATAACACTACAATCGTCATGTCATACTCCAGTCGCAATGACAATATACCTATTGATGTGGATTAATTTCAACTAAGGGTAATTTTGTCTGAAGTTTGGAGGTATTTTAAAGGTATTTAATGTATGGTAGATTGTAGTGAGAGATTTAAGCTGCCTCATTGTATTTAATTTTCATTACCCTCATTAAATGAAAGTGGTTGGGTATTTATACCCTTAACCTTGGGCCATATGGGCTTTCGGGTCATAATCATGAATTTGGGTCGAGTTCAAAGACCCATTAGTTCTTGAGCAGGTAGGTAGTTAGCTTAGTCATGAAGTGATTAAGTTTTTAATAGATTAGTTCAACATTAATTCAGTTCGGACGGTTCAGTGGGTGGATCATCTCCGAATTGCCCCTGTCTGGTCCTCATAATCAGTGGTGATAAAATCCGGACTCATCAGTAGCCCTTTTTTTAGGTTGTGTTCGAAGGCCTTTGGCAAGACCTAAAAAATAGTCCATATGCACTCATGACTATATCCGGACAGACTTCAAATTATGTAACGACTTTATCCGCAGTGATAAAGCTCTCAAAAACTGAACGGTTTCATCAGAGATCGTGGGACACGTGTCCCGCTCTGATTCGCCACACCGACCATTTTTCTCCTAGAACGGCGCTCTCACTTGCTCTAAAACGTAACCTCTTCAATTAATGTGGGTGACATCAGCGCCGTCTTTAATCATTACATTTATCCTTTCGTATTCTCTTAGGTATCGAAGCATCTTTTGTTCCTTTACTATAAATTAGTCCACTTTCACTGTTTTACCATCTTCATTATCTCTGCTCTGTTAAATTTCTAAGTTTTCACCTCTCAAAAACCCCTTCTTTTGGTGTGAGTTTATGTTCACAGCAAGAAACGTCTTGTTTCTCCTGTCGATAAATTGGAAACACCAAGTCCAGAGCCTGACCGGGGTTCCTCTTCAACTAAGAGTACTAAATCCAGGAGGTTATTCCAGTCCAACCTCTCACCAATCGTTTCGGGCTCATCGGTCCAGGAATCAGAGCCTGTTGTTGAACCAGAGCAGGCAGTTACAAGCTTTAAGAGACCTTCCCCATTCATAGCCATGGGATCGGATGCTGATGCCTCCCCAGAGAAGCTAGTAGACCGGCGAAAAGTTCGTTTGTTGAAAGGTCAAGCCCCAAAAACTACACCTTCCAAGTCTGGGGATGAAGATAAAAATACAGGGTCAGAAGCACCCATTAAGATTCCCAAGGACAAGCTGTCCGGTCCGGGGGCAACCAGTTCAAGTCTCCGGAAAGAAACCTCCGGATCTGAGCCCCAGCCGGAGTCCAGACCACAAGAAGACAGTACTGCCCAACCTTCCGGAGTGCCTGCTGAGCTAACCACCAGTTCCTCTCACCCAAAAAAAAATGATAATCCTTCCATAATAATGGAAGAAGTGCTAGAGGACTCTATTGAAGAAGCCCATTTGGAGTCCGACGTCTCCGGGCAAATAAGTGAGGTTGATGCTGCCAAGAAAAACAAGGGCAATGAGAAGCTATGTTTAAAACAGCCGGACCTGCCGGAGTGCCTTGTTGGAAAAGTGGGACCTTGCTTCCACAAGGTAAGTGTCAAATACCTGCTAACCTTGCAGAAACTTAATTACGCTTTCATCCATAGAGCTGAACTGGGTCAGATGCGAACAAAATGGGTGATCCCAGAGAATGTCAAAGTGAGGATACCAGTGGATCCGGAGACATCGATGGATTGCAAGCTCAGTGAGATAGTCTTCTTCACTGAGCTGTTCAACTGGGGCCTAAGGTTTCCCCTAGACCCAGAGATCGTCCGATACTTTCACCTCATCAAACTCTGCCCAAGCCAATTGAGCCCCAATGCTTGGTATACCCTCATGGCCTGTATTATGGCCTCTAGGCTCTCCGGAATCCCTCTTTCAATGGAGTAGTTCGCAGCTGTGGCTAGCCTTTGCAGAAATCACGTTATCCCCTTCTATCACTTCAACATGGGTGATGATTACAAGGTAGTGGACGACCTGCTCAAGTCAGAAAGGAACTGGAAGACTCAATTTTTGTTTATTAGCGGCGCTTGGGAGAATGGGAGGAAGATTAAAGCCGGTGTCAACCCAAGCCTGCTTACCAGCAGATGGCGGAGTGATGGTAAAAACTTCATCTCATGTCTCCATCTTCACTTATAACAAATTCGTTTATCTAACTTGTCTTCTTTTGTTTTTCGTAGTACTGCCTAAGGACTTTAGTGATTACTTAAAGGCTAGGTTGACCACCTGCTCCAAGATAAATGCTTGGGCTGCTGAGAAGTGGGGAAATCGCTTCCACAATGCTTTTAGCGGAGGCAACCTAACAAAATCCTACCATTGGAATACAACTAACCGGAGGGACTTATCTTGGGAGGAATTAACCACTCCACCCCCTCTGGATGTAATCCTTAGGAGGACAGATGAAAAGGATGGGAAACTGTCTTTGCCGGGTTGAGCTAAAGCCCCAAGCAAGATGAAGGGCAAAGAGGCAAAGGCAAGCAAGGTAGGGTTGAAGCCAATCCTACCGAAATAAAGGAAGCTGCTCCAACAAACCCAGAGGGGCCAGACCAGGGACAGATTGATGCTGCTCTTCTACAAGTAGTGGAGCATGAAAGTACTAGAGAAGTGGCTGGGTCTTCAAAACCCTCAAAGGCTCCTAAGAGAGACAGGAAACGGGGAGTAGAAGGCAAGGACAGGGAGGCCAAGAAGAAGAAAACCTCCAAGGGTGATGAAGTTTCTCTCCGGCCTCAGGAGCCTCTTCCTCCTGTTGACCCTACTGACCCTACTCAAGCAGAAGAGATCCCCGGTGACTTTCAAACCGGAGGGGGTGTAGGAGGGGATATCAGTATTAATGGTGTCGACATCAGTGGGCTTGAGGGGATTGGTCTCTACTTTGAAAACCTCCCCAGAGATAATTTTGTTGGGCCCTACCTCCCCCCAAGTTCTTCGGACACCGTCATATTCAATGGTAAGTCTTTTTCTGTCTCAAGTGAAAGAGATGTCATCGCTCACTCCATATTGAGCAATGTCCAGCCAGTACTTATTTTGGAGAAGCAAGTACGAAATCAGTCAGCCATTATCAATACCCTCAATTCTGACAAAGAAAATTTTCTAGCGACCTCCTCATTTCCAATCAAAATACCGATGTATTGAAGAGGGAAAATGAGGAGTTGAAGAAAAAACAGGAGGATTGGGCCACAAAGCTGGCCACTTTGGATGAAACTATCAAATAACTCTAATCAAAGCAATCCGACTTGGAGAAAAATCTTTCTTCTTCACAAGAGAAGGTAAAGGCTAAGGACAGGGTCATTCAGACTTTAACTAACGACAAGATCTCGCTCGAGGACTCTGTGTCCAATGCTGCACAAGAAAAAGCTGATTTGCTGAGGGAGCAAGAGAAAACAATCCAGGCTAAGATTGATGCTTATACCAACAGAGTGATAGACACTCAGGAGGAAAAGTATGCCGAAGTGAAGTCGGACATGGTCTTGCTCTTTCATGAGAAATTCTCGAAGAGGACGCTGTGAGAGTTATGGAGTTTTGTAGAGTATGAAGACCAACCCTTCCACACGATGGCTGATGGTGATAAGCATAACTACTCCAGTGGCTGGGATGACACAACCGATGAAGAAGAGAGAACCGGGGAGAGTCCGGATGAGGAAGATGATGACCCCAAGAAGAAGAAACCTAGTGAGGTTGGGTCATCTAAGAAAGCTCAATTCTTGAAGTATTAACTATCTTTTTTAAAAAAAATTGTTGTTGTTTGAACCAAAGTCCTTGGATGGCCAAGGAATTTTTTGTAATCGGGTCCGGCTCCTGTCCGGATAAACTTTTTTGTTTGAAAACTTAAAGTCCTTGGGTGGACAAGGCACTTCGTATATTTTAATGGGAAATTTTACTTCGCATAAACTTGCATTGTTTCATAGTTTCTCAGCTTTGGTGGCTAATGCTTAAGCAGCCCTTAGTTGGTTTGTCTGCATTTTAAAGTGAGAGTGTTTAAATTCTCCGATGATAAATGTTTAAGTAGTCATCACTCTATCAATTCAATTCGATCTGACTTAGAAAATTTCAAGAAAAACACTAACCAAAACGCTCCGAATATTTTAAGAAGGCATCGAGTTTTATTGAAAACCCTGGACACCTTATTAAAACCTCCCCGTGCCACCAGGGTAGGAAAGAGTATGCCCCCAAATATTTACATAAACTTTTAAACAAGTAAATATTTACATAGCTTCCACTCCAAGTACAAACGAAGGTGTTCAATGTTCCAGGGGTGATTCAAAACCCCTCTATCCTTATCTTGAAGCCGGTATGTCCCAGGCTTAAGCTTTTCAGTGACCACATAGGGTCCTTCCCAAGTTGGAGCTAGCTTGCCGAACTGCTTTTCCTTAGTGTGTAGGAAGACTTTCCTCAATACTTTATCTCCTAGCTGAAAATCCCTTCGTTTAATTTTGGAAGAAAACCTGCTTCTCATCAGGCCTTGATAGTGTGTGGCTCTAAGGTGAGACTTAACTCTTCTTTCCTCCACTAAGTCAAGTTGACCTCTTACTGCCACTTCGTTAGCGTGATCGGAGAAATTATGAACTCAAAAAGAAGAAAGAGTGGCTTCTATGGGAGCTATGGCATCCATCCCATACACTAAAGCGAAAGGAGATTCTTGTGTTGCAGCCCCAGGAGTAGTTCGGTAGGCCCATAACATTTCTTGTAGATAACTTGGCCATTTTCCATCACCTCCCTCTAAATTCTTTTTAAGACCGGACAAGATGGTCCTGTTAGCCACTTTGACCTGACCATTTTCTTGTGGGTGGAAAGGAGAGGAGAAAAAATGTTGTATGCCTCTAGAGGTGCAAAAATTCTCCATTTCCTTGTTGTCGAACTGCGGCCCATTGTCTGTGGTGATCTTTTGTGGAATTCAAAATCTGCAACAAATATTAGATAAGATAAATTTTATAGCAGCTTTCGACGTTGTACCTGCCAATGGAGCTGCTTCTATCCACTTGGAGAAGTAATCAATAGTAACGATTATAGTTCTGCACCCCCGGGATGCCATAGGTAGAGGCCCTACTAAGTCCAGCCCCCAACGAGAAAAAGGTATTGGTTCAGAAATTGACTCTAAAGGGATAGCTGGGATATGAATTTCATTACCATACCTTTGGCATGGGCCACACTTTTTTACCAACTCCTTAGCATCTTGCATTATGGAGGGCCAGTAGTAGCCAGCTAACAACACTCTTCTTGTTGGAGCCCTGAACCCACAGTGGGCTGATCCTTCACCATCATGTAGTTCGGAGAGTGCTATTTAGGACTCCTCGACTCCCAGACATCGCAGGAGGGGTTTACTATAGTACTTTTTATAGATTACATCCCTTAAGACGACAAAACCACGAGCCTTGTATTTTATTTTTCTTGCCACTGCTTTCTCGGGAGGCAAGACGCCATCTGAGAGATATTGAAGGATTGGAAATCTCCAATATTGGGGTTTTTTTACTTGTATGTTCAAACTTTCTTCGTCCTTATCCGAACTAATTGGAATTGATGGGCACTCTTGCACATGTATCCAAGGGTAGGACTCAGAGTAGGCTACGGTTGCCAAAGAGTCTACTATCGTATTTTCCGTTCGGGGTATGTGCTTATAGGTGATGTTTTTGAAATTGAGTGACACTTCTTGTTGGATGAACAAGTACTTAATCAGTTGCTCTTTCTTGGCTTCGGATTGACCTTGTGCGTGATGGATAAGAAGTTGAGAATCACTCATTAACCTGACCCTTTTAGCTCCACATATGAGAGCTAATTTTAAACCAGCTATAGCAGCTTCATATTCAAACTCATTATTGGAAGCCCTTAAAGCAAAACATATAGCTTGGTACATTCTGTCACCATACGGAGAGGTTAAACAAATCCCCGCACCACATCCCATGGTACTTGATCCACCATCAGTCCGGATGACCCAGACTTTTGTGTCTTTCACACCGGTTTCTTGCTTAGTATCTCTATCTGAATGGAATTCAACTAAAAAATTAGCCACAATTTGGGATTTGACTGTTGTTCGAGGACCAAAATCAATATCGTAGTCTCCTAGCTCTACTGACCATTTGGTCATTCTACTTGAAATGTCAGCTTTTTGGATAACATTTTTCAAAGGAAAAGAAGTCTGGACGATGATGGAATGAGCCTGCAAATAGGGCCTCATTTTCCTTGCAGCAATTACCAGGTCCAATGCCAACTTCTCAAGCTTCAACTATCGTTTTTCTGCATCTATCAAGCTTTTGCTGATATAGTACACCGGACGAGGATAATTGTCCACCTCTCTTACCAATATTGCACTTATTGCACAATCAGAAACGACCAAATACACGTAAAGGGTCCTCCATCCACAGGTTTAAATAGAGTCTTGGGGGAAGAAAAATGCTTCTTAATTTCATCGAAGGCCTCATCACACTTCGGGGACCAGTTGAAGTCCTTTACACCTTTCAAAGTTTGAAAAAATGAGGCACACCTGTCCGAAGACCTTGAAATAAAATGGTTTAGTGCAGCCAGCCTCCCAGTCAACCGTTGTACCTCTTTAATATTCCTAGGAGGCTCCATTTTCAGTAAAGCATTAAGCTGGTCTGGATCAGGTTGTATCCCGTTTTCACTTATCACATACCCCAAAAAATTTCTGAACTGCACTCCAAAAACGCATTTTTCTAGGTTTAACTTTAAATTTACTTTTACCAAGTTGGCAAACGTTTCTTGGAGATCTGCCAAGTGTAGCTCTTCGTCCACACTTTTCACCATCATGTCATCGATGTAAACTTCCATGTTTCTTCCAATTTGATCAGCAAAGGCTTTGTTTACTAACCTCTGATAAGTAGCCCCGGTATTTTTTAACCCAAACGGCATTACTTTGTAACAATGGAGGCCCCAATCAGTAATAAATGTGGTATGTTCTTGGTCCTTCAGATCTACTTGAATCTGATTATACCCGGAGAAGGCATCTATAAAAGATAACAGCTTGTTTCCAGAAGTGGAGTCCACCAACTGATCAATTCGGGGGACCGGATATAAATCTTTTGGGCAAGCCCTATTAAGATCTGTGAAATCGATGCACATACGCCACTTGTCATTTTTATTTTTTACCAACACCGGATTCCTTTATGTGCCCCATTTTTGTAAGCCGGTCAACCTCTTGAACTATGACATCATCCTTCTCCTTAGAAAAGGCTCTCCTCCTTTGTACAACAGGTTCCATGTCTCTTCGGATGGATAACTGGTGTGATATAACACTTGCGGGTACTCCGGTTACATCAGCATTGCAACAAGCAAAGACATGTTGATAGTCTTTCAAGAAATCTAACATTTTACCCTTTAATTCCGAAGTCATCTTGGATCCTATCTTGACATTTTTTTCTTCAGCCAGAGAGTGAGTTTCAACTTCTTCAACCGATATTAAAATTACAGGGGTCTCTCTAGGGTCATCAATTTCACCCTCTCCCCCAGAGGGCCCCTCAAACTGTTATTCCTCATTGATCCGGACCGCCCCCAATGTTCGAGGGGCCAATGCTCTCGCATAACACTCCCTTGCTATCTTTTGGCTGCTTCGAACAACTCCTACTTGTCCTTGCACAGCATACTTTAAACACTGGTGGACTGTTGAAGCCACAGCATGCATCCTGAAAAGCCAAGATCTCCCCAGAATAGCATTATAACAGGTGGGACAATCTGCCACAACAAAAAGTATTCTAACCATCTTTTTAAAAGGGCCTTTGCCCAATAAAACCTCCTTCTCGAACACTCCGATCACATCTACTGAGCTTCTAGTGAAACCCACAATCGATCTGTTCGAACGCTGAATTACTGTTGGATTCTTCATTTTCTTGTAGGAAGTTAAAAAGAGAATATTAGCTGAACTTCCAGTATCCACCAAAATTCGTCTTATATCATTGCCTCCAATGGATGCTCCAATGACTACATCATCTTCATGTGGACCAACAATATCCCTCAGGTCATCCTCGTCAAAAACAATAAAAGGAAAAGGAATTTGGGATTGATAGGAATTCATGCCTCCTTCAAGCTGGGTAGCTAAAGTATGAACGTGCCTCTTACTTGAAGAATCAGTCGGTGCGGTCATGGTGTCCCCGCCGAATATTGTAAGTGACTCAAAAAAGTTAATAAGTCCGGACACCGTTTTTCAATGCTCCATGATAACACCCACTTTATTCTGGGTTGGATCAGGGTCCAAGTATTCTGACTCTACATCGAACCTTTCGATTATCACCATAGCCCCATCCGGAGCCGATGTGCCTGCATTGTTTGGACCAGCCCGATGAGCGCTATCAGGCCAATTTCCACCTCTTATTTTAACATACGCCCCCAACTTTCCTCTTTCAATCAAATTCTGCACTTCTTGTTTCAACGCAATACAATCCTCAGTGGTATGACCAGTATCATGGTGATACTGGCAGAAACAATTATTACGGCTCTCCCCAGGAGACTATAATCCAGCCGGCCTTCTGTAGTGTACTTCGTCTTTTGTTTTGTCATAAATGGTGGCTACGTTTTCTTTCAACTCTGCAAACCACTCTGGTTGAACCCAAGGCCCTCGCTTATTTCTAGATTGCTGACTCTGGGCTGGTGCAGCTGGCTGAGACTGAGCTTTGGCTCTGTTATGACCCTGCCCGGCATCCTTAGCCTTTTTCCCGGACTGGTTTTGGTTTGGATTTGGTGCAGCCAGAGCAGACCTCACCTGCCTGTGCACCCTAGTTTTCTTCGTTTCATCCACATTAATCTGTTTTCCGACCTGATTCAGCAAACCTCCCCATGTCATTGCCTTTTTCCTGGTTACTGAATCAGCCAAGTTTCCAGGGTTTAAGCCCTGCCTCAGAGAAGCTATTGCTACTTGTTCAAAGCAATCAGCTAATCCATTTTTGGTATTTACAAAACGACTTATGTATTCTTTTAAAGATTCGTTTGGTTCTTGGGCGCAATGGATAATCATATCTCTATTTCCCTTCACTTCCTTACTTCCAACAAACTGCCTCCGAAAGGCCACCCAAAAAGTGTTGAAATTTCTGATGCAACCCTGCGGTAAACTATTGTACACTTCAGAGCACTCCCCGTAAAAGATTGGGAGAATGCTCTACAAAGTAACTTGTCGTCATCATCAAAATTCATCATACAATTTTTAAATTGTTCCAAGTGGTTATCCGAGTCTTTACTACCATCATATTTTTCCATTTTTGTACTGTCAAACCTCTTAGGAAGGTTCCCGGACAGTATTTTGGAGGACAATGGAGATTGTCTCCAATTTCGGCCACGACTGAAAACCGTATCTTCGTTAGGAGTTGCAAAGATACCTGGTTCATCATGGAAGGAAAAAGGATCCATTAACAATCGATCTACATGTCTCCGGCCATGACTATGAGACGATCCTTTGCCCATATGCCTTTTCAACCTTCCATGTCTATCCCTTTTTCTTGAGTAATTCTTGACAAACTTTTGTTTCTTTTTAGAACGGCCTTTATCACTGCTGGATGACAAGGATTCATCGACTCCATCTTCATTCGAGGAGCTATTGGAAGATTCTGAGTCTGAATCAGAGCTCTCCACCGGTTTAGACCTGTAAACTTTTTCGAGCTAGCATGAGTCTTTTTTGCACTCACATGGGTTTTTGATGGCTCATGCTCGCTTGGATTGTAAGTATGATGAGCTACTGACACCTTAGACTTCTCTTTTGTGCCCATCTATGCCTTCTTGGCAGCCCTTAGAGCTTCTATTTTAACTTTTAACCTATCTCGTTCCTCAATCGTATATTCATCATTCTCACCCACCACTTCGGCCAAAGCTGGTGGTACTTCTTGAATGTCCGGATTCATCTGAACTGGTTTTTCCTGATGGTTTTGAATGCTAGATTCAGGAACCTTCTTCTCCCACTGTGGTCGCCAATTTGATGTGGATTAATTTCAACTGAGGGTAATTTTGTCTGCAGTTTGGAGGTATTTTAAAGGTATTTATTGTTTGGTAGATTGTAATGAGAGATTTAAGCTGCCTGGTTGTATTTAATTTTCATTACCCTCATTAAATGAAAGTGGTTGGGTATTTATACCCTTAACCTTGGGCTATATAGGCTTTCAGGTCATAATCATGAATTCGGGTCGAGTTCAAAGACCCATTAGTTCTTGAGCAGGAAGGTAGTTAGCTTAGTCATGAAGTGATTAAGTTTTTAATACATTAGTTCAACATTAATTCAGTTCGGATGGTGCAGTGGGTGGATCCTCTCCGAATTGCCCCTGTCCGGTCCTCATAATCAGTGGTGATAAAGTCCGGACTCATCACCTATGAATCAAGTATCTAGCATGGTTATATTGAACCATAAATCGCAATGTCATATCTAGCATGGTCCTATCTAGCAATCATGGTTATATCTAAAAATGTTATGCAACATTTACAAACATAGTCATATCTAGCAATCATTGTCATTCCTAACAACCATTTTCATATCTAGCAATGTTATGAAAAACTTACAAGCGTGGTTATATCTAGAAATCATGGTCATAAATCGTAATATCATATACTTATTCCTATTGGCAACCACAAAGCACCAATGTGTTACATAGAACATCTCATTATCATTAACACACCTAATCTAGCAATGTGTTACATGGTCATATCTAACAATGATAGTCTAATTGGTCTAATCTAGCAATGTTTTAAAACTGATCTAATATTTACTCATAATCTAGCATGACAAAACCAATCTAGCATTATCATGTATGGTCTAGTCTAGCAATTTTTTACAACTAATCTAGCATTTACTCACAATCTAGCATGACAAAACCAATCTAACATTGCCATCTATGGTCTTATCAAGCAATTGTTTAAAACTAATGTAGCATCCTCTACCTAGTCTAGCATCATCTACCTACAACTCTAAAACTAATCTGGTATCCTCTACCTACAGAAATAAAACTAACAACCACGAAACAAGTATCATCATTCAAATCAAACTAACAGCCATAAACCAACCTTTACTTACGGTTTCGATACCCACTCAAGAATTCTCTAACCAGACTTACAAAACATCGACATTGAACCAATACTAAGCAAGCATAAATAATATTGACAAAAAAAGTACAACCATCAACACCCAGATATTAAAAAAAACCCATAAATTAAGTTCATAGCAAGCCCATAAAATGTACTAGATGAAATAAAAAAAACGAAAAATACAAACTGTACTCCGGCAACGTAAACACTTTACCGCTGCTTCTCTGAACAGTTAGTAACTCGGCCTCTGACAAAAAATATATTCTTCGGCGACGAAATTAGCGTCAATTACCGTAATCGGTGGTGACCCGACTAACGAACGATCGTCGGCGGTTATAGGGCCGGTAAATAAGAGTTTATGTCAGATGTGTGTTTACAGGTCTGTAGCATTGGGTTTTGTGTGTCTCTCTTCAAAAATAGGAGTATGAAATTTGTGAGAGAAAAGGAACCGCATATGAAACTAAGTTTGCATGCGATTTTGGTGGTCTCGTCTCTCTTATTTATCTTCTTAATGTTATACTATAAGGTTGTTGTGTTAGATCGGGCTCATCATCATTACTATCATCTGATGCTGATGTTTCTCCTTCTGATCATGGATCCACCTTAGAACTATTCAAATTATTGGACCTACTAATAACTTATTATACTTCAATTTCCACCTTTTTACTCAGAATTGATCTTGATTCGACCATTTCTCTTACGTCTTTTTTACTGTCTAGTGAAGCATACTCATTGATAGTCACGTCATTACTAATTAAAAAAAATTGGAGACTTTGGCATGGTACACAATAACCTATATCTCTTTACTCTAGTAGTATACCCTAAAAATATGCATCTTTTTAGCCTCACATCAAGTTTACTATCTCTCACACGAGAATACGTAAGACAACCGAACACCCTTAATTATTCGTAATCAGCCGATGATCGAGACCGAATCTCAAAATGATTCTTACAATCATTAGTCATTAATGGAGATTGATTCTCCAAGTAGCATGTCGTATTAATAGCTTAGGCTTAAGAATATTTTCCCATATTGGAATAAGATATCATGCTTCATGCCTTGTCAGAAAATTTTATGTTCATTTGTTGTACGACGCCATTATATTATGATTATCTAGAACAGGTGTGATGACACGCTATTCCCTCAACATCATAGAACTCGTTGAACTCACAACTGCATAATTCTAACTCATTATTCATCCTAAGGCGCTTGATCTTACTTTTTATTTTCTTCTCGATAATATTCTTCCATTTAACAAAGTTTGAATATGACTTATCTTTGATATTCAAAATATTAACCAACACCATCCTTGAATAATCATCAATCACACTTATGTAGTATCCAACTTCATTCTTCAATGGAATTATGTTTGGCCCCAAAAAGGTCTAAGTGAATGTAATCCACTATCCATTTAGTTTTTCTTACACCAACTTTCTGAATATCACTCTAGTTTTTTTTACCAAACACAAACTGTGAAAAAAATCTCAATGATTACACTTTTTAACATTTGAACAAATATATCTTTCGCAAAATAGCCAATCTTATTTCACTTATGTGATTGATGCACTAATATCACAACTTATTATGATCCTATAAAATTTAGTTATTACTCTCTAACGATGCTACTGTATCATAGCCCACAAAGACACACCTTGGAGAATATAAAGTTTCTCTTAGAAACTACTTTTCATACACACGATTGAGCATTTTGTCATATTAATTACGCCATCATATGGATTATACTCAAAACCCTAAGATTGTAGCGTCCTAATAGATACCAAGTTCTTCTTTAACCTAAGAACATGCCAACACGCCATGATTCTAGATACATCATCAAACATTTTGATCCTAATATTACTGATCATACCAACATGCAATGAATTATTGTTCCCAAAATAACAGGTTCTTGTATTGGTTTATGATTATTGAACCATTTCTTAAACTGACACATGTGTGCTATGTAGCACCAACATTGAGTCCCTAAGATTTTTACTCACGGGGTGAACTCACAGACAACACATCTCATGTACCACTGTTGTCATAATAATTAGAATCGTTAACACCTTCTAGCAGGTTCGCAATATTATCCTTTTGATCTTTAATTTTAGACAATCTCTCATGTAATGACCATTTTCACCGTATTTATAACAGTTTGAGTGCTTCATTCTTGACTTGGATTGCCTCTAATTTATATTTTAAAGAACTCACCTTGTTGCTACATCTTCCCATAGTCATAATAGCTTTTTTCGCTTGATTGTCTTGTTGCAGTTGTCTCAACTTCTTTGATTTCAATGCCCCTAGGATATCCGCCATAGTAAGTTTGTCTTTATCATACATCATGGTATCCATAAAATTCTCATGAAAAATTGGTAATTGTAGCAAAAAAAATAAGGCTTGATCCTCATCATCTATTATGATATCAATATTCTCCATATCCATAATAATTGACTTAAAATTCATAAGACGTTCAGTTATGAACCTACCTTCTTTCAACATGAAAGCATACAAACATGTCTTCAAGTATAAGTAGTGCGCAACTGATTTCTCTTAATAAAGTTCTCATAGCTTTTTCCATGAGCATCAACAGTATTCTCATCGCTAATCTCGCGAAGAATATTTTCCTTTACACTATTTATAATCCTACATAAATTCATTTTTTGAAGATTTTTTTTCTTTTCTTCTTACATCTATGTCGTTAACTTATTATACATAGTCTTTCATAACCTTTGCACTACTAAAGAAGATTTCAACTTGATATTCCACGTCGTAAAACTGTATCCTCCGTGAAATGTTTCAATTTTGTACTTTGTTGATGTAGACGTCTGTGTTAACCTTCAATTGCAACAACCTATGCTCTGATACCAATTTGTTATGAATCAAGATGTAATATTTTCAGAAATGCATCATACATAAAAAAATAAAGAATATGGAAAGAAAAGAACACATGATTTAACGTTGTTCAACAATAATGCCTATGTCCATGGACGCCGCTAAAGAAAAATATTTAACTATGATATTGTCTTTTTTATATAACCCTAGGATTCTATTTATTGGGAAATAAATAAACAACATATAATGAGTTTTTAGATAGTAGGGCTAATAAGGCCAAACTATTAACAACAAACAATTATGTTGTTGAGAACGTACACTTTGAGCACAAGGTACACTATGAAGTATTAATTAACCAATCATTCAATCTTCATGACTATTCGACTCATTCTAACAATAACAATGGTTAGCAACATGTTAGGTCCGTTGCAAATTCGTGGTAATTATCGATCTCAAAACCTTTTTAGGTCAAAAACAGTGTCGTTACAAATTCGTTATAGATCCTTTTATAATTATAATTGATTTTACAACAGAGTTATTGACGGATTGTGAAAGACTATCCATCCGTTAATAACATAAATTTATATTTTAACACGATTGAATGTTTGTTTGCCAAAAAAATAACATTTAAAAAATATGTATTATAAAGGTTTGGATTTTGAAATTGAACAAATGGTTAAAAAATAATAAAAATGTTTTTATAGATTTTGTTTTTAAAAAAGAAATGATCCTTTTTCGAATGAGAATTTTAAGAAAATGTAATTTTTTTTAAAAGGTGGATCTGTGACAAAAATGATGTGAACTATAATCTAATAAAAATAACAACATAATTGTTTTAAAAATTAAAATATAATTAGAATTGCTGGCATTAACGATACAACAGAGCCTTATATCAAATGGATAGTTGTTTTGAGAATATTGATTTTTGGGTGGACAATTGGTTTAGACGATCTCCTCTTATCAAGCTAGATGATAAATGAGACAACAATTGGTATAGTATTGATAAAGTCTTTAATTTCTGAGAAAAAAATAGGTGGAACAAAGAAAAAGTATCTAGAATTATATCTTCTAAAGACTTGGATGTTATGGATAAGATAACTCTAAATGACCAACAAGAGGACTCCATGAGATGGATTCCTTGTAACGATGATATTTACAATACCAAAGAAACTTGAAACATGATCAGGAACCAACATAATAAATCTAAGATCTATGGTAAGTTGTTGTATCATATATCCACCAGGAAGTTCTCTTTCCTCATATGGAGATTAATCAACAACTATCTCCCTATATATAATATATTACAGAAGAGACACATAATCTTGGCCTCCAAATGCCAATTTTGTGATACCATCGAATCCGTCAAGTACTTATTTGTAGAATGTAACTACTCCTGGACTATTTGGTCTTATTTCTTTAATATCCTCAAGATGAACATTAGCAGACACCTGACCATTCCTTATATTCTCAGATGCTGGTTCTTGAATTATGGTAAGGAAATCTATATTAACTCTATTCTACCTCCAATAATTTGTTGGCTTATTCGGCAGGCTAGTAATAAATCTAAGGTCAAAGGTCTCATTGTCTCTACTACAACAACAATCAGCTACATCAAGCAAATTCTATTTGGTTTAGATGAGGCCTCTCTCCTGAAAAATAAATAATGGTCCAACAATAATAATGCATCTATTGATCTGAGTTGTTTTAATCACATCAAATGAAACACAAAACCTTCCTATCATACTTGGGTTTCTCCAACCTGCAACAGAATCAAGCTTAACACTGATGGCTCTTCGCTTAAGAATGGAGAAGCTAGTGAAGGCATCCTCGTCAGAGGTTCTAATGGGCAAATCATCATTGGTCTTGGAAACACTTATGGAAAGTTCTCTCCTATAATAGCTTAAGCCCATGCTCTCCCAGATGGCCTCCTAATCTGCAAGAACAAAAGATTTGTTAATGTTGACATTGAATCTAATTCTCAAATCCTTGTCAATCTTGTCTCAATAGGTGAATATCCTAGGCCTCTCTATACCATTCTGAAAAATTACAGAGAGATTATCAGCTCTTCAATGGTGATTAAACACATTCGTCGTGTCCAAAACAAAGTTGTCGGCTGGCTAGCTAAATGGACATCTAAATACAAAATAAAATCGTATTTAATTCTTTCCATTCTCCAAACCATCTCAAAACTATTACTTTCATCGAAAGTATTGACATTGGTTACATTAGAAACAATTTCTAATATTTCATACTAATGCTCTTTTCTTAGAAATTGTTGTTGTTGCAGAACTCTCTAACAAGCATATGCCTAGATTTGTATCTAATGTTTGGCAGGTATGTCGTGGATGAACTTAGTATTTCAAAACGTCTAATTAATGGTCTTGTAATCTGTTTTAGAACTCGCTGACAAGCTTCTTTTTTGTGGCTTCCTGGTTCTCTTGCTTGAAGAGTATTTTTTCGAGCGTATGGTATTCATTGATCGCTCATTCTCCTTTGTCTAATTTGTTAGCTTGGAACTTTGAGTTCTTCTCTCAAGACAACCTGTTTCTTTCAAAATTCATTTCTTTAACTCTTCCCTAGTTGATTCATTCTCAAATGTTGTCTCCCTTGTGTTCAAGATCTACTTAAACCTCTCAAAATGTTCTTCATTTCACTTCTTCCATCTTAAAAACCTCACCTCTAACCGTCTTTTCTTTTCTGCTCTGGACTTTATCCCTTTGGTTGTTGTAGAAGTATTTTCTCCATTGCTTATAGATGTCGAGCCCTAATCACAATTGAGACGAAGTTTGATGTTTTGTATGAATCGAGTTATATTTTAGCACTCTATGTTTTGTGCTAGTGCCTTTGTATTCCTTTGAAACTGTAATCTCTTATCATTTCAATAATAGTTTTTTTTATTAAAAGAATTATGGATAGGCTATGAAAGTTTATGACTTTGTAATAATTTGTTTCAAATGACCGTCTTCGATAAAATTTTAAAACAATTCGCCTATGGATCTTCATATATTTTTTATCTTTTCTTGCGATGCTACTGCAGAAAAATTGGTTTTTAAGATTTTTTTAATTCGAAGCAAAGAAATTTCATTATGGTTTGGCTAAATTAGGGCCCTTTTCGATAAACAACCCTAATTTTAACCATTCCCACACGAATTTTAAGTAGCCCCATTATTTTACCTAAAATACCCTCTCAACTTTCACTAAGCCCTAACCCTAAAAACTAACCATCCCCAAAACCAAAACACAATTCAGTCCCATCTTTCTTCTCTTCTTCTTCAAACCTCCAAAACACCAAACTCAAATTAGCTCCAACTTCAACTCATCTTCTCGTTCCACAACAACTCCACTAGATTCACACTCAGTCAAGAACAAGAATGAGAAAAAGAAAAGTTAACATCTCTAAATTTTGTTTTTGTTGATTTTTTCTTTTTGTAGATTTGTGCTAGTTTATAGTGAAATACATGTTTATATTGGTGTTTATAGTAGTATAGTATTGTTAGGAATGTTTTGTTGTGGCTGATTCGGTGTTTTCGAGGTAGATTTAGGAATCAGTTTGAGATCCTTCAATGGTGGAAAATTTCTGGTTCGTGGTTACCCGCCGGGTGAAAAGTAGTCCCACCAGCGGGGAATATATTTTTTTCCAGGTTTCGTTTTTACCCCGCCGGATGAAAAGTAGTCCAGCCGGCGGGGAATAAGTTTTTTTTACAGGTGTATTTGTTATCCCGCCGGGTGAAAAGTAGTCCCACCGGGGGAATGTATTTTTTTGTAGGTTTCGTGAAAAGTAGTCTCACTTTTTGACTTTATCCTTCAATGATTCGGTTTTAAAAAAAATTGTTGGGTTTCAGAGGTTTGGAGTTTTCTTGTAACTTTTGGAATTTTTGCGTTTTTGGAGTTTTTGATTTTGTTAAGTACAAGAGGGTTGTAGGAGAAGTAATTTTGTGTTAACTATACCCACAATTCACTAGAAGACAAAATTAAAGATTCTTGGTCAAAAGGCAAACCTGTCTTTGACTATTTATTAAAAAAGATTCTCTACTATTTGGGAATGGTTAACAAAATTTGGACCCTAATTTAGCCATACCCATTTCATTATCCTCAATACATTTGGAGCAGCACAACAAACACACCAAAGCTATTAGGATAACAAGATGTTCAATCCTGCATTAGAGGACGCAGCTTTTGTAATTATAGGTCGAGTAGGCTGGAATTATTGATATAGAGCAAGGCATTGGTTTTTCGATGAGATCAAATGCTAACATTTGAATTATAAAACCATTGCTAAATTTACCCTTACATTCCAATTTTAATTTGGTGATCAGTTTGTAATAAAATAAGAAGTTATAGAATAATTAGATTGAAAACATCTTGGATAATTAATCTTCTCTTTCATTCAACTAATCTAGGAAGGAGAAAACACTTCAAAACTTGAAAATATTTTTCAGGATCTAATATCCATAGAACAATACACATTTCACAACTAAGTTCAGCAGTAACTCTCCGTCCCTAACTTTTGAGTAATGACCGAGCTTTATTTTCTCCAAGTAACTCTTTGCAGTGCTTGTTGGATCATTCCTACTGATACAGTTTTCAATCCCTTGTACTGCATCACAGCATAAACATATACTCGTCTCAGTAATAATCGGCAGAAAAGGACTTGGTAATCAAGTAAAATTCCTTAATACTTGGTATACAAGTTTTGAAAGCAATATCATTGAACAACATGGTATGAACTAAATTTCTACATTGTACGAGAAAAGAAGTTGTTACCTGGGAATTGATTGTCAATGTAAATATTCCATCAACACTAGACGATTGAATAGAGTGAGAATCCAAATCAAGCTGGGTCATTTCATCCATTATCTCAAGCAAAATGCCTTCTCTCCAGCAACACTTGAGCTCAATTTCCACCTTCTTGCCACTCATACTTATGCTTAGGTTATTGTTTGAACCATCTTTTTGTAAAACATACTCTGCCTCGTGCTCTGCTGCTTCATCAACCTCACAGGCTTTCGCTTTGTTTGATAGTAACTTCTTTCTGTAGTCGCTACCAGATGTTCTTTCTTCTGCCGTTTCGTGTTGTTTTCTCTTCTTGTTCCTTGCCTCTGCGTCGAGCAACTCTCTACAAGATTCTAGTTCTTCGACCTTCTTCTCTAGCTCTTGCAAGTAGTCGATTGTGTCATCCAGAATCGATACTTTGTCAGCCTGCTCAACAGTTCAATACAATATTATTGTCGTGTTTCGGCTATAATTGCCTCTAATTGACTAACTCGTTTTGTATAACACTGTTCAAGTATTCATGCGATCTTGAGGTTGATAAAAAGGTATTGTCCGACCAATTAATGATAATAAATAAATTGTTTCGACTATACATAAGAAACAAAGTTGTAGATTTACCTTATTGATTGACGGTATAATGGTCCTTAAAATCATGAACCTTTCATTAAGTTTTTCCCTCCGTTTTCTCTCTGACAGCATGTGGCTCGTATCAGAATCTGGTCTACTTATGCCAATCTCCTCCTCACTGCAATCCTCATGCATGCGAGGAACTTGAAACAAAATCTTCTTGAGAAACCTTTGGTGGATCAAGCTTCTCGGTTTCTGAAAAATGAATGGCCCCGCTTTCTTCCAACTGACGAAACTAGATTCCTTATTAGTATTTGCTAAGCGAGGATCCAAATCGAACTGATGCGAGGTCTTAAACAGAGTGGAAAGAACACTTTGGTAGTGCAGGTCATTTCCCATGAGATCTAACGACGGTGCTTTTATTTGGTCTTTATCTTGAAGAGATTGGTTATTTTCAAGATCACCCTTTTGAAAAGGAACAACTTTTGTGGGTTCGATGAGTGTTTGAGATATACAATCACTAGAATGGATACAGTTACTGAATTCTTCGTCGATAAATTGCCAGCTTTGTAGTTGCGAAGCTCCACCAACATTTAGTCTATCGAGCATAAAGGAATCAGTTGCGTTTGAACTTTTATCAGGCGAACCCATTCGTAAATCTTCATCAGGAATTAACTTCTCATCAAGAACATGAGGCTCCAGCATGTTGTGACCAAAACCTTTGTCGTTTTTGTTTTCGACCTCCACAACATCAGGTTTATACATTATCGTAGGATATGGAGCATCCAAAAATGTAGTTTTTACGTGTTGAATCAGGCTTGGATCATCCAAAACCTTCAATAAACAAAACATAAACAACGAGATCTAGATTATTTACTGGCATCCAAAAATTCTACATTTTACGTTCTTCAATCAAGTTTAAAAAGGAACATCTTTTTTCTAATAGTGAATTAACTTGGACTGCAAAATTACCAGGTCTGTTACTCCCATCTCAATAACACCTCCACGAAACGGAAAGCAGACTATAGTCTGAAATAGACATACAAAAACATTACTTCATGTGCAGATGTCTCTTTATCAATGCTTGGTATTAAGGAAAGCTATAGATATAAATTGAGTTCAGTACCTGAATTCCCGCACTCTGATAAATCGTGTGCCGCAAGGTTAAGTCATAGAACAAGAACCATGAGAAAAACAGAACATTATGTTTAGTTGTTTATCCGGATTTGAAAAAAGCCTACGTACAATAAAAAATTCTTAGAGCTGACCATGGTCTAACGTGGTCACATGGTGCGCCCATGGTTTAAAAATCTTTTGTTTGATTACAATTAATTAACGTACTACTATAGAACTTAGCATTTCATATACTATCGATGACTACCCTTGATTATTTATCAAACTGTGATTTTAATCTTGGGCACATATTAGTATAGAAGAGTCACATACATCGTACAATATAGAAAGAAAAATTTTACCTTGGCTAGCAATGACCGGCTAAACACTTTACTATCTGCATTTTGAGCATGGCAAAGCCATATCGGTCGACCACTTGCCAACGTTCGTCCAGGCAACCTGAAAATATCAGTACAAAACAAAAAGGGGGCCATATTAATCAACCAAAACAAAAGGAAAACAGTAAGGTACTGTTTTGCACCATTGTTTGTGCTTTCTTGTTTATCAACTATGAAGTCTATGATTGGTCTCAAGTTCGTACGGTTCTAAGATGATCTTGTTCATATATTTGCAAATTATAGATATAAAATAAAAAATATATTAAAAATTTTAATATCTTTTCATAGGTGATAATTAAATTATTGTACATTGAAAGCCAAATTTCTGTGTAAAATAGGAAACTATGAACATTCCAAAAATGATATTTTTAGACTATGATTATGGTGTTTTATTTGTTATAAAATAAATCTGAAATGGTTTAGTTGAGACTGAGATACACTACCTAATACTTTTATCTCCTAACTGGATTTCCAACTAAAGTGAACAAATCAATATAAAATTTTAAAAAAGCTGGATATTAGGTGAGAGTTGGTTCACAAAACAATCTGAGATAAACCAAACATGCTCTTAAAAGTTGATACCGATATTGAATAAATCAATCGGCGAAGTTTTGATATAGACGAAAGCTTACCCTTGAACCGTGTTAAAGACGAATGACATGCAAACCAAGTAATACCACTCGGTATCAGCGAGATCTTCAGGCGATAAAGAAGCAGAAGGTCTTCTAGTTGTTGAACAACTACTCTCTGTGTCTGAAAGAGACTCGTAAAGCTCACGAAGTTGCTCACTCCTCTGTAGACCTAATTCGTCGGCATTGAGTTCTACTGCTTGAATTGTTTTCCTTGTCTTTATATCTCCGTTGTAGTATCCATCACCCCACTCTAACACCCTAAACAATTCAAGTTCATAGCATGTAACAAAACCAAGACTAGTCATGCTCAAGTTAATTCTAATGAATCTGTACATGTACTTTCTTGAACTTAGATCATACAATAATTAACAATTTGAAAGTTCATCAAAATTAATCTTTTTAAAACAGAATAACTTAATTACAAAATTCCATAAACTTCATGTTAGTTATAATAAAAATAAAATAGGAAGAACACTTTTATATACTTAACCCAACAATTTACTACCATGTTTAGCATAAAAATATATTTAAAGGACAAGTCATTCATGTTTTAATTCTCAAACACTTCTTGATACTTAGGATGTTACATTCTTTCAGCTACATGTTAGTAAGTCATATAAAATTTATAATATATGTGTATATATATATATAGCACAGCAAAATTTAAATTCTACTTTACATTTTTCAAAACAAAGTTTCTGTTTTCATGTCAGTTTCCATTGCAGAGATTCCACATTGTAGTCTTAGAATCTGATACTAATTCCCATGTAAGTCCAAATATATTGTATATAAATTGTGAACAAAAAAATCAAAATGTCTAATAATGGTGCATATACTACAAACAAAAAAAGTAATATTTATAACAAAATCTAGATTATTGAAGGAAAAAGATAAAAAGAGAGAAAAATTTGATACTTTATTTGTTTCACTCTCATTGACTAATTTTAGAAACATAACTAAGAAAACTTTTTTGTTGGGTTTCTTCAAATTTTCCAATTTTACCAAATATGAACTTAAATCATCAAAGAACTTAAAAGAGAGATAGAGATAGAGAGAAATGGATACCCTGGTTGAGTAGGAGAAATAGACCAGAAAATTGCATAGCTCCATTGGATGCTCCTAATAGCAAGAGCAAGTTGTTTCTTCAGATTCTCAGGAACTCTTTCTTCACTATCCATTTCTTCACCAAATATTTTTCATATCTTCTATTTAATACTACTATTCTAAATCCACCAAGATCTCCCCTCTTACAACTTTTCCCAAAAAAACATGTTTTTTTATCTCATATCATGAAGCAATAATTGTGTCTTAAAGACTCTTCTTCTTACTATAACTTCACCACAAACACACCTAACTCTCAAATCTATTATGGGTTTGCTAGAAAAGGCTAGACAACACTAATGAGACCTCAAGATGGGTTTTTGCTTTTGTAGGCATGGCTTGAATATTGGTCACCAACTAGAGACAGAGAGAGACACCGATTATAAATTAATCAGATGTTGTCAATTCTAATTGATACACTACTTTACAACAAAAGATCTCTTTTTTTCATAGTATGAATGCTAAAAACTCTTCAGACCAGTAATTGATTACCTAGTTTTACACAAACTGTGGTTTTTAAAAAAAGTCAAGTACAAAAAGAAGACTAATTTTCCCTTTTGTTTCAAATTTTTTATTCTATTCTTGAAATTGTGACCGAAGAATCATAAGGTCTTTTACCAGAAGAGAGAGAAATATAATTTTAAAAAATTGCTTTAAATGATGGTGGGAACCAAAACACAGAGAAGTTATGCCTTTTAACAGTAAACAATTGTGTATGTATATGATAAGAAGCTCTTAATTGTAGAAAGAAGAAACAACTCATCAAGAAGCAGGACTGTCTAATTTAAAGAAATGGGGTCTCCACATTTAAAACTTTTGGTCCTACTGAAAACAGAGGAAAAAAAAAAGGAAGAAGTAGCTAGAGGGATTAAAGAACCATGTGGCTTGCTATTGTACAACAAAGAGAAGTTATAAAAAATATATAACTCAATAAGAAGTAGAGCCCAAATGATTTTATATTCAATTATAGAAACGTTATTATTATATGCATGTAGTACAAAAGATTCTCATGACTCATGACTCATGAGGCATTTGCATTTGTTTTTTAAACATAGCTTGGCCAATTCTATGTTACCATGATAGACTTTTACAACTTATGGATCTTGGTTTGCGTTGTATAAAGGTTGAAACTTTGGATTTTAAAAGCAAAAATCTTTCATCATGTTTTTCTTTAAGAAAAAAAGACTTTTGTTCATTGATGAATTTTGTTACCAGATGTGTAACAAAACAAATTAACCATAATTATAACATCAAAAAGGTTAGGTGTGTGAATTAGTTTATGTGCTATATAAACTTTTGTCAACCAGTACGGAAGTAGCCAGCAAGTCTATAGCTATATAATTAGAGAATTGCTAAAAGAAAAGGCCAAAGTCGGTTTTTTCTGTTTTTCAATATTTACAAAATTGCTATGAGGCAAAAAATCCAAAAAATCTTTAGAAATTCATTTAATTACTTTTTATGTCATTATTTACTTCATAAAGTTGCAAAACAGAAAATCTACCATAACCTAACATTTTACTTCCTAAAACTCACTAAAATCATAAAAACTCAAAACTTAAACTAACCAAAACTTTTTTTTTCAACTTTGTAAAACTTAATAAAATGTTAACAAAACTTGTCGAAATGGTAACAAAACTTGTTTTTCTACAAACCAGCATGAACATTGACCCTTGTATCTTTTTGTTTTTCGGAAAAAATAATTTTAAAAAGAAAATCAAAAAATGTCAGTTTCCGCCAGACGATGGCGTCTAGGTGGTGTTCGTCGTCATCATCCTGTCGAAGAAGATGGTACTTTCCGCCGGGCAAATGGCGTACACGATGGTTCTGACGCCATTGCACGGCGGACACAGAGGTCTGTACGCCTGCATGGCGTACAGACCCCTGTTTCCGCCATGCAATGGCGTCACCGCTATCGTGTGCGCCATTGCATTGGCGGGCAGACCTGTATCAGATCTGTATCGCTTTTTTTCCAATTTTTTAACATTTATCTTTTAATTTTGTCTATTTTTGTAATTTTTTTAGTAGGTTATCATTTACTAAAGACTTATACTAACTAAAAACAATATAAATTTAAAGTAAAACAAAATACTCATTATGGTTTAAGAAACCTTTCGAAAACTAAGATCTAAATATGTTTTTTTTTTCAAATGAGTCATTGAAGTGTTAGGATATATGATTAAGTGGTTTTGAAGGCAATGGGTAACATTTTAATTGATAATGATAGTATTAACTTCTTTAGTTTTAGTTTTAGTTCTTTATGTTTAGAGAGAGAAAGTAGAGAGAAGGTAGAGAAATTGTATTTTTTTTGGAAAGTATGGTAACATCACGGAGTAACTTCTTCTATTTATACGATTTCGTGAAGGACAAAATCGTCAAAAAAAATAATTTCACAGAGTAATTTTAAAATTCAAAACAAGCGACTTCACGGAGTAAAAATGGCTTTTTTTAGCAATTCACATATAATTATCCTAGACCAAAAACTAAACGGGTCTTAGTATTAGACTAGGTATTGGATTTCGACATTTTAAGTATTCAAACCGCCCGTCGTTAAATCAAAGACGTGACAACTAGTTTAAACAGTTATTTTAGTGTTTGTTTAGTAATTCGTAAATATTTATGGATTTATTTAAAATTTCCCACCAAGTCAACACATATGTGAGTATGTCATATTTTATTGTTTTATGGATATTTGTGTAATTTTGGATTAGGGTTTCGAGAGCTAAAAACCCTGTCAAGTCATTGGTGTTTGACAACTGTTGCATTCGTGCGACTGAGTTTCTTTTGTTCCAAAACGAGTTATTGTTGTTTCAAATAGTTGCATTTTTACCATTGACGCGTGCAAATTAACAGGAAGCTGATGTACCATGTTTGTTTTATATACGGTCACCCATTTAATCCCTCCAAAAACACCACTGGTTACTAGTTTAACCTTTTTACTTCAACCTTTTAGTTTTTTTACTCTAATGTTTCACTCAAATAGATTTAATCTCTTTACATTTTACCTAAACTCTTTGGTTTACCCACCGTCACCCAACCTTTTAACTATTTATCTGTTTTAGAGCATAAGGTCGCTATATTTCATTAGTAAATCCATTGTTGTATTTCGGGAATAAAAGTGTAATTATATATTAATCAAATGTTACAACTGAATAAACTAAATAAATTTATATTGATAAATCTTTTTATATATATAATTATGAGTTCATGATCATAACAAATAATACAAAAAATAAAACAATATAAAATTTATATTAAACAATCATCTATTAATTAAGTTTGGTGTTTTTAATTCACTCCCAAATCATATATGATGTGGTTTATTTTTGTTTGAGGGTAAGTTTGTAATTTTGATCTAGTGTTTTGTGGAATTTTGAGAGTAATTAATGTTTGGGTAGAATGTAGAGGGAGAATTGAGCTGCCTCGTTGTATTTAATTTTCGTTACCCTCATTTAATATAGGTGGTTGGGTATTTATACCCTTATCTTTGGACAATATGGGCTTTCTGGTTGTGTTTCATGAATTTGGGTCGAGTTTAAAGACCCATTAGTTTAAGTAAGTAAATAGGCACCTTAGTCAAAAAGTGATTAGGTTTTAAGTACTTTAGTTCTGTACGGATAACTCAGTGAATGAAAGTTGTCCGAACTACCCATGTCTGGTGAAATGGACATTTTCCGAATTAACCATGTCCGGTTCAAATAAGGTGTGGTGACAGAATCCGGACTCATCAGTAGACCCTTTTTTAGGTGGTGTTCAATGGCCTTTGGCAAGACCTAAAAAATAGTCTGCAGCTGGTCACAGTCATATCCGGACAGGTCCTTCGAAATTTTTTATAGATTTATCCGAACTGAAAAAGTTCTTGAAAACTAAATGGTTTCTTGCCATAATTCATGGGACACGTGTTTTTCTTTGGTTCGCCATATCAGCCGTTTTTTCACATAGAATGGCGCTCCCACCTTATTCAAAAAGTAACCTCTTCATTTAATGAAGATGACATCAGCGCCGTCTTTAATCATTGCAACCCTTTCAAATTCTCCTAGGTATCAAAGCATTTTTTGCACATTTACTATAAATTAGTCACTCATTTACTGTTTTATCATCCTCTTTAATCTTACTTTGCTTAAACTTCAAAGTTTTATCTCAAAAACAAAAACCTTCTTTCGGTGTGAGTTTATGTTCACAGCTAGGAACGCTTTAATCAAAGGTGGGTGGCTTAATTTATCGGAGTTAGAAAATGCCCAAAAGGTTGAACGAGAAAGGCGCATTGTTGTCGGCCTCCCCGTCTCTCCTGTTGACAAACCAGTAATACCAAGCACAGAGCCTGATCAGGGCTCTTCTTCAACTAGAAGCGTTAAACCTAGGAAGTTGTTCCAAACCAGACTCTCACCAATTGTTTCAGGCTCGTCGGTTCAGGAATCAGAGCCCACTGTTGAACCAGGGCAAGTTGTCACTAGTTTTAAGAAGCCTTCTCCTTTCATAGCCATGGGATCAGATGCTTATGCCTCTCCATAGAAATTAGTCGATCGGAGAAGAGGTCGTCTGGTAAAAGGGCAGGCTTCAAAAGGTACACCTTCTAAATCAGGGGTCAAAGACAGCAACACGGGGTCAGAGGCACCCATAAAAGTTCCTAAGGACAAGCTGTCCGGACCGGAGGCATCTAGATCAAGCCTCCGAAAAGAAACCACTGCATCCGAGCCCCAGCCAGAGGTCAGAGTTCAAGAAACGTTGAAGCCCAACAGTCTGGAGGTCAGACTGAGCCAACTTCTAACTCCCCTTACCCACAAACAACTGAAAACCCCTCCCTGGTTCTGGAAGAAGTAATGGAGGATTCCGTTGAAGAGGCTCCCTTTGAGTCCGAAGTCTCCGGGCAGACGAGTGAGGCCATTGCTGCCAAGAAGGACAAAGGCAAAGAGAAACTATTCTTAAGGCCTCCCGACTTACCGGAGGTCCTTGTCGGAAAAGTGGGACCTTGTTTTCACAAGGTAAATGTTAAGTATTTGATAGTTTTGCAAAAAATTAATTATGCCTTCATCCACAAAGCTGAACTAGGTCGGATGCGAACAAAGTGGGGGATTCCGGAGAATGTAAAAATAAGGATCCCAATAGACCACGAAACACCAATGGACTGCAAGCTTAGTGAAATAGTTATTTTCACTGAACTTTTTAACTGGGGACTAAGGTTTCCCTTAGATCCGGAGATAGTCAAATACTTCCACCTCATCAAGCTTTGCACAAGTCAACTGAGCCCTAATGCCTGGTACACTCTCATGGCCTGTATCATGGCCTCCAGGCTCTCCGGAATTCCTCTTCCAATGAAGGAATTCGCAGCTGTGGCCAACCTCTGCAGAAACCACCATATTCCCTTCTATCACTTCAACATGGGTGATAACTATAAAGCAGTGGATGACCTGCTCGAGTCGGAGAGAAATTGGAGGACTCACTTATTGTTTGTGAGTGGTGCTTGGGAGAATGGGAGGAAGATCAAAGCCGGAGTCAACCCGAGTCTCTTCACCAGCAGATGGCGACGCGATAGTAAGAATCCCACCTTACACTCTCATTTTTATTTTTATCAAACTTGTTTAACTAGCTTGTCTTGTCTCTTTTCTCTTTTTTTTACAGCACTGCCTAAATATTTCAACAACTACTTGAAGGCCGGGCAGACCACCTGTACAAAGATAAATGCTTGCGCTGCTGAAAAGTGGGAAAATGTCTTCCACAACGCCTTTAGTGGAGGCAATCTTGCAAAGTCCTATATGTGGAACACCACTGACCGGAGGGACTTATCCTGGGAGGAACTTACCACTCCACCCCCTCCGGAAGTAGTCCTCAAGAGAACACACGCACCGGACGGGGCATTGTATCTTCGTGGTCGAGCCAAAGCCCCAAGTAAGATGAAAGGAAAAAAAGGTAAGGGCAAGAAGAGTGTGGTTGAAGCTAACCCCACCGAAGCGGAGGAAATTTCCCCAACAAGCCAAGAGAGGCCAGTTTCAAGTCAGATTGATGCTGCTCTACTAGAGGTAGTGGAGCACGAGAGTACTAGGGAAGAGGCAGGATCTTCAAAACCTCCAAGGGTTCCTAAGAGAGACAGGAAACGGGAGGCAGAGAGCAAGGTTATGAAGGCCAAGAAGAAAAAGACCTCCAGGGGTGATGAGATTTCTCTCCGGCCCTCAGAGCCCCTTCCTCCTGTTGACCCTACTGATCCAACAAGAGCAGAAGAGATCCCTGGTGACTTTCGAACTGATGAGGTTGGAGGAGGAGACATCAGTATTGACGGTGTTGATATTATTGGGCTTGAGGGGCTTGGTGACTATTTTGAAAACCTCCCTAAAGATGATTTTGCTGGGCCCTACCTCCCTCCAAGCACTTCGAATATTGTCACCTTCAATGGTAAGTCTTTCACTGTTTCAAGTAAAAGGGATGTTATAACTCACTCTATATTGAGTAATATCCAGCCAATACTTGGTCTGGAGAAACAAGTGTGAGGTCAGTCAGCGATCATTACGGCCCTTAATTCTGACAATGAGAGATTGTCCAGAGACCTCCTCATCGCCAACCAAAATACTGATGTTCTGAAGAGAGAAAATGAGGAGTTAAAGAAGAATCAGGAGGGTTGGGCCACAAAAGTAGCTACCTTAGAAGATACTATCAAAGAGCTCTAGTCAAAGCAGTATGAGTTGGAGAAAGATATCTCCTCTTCGAAAGAGGAGGTGAAGGCTAAGGACGTGGTCATTCATACTTTGACCAATGACAAGATTTCGCTCGAGGATTCGGTGTCTCAGGCTGCACAGGAAAAAGCTGATCTGCTAAGGGAGCAAGAGGCAAAAATTCAAGCCAAAATTGATGCTTACGCCAACAATGTGATAGATACTCTCGGGAAGAGATGTATGCCAAAGTGAAGTCGGACATGGTCTTGCTCTTTCACGAAAAGTTCCCGAAGAGGAATCTGGGAGATTTGTGGACTTATGTAGAGTACGAAGACCTTCCCTTCCACACTATGTCTGATGGATACTTGCATGATTATTCTAGTGCTGACTCATCCGATGAGGAAGAGAACACCGGGGAGAGTCCAAATGAGGAGAATGATGACCTCAAGAAGAAGAAAACGAGTGAGGCTGAGCCATCTTCAAAGGCTCAGTATTAGAGTAATTATCTTTTCATTTTTGTTTTGATTGAACCAAATTCCTTGGATGGCCAAGGCATTTTTGTAACTGTGTCTGGTCTTCAACCGAATAGATCTGTTTGTTTTAACAATTAAAAGTCCTTGGATGGCCAAGGCACTTCGGTTGTTTTAATGAGTATCTTTATTTTGCACAACTCTTGCATTCTTTCATAGTTTTTTCAATTTTGGTGGCTAATATTTAAACAGCCCTTAGATATTTCATAAACATTCTAAAGTGAGAGTGTTTAAATTCTCCGATGACAAATGTTTAAGTAGTCATCACTCCTTTAATCCAATCCGACCGGTGTTTAAATAAAAATTTGATAAGAAACAAAGTAAAAAACACTCCGCATTTTTAAGAAGGCATCAAATTTTATAAAACAGCCCGAACACCTCATTAAAACCTCCCCGCGCCTCCAGGGTAGGAAAGAGTATGCCCCCAACTATTTACATGAACTTTTAAACAAGTAAATATTTACATAGTTCCTACTCCAAGTACATCCGGAGGTGCTCAATGTTCCAAGGGTGATTCAAAATCCTTCTATCTTTGTCTTGGAGCCGGTACATTCCAGGCTTAAGTTTTTCAATGACCAGATAGGGTCCTTCCCAGATTGGAGCCAATCTACCGAACTGCCTCTCTTTAGTGTGTAGGAAAACTTTTCTCAACACCTTATCTCCCGGTTGAAAATCCCTTCTCTTGATTTTAGAAGCAAACCTGCTTCTCATCAAACCTTGATAGTGCATAACTCTAAGGTGAGCCTTAACTCTTCTTTCCTCTATCAAGTCAAGTTGACCTCTGATAGCCCCCTCGTTAGCGTGTTCGGAGAAATTATGAACTCGAAATGAAGGGAGAGTTGCTTCTATGGGAGCTATGGCATCCATCCCATAGACCAAAGAAAAAAGGTGATTCTTGTGTTGCAGCCCCAGGTGTAGGCCGGTAAGCCCACAAAACTTCTTGCAAATAACTAGGCCATTTTCTAGCAACCCCTTCTAAATTTTTCTTCAAACCGGACAGTATAGTCCTGTTAACCACCTCAACTTGACCATTTTCTTGTGGGTGGAAAGGTGAAGAGAAGCAATGTTGTATACCTCTAGAGGCACAAAAACTCTCCATTTTCTTGTTGTCGAACTGTGGCCCATTGTCTGTTGTTATCTTCTGTGGAATTCCAAATCTACAACAGATATTGGATAAAATGAATTTTATAACAGCTTTTGATGTTGTTCCTGCCAACAGAGCTGCTTCGACCCACTTCGAAAAATAATCAATAGGAACAATTATTGGCCTGCGTCCTCCGGATGTCATAGGTAGAGGTCCCACCAAATCCAACCCCCATCGAGCAAAAGGTATAGGCTCGGAAATTGACTCTAAAGGGATGGCTGGGATATGAATATCATTGCTATATCTCTCGCATGGGTCACACCTCCTCACCAATTCCTTAGCATCTTGCATTATAGAGGGCCAATAATACCCAGCCAACAAAACTCTCCTTGTTAGAGCCCTGAAACCATAGTGAGCTGATCCATCACCATCATGTAATTCGGAGAGCACTACTTGAGACTCATCGTCCCCCAAACATCGTAAAAGAGGTTTACTGTAAGACTTCTTATAAAGAACGTCTCTTAGTATGATAAAACCATGAGCCTTGGACTTTACTTTTCTTGCTATTGACTCATCCGGAGGCAAGATGTCATCTGAGAGATATTGAAGGAGAGGAAACCTCCAATATTGTGGCTGTTTCATCTGTATATCGAAGCTTTCTTCCTCCCTACCCATACTGAGTTGAATGGAACGACACTCCAGCACATGGATCCAAGGGTAGGATTCAGTATAGGCTATGGTTGCCAAGGAGTCTGCTAGTTCATTTTCTGTTCGGGGTATGTGCTCATAAACAATGCTCTTGAACTTAAGTGCCACATCTTTGAGAAGAAGTAAGTATTTTATTAGCTGCTCCTTTTTAGCTTCAGATTAACCTTGCGCATGATGAATAAGAAGCTGAGAATCACTCATCAACTTGACCCTTTTGGCTCCACAAATTAGAGCTAACTTTAAACCAGCTATAACAGCTTCATATTCGGACTCATTATTAGAAGCCCTAAAAGCAAAACATATAGCTTGGTACATTTTGTCACCATACGGAGAGGTCAAGCATAACCCTGCACCACATCCCATAGTACTTGATCCACCATCAGTCCGGACGACCCAGACTTTTTTATCTTTCACATCAGTTGTTTGCTCTGTATCCCTATCTGAATAGAATTCAACTAAGAAATCAGCCACAGCTTGGGCTTTAATTACTGTCCGAGGAGCAAAATCAATATCGAAGTCCCCCAGTTCCACTGACCACTTAGTCATTCTACTCGAAATGTCTGCCTTTTGAAAATAAGGCCTCATCTTCCTTGCAGGAATTACCATGGCTAATGCTAATTTTTCAAGCTTCAGATAGAGTTTTTCTGCATCTATCAAGCTCTTGCTGATGTAATACACCGGACGGGGATGATTATCTACCTCCCTCACTAATACGGCACTTATGGCGCAACTGGAAACTGCCAAGTATATGAAGAGTATCTCTCCATCAACAGGTTTAAACAGAGTCTTGCGAGAGGAAAAATGTTTTTTAATTTTATTAAAGGCCTCATCACATTGTGAAGTCTAGTCGAATCCCTTTGTGCCTTTTAAAGTTTGAAAGAATGGGGCACACCTGTCCGAAGACCTTGAAATAAATCGATTTAACGCAGCCAACCTCCCAGTGAACCTTTGTACTTCTTTAATATTTTGAGGAGGTTCCATTTGGAATAAAGCATTAAGCTGGTCTGGATAAGGCTGTATCCCTTGCTCACTTATTATATACCCCAGGAATTTCCCGGACTGTACTCCGAACACACACTTTTCTGGATTTAGTTTCAAATTTACTTTTACTAAGTTAGCAAAATTTTCTTGGAGATCTGTCAAGTGAAGCTCTTCGTCTACACTTTTTACAATCATGTCATCGATGTATACTTCCATATTTCTTCCAATTTGATCAGCAAAGGCTTTGTTTACTAACCTCTGATAAGTAGCCCCAGCATTTTTTTAACCGAAATGGCATCACCTTGTAACAATGAAGGCCCCTATCAATAACAAACGTAGTATGCTCCTGATCCTTCGGATCTACTTGAATCTGGTTGTACCCGGAGAAGGCATCCATGAAAGATAGTAGCTTATTCTCAGATGTGGAATCCACCAACTGATCAATCCGGGGAACTGGGTACAAATCTTTTGGGCAAGCTCTGATGAGATCTGTGAAATCGATACACATGCGCCACTTGCCATTTTTCTTTTTCACCAAGATCGGATTGGCTGTCCATAAAGAATATTGAGAATCCTTTATGTGCCCCATTTAGGTAAGTCTGTCGACTTCTTGAAGTATGACATCGGCCTTTTCTTTGGAAAAAGACCTCCTCTTTTGTACCACAGGTGATATGTCTGTTCGGATGAACAGTTGGTGTGATTTAATAGTTGATGGTATTCTGGTAACATCAGTATTGCACCAAGTAAAAACATGATGATGGTCTTTTAAAAATTTCAACATTTTACCCTTTAGTTCAGATGTCATTTTGGAGCCTATTTCTTAACATTTTTCCCTCTTCCAAAGAATGTGTCTCGACTTCTTCAACCGGTATTAAAACTTCAGGGGTCTCTCTAGGGTCATCAATTTCACCCTCACCCCAGAAAGCCCCTCAAACTGTTATTCTTCATTGATACGAACTGCCCCCAATGTCCGAGGAGCCAGTGATGTTGCATAACATTCTCTTGCTATCTTTTGGCTGCTCCGAACAACTCTCACTTGTCCTTGCACAACGTATTTCAAACATTGGTGGACTGTTGAGGCCACTGCATGCATCCTAGAGAGCCAAGACCTCCCTAAAATAACATTATAACAAGTGGGACAATCCACTACGATAAACAGTATTCTAACCATCTTCTTAAAAGGGCCCTTGCCCAACAAAACTTCCTCTTCTAACTCCCCGATTACATCTGCTGAGTTTCCAGTGAAACCCACAATTGACCTGTTCGAACGCTGAATTACCGCAGGATTTTTCATCTTTTTGTAGGAAGTTAAAAAGAGGATATTATCCGAACTCCCAGTATCCACCAAAATTTGTCTTATGTCATTGCCCCCAATGGATGCTCCTATGACAACAACATCTTCATGAGGACCTGCTATATCCCTTAAGTCATCCTCTTCGAAAACAATGAAAGGAAATGGAATCTGCGATTGATAGGACGCCATGCCTCCCTCCAGTTGGGTAGCTAAAGTATGAACATGCCTTTTCCTTGAAGAAGCAGTAGGTGCTGTCATGGTATCCCCTCCGAAAATTGTGAGTGACTAAAAAAGTTAATAAGCCCGGACACTGTTTTACAACGTTCCTCAATGGCACCCACTCTGTTTTGAGTTGGATCGGGGTCCAAGTACTCTGAATCTACATCGAACCTCTCGATTATCACCATAGCTCTTTCCAGAGCGGATGTGCCTGCATTGTTTGGTCCGGCCCGATGAGCATTATCAGGTATATTTCCCCCTCTTCTTTGAACATATGCTCCCAACTTTCCTCTTTCAATTAAATTCTGGACTTCTTGCTTTAAAGCAATACAATCCTTAGTGGTATGGCCGGTATCATTATGATACTGACAGAAGCAATTGTTACGATGCTCCCTATGAGATTGTAGCGCAGTCGGCCTTCTATAGTGTACTTCTTCCTTTGTTTTGTAATAAATGGTGGCTACACTTTCTTTTAACTCAGCAAACCACTCCGGTTCAACCCAATGCCCTCTCTTATTTCTAGATTGCTGACTCTAGGCAGGTGCACCTGGCTGAGACTGAGCTTTAGCTCTGTTATGACCCTTCCCGGCCTCCCTTGCCTTGTTCCCGAACTGATTTTGGTTGGGGTTTGGTACAGCCGGGGTAGACCTCACCTGCCTGTGCACCCTAGTTTTCTTTGTTTCATCCACGTTAATTTGATTTCCAACCTGATTCAGTAAACCTCCCCATGTCATGGCCTTTTTTCTGGTAATTGAATCAGCCAAATTTTCAGGGTTTAAGCCCTGCCTTAGAGAAGTTATTGCTACCTGTTCGAAGCAATCAGCCAACCCATTTTTGGTGTTTACAAAGCGACTTATATATTCCTTCAGAGATTCATTCGGCTCTTGGGCACAATGGATAATTGTGTCCCCATTGTCGTTCACCTCCTTACTTCTAACAAAGTGCCTCCGGAAGGCCACCCAAAAGGTATCGAAATTTCTGATGCACCCCTGTGGTAGGCTATTATACCACTTCAGGGCACTTCCCGTAAAAGACTGGGAGAATTCTGTACAAAGCAACTTATCATCATCATCGAAATTCATCATGAAATTTTTGAATTGTTCCAAGTGATTGTCCGGGTCTTTACTGCCATCGTATTTTTCCATTTTCGTACTATCAAACCTCTTGGGGAGGTTCCCGGACAGGATCTTGGATGACAATGGAGATTGTCTCCAATTCCGGCCACGACTGAAAATGGTATCCTCATTAGGAGTTGCAAAGATACCTGGTTCATCATGGAAGGCAAAAGGATCCACCAGCATCCGGTCAATGTGTCTCCGGCTATGAGATGACCCTTTGCCTATATGCCTCTTTAACTTTCCATGCATATCCCTTTTTCTTGAATACTTCTTAACAACCTTTTGTTTCTTTTTAGATCGGCCCTCAACACTGCTGGATGACAAAGATTCTTCAACTCCATCTTCGCCCGGGGAGCTACTGGAAGATTCTGAGTCTGAATCAGAGCTCTCCACCGGTTTAGACAGTGAGACTTTTTAGAGCTAACATGAGTCTTCTTCGTACTTACATGGGTTTTCGAAGGCTCATGCTCTCTAGGGTTTTCAGTATGATGAGCAACTGATGCCTTTAACTTTTCTTTTATGCCCATCTTTTCCCTGTCTGCCCTCATGGATTCTATCTCGCCCTTTAATCTATCACGTTCCTCGATGGTATATTCAGCATTTTCTCCCACCACTTCAAGCAAAGCTGGTGGTACTTCCGGTGCGTTTGGATTCATTCGGACTGGTTTTTCTGATGGTTTTGAATGCTAAATTCAGGCACCGTCGTCCTCCCACTATGGTCGCCAATTTGATGTGGTTTATTTTTGTTTGAGGGTAAGTTTGTAATTTTGAGCTAGTGTTTTGTGGAATTTTGAGAGTATTTAATGTTTGGGTAGAATGTAGAGGGAGAATTGAGCTGCCTGGTTGTATTTAATTTTCATTACCCTCATTTAATGTAGGTTTTTGGGTATTTATACCCTTATCTTTGGGCCATATGGGATTTCGGGTTGTGTTTCATGAATTTGGGTCGAGTTTAAAGACTCATTCGTTTAAGTAAGTAAATAGGCAGCTTAGTCAAAAAGTGATTAGGTTTTAAGTACTTTAGTTTTGTTCGGATAACTTGGTGACTGGCACTAGCCTACCTAACCGGCATCACTATAAAATGAGTCTGAAAGAACATAAGGAGCTGAGGAGGCATGTCGAGAAATTGTTGACTAAGGGACATGTTCGTGAGAGATTGAAAGCATTAATCCTTGTGTAGTCCTGACACTGTTAACACCTATGAAAGATAGTTTAATACGGATGTACGTGAATAGTCGGGCTATCATCAAGATTAGAGTTATGTGCTGATTTACCATTCCCAGACTTGATGATTTGTTAGATCAGCTGAGTGGTGTAAAAGTGTTCAGGAAGCTGGATTTGATAAGTGGGTATCACCAGATCCGTATCCAAATAATAGATGAATGGAGAACAATGTTCAAAACCCATGAAGGTTTGTTTGAGTAGACGGTAATGTTTTTTTGGCGTTTCTAATGCACTCAATACTTTCACACGCAATATGAATTACGTTTTTCATCCTTTTATTAATAAATTACTGGTTGTCTATTTTGATGACATACTGATTTATAACATTACCGATGAGCTTCATTTACAGATGCATGAGGTCTTATGTATTCTGAGGTGCAAGAACTTCTATGAAGAGTTGAACATATATTCTTGCCTGAAATGGTCTGTCTTATTCCTAGGATATGTAGTATTGAAAGATAGACTGTCAATTGATGAGTCTAAGATAGCAGTAGTTCGTGAATGACCACCATCGAAATTTATAACTGAGATCCGATTATTTCATGGGTTGGTGTTATTCTTTCGATGGTTTATTCACAACTTTAGCACTATTATGGCACGTATTATCGATTGCATGAAAGGGTAGACTTTTAGTTGGACTCTAGAGATAGCAGCGATATTTTAGTTGGACACTTGTAATGGTCGTACCTGAGAAGTTTAATGAGGGCAAACGTATCTACAACACTTATGACGTCGAGTTCTATGCAGTGATTCAGGATTTGAAACACTAGAGTTCATACCGGTCCTATAATGATTTCGTATTGTATAGTGACCACGATACATTAAAGCATCTACATCATCACGAAAAACTCTCTGCCCTTCATGGGCGATAAGAAGCATTTAATCAATAGTTTACTTTTTCTGTCAAGCATATGTCGGGAACAGTTAACCGTATAGCAGAGCGTTGAGCCGACGCATTATGATAATACATATATAAATATATGTTGTTGGGTTTGAGATGATAAAATATTTACTCGTTAACAATTTATATTTTGGTCATATCTTGGAAGACATTAGGGCGGGTTTGACGACCGATTTTCTGTGAACAATGGTTATCAATTTAAAGGTAACATATTATATATTCATGCTGGAAGTTTGAGGGTACTGATAGTGCATAGGAAGCATAATGAAGAGCATGGTAGTCGAGATCAGACCCTACATTGTGTATCTTTCTAATTTTATTGGACTCACTTTAAGTGGGATGTTGTATGTTTCGTGGCCGGATGTCAAATTTGTCATATGGCGCAGAGTACAACTTCCAATGCTGGTATGTATATGCCACTACCTATACTGGAGGGAACATGGCGAAGCGTGAGCGTAGACTTTGTTTTCAGATTGGGAAGAAAGCAACGAGGAAATGATTATATATTCGTCTTTGTTAACAAATTTTATAAAGTGGCTCATTTTATCGGATGCAAGAAAAAAACGGATGCAATGAACGTAGTAACTCTGTATTTTAGAGAGGTTTACCGTTTGCATGGTTTTCCTATGAACATCGTCTCTGACAAGATCCTCAGTTTGTTGGTCATTTCTGGAGGAGTTTGTGTCACCTTACGAATACGAAAATGAGATTTAGGTGTGCCTATGACTCGCAGAAGTATGGGCAGACAAAAGTACCCATCCGAACTTTTAGAAACATGAGGTGGTGGCAACTTGAAGTTGTGGGATTCAAATATCTATCTTGTTAAATTTGTTTATAACAGGCACCACAAAAGGAGCACATGGCATAGTGTCTTTATGGTGGTCTCCGACTATAATTCATGTGGTCCTATGGACTTGGAATTCCCAATTATAGACAAGGTTCCTGTCATGATCGAGGTCATGATTGTTGAGTTACGGGAAATTTATGATAATATGAGAAAAAATCTCGAGGGAACGAGTTAGAAATGGAAAGCTGCAACCAACAAGAAACTACGACTAGTCAAGTTTGAAGTGGGAGATTTCATTTAGGACGTTTTGACCAGATATCGTTATTCTGCCCATGAATAAAACAAGATGGAAGCAAAGAAGGTGGGTCCATACAAAATTATGGAAAAGATAAACCCAAATGCATACAGGTCGAAGCTTCCCAACCATATATAGAGACCTGTGATGCATACAGGTTGAAGCACCTGGTACCTTTTACATACACTGCTGATGATGAAGAAGTTGAGAATTCGAGGGCGAATTCTTTCCAAAGAGAAGAGGATGATGTAGCCCAGCAAGCCCATAGTTATCCAACCATCCTGGAAAAACGCAAACAGACCTTAATGGTGTACCGGGTATTAGATTTGTGCACTTCAAGTACTCAAACTGAACATCTCGACAAGCCTGTCGACTTTCAAGGACTTGACAGCTATTCTAAACAGCTATTTTAATGTTTTTTTGCAATTTTTAAATACTTTATGGTTTTATTTAATATATGTCAGCAAGTCAATTATGTTCAGATTTGACTATGCCGTCTTTTATTGCTTTTTTATACTTGTATAATTTTGGATTTAAAATTTGAGTTTTTTCTATTTAAAGCTTTGATAATTTGAGGACTCTTTTCTGAACTTTTAAAGTTTTATACACCGTACGTTTAGGATTTATCTAGTTATACTTCTTCTTTGTTACTTTGCTTCAATCAATTACTCTTATTTATTGTTCTCTGAAATACTTAACTATTGTTTCAGAGTAAATTTATTAGGAAAAATAACTATCTACTAAATATTTAATGCATATTAATTATATGTAATAACAAAAATATATAAAATAATGTCTAAACAAAATTATTTTAACAAATCGAAAATTTATAAAATATCAAGCAATTTTCATAAGTAAATATCATATTTAATAGTAATTTGGGTTTTTAGGTAAATAAATTTGAAATAAGAAAAAAATGATTAATAGAAAAATAAAAATCATATCTAATTTTGTTGGTTTAAAGTTTTGTTTATATTGTTTAGTTAAATAAGACCCTTTCAATGAATTATAAAACAACATGCATATCTAAATTTTTTATTTTCAAACTAAAAGCTAGAAAAGTTTCATCTTTATTTTTATTTTTTTAATTTAAAGGAAACATAATTTTTATAATTTTAAACATATAAACGATTGATATTGTTACGTGTTGTTAAGTAATTTTTTTATTGATTAAAGTTTGGTTAATTTACATATTCAACCATTATCATTAACTTTTTTATTTTTTATGAATGAAATAAGAAAGACGTTTTGAGTGTGTTTATAAGTACAAACGATTATTTTTTTAGATAAACTTAATTTTTTCGTAATAATGGTTTACGTACTATTTGTTTTTGTTGAATCCGTAAAGTTTTCTTGAAGTTGAACATATGTGATATGGATTTTGATCGTAGCATCACGCCTTTGAATTTTATATTATTTGGATGTGAATAACAAGCTTTAGAGTTTTAAATTGTCGGTAGACAATCCTTAAAGTTTTTTTTATTTGTATTTTCCTTGTCTATGTTGCCGATCATCTGAGGTTGAATCTGAATAGGTATCTTATCTTTATATTTTTTCCTTTTTCATTTTACACTTTGTCGGGTCAATTACATTTAGTCAAACAAATCTGACTCTTGAGAGTCCAGTTCCATAGTACCCCCTACTCATGCCTCGTTAAAACCTTCATTGGTCAACTTTGAAAAATAATAATAATACATGAGTAATTAGTAGACTATTAGTGTAAATAGCATGAATTTTCAAAGTAAACACGTTATTTTTAGTAATTCTACAGAGGAGATTATCTCTCATAATACTTTGAAATGAAAACATAATTGATCAGATCGGATATAGTTGGAGGAATATCATAGTGATTCTGATTTTATCCGAAGAACATTTCGAACATGTTAAATAAAACTCAATGGTTACACAGTAACTTAAATGTACCAATGACTCAGCTATGTGCATAGCACATTGATTATTGGGCTTAAGTGCTCATAAAATTGAACCGAATATAAGATATGATCTGAATGGTCCATGGATCCAAAACAAAGTATATATACCCAACGAATAACATTAAATGGGTTTGATTTTTTTCTAGAAACATTAAATACAAGGATACACCTCATTTCTCTCACTGCTCTCAACAAAAATATTTAATATCAACCAGCTAAAAGATCTTCCATTTTTTTACCTCTTAACTATATTTTTCCATCACCAAAATGACTACTCTTAGTGATTAAATAAAATTAAAAAATGAAGATAAATATACCAGTATTTTAATTTTATGTCGAGCATATTTGTGAGACTCGAGAGTCATCAAAGACCTTAAAGTAAGCCAAAAATACCATATGATCGAATAAGTCGTGGATCTAAAGATCGCACCTTAAAAGAGAAAATACTGGAGGTTTAAATTGTGGTTAGGACAACCATGTTTGAGATACACAAATCAACTAATAAAGTTATATTCTACAGATGTAATATTTTTTTATTTAGACAAGGTAAATTTGGCGCCATGTGTGAAAAATTATTTATTTTCAAACTTTATAGTTTTGTTTACCAATATGTGATGGCACAATCGGTAATTGAAAGAAATTCTCTGAGATAAGAGAATAGTATGAACAATGGTACTTTTGGAAGGTTGATAATGAGTTCCACAAAAGTGAATTAAGTTTTATAGGGGAAATATTCATGAAATAAGTAGGTGTGTGGACTTAATATATAGAGAAAATAAAAATCACTCAATTTTTTACTTTAAATACATCTTATGTGAGAAAATTTAAGAATATGTTGATGTGACGAAAATAAGGTTTTGAGAAGAAGTGAAAGGTAAGGTCTGAGGGGTAGTTTTCTTAAAATATGTAGGATCAGATTTTTGAAGATAAGGTTAGGTCTTTAGTTGGAAGAGTGAGTTTTGGAATAGGGTATATTTTTTAATTATTTTATAATGAAGCACTTCTTAAAATTATGAAAGTATTTTGTACTTTTTCGGTGTTATGAAACCTTTAATGTACCTCTTCAGAAATCATCGAAATATAAAAAAGAAGACTTACCTTTTATGAAGACTTTGTTTCTATTAGAGTCTTGTATAAATAATGTTTTCTTTCATTCCACGTTAAATATTTTTAAAATTTATTTTGGGCTACGAACAAAGCTTTACAAAGGATTGAATAATCTTTTTTAACTTTGCAAACAAATACATGAAATATATTCTAAATAACTTTTTTTACCTTCCAAACATGACATTATGGATTTTGAAACCATTTTTCTTGTGAAAGTATGGTTTTGACTTTGTGGGTAAAACATAATGGATAAAATGCATTGGCTTAGTATATTTAGGTTTTGTCGACGCATTGAGTGTATAGGCCTATGCATTACCGATACATTAGTTTCTTCAGTTAAGGTATTGGTTGGTTTGATATTTAAGCCTTTTTTAAAGACGAGAAACTGCTTATACTAGAATGCGATCCTCCGAGGTATTTCCTAATTCAACTAGAAATCTATTGGTCAAACATAGCAGGTCCGTCTTCGAGGGAGCCTTAGGCAAAATCATTGGTTTCTATAGTTGGTAAAACATTGGTAAATGAGAGTGAAGTAACGAGCATGGGGCCCTTCGATCGAGGCGAAGGCTGCTTTGAGCTGAAAGACTACAGATAAGGTAAAGTCTACATTAACCAAGAGGTTGATAGTTTATACTTGAGTTGTAAGTGTGATATGTGGTATAAGATGTCAATTACAGTGGTTAGATTGATCTCCTGTTACACTAAAATAAGTTACTCAGTATTATAATAGAGATTTTGAGATATTGGCACTAAACATTATAAATACTGCTCTTTCGACTCCGAAGAAAAAGACGAGACTTTGGTGGACTGTGCGATATAGATTGAGAGAGAATATACTTAGTAGATCAGAGAATGATCTTTTAAGAGTATCGAGTGTATGCTCTAAATTTGGATTTTCCATAAACATTATCTTTCTCAGTTATCTCAAACTTGTAAATTTTTGTGACTATTGAACAACCATATAAATAAAATTTACTGTGTCTAATATTGGGCGTAGGAAAGATGTTGACCTACTGTAAATATTTGTGCTCAAACATTTTAATTACTTAGTTTTAATTTTCAAAAGAATTGTTACGTGCTTCGTAAAATAGTTGTTAAAACGATCAGTTTAAGATAAGAATCGATCAAATACAAATTGTATAAACATCACAGTTAGTATCTGAGCCTGGTTGTAAAATGATTCTAGTAGTTGAAATGGAACTAACAAAATTTGAGATTGAGTGGTTTAACAAGAAAAGAAATTTTAGAATCTTACGGAAATGAATGCGAACATTCGTGGTTCAACATAAGGTGGATCCAGCCCTTAAAGGGGATACTAAGTTGTCCGAAAAATATTCTGAGGCTGAGAAGCAAGAAATTTTTGAAACAACATGAAGTATGATCATTATGTATATAAGTAATAATGTGTTGAGGTAAGTCTCAGAATAAAATTCAGCAGCTCGAGTCTAGAATAAACTGGAGAGCATGTACATGCAAAGTCCCTGCAAAATTGAATCTCTTTGAAGGCGGAGTTCTTCGGTTTCAGTATGTAGGAGGACAAGTCTCATGATAAAAATACTGATGAAGTTTTTAAAGTAATGATCGATTTAGCGAAAACTAGTAATGAGATCATTAATGAAGATCATGCAGTGATCTGGTTGAACTCATTGCCTTTTGCATATGGACACTTGAAAGATGCTAACAAATGCAGAAAATAAAAGTTTTCAATGGATGAGTTGGAACCTGCAATTATATCTAAAAAGTTAAAAAATGTGCAATGTCGAAAGGCTCGAAGTTCTGGAATTAGTCATAAAGCTTTAAACATTTGAGAGATATAAAAGATAACGGATGTTGCTAAGGTCAGAGGAAAATATAGATTGAAGTTAGCAAAGAAGTTTGATAAGTCCAGAATTAGATGCCATCATTGCAAGAACCTGGGTCATTTCAGGAAAGAGTGCCCTAAACTACTGAGAAGGAAAGATGATGGAAAATCATAACAAGGGAGTGTTTATTTTGCTTCTAAATGATATGAATTTGTAGAAGTTCTAGTGCACTCTTTAGATAAATGCTAGAGGGAGTGGATTCTTGATTATGGATGCTCATTTCATATGAATCTATACATGTACTAGTTTCACTCATGTATAAAGAATAGTGAAGACATTGTGTTACTTGACAATGAGAAATCTTACAAGATAGTAGTAATTGGATATGTGAAGATTCGAATGTTTGATGGTTGTGATTATTCTGAAAAATGAGAAGTATGTTCTCGATCTAAGAAAAAATCTAATTTCCCTTGGCATGTTGGATAACTTAGGTTGTTTTATCAAAGTTTAGAATGGTTACATGAAAATTTTAGCGGTACCATGACCTTGATGAAGTGTAACTTTTCTAATGGCATATATTCCTTGATCGATGATACTATTATAAAGGCATTAGCTAGCTTGTTTGAATGAATAGTATATGCTAAACCACAGTGGGGCATGCAAAGGTTCGATCTCGTGGAGTTAATATATACGTTCTGTAAATCATTGATGATTGCTTAAGGAAGTTAAGGATTTATCTGTTAAATTCAAATGGAGAATCTTTAAATATGTTCAATCGATGGAGGATCATGGTTGAATAATATGTTGGCGGAGAAGTAAAGAAGTTCATGATGGACAGTGGTCTTGAATTTTGTGCAAATTAATTTACTGATTACTGCAAATCGACATAGAAATGTACGGGAAACTCCATAACAAAATTATCTTGCTGAAAGAATGAATGGAACCATTCTTGAGAAGATGAGGTGCATGTTGGTTACTTCTAAGCTGCCAAGGTAGTTTTGGGTTCAATCGGTAATGAATGCATGTTACATAAACAAATGTTTTTCTATTTTTGAGTAAAAACCTGACAAGAAATATGGTACAAGAAGCCCTAAGATTATTTAAATTAAAGAGTGTTTGGCTGTTTTGCTATAAAGATAGCTACAACTAAGAGCACTAAAGTGCTTATTCATTGGGTATACGAAAGGCATCAAGAGCTACAAGTTATAGTGTCCCGAAGCAGGTTATAATATATGTGTAATTCCTAGGGATGTGACATTCGATGAGAATGATTATCCTAGTTTAGGTGGTGAAATGTCTAATGCCCAACTTGATGGAAGTGACACATTTGAGATGGAGGTGAAGTCACCTGGATCAAAACCTGGTAGTGGTTTAAAGGGATTTGAACCATTAAATATACATACATAAATACATGTAGGGATCTTGAAGGTAGTCGAGCGCAACATGGCTACCAGATAGCAAGGGAGTCAAACAAAAGATTCATATGAGATCTTCAAAGGCACGTTAACGTCGAACTGATAACATTCACATTGGCTGTTGCATATGAAGTTATTCACTTTGAACATCTGAACATCATGAAGATATGGAAAGTGAGGATAAAGCCAATTGGTTTTTTTATATGATAGAGTAAATGACTTTGCTTCAGAAGAATAACATATGGGATCTTTTAGGAGACCCTGAAAGTGAGAGAGTGGTTTATTGCAAGTGGGTTATCAAGAGGAAGGAAAACATTCTATAAGTGTCTCAGTACTAATCCATACTAGTTGATACAGGGGGGGGGGTGGATTAGAATGAGATCTTCTCTCTCATAGTGAAATACAATTCAATAAAGATCCTATTTGCAACGGCTGCTAAGTTTGATACGGAGTTGGACCAAATCGACGTCAAAAAACTTTCCTACATGGGACCATTAAAGAAACCACTACAAGAAGCAACCAGAAGGATTTGCAGACGAGGAAAAGAGTGTGACAAGGTATGTCTCTTGAACAGAGCCTAGCCTAAAGCGAGACCTAAAGCTAACAAAGAATTTCCTTATCACTAGCCTCTTATTCTTGCCAAGCCCCTAGCAAACGAGTCTTTAAGAAGGAGAATACTGATGTATCTTGTAAAAAGGGTAAGAAAAGCAATAGGATCATGGGTATTGACTTCGCTAAGACCAAAGTTGATGTTTTGAAATCAGTCGAACAAACCAAAGCTGCCAATATTATGGTGTTGGTAGATTCACCTGCTGATCAGAAAGAGAAAACCCCTGAGGTAGGCAAAGAGAAAGGGGCTACTTTGGCAAGTCGAGATTCCTAATTTCTGGTAGTGAAGATAAATGTGAAATGGAAGGCGTCTGTGATTATTTCGAAGCCTTAAGACCTCTCCAAAGTTGTGAATTGATGTGTCAATGCTTCAAGATCTACACCTGGCATTACGTACAAGTCCCTTCCTCATGTCGTTTTTTAGCATATTGCTCTATATAACAAGGTAACTTATCTAAATCTACTTAGTCAAATCTTTGATTCTAAATGCTTTCCTTCATGTTTTACCTGCGGAACTTGAACAATGTTTGGGCCATGCTATAAAATTTTGTTGATAAATATTGAGCCAAATGACCTGACATCTCTAGTTTGATAAACAATCCTATCAATCATGTGATAGATGAAGAAGATGTTGAAGTCTTTAAATCGCATCTAGAAGCCTCAATAATAGAGCATCAAAGATTCGACCTTCATAACCACGAACTCCATAAAAAAATTATTAAAGAGCTTCATGAAACTTTGAAGACCCAGAAAACTACCTTCCATGGGCTCAATTAAAAATCCTATGAGGTACAATCATTACTCCAAACCGCGCATTAAAAATATAAACAAGATCTGGAAGATTTTTTCAAAGCTTCTAGGGAGGAAAGAGACTCGATTCGTGAGCAGATGGTCCTGAGCTTTCCGTTATAGGAGAATGTATATAAGATGAAACGCCACTGGTGTTTTATTGAGAGTTTGATGCGGTGTTCGTGAAGAAGTGGACTTCAAAGAAAATGAGGAGGAAAATAAGCATCCCATCTTTAAAAACTCCATGAATGTAGACTCTATGCCCGATGATTTTTCTTAGACCAACCTCAATTCTCTTCAAGACAAACCCCAAACCATTTAGAATGATCTTCCTACTTTCCAAGGTGAAACTTATGCTACTCAGTTTGACACTTCCACCACAGATAATCAATGAACATTTTTTTTTATTATCTATTTTTTATTTTTTGAACGAAAAGTCCCTGGATAACCGAGGCACCTGTTTCATCCTTAATTTCTTTCAATGCTAGTAAAGTGCACGGAGGGCTATGGAATTTTGTATTACATTTCTTTATATCATTCATTCATCTATTTTATCACACTCTTTGTTTCTGTTCTGTGACATAGATTTTTTTTTCTTGTTAATGCTTTTAAACCGTGTTGTGACTTATGTTAGTCCGAAATAAATCAACCTTGGATTAAGGAAAATTCCACATCAGACTCGTGGATTTGGTTACGGTATTTTACCGTAACTTAACCAAGGTCATAAATCTTTACAAAGTGTTTGGGGAAAATACTATCACTCATTTTGAACACTAGGGTCTGCCTTAACCAATTACAAATTGTAAATTCTTCCAAGAAAAATAGTTCGGACATTATTATTTTCTTCGAGCACTAGGATTTACCTCGGCCAATATAAATTGGAAACTGTTACAAAGAGATTGTTCTGAACATTATTATTTTCTTTATGCACTATCTTTTAGTTTGGGTACTCACTTCGAGCTTTAGACTCAACCTTAACAAAAAAATGTTGGACCTTTAATAAATCAAAAGGTTTTGAACCATCACATGAAAATTAGTAAAATCAAATCGGATCCCATAGTAAAAATCATAATAATGGAAAATGTTCTAACATGTCATCTATGTAGACACCTCATTAAAACTTGGATGTGCCGCCATGAAAGGAAAGAGAGTGCAACGGTCTCCCAATTTACAAATGATTGATTTTGAAATAAAATGTACATGATAAATACAAGTTTACATAAGATATTTCCTGAGGTGTTTGATATTCCATGAGTGTTGAAATTTTCTCCCTTTTTAACCCACCAATTTGTAAGTGTTCTCCTTAACTATTTCATTCATAATATTAGAGCTTTATCAATTCGGTCCAAGTTTGCCAAAACCCTGATCTTTAGTGTGCATAAACAGTTTTCTAAAGACCTTATCTCCTACCTTGAACACAATCGTTTGAACCTTCGAGGTAAATCTACTCCTCATAGGTTTTGGTAATGTTGGATCCTAAGCTGAGCCTTTGGCCCTACTTCCTTCCTCTCTTGCGAGTAATTGAAAACCCTCAAAAATAGAATACTTGTTTCTGCTAGGATCACAACATCTATACCATATACAATATCAAAATGTGTATAGCTTGTTGCAGTGTGAGGATTCGTCTTATAAGCCTATAACACATCTTGAAGATAATTTGACCATTTTCCCATAGCCCATATTAAATTATTTTTAAGCCTTCTAGGATGCTTCAGTTGGTGATCTCTACCTGATCACTTTCCTTAGGGTGAAAAATGATAGAGAAATGTTGCTTTATTCCTCTGGTTTGGCAGAAATAGGTTATATCATTGAACTGAACACCGTTGTATGTGGTAAATGACAATGGGAGTTTGAACCTATGAAATATATTATTCCAAACCAAATTGATCATATTCTTGACAGATATCCTAGATAGTGGTTCGGCCTCCACCTACTTCAAAAAATAATCAAAAATGATAATGATATTCTTGTGGTCTTCTAAAGTGTTGGGTAGAGGTCCAACCAGGTCAATGCCCCATCTATCATAAGATAAAGCTTCAGAGATTAATTCGAGAGGCACAGGTGGACAGTGAATCGTCTGAGAATTTTTTTGGAAATAATAATACTTTTTCAATAAGTTCTTAGTGTCTGCCAATATTATCGGTTATTACAACTCTGCCAACATGGCTTATCAGGTTAACGATGTAAAACCACAATGCGTTGAACTAGTCCCACAATAGAGTTCCTTTAAAATCATAGATGATTCTTAGGGTCCCAAGAATCAGAGTAAAGGGTGGCTTAAACCTTTCCTATATAATATCCCAACTAGCAATAATAATATTTTCACACTGACATTTAGTCTTCGAGCTCCATATTTTTCTCAGAGCGAGTACATTTTCAAAAACGTTCATGAGTTAAATCCTCTAATCCTCAATCTCACTATCATTGACCTCGAAAGTTTCTTCATTACATTCCTCATGCGCCTTATTAAGTGAGGGATGTTCATGTATTATGATCAATGATTCGCTTTCGAAGCAAGTTATCGAAACCAAATAATCTACTTAAAATTTTACGTCTATTGGTACTTGATTGTAATGGATACTTTCAAATAGGTGCGCCTGAGTGTTCAGCGCTTAAGATATTTGGTCAAATGGTCATTGTGCTCCTTTTCCTGTCCTATAACATAATTTATCAAAATCTCATAATCACTCACCAAACGTGCCTTCTACGCCAAATAGACATGGGTCAACCGAAGCCCGTACTTTCAGGTTATGATTTGTTTCGTTTTACATGGAACTTCCTAATAAAATCAATCACGTCATGATCTTTGATGGTGGTCTTCGGTACATAGGTAATATCAAAATCACTGTACCAACAATTGGGTTAGTCTTCTTGAGATATCTGTTTTTTGCAAAATGTTTCGAAGTGAAAATGATGTTTGGACAATAATGAGGTGCCCTTGGAAGTAAGGTCTCATCTTTCTTGTTGCGATATGTAATGTCAAGGTTAACCTTTCCAACTAGAGGTAGCATGTTTCTGTTGGCAACAACTATTTGGTCACATAATAAACTTGCTTCAGAAAACTTCTCTATTCCCTGATTAGATCCACTCTTAGAGCTTGTTTAGATAGGACCAAATAAACATATAAATTCTCTCTTGGGATAGGTTTGGACAGTGTAGCCAAGGAACTTCCTAGGTTAGATATATGGATCAAATATTATTCATTTTTAACAAGCATGTCATCAATCTAAAGTTCAACATTCCATCTGATCTAAGAAGCTAAATCCTTGATAACTAGCCTCTCATAAATTGCCCCGACGTTTTTCAATCCAAAATGAATTACCTTGTAGCAATATAGACCAAAAATTTAGTTTTTCTTGGTCTGAAGAATGCATTTGAATTTGGTTATAACCAGATTAAGAGTCCATGAATGACAAAAGTTTATTATTCAATGTGGAATTTACCAATCGGTTCACTCCTCGAACCGAGAACGGATCCTTCGGAGAAGCTTTGTTTAGGTATGGAAAGCCGATGCACATTATCAAAATCCCTTTATTCTTCTTCATAAGACTGCATTAGCTATCTACGTAGCATATTGAGATTACATCAGATGACATACACTTGATAGCCTATCCACATCGGCAAATCAAATTTATATATGGAGAATGAACTCATCCTTTGCGAAACTATCTTAGGTTGACTAACAGTTTGTGATAGATTATTTCAACTAAAACTCTGGTAGCATTTTTTTAGACCAAGCAAAAACATCTAAATGTTTTTACAAAAACCTGATCAAGTCTCTTCTTATGGACCTCGCACCAATCTTCAGATCATACTCTTCTTCGAAGCGATGCACCTCAGCATCATTTCTTGGTAAAACAAATCAAAATAGGATTTATAAGAAAATCAACCACTTCAACCCCCATAAGAGGCCCCAAAAACTGTTATTCATCTATATTTTTTCTCTTTGTAAATTTTTGTTTTTCATTTTTTTTAGTGTTAAAGATGTTGCATAAACACTCGCTAACCACCTTCTGGTTTCTTCAGACAACTCATACTATCTACCTTACCACATAATTCATACATTAATGGATTGTTGAGGTAATAAAATGCATATAGTCAAACCAAAACCTGTTGAAGATCATGTGATACGAAGTTAGGTGATCTACCACCATAAAGAGTACCTATTTTCTTGAACTCCACTTTACCAATAATCATATTATTATTTTCAAAACTCTCGATGATTGTAGCGCTTTCTCTCGTAAAGCCGACCATTATTATGTCCCCATAGTGTACAATAAGTAAGGTACCTAATCCAATCGTAGGTTTCCTGGACTAGTATGCTAGTTAACTTCCAATATCTATTAAGACATTTTGGATCCCTCCCCTCACACGAATTTTTTTTATCAAGATGACATCCCCGCGAGGTCTAATGAAACTCTAGTGTTTATCATCTTCAAAGATAATAGGAGGGTAATAAGGATCCCAAATAAGGTGAGGAAATATTCTTCATTAGATTTGTGTTTCTAGATATACATCAACCCAAACGATACAAATCACATGACGGACAGGGTTTGAATCATGATATTCACCCCAAAAAATAGCTCCCACCGCATGGCGGGTTGGGTGTAGGTCTAGATATTCATTGGTTAAATAACACCACCTCATGGCGAGTAGTTACAACGTTATTATTTTCTTATATTGGAATAGCCACTTGAGTCCCCGATCCACCTGACCCGACAGAAGTCAGACCATTTCACGCTCATTTGAGCATCCGTGTTGTTTTTTACATACTAAAATAACTTCTCGTTATCAGTAATGATTTGAATCACTTTCTTTAAACCTATACACTCTCTCATTTAATGGCCAACATTATTTTAGTACATGCATGACGTGTCATTTTTACCCTCGAGGTTTGGTTATTAGGGTACGCGATCGAAATTGCACATGGATCTTAATCGTGTGAAAGATTTTTTCGACACTCTCGGTTAGTTCGGTAAAATCTCCATGCTTCATCTACTTGTTTCATTAGTCCTTCCGAGCTTGGACCGCCATCCCCATTCGAATTGGATCATATTGTTTTTCCATCTAGACGATTTTATTTGAAACTTAAAATGGCCAAGATTGGACCAATATTGTGGGAGGTAGACGGATAGGTTATGTGATTTTGTGATGTTGTACTACTTGAGATACCCGATATACAGCCGAAACGAAAATTAAAATTTGGTCGGGAGTCTGATAGTTTTACTGAGGTTGGCCATTCAGAACCAATCGAAGGTGCATAGTCTCTTCGATTCTAGTTTATGATTTTACACACACCAGAAAAACCCCAAATGTTTTATAACATACTCATCCAATGTCCATGTAAGAAGTCATTGTCTAAATCAAGAATAAACCACGTCCTCACTTTACTATTCGAGATTGTTCTTGGTTTGTACAAGTTACTAAGTATAATCTCTCAGAATCTCCCTGTTCTCCTTCCTACAATGTATATTATTATTATCGTGCCTTTTTCACCTTAGTCCCAATAAATAGGTATTTAAGAAGAGCCAAAATATATCATAGTTGGTAATATATCTTGGACCAAAATGAAATAATCATCATAGAAACTCATCAAGATTTTCCCGAGATGTTAAATATGATGCTCCAAATTACTAGTTCTATCATACTTCTCTATTTTATACAGATCAAACCTATACGGTAACTTGACAACTAATATCTCTAGAATTATAAGGAAAACTATTCTTATGTAGCCCTTACTATAGAAGAGACTGCTTAAACCAATGTTTGTAACCAAATAAGGGTCCACGTTGTACTATACCCTGAAATGATACATCGATACTTGATTGTCATATATTGGCCCTTATCTCTGAAATCCCCACTGATACACATCGGGGTTACGACCCAAAGACTGAAACCTAACCTATGTTGTGGCATCGGGAGTAGTCAAGGTGTATTGCACTCTCATCCCTTGCTCAGTATCGTGATCTCTACTAGACTTTCTCCTATATTATGTTGCTCCATTGAACCTTTAGTATCACATGCATCTAATATGCTTAGTATTTCTTTAGTGGTGTCTCCGTTTATAAGAGGACGAGTGCTCATCAGTGTCACTGGTAGTTGGACATAGGTAACGATATCTTACCTAATAGTTTTACCTACGTTATAAGTTCTTTCTAGTCTGTAAGACTCGATGAATTTGTATTCATCATCCCCTGACATCTTTGTGTCTGTCTAAACGTGGACCTCGGATCACAAACCCATAAAATTGTTAGTTAACGTGTCCCTCTCAACTTGAAAGTTGGCCACCTCAGCTAATTTTTTATTTTCAGCCATCAACTGTTTTCTCTACTATATTGCATGTGTTTGTGAAAGATTCGATTAACAAAGAGATGTACCTATTACTCCTTATCCAGCCATACTAATACAATATCCTCAAATACTAACAAAGAGTGACATTTAGTTCGGAAGTGAGGTTTTGAAAGAAGCTTTTGGGTACCAATTTTTTATGTCACTCCCACTATGTTCGCTGTTAAAGAGTCTAGGTTCGGCTCACCAAAATTTTCGAAAAGTTAATAAAGATAGATAAAGTTTCTTTTGAGAGAGAGAATATTAAATGTTATTTAATAGAATAATGATTGTTCACCTATCCCAAGTGAAGTGACAAGTTATATTTATAGTGACCAATATGAGTCTTAGAACTCTATTAACTCATTTGTACGTAAAACCTCTATTGGACTTGTTGAAGATAGTTAAATAATACAACTAAGACCAATCTAAAGCGAGACATAAAGACCTAAACTATATCAGTTTATATATAGTTGAACAAGGAATGATATAATAAATAAAATATATCATGTTTTGTGCAATCATATATAAATGAAAGAAAATATAATATATCAAATATATCATGGTTTTTCTCAACTTTGTATAAACAACACATAATGTAATATATAAAATATACTTTTCATTGTTCAAACAACGCAGTACATATTCTAAAAATTTATAATCTTAAAAAAATGAACAAGGCCGAAAGAAAGCAAAACAAATCTCCAGCTTGTTTTTACATAGTTGGAAAATGTATGATATATTTTATGTATAATATCGTATCTTGTTTATATATAGTTGAACAATACATGATAAAACACATAAAGACTTATTTTTTACCCTACATAGATAATACATGATATAATGCATAAAATATATAATGTCTTGTTCAACTGTGAATAACAAATTCAAGATTTAAATAAATAAAATAGATCATTCCTTATTCCACATGATATAGTACATAAAATATGGCATGCCTTTATATATATATAATTCATGACATATTTTTTGAATATTTAGTCTAATTCGAAGAAATACGAAAAAATATGAACGATAGCAAATAAATAAACATGACATTATTAACCAATTATATCACACCTTGTTAATATATGCAAACAAGAATGCATATATTCTTTGAATTTATAATCTTAAAAAAAGTACCCAAAAAATAGAGCAAAATAAAAACAATATCTCTTACTTTATTTATATATCCAAATCAAACAAAACATATTTTTGTAAATCTCTAATCTTCAAAGAAATACAAAAAATATTTGGTTAGAAACAAGTGAGAAAAAATCATTGAAGTTTAATAATTGTTTTCAATAATTTTCCAACTTTGCATTAGTTTTACATAAGTTATACAAAAAAAGTATAATGAATAAATCACAAAAATTCTATATCGATAAGTTTTCCAATTTCGTAAAATTTTGTAAAGGGTTTATAAATTTTTTATTTATTTAATGAAGAATATAAGGTATTCATTGACATACATAGAGAAATGTGATCCGACCAAGATTTTCCGTTTTCTTATCGTTCTAACCTATACATGGCGTTTCCAATAGCTTTCCAGAAACATTATTGACAAGTACGATCTATTAATGGGCTTCTAAAAAATTTCCTTTAACTTTTGAATAGAATTGGATGGGTATTCAAGTTCACAACTTTTTCTAGTAGTTTTCACATGGATTTTGGGGTACTATCATAATTTGTACGCTAAAAATTTTAAATTTTTTAAAGAACTTGGGGTTAAGTTAGGCTATAAGACTTTCCTAAATTATTTTCATAACCACACATTTCATCTTTGAATGAGCGTTGGAGGCTACTCAATAATCCTAGTAAAATTCGGAAGAATCCAATTGTAACAACAAAGAACCTAAGGCAACATTAAATGTGCATAATATATAATCTACTTTCAAGGAAAGATCAATGTTTAGATCCTCTATATCAATGCAGATAAACAGATTTTAGCAAAACATATCAACCGTCGCAAACAATATAGTTCTTCCTAACACGTTTTGAAAACTATAATGCTACTAATAATGCTCAAATTCATTCACAAATAATTAAAGACCCAAAATAACTTCAAGCTCTTGACAAAAACTTAGGATCTAAGTAACTTAGATAGAAGAAATATCTCTCCGGCAATATTACAATAACATGAGCTACTCCATATAAGTTATAACAATATATAAAAATACAAATAAATAAATATTTATATTTCGTAGCTTTAATTAAAAAAGAAATATATTTTTTATAAAACGAGATTCACTCCGTTAATAAAGATTATGAAGGTATTCTTATCATCTAAAACTGCTATAACATTATTCATAGAAAAATAAAAAAAAATAAGATTATTTTAAATATGTTAGAATCTTTATTTCACAATTTATTTAAAACATCATGTTTAAAAAAACACAATATAAAAACGAAACAAAACATTAAAAAAATATGATTTCTTTTGAAAAACAACGTGAAAAATATGTGAATAACATACTCTCTTATTGATAATGGGAAATAAATTTATGAAAAACAAAATCTAACTGAAATCCGTTTCAAAAAGAGAAAATATATGTAAACATGAGGAATATTAATTATATATAATTATTAAAAGTATTAAAACATTGTAAAAATATATATTAAATAATGGTTAACAATTACGTTAAAATATTTATTAATAATAAATAATTTACTAAATATTTATTAATAATAAATAATTTACTAAATATTTATTAAAAGGTACCTATATGGTTTTGGATATATTTTGTACTTTACGCTTGTAGCATTTAATATTACACAAATGATTCATCAGATTTCCACATGGGAAATCAGATTGTGATGATTTATTCAAGAAAGTTAGGGGGGGTCGGTCTTAGAGAGCTTGACCTTTTCTTTTGGAATATTTGTTGAGCAGGAGGAGATCGAGTAAAAGATGCATTTATTAGGATAGAAGATTGTAAAGAGACAAAAAAATTTACATATTTTTCAGGATATATTTTATAAAATTTTAAATCGGGTTCCGTACTTATCAGTTCCGTTATTAGTTTTGGAAAAAAAGAAGTTACTATATTAATTTCGAACCGTGAATTCTTGTTCAAGTTTAGTCAACAAAAGCTTTACGAAAACAAATGTAACAATTCTTTTTTTTATAAAACCCTATAAAACGGACAACTATGATTATTATCTCATGTTTTAATCATATTAAAAAAAATTACAAGTCGTAAAAAATAAAAATTTACGAGTTTTATGGACCGTTACTATATTATCAAAATAAACTTTTAAACTCAATTTTTATTTTTTATTCAATTTCTTTTTATTTACCAAGATTTTAGACCATAGAACAAGGTTGCATAATTTGTATAATAAATATACTATGATCTATCGTATATTTTCTTTTGAAACGAGTAATTTATATATATATATATATATATATATATATATATATATATATATATATATATATATATATATATATATATATATAAATTTGAGCTGAGTTTTTAGTTTCAAAATCGTTTTCCATTTTCGAAATCGATTCTAGACTCTCATATAATGTACGTTAATTGCAGGAAACTTATTACCATCTGCTTCTGCTCAATTCAAATCATCCAAACCAGCTCCGATCACATTCCGGTGAGTAATTTCATTTTTCCACCTCTGTTTTGAACCCTGATATTTATATGGATACACATTGCGATTTGTCGCCTGCAATTGTATGTTTGATGTTGCTAGATCACTGCATAGACCCTGATAGGTTTGATGTGTTTGTAGATTAAACCTGACAGCATACACCCTGATATCTTAGTTATGGCATGTTGCTATATGTGTTGATAAATAGACCATGACTCTTATAGTTTAGGTACGTGATATTGCTATATGTTTCAAACTATTTCCTCTTGCTGCATACACCCTTATATGTTAGCTATAATAGGTTGATATATGTGTTTGAAACTAGACCAATAGTCCATATACCCTGATAGTTTAGGTATGACAGTTTGCTATTTGTGTTGAAAAATATCTTGCAACTTATATAGGTATTGTGGCTGCTTTTTGAAATAAGTTTCCATTTTCGATCTTAACAATAGATTCACTAGCGTAGCTAATGTATATTAATGGCAAGAAATCGTTTAGTTTCTGTTTCTGGTCGAATCAAAGCATCGATACCGGCTCTGATTACATTCCGGTAAGAAATTGCAGTTTTCCAGCTCTGTTTTATACATTGCGATTTTAGTGCATATCTGATTGCTAGACACTATATTATTTATCAGTTGCGATTTATGCCTTGTATACAGTGCTAGATACAGCATGAGACATTGCTAGATACAGCATGAGACATTGCTAGATACAGCATGAGCTTTCGAGGTATTTATGGGTAGTTTCTTTCGAGGGAGCTTCAAGCTGTGTTGGATACTGCAAAATGGGAGGTGCAAAATGGAGATGGAAAATGGAGTAACTGAAGAAGTGTCGTTTTCATTCCTTTCGTTACCATAGTTCATGTACCTTCTTTAAGTTATTGCATTGTATATATAAACTGACTCACTGTTTCAATCCAATTAAGCTGTTGTGATTCAATTCAACATTTTGATTATGTCATAGCCAGTCCCGTTGTGGTCGATGTTTCAAATCGGGGCATAATAGGAGGTCATGTGATGCTCCGTTCTAAACATTATTTATCGACTTTTTTGTAACATTTTACATCTCAAAGATAAGCACTCCTTATCTTTCGAATTCTGTTTTGTACACTTTTAACATTTACATGTTCCATGTCTGTTTCTTTCTGACTATGATATCTATTCACGTATACATTGCTATCTATGCTTTTATACTCTGATAGCCACTCTATTCAACATTGATAGATTCTGGATTTTGCATCTAACAGATACATCAAAGTATGTTTACTGTTTTCGTTTACATCCATCTGATACTTTACTTACATTTGTTAAAGATGTACTTCAAATCTTTCATGCCTGATTCATCTCAAAGATAAGCACTCCTTGTATTTTGACTTACGTTTCTTACACTTTTAACATTGACACGTTTCATGTCTGTTTGTTTCAGACTCTGATATCTATTCATGTGTACATTGCTATCTATGCTGTTACAATCTGATAGCCCCTTTATTCAATTTTGATAGATTATGTATTTTACATCTAACAGATAAATAAAAGTATGTTTTCTGTTTCGTTGTTCATCCATCTGATACTTTGCTTACATTTGTTCAAGAGGTTTATCACATCTTTCATGCCTGATTCATCTCAAAGATAAGCACTCCTTGTATTTTGACTTATGCTTCTTACACTTTTAACATTGACACGTTTCATGTCTGTTTGTTTCAGACTCTGATATATATTCATGTGTACATTGCTATCTATGCTGCTACAATCTGATAGCCACGCTATACAAATTTGATAGATTATGTATTTTATATCTAACAGATAAATTAAAGTATGTTTTCTGTTTCGTTGTAGATCCATCTGATACTTTACTTACATTTGTTAAGACTCTGATATGTATTCATTTATACATTGCTATCTATGCTATTATACTCTGATATCCACTTTATTCAACCTTGCTATCTATGCTTACATCTTATACATTAGGTCTACATACACTGTTCTTTTAAATTTACCATAACTCTGATATCTTAGTTTTCCAACATTGATATTCTTTTAAATAACTGCAAGTAAAACTGCTTCCTTCAACTGCACAGGGTTTGTGTTTCGTTACAGTCCAAAAAAAGCATAAACAAACGTTAAACACAACAAAATATAAACCAACAGTTCCATGATACTACATCGACATGTTCAATCCTAATCAGAATCATCTCCATCAGATTCCTCCGCCTCTTCTTCCTCTTCTTCTTCTTCCTCTTCCTCCGCCTCTTCTCCACCAGGTTCAAACCCATGGCGTCGGACTGTAAACTATACACAAACACTGATAGATAATGCAACCAATATTGCTAGATATGGACCAACCCTACGTAAACTCACAATGTTTACAACAGCAGCCACATACCTACGATACACGACGTTACAGCATTCTAATCGACACAACACCATTCTAACCAACACAACTATAACCTAAATATGTTATGAAAACCTGCACTTAATAGAAAGGAGAAAAATAAAAAAAAGAACCTGTATGCCTAACCTGCAAGCTTCACAGTGTTACAGGTTACACAAAAACCATACTGTATGTTACAGGTTACACAAAAAGACTAGGTTCAGACAAAAACCAGATCTTTTATGCGGGTTAAGGATTCAAGTAAAGCTAGAACAGAGACATGATTCGATCTGCAAATCCCTTCTGGGGTTTACAGAAAGGAAACAATACCTAATATCAAGCACAGAGAGTAGGGAAGACGGCGACAAAAAACGTACATGTTCGATGGAGACGGAGGCGGACGATGGTGATGTCGATGCAGTTACGGTGGCCGGAACGTTTCGTATCGAGCAACAGTAACAAATCGCCTTACTCACTACCGGAGTATTAGACGTCATACAGCATGGACTATCAATGTAAAACAACCTATACATCGACACATATGAATCGAACAGAGACAGTTGTAGATACCTTGTTTTGTTCGAAGGCGTAATCAGTATCACAGAGACAATGGGTGGTGGTTCGCCGGTGTAGTTCCAAATATCGAAACAGAGACAGACACAGTGGTTGCTTCGAAAGCTAGTCGTCGGCGGTGGTTCGCCGGTTGGTGTGGGAAATTTCGGACCAGAGACAGAGACAGTGGTTCTTTGTCGCAGGTGAATCGCCGGTTGATGTACGAAATATCGGAGCAGAGACAGAGACAGTCGTTAACGGGGCCGGTGGTGAGCCGGTGGGTGTCAGCAGTGGTCGGAATAGAGGCGTCGATTGATATGTTTGCTTTCAAAAAATGACTTTTGGGTTCGCTCTCGTAAAACGTGTTTCTCTCTCTTCAAATTTAGAAATGTGAAAGTGGGGGGAATTGGAACCTAAAAGTCTGATTAGAAGGTGAAAAAAAGTGGGTTTCACCAAAACATCCCCTTTTATACCCTAGAGGGTATAATTGTCCATATATTGGCTCTAGGTAGTTTATGAAACTAGTCCAAAAACGGGTACCATGTTGGTATTTGATAGTTGAGAAGGTATTTATGGGTACTTTTCTCTTACAAAAATATAACTTTAAAAAATTAAAATAGACCAATGAAATAGTATTTAAATAAAAGGTCCAAAACCTGAACCTTAAGTTTGTTATGCATACATAATTATACAATATTTAGCAATATGTTGAAATTAATAGAGAGATGGCTGGAACCAATCAAGGATAGGTATCTATCAATCAGAGGCCGCCACCGCCACTCTATGAATATATCATAGAACGTATCCATAAGAGTAGGAGACCCGAACGGATAAATGATCGAGTTAACTACTCGATTCTTTAGCCGTTTTGCGAGTTTTGTAACTCGACAAAGATGGCATCTATTTTCTCCAAATCCAGCAACTATTAGACTTCCTTTGATTTCTTCCATCTTTTTATATTTTCTACATGTACCTGCAATAAAACTGATAGTCAGGCATAAGCCTACTAGATAAAGGTGAGATACAAGTATAAACTCAATATTACTAATATAGTAGATCAATTAGCTAGTCTTATACAGCCTACATTAAGGCTTTCGAGCAATAAGATAGCTCTTAGTTGAGCAGGCGTATAAGGTGATGATAGTTTACAGTTTACTTACCGATTAAGGGTGTGTTTTACAATCCAATCAGCAAGAGAGTTTTGCTCACGATAGATGTGGGAAATAATCACTAATGATGCTATAAGATTTCTACAAGTTATTAAAGGTTTGAAAAATCAGGGGGGCTAGGAAAAAAATTCAAATAATCAACCAGTTTCATTGTCAACCATGGTGTAGCCTTTAGCTTTACAAAACAACAAAGAATTGGTCTAACTTCAACAATTAAAGGGGGTTGTTTTCAATATAATTTACTTATTGATTCAATTAAGTCACCATTATTGTTTCTGATAATTATACCACCACTAGACTATCCATTAATCAGGCAAACACCATCACAATTTAACTTTAATCTATTACTCAAAATGGCTTTCCATTTAACATAAGAAGGAATCTTATTGCTAACTAAATGATGATAACACTCAAGATCCTTAGCAATATTCGGGTCACCAAAACATACCATAGATTTTAACAAACCAAAGCAATCTAACTTAGATTATATGTATAATATTTTATATATCATAGATTTTGATGAAGATATTTTATTATTAAATTTTAGATTATTTCTAGCATACTAAATTCACCACACTATAATGGGGGGGGGGGAACTATCCTAATATAAATAGGTTTGTACGTGGAGGATAACCAATAGTTTATTGTATTGGTAAGAGACATATGATTGTACATTAATATTCCAAAGAGACGTGTGAAATATTCATATTCTTCCCATGTCTGATTATATTAGACAAACAGATGAGAAATTGATTCAATATTGCAGCAGTGTTGACGCTTATTTATTTTGAATGACGGTATCAATAGAGATTAAACCTTTCAAAACTCTCCAAGATAAAAATAGAATTTCTTTGGTGTAACATCGTTCCAGAGATTTTTATATAGCATTGAAGTGTTATTATTTTGCTTTATAATGATCAATGTATCTTTTAATGATAATGATCCATGAGATGAGACATTCCAAATAATTAAGTCTTATTTATCTTGTTTGATTCTGAATTTAGATATTCTGTTAATTTCAGAAGAAGGACGTGGTCCTTGAGTTTGTCAAGGTCCAAATAATTAAGTCTTATTTATCTTGTCAATGACTTTATCTTGATGGTACCACGAGTTATTTTCATTATTAGTCATAGAAAGGTTTAAAATGGCACCATTTGTCCAACTAGAATTTAATATGACCCTTTTTAATTTTCCATTGAATGTATTTTTCAGTTGTTTCTTTTATTTTGATTAACATTTTCCATATTTTTAAATCCTTAGGTTTATATTGATATTGGAGAGGATAAATTTAAAGGAAATAAGTTAAATGCACCAGTCTGGCCCAGAGAGATTTTTTTGTTTCTGAAGTTTAACCATAAGTTACAAGACAAAGATGTTTGAATATCCTTAATTTTTCGGAAATTAAGACCTTCTTCTTCAAAAGGTTTAGAAAGATTAGGCCATTTACACCAGATTATAGATTTACTATCATCTTCGGGACCTCAAAAGAACTTATTGAATAAGATATTAATTCTGATTATAACTAATTTAGAAATTAAACAGCTTTGAGCATAATATTTGGAAAAGAGAGTAGAACTAATTGTATAAGAATCATCCCACCTCCAAATAATAAAGCTTTTGTTATAAAATACTATGCAATTATCACAAAATGGCTCAAGCACAAAATATATACGAAGGAAATATTTAAATGAAACACAAGATTTAACGTGGTTCGACAATTGTCTACGTCCACGGGCGCCGCCAGAGAAAGAGTTTCACTATGATAGAAAAGGTTACAGATTTCAGATTGTGTTTTGTGTCGCCCTAGTAATATATTTATAGGGAATTAATAGACTTATTAGACTATGGGCCTTATGGGCTCGTACCACAAGACTAACTCAAGTGAGTGGACAATATCACTATCACAGCACAAAACTGTACTGTCGGACACAGTACACTGTCAAGGTACTATTCGACTCATTCACAACAAATCTTCCCCTTGAGGCGAATATCATTTCTTCACTATCAACAAAGAATCTTCTCTTCTTCTGACTCACCAAATGCCCTTAAGGCATTCACTCTATAGTGCGAACACCGATCCAGTTTAGACACTCCCTAAACTTTCGAACTGATACTGCCTTGGTCATTATATATGCTGGATTATCGTGTGTAGACACTTTCTTCACATCAACAATTTCCTTTGATATTATATCACGAATAAAATGATACCTGACATCTATGTGCTTTGTACGCTCATGGTACATCTGGTTCCCTGTAAGGTGTATGGCATTTTGACTGTCACAAAATACTTTTGTAGTACTCTTATCCAAGCCCAAATCTGCCACCAAACCTTGCAACCATATTGCCTCTTTAACTACTTCTGTTACCGCCATGTACTCTGCCTCGGTTGTAGACAAAGCTACAGTAGCTTGCAACTGTGCTTTCTAACTGATCGCACTCCCAGCTAGAGTAAATACATATCCTGTCAGAGATCTTCTTTTATCCATATTACCTGCAAAATCAGAATCAACTAAACCAACCAATGATCCTGCAACATCATTCAGCGATTCACCAATATTGGTCTTGTTAAAAGTTAAGCCAACATTCACAGTATTCTTTTGAAGAGATTCAATCTCTTCCTCTATAGCACCAATCCGTCGATCTGCCTCTCAACTCGCTATAGCTTCTCTGTAGCTACTAGGTTCTTGCATCTCAACTTCTTCTGCAACTGACAAAACATATGCAACTAGATTCACATACATTTTTGGAAGTCTAATATCTCTTCATTATTAGTCATCGAAAGGTTTAAAGTGGCACCATTTGTCCAACTAGAATTTAATATGACCCTTTTTAATTTTCCATTGAATGTATTTTTTAGTTGTTTCTTTTATTTTGATTAACATTTTCCATATTTTTAAATCCTTTGGTTTATATTGATATTAAAGAGGATAAATTGAAAGGAAATAAGTTAAATGCACCAGTCTGGCCCAGAGAGATTTTTTGTTTCTGAAGTTTAACCACAAGTTACAAGACAAAGATGTTTGAATATCCTTAATTTTTCGGAAATTAAGACCTTCTTCTTCAAAAGGTTTAGAAAGATTAGGCCATTTACACCAGATTATAGATTTACTATCATCTACGGGACCTCAAAAGAACTTATTGAATAAGATATTAATTCTGATTATAACTAATTTAGAAATTAAACAGCTTTGAGCATAATATTTGGACAAGAGAGTAGAACTGATTGTATAAGAATCAATCCACCTCCCAATAATAAAGCTTTATTGTTTCAATCTTGGTAACAAGCTCATCAAAGAAACAAGTCTTGTTTTTTGGATGAATTAGTATACCCAGATATTTAAATGGAAAGTGAGAATGACTAAAACTAGTAACATTGGTAATACTAGGTATCCTCTAATTACACATTTGATTAGATTTAATAAAGTTTATCCTTTTATTGTTTTTTATTGACTAGACAAAAATAGATAATGGTCAAGAAATTTACAAAGTTTATTGATTTATAACTATTATTAATAATAATTTGATAAATAAATAATCATATAAAATTGTTATAAAACATATGATTTTTACTAAATAGTAGCAATAATAGAAAATCAATTTCGGTTTTTGTAATTTTTATTTTTATTTTTTTATCATTATACTAAAAATCAACATACTACAATTTTCATAGTTGTCATAATCTCTTTCAAATTTCAAAATCCTTTCACTTCTATTGTTACATTTTTGAATTCAGTTTTAATGACCAGATATCTTCCATAAAATTATTGCATCTAACAAATTTAAGATAATGTAATTTTTTATTTTATATTTATATTTTTAAACACTTCTAAAAATTATTATTATTTACATTTGAAATGCTATGTTTATGATTATGATACTTTAAGGTATGTTTGGGTTAGACATGGATAATATGAATTATTCGAAGATATTTCGGTCGTCGAATCATCGGTATCGTCATCAAAACGACATGGGTACCAAAATTCAAGCGATTATGTTCTTTGCGATACTTTTAGCAAAGAACATGTTCATTGTCCATCATTTTAAGACAGAAAAAATCATGTAATTTTGTAAGACGTCTCGTGAAATTACATGATGTGTTCACCATATTGTTGATGAAAATCTATATGTAATCCGTAACATGTTTGACATATTTTATTTGATGAGTTTGCTACCAACTTAGCAAAAATATCCTATGTTGTGCAAAATATATCTCACACTATTTATTTTATGCTTTGTTGTTTTGTTAAGATAAATGTTACTTTTATAGAAAAAATTACATGTTCTATACATTTCCGTACTAATAATGTCTTTTTTAATGTTTTTTTCAAATTTTGAAAAAAAAAACATAACTAAACAGTAGTCGAATATTTTTTTTATGGTAAATTTTCATCCTGCTTCTGCAACGGTGAACAAATCATGTTTGATCCCCTTAAGCGGCTACCTTCCTTGTTTGGTAGTATTTTAAAGCACCATAATGCATACAAAAAATTATTGTATTATTACATATTATATATTCAATATACATATATATATATATATACATATAATTTAACTAAAATAATATTATTTTATTTTTAACATGAAAATATTTTCATGTTATAGGAGAGAGTTATACATTTATACGCACATTATTCGAACCTTAAAGCTTTAAGTCTTGGAACCCAGCATCATCATCATCAGGTTCAATACATGTTAAATCGTATACCATTTTGCAAACTTATCCAGCTATTATCAAATTTTCATCTCACTGAGTACATATAAGGCCTTCCACCAAATTACACGCACAAAAAGTCAACCAAAACTAAATAGTTAAAACTGCCAACAATGTATGATTTCACTTATTTGATTTGGAGATCTTGGCAAATATTTGTAGTTACGCATAGGCAGGGTAAGAATACATATGATATGGATTCTCTTTATAATCCAAATTATTTTGTGTGTATTTACGGTGTGAATTGTGTTGATCCTATGAATATTTCTTGGATTAAACTGGACGGATACATGCACAACTATGTATGATTTCACTTATTTGATTTGGAGATCTTGGCAAATATTTGTAGTTACTTATACAGAGATGGGGTAAGAATACATATGATATGGATTCTCTTTATAATCCAAATTATTTTGCGTGTATTTACGGTGTGAATTGTGTTGATCCTATGAATATTTCTCGGATTAACCTGGACGGATACATGCACGACGATAACTAGATTACGGTAATATAATAATTATGCATTGGTATATGTAAAATTTTGACTCCACCGCGAGTTATGATTTATGGTGAGAATTACGAGCATTTCAAAACTTCATATAATCCATTACGGACAATTTTAAATAGTCTTTTTTACTAGTTTAACGTCTTTGTAATTGATGTTTTACTATTGCATTTTTTATTTTGAAATAGTTTTAGAATTTATAATCGGTTTGTATTTTATTTTTCAGTACTTTTAATGTTGGTTTTGATGTTTGTGTTTAAATTTTGAATCTAAACTATATATTATTTTCTAAAAAATTTATGTTTGTTGTGGTGATATGAAGTTATAGAAAGTAATTTGGAAAAATAACGAAGTTTTTTTGGTAGTTGCTTCAAAAATATATAAGATTTTTTTTACTTTATTGCCACACAAAAATGACGAAAATATGCTAGCCCAAATTTTTCATTCATTGGCGGAAATAGGCATGCATATTCAAAGTTGTTTTAACTATTTTCAGCATATTTAGGCTCATGATGTCATCCGACATATATATATATATATATATATGTCCAGTTCCGCCATTTATTTGGAAACAATTAGTATGTAATTAGAAGCCATAACTTATTCCACAAAAGTAAGCTTTAAAAATTCACTTCCATTTTTTTCAACCTAATTACTAGTCTATATCATTATTATTTGTTAACATGTGTCATTTTTTTATTGAATATTTTATTTACCTTACTTTGAAAGTAATACGACTATAAAATAGAATCTAAAAGACATAAAATTGATATGGATATAGAGCTCAAACTCTAAAATTATCTTATTACTTTAAAACAACTTGAGTATAGTTACTTGATGATAGTGCTTACCGCGGTTCAAAACACCATTGAGCATTCTCCATGGTTGGTTGATTTTAATGCGGTTCTTTGTAAAATCTGATAACTATACGATATAGATCGTGTCAACTTGCATGTGGCTTCAAGTAAAAAAATAAATCTACAAGAAAGATGGGATGGGTTAGAAGCACTGGTATGTATTATGTTGATTATGAGAGTATGTGATTGTTTTATCCTCAAACTGAGATTAAGGCTTAAGCGGTAGCGTATATTAAAAGTAAATTTGTCGAGGAAAGATTAAATGGTGCTGAGGGTGAGCAGTTGGATTTAGCAAGGGTAGTTGAGGTGGATGGAGCGTCGGGAATGGGTACAATTGGAAGGGTAGTTATTTTGAAAGCATTTTTTGAGAAATAAATTAAGCAATCTATTAGATTTGGTTTTCATGTGACTAACAATAGTGCTGAGTATGAGGCTGTCTTTGGAGGGTTGAGATTAACTCATATTTGTAGGGCCAGAGTGATTCAGATTAAATCACATTCTATATTAGTTGTAAGTAAACCAAACGGTGTTTATAAGGCTAAGCATGAAATTATGAGAGAATATCTTGAGGTTTTATTAAAATGGGCGAAGAAATTTGAAAAAGTGAATTTTGAGCAACTACCTCGTCTTGGTAATTCAGATACTGATTTATTGACAAAAATAACTGGGAAGGGGGATAATCCTTTAGTAACTGTTCAATAGAGTTCATATGTTGTCGGGATAGATATATAAATTGGTGATGCGATTAATGATTGACGGTAATAATATTTTTTATTTTTAAGAGATCATTTACTTCCTGAGGGAAAATCTTAGGCTTGTGCTTTAAGAAATCGTACGGCAAAGTATACGAATCTTGATGGTGTACTTTATAGAAAAAGTTCTACGAGACATTTTTTGTGTTGTTTGAATAATGAAGAAGCATTATTTGTGTTGTAGGATTTATCTGAGGGGGTTTCTCAGCTCTATATGGGTATAAAATTTTACTTAGATGCTTTCTCTTAGCGGGATTTTATTGGCCAAAACTGGCAGTCGTTACGGAGTCCATGGTGCAAAGTTATACTAGTTTTTTGTTGTATGTTAAAATGAGCCATTCACCGAGTGAGCCTATGAGTATAGTCCCATTACCTTGTCCCTTCGATTAACGGGGAATTGATTTAGTGGATCATTTGCCGACGACTATGAGTAAGAGGAAGTGTTTGGTTGTAGCTGTTGATTATTTAACCAAATGGTGTGAGATGAAGACTTTGTCAAATATTAGAGCTGAGAAAATATGTGATTTTTTGAAGGATCATATTTTATCGTGGTTTGGGATTCCAAGAATATTGATTGTAGAAAATGGACCTCAATTTCAAAATCAAATAGTGACAACATTTTACAAAACATATGGAATTGAGTAATATTCTTTAACATCTTATTATCCACATGGTAATGTGCAGGTTGAGGTAATGAATATAATTATTATTGACGGGATAAAAAGGAAAGTTGATGGGGCAAAAGGCAGATGGCCAGATGAACTATCTGAGGTATTATGGGCTTATAGAATGATTCCAAACGTTTATACATGAGAAATACCCTTTTTAGTCTATGGAATTCATGTTGTGGTTCCAGTAGAGGTGGTTCTTAGTTATAGGAATCGCGTATATTCAAATGAAGATACTCTTGAAGAAAAGAAAATTCCAGTGGATTTGATCGAAAAGCGTCGCGAGCAAGCTCGAGTTCGAGCATACCATTATAAGAGTCTAATGAAAAGTAGATTTTATTTCAAATTAAGGCCAAACAAATTCAATAAGGTTGATTTGGTTATGAAGAAACGTTTCTTGTGACAAAGGATAAAAATTCAGGAAAGTTAGCTCCAAATTAGGAGGGCCTGTATAATGTTGTTTCTAAGAGTTGTCATCAGATATATATATTACAAGATTTGGGCGGTAACGTTTGGAAGCATCAACACTTAAAGTTTTATAGAGAAAATTGTAAAATTGGATGCGTGCACTTTTTCCTTTCGAGTGGCATGGGAAGGTTTTTTAGTGAGACACATTGTTACAAATTTTCATAAATAAAATTTCATTTTTCCATTTGGTTTAATATTTTCAAATCGCCCCGAAACTTCACAAAGCAAATAATAAGAAGTAAGGATATAGAAAGAAAAATTAATGATTATAGTTAAATAACCAAGCCTAAGGTTGAAAATATGATTGGTTACGCAAGTAGGTCATATGGTGCCCCGACTAAATTATCAAATAAGCAATTATGGTTAAATAACCAAACTTAAGGTTGAAAAAGCGAAAGGTAACGCAAGAATCCCATATTTCCATGAATTCATTATCAACTTAGCGATTATGGTTAAATAACTAAGTGTAATGTTGAAAAAAAAAATGATTACGCAAAAAGGCTATGTTATAGTCGGATTTAGTTGTCAATTTAGAAATTATATTTAAAAAATCAAGCATAAGGTTCAAAACGTAAATGGTATGCAGCTGGTCACATTAAGTAGTGGTATAAAGATATAAATAACATATGTCACTTCATAAGAAAGTATATAAAAATAGGTATGCTTTATCTGGTCAAAAAATAAGTTGCCTCGTCCAAAGACAACTAAATTAAAAAAAGAAATTTGGGGCTGGGAGTCAAACCCGGGACTTCATATTTAACAGACCATTATTTTAACCATTAGCCCATGCCGGTGTGGGTGTGGGTGAAAGGTAGTTTTAAAAATTTTGATAATAAGTATGAGGTAAGAAATTTGTTTGACACATAAAGTTTTTATTAGTTGCATTTAAATAAGTATCTAATGAATTTTTTGTCAAAATACATGGGATATATGAACCAAAGCGGTCCACGTAAATTGTAAGTCAAAGTATTTTAATTTCATCAAACATGATAATAGAGTAAGAAATTAATGAGTACAACATATGTCTTATAAATATTATAAAAACAAATAACGCTAAACGTCGATATGAAATTCTAGATTGATGTCCATTTTATCTTTTTTTTTGTTTAAAAGTTTCAACAGGTGTGGAGCTTGTAGAGGGTGGGGCTTCATCATTCTAAGAAGTAGTATTATTTTGGATTTTGGGTTCAATTACAGCAACATTAGTCTCTTCATTACTTTTTTTCATGAATTTATTTGTAGCACTTTCTTTGACAAGCCTGTTGTTGTTGGTTTCCTTCTCATTTTGTATTTTTAAAATTAGTATCTTGTGAAGACGATTAAGGTGATCTTCTTTGGGTATTAATTTTTCTATTTCCTCAAGTTGAATGATAGGATTTGCAGCTATGATTGATAAGATAATTTATTTTCGACTCTTGCTGATTAAAAATTTATATTTTGCAAATGCAACATGATTTTGAAATTTCTACGGTCAACATCTTCTTTCATCTCTTGAAATTCCATGTCTTTATTTTTCTCAAAATCATTTAAGTTTGGTTGGCATATGGTGATTTCAGATTTTAAAGCACATATTTGATTTGTCAAATAGTTGATTTTAACATTTAGATTTTAATTTTGATTAGAGAGAGTAGTGTTTTGTGAGATCAGATATGTGTTATCAGTCATTAAGATAGTACCTTGTTTGATTAATTATGTATTCTGAGCAAGTGTTTTTTTCGGAATTAGTAGTATCTCGTTCAACTTCAAGAGTATTAAGAGAATGCTCAACAATTAGTTTGTCATTCTGCAACTTATCACGAGCTTGTTTTATCTTTTGCAATGCTTGTTAATAGAAAATTAGCATTTACCCTAACATCAATATCGGTAGGATTCATTTTCATGTAGGAAAGTACCGCGGGGACGAGATATGACTAAAGTTGATGACCGAACTGACTTATAGATTGCAGATCCGGTGTTTTGTTGGGTGGATGGTACTTGACAAGTGCTGGGATTCCCTGTGCACGTGAAATTTCCTTTTGATGTCTCGGTTGAGGGTTGTCCGCTAAAGTGTATATGGTTTTGTGTCAAGGGGGATTTTTTCGGATATATCCTTTCCTTTTTCTTGTTTCTTAATCATTAGGACCAGACAGATATGGTATGGTTTTTTACGAATTTTTGGGATCTTGTTTTTTAGAAGTTAAAGCACGGGTATATTTTTTATGGTTTGATTTTGTTTTTTGCTTCTTCTGAAGGGGTTAAATATTGAGGCGAGGGTCGATATATTCTTTATTAATAGACATGTCATCTTTTTACGAGGGCTGATGGTTTATGAGTTTTTAATTGGTGCAACATCCTCTGATGTTGTGGTTGGAGTAGTATTTTTCTTTGGAGAAATTTATTTTGGTGAGTTTTTGCTATTTTTCCTTCTTTTATCATTTTTATTTTTGGCACGTTCAAGCCAATTCCTTGTGGATATTGAGGCTTTGTGCATTGTCACAGTATGCACAAAGTCTCTTCAATAGTGACTAGTTCCTTGGTATTGCACAATATGGATTTGCTATTCTTTGTCATGGTAAGTTCAGCTAGTGCCCGGCTTGGATAAAATTTTCAGCGGTAAAGAGGAATAAAAATCAACAAGAAATAAGGGTAAGAAAACTAGAGAGAAAGTATCCATAGGCTTCTCGACACGAAAATATTTGTCGAAAGGTGCAATCATTTAAGCTGGATCTGCAAGATAAGTAAAAGAAATGGTCAAGATAATTAAAATAATAAAGTTAGTAATACAACTAAATAGTAAAGAACATAGCTTACGTGTTTTCATCCATCTTCTCTCCATCTAACAAAATCCATCAAGGTTATTCCTAAATTTCCTATTTCCAATCACATAAATAAAGCTGGATTTCTTATTATGATTGGAGAATGGTATATTGGTAATCATAAGTGATTCTTTTAAGGTTAACAAATAAAATGATTGTTTTAAATTATTTCTTTTGTAACACTGGATATGAAGAATTGGATGAGAATTTTAATATTTAGCAAAAGCAAACTCAATAGTACGCTAAGAAGAAAACGCCACCCATTGGTCATTACCTGGGTGAGATAAATTCTAACACGATTGATTAAATCAGTAATATAAGGATGAAAAGATAGTCATAGACCCCATTCAAATGGAGCTATGGAAAAATATATTTGTCTCATACAATATGATAAGTTAAATCACCAAATTTAGACCGACGAGTGGCTATATAGTCTGGAATGATATATTCAAATCTGAGCATTTAGTGATCTTTCCGAGACATATAGTTATAAGACACAGATTGGTTGCTCAAGAATTCTTCCAAAAAATCTTAATTTTCACATTCATCTGTTGGTAATTCTTGTGGATCTAAGTTTATGATCTCTTACTTAGGGGTAACTTTTGGAGTGATTTTCCCTTAGGTATAATTTCTCTTAGTGTCAACCATTTTTAAAGTAAAACGAGAGGAATATCAAGGAATTTTCTAAGAATATAAAGTTAAAATTAGATTTTTTAAACTTTGTTTTCAAAAGTTTATAGTTTTTTCAAAAACCCCTAAGCGAATAGTTTTGACGATGCTAGTGGTTAAGTTTAAAAAAATAGTTAATTTTTAAGAAAGTAAAGAAGAGAATGATTACCTAGGTATAATAGAGTTGGGCACTTGTTTTTTAAGAAGTCGTATCTATAATTTGGGAGAATAATGTAAAATGAATAATAGGAATAAAGAGACTTGTTCTTGAATAAATGTTGAATGGTTAAGCTTGTAGTAATAATAACTGTTAGAACAAAAGAGTGTTAAGGATCAGATTTGTATTGGGAAGATGAAATGATCATAGTTTACTGGCAGATAAATTAATTAAGTTATTCACACGTTGTATGACATTTGTCAGTTTTATAGCGCATGCGTATATATATATATATATATTATATTAGAACAATTAACCTTGTCTTGTATTCTTTGTATATATTCTTTAAAAAACTTTTTTTTCAAGTAAAATCTTTTCTCAAATACTAGAGAGGAATCCTGATAAGACTATAATCTGTCAAATGAATATATTCTTTATTAACACGAAGATTATAACGAGACAAAAGTATAATTCCAATTTATGACGAGTGGTAAATCAGAGATATGATGAGAGTTCAATTCAAAATAATGACTAGGGCGTAAATTAGATTGATAATGAGATACAAGTCAGAAATATGACGAGAGTTTAATTCAGAATAATGAAGAGGGTGCAAGTTAGAGTTATGACGAGATACAAGTCAGAATCATGATGAGGCGGTAAAATATAATTAGGACGAAAGGTCATATCAATAATGATGAAGTGGTAAAGCAAAATCATGACGAGATTATAGTTCAAAGGTTTAACAAGAGTCTAGATCTGAAACATCACGATGGTACAATTTAAACATATGTCCGACACGCATCTTTATACACGTGTCATTTTATAATAGGTTCTCAAGAAAGTTTGTTAGAAGATTATAACATAATAAAATTTGTAAGCTAGTGATTGGATACACGTGTAGTAAGTAATTTGTAGAAATTAATGTAAACCCTATAAAGAGGGGTTAATGTCTTCTTTGAAAGGTTAGTCACATTTTTCCAATACAAAAGTACACCATATTCATTATTTTTCTTGATTTCAATTCATTACTTGAGCTAAGTCTTTGGAAAAAATTTCCTTAAGAGTACGGTGTAGATTATGAGGACATATTTGGCCCAATGGAAAAAATTAGAACAATTAGTATCCTTATTACTAATTCATTCGTTCGTTAGTGGAAGATATTTTAATATGATGTCAAAAATGATTTTCTAAATAATTATTTTTATTATGAGGTTTATATAACTCCTCCCTTTGGTGTTTTTTACTAGTCGAATAAATTTTTTGGGCTAATGAAAGCTCAATATGGTCTCAAACAGGCTCATTGTGCTTGGTTTGAGAAATTCTCTATAGTTATTATATCACTTGGATATCTTGCAAGTAATCACAAATACATTTTATTAATCGGATTTATGAGTGTATGTTGAATAATTATATCTTTATATCTAGATGATATGATTATTAGAGGTGATTATTTTGATAGCATTGAGACACTAATGCGTGATTTGGCCCACCGGTTCATGAAGATATACTTTGGCTTGCTAAGTTATCTTTTGGGTACTGAGGTGACTCATTCTCATAAATAATATATTTGATTTATTTGAGTAAGTGTAATTGTTTCATAACAGGACAATAAACAACCTTCTTGAAACCAATGCTCGATATTCATCTACTGATGGCTCCCTCTGTAAGACTTGACTTTGAAACAAACTATTGTAGGAATCTTGGTCTATCTTACAATTATTAAACTGGATATAACTCATGTTCCTCATGAGTTTTAGTAGTTTGTTGCTACTTGTAATGTCTGTACATTAGGGATTTAATATTTTCATCTTGAGATATCTTTGTTGCACTAAGTTTTGGAGTATATTATTCATGAAAGGACGAAGTTTTTTAAAATTCGCGAAAAAAAAGGAAGGAGGTTTATGTAAATTCTTAGGGGTGTTTCATCACTTAATGCTCCTAACTAACTAGAAGGGAAGTCATTGATATAAAATTTGCTAAATGAATTACTTAGGAAGCATAATAAATTCGCTACAACTCTTGAAGTTGATAAATGCGCCTAAAAGAAGCGCTAAAACGAAAATAATGAAATTGGAAACATAAATGTAAGGTTTTCTAAAACTAAAAGTCGCTTCAATCTGATTTTCTAGCTTCTCGAAAGCGCTTTTAATTTTGATCTTAAATCTTCTCTAAACTTAAATCAGCAAAAATGAGGGCATCAAAGTTATGATAGCTACATGAGATTTCATTCAAATTAACATCCACTTCCAGGAGCACAAGAAGAGATTCTGGTGAAAAAAAAATGATAGCAACTTATTGATAAAATGTTTCAATGAAGTCTTATATGATTTCCAGACTTCAACCAAGACAAAGGGAAGCTACGACCAGCTTGGGATAGAATAAAGCAGCAACATCAAGGAAGAAGTTCTCAGGTATTATGGTTCATCTATCTTCTCATGAAGTATAATAAAATTAGCCATTGCACAAGTCACATATATGTATATAAAATATTTTTTATTTAGAGTTTATATGTACTTTGGGGTACATTCTCACTTAATTACTTAAACCAATTTGTTTGGAATCCATTGGTTGTCACATGGAAAAAATAGTGATAAAAAATTATAATATATAGTGACAACTATTAAAATAAAATTGATATGAACAAAAATATTTTAAAATATTCAAGTAGATAGTACGTAATAAAAGTTTATTATTTTCGAACATTAATTTTTTCTAAACTTAATCAAATTTTCATCTATAACATGTGGTTAGGAACATTTCAATTGTTTCATTAACTTGTTTTGCAGTTAAGAAATTTGGTCTTTAATTTATATTGGAGGATACTATCTTTTAATTATACTTGTTAATTGTGATATTTAGTTTTCGCCCAGGACTAGTAAATAAAATAGCATGAGGCAATTTGATCAAAAAATATTTATTCTTTTTATTGTAATTGTATACCAATGTAATTGTTAGTTTAAACTAGTAATTAATAAAATGCAACCATGTTAGCTATTTTGACATTTTAGAGAAAATTGACAGATACAAGAGCAAAAAAGAGTTAATTTGAAAAAATTAACTACATTTGAAGAGCGAGACCTAAAAATGATGAAAGAGTTTTCTTCCTCAAGATATATCGAGAAACATAAGACTTGAAATGATGAGAAGCGGTTTTATTAATCAATGAATCAACCAGTTTTACAATGATTGGATCTCCTATTTATAGTAACTTTTACAGCTAAAGTATAAAGATGGATGACACGTGAATCTGCTCACATGTGCCGGCCATTTATCACAACATATTATTAAAAATTATTATGTTATCCTTTATTTGTCATGGCCAATTTATATACAATATCTTTCTCAAATATCCTAATATCTCTAAGTTCTTTATGTCTTCTGTTGAACATCATTGAGCGTCGATCGTCTACTGATTTACATTTTGTTAATGTTCTCATATTATTATATTGCTTTGTCATTTTGACGATATGTTTCACTACGTAATTTCATTATTTTCCTGATGCTTTTTGTACTTAAAATGATCAATTTTACCGAAGTTAAACTTTATCTTATAATATGAATCTTTATCTTTCCTAGATAAAGAGAATGACACCTAAACCACATATAACCTTATCATGATCACCTAAAATATTTTCATAAATTTTTTATGAGTAATACTAATATAAAGAAAGGTAAAAATCATATGATATAAATCTTTTATTATAAATTACTTATTGACAATACCTTCTATATTTAAAAATTTCTTACCATATAGTTTACCAACAATATTTTTGTATTATTTACAAAGGTCTTTAATATAACAAAAAAATCATATTAATACACAAACTCTAAGCTAAAATATTAATCAATATTCTTTTATATTTTTTATGACAATACTAGAATAATATTGGATATGCATCTTTGTAAATTTCAATAATACACATATAAATTTTATAGGTTCGTTATATCAATTTAATTACTGTCATTTCATAATTTTTTATTTTAACAAGGCTAATTTAGCATTGGTTTTTTATTTCCTAAACACTATAATCAATTTTTTTTTCTAAATGAATAAATGACATTATTAATACATATTATCTTTTAAGTGAACTTTTGATAATTTACTTACAACCCTCTTATCATAAAATTTGAACAATTCATCTTAATTTATATTAACACCTATTATTTACTTCTTTTCTTATATAAAATTACCAACATTATCTTTATATCTATCTCTAATCATTTTTTGCACCTGGCTTTCAATTTCTCCAAACAACAATTCACCATTTTTATTGCTCTCATATCTTATTTAAGTAAGTAACTTCAACATTAATTCTACGTTAACTTAAATTAATCATGTTAAATTACTTACAAATTTATAATTCTTCATCTTCATTCATTATTAAAATAAATTTTTTTATTAAATAAAATATCAATAATTATAAACTAAATCATAACAACACTCGTCATATACTTAGAAACGGTAAATCATATACAAGTGTCAATAAAGTGTTCATACACCTTTTAATGAAAAACTCAAGAGGATAGTTGTTTTATCCTCACCTTCAATCTTAACACATTATTGCGTTCAAATCAAGTATGATCATGTTAAAAATGAAGTGTTTCGGAATTTCCCTATCGTATTTAGATTAAAAAAATTCTTATTAAGATATAACCTATTTCCAAAGTTTTCTTCATGTAAACATCTTCTAGCTTACCAAATCTAATTAGAAATACACTCTTCATACACATCCCTCGGTACTTCAGTCCTCAAACAAGATCAGAGTCCTTTGGGATTTGGATAACATTTCAATATCAATCTTATTATTATCTTTATAATAAATAAAGAAACACCTTTTATAAAAATAGAAATTTGATTTTAATTAACTAGAAATTAAAGTTATCATCTCATGTAAGTTTATCAAAAGCAATTTCACTGAGCTCATCTTCATAATCTACCTCATACTTTTTCAATGTCATCAACATTGATCAATTGATTCTAAATACACCACTTGTTAAAGAATATCCCCTCAACATTATCACTTATAAAATAAATCACCATCACCAAACCTAAAGATAAATAGATATAAAATTAAATTTGTGGTTGCTAGTTTTATTTTCGCTTCAACACTTGTGCTTAGGCACAACAGTTCCTACACTACAAAGAACAAAGTTCCTAAACTTGGAAGACATAATCAATAAATTAACAACACCGGATTTATTTGATTCTGATTATGAAGTAATCTTATATCCATGGACAAACATATTGATGTTATAGATGGAATAATTATAAGTATTTACAAAAACATAAAGTACAAGAAAATACATATTATTTTCAACTTCTCAAGATAGAGTATCAAGTTTCAGTGGTATCTTTTCACCTTTAGTATATCACTTGATGTCTTTTAAGTGACTTTCTTCAAGAGTTATCTTAGCTTTAAATCACTGAGTTCTTTAAGAGTTTTCTCTGACAAACAGATATTTCTCCATGTAAACGTATTATATCAAAAAGAGTGATTTTTCTCTCGTTTTAGAGATTAATTGTATATTATGTACATGAACTACTTAACAATGCATATGATCTTAAATGGTGTAGATTAGGAAAACCATACACCATGCACTCAATGGCAAACCAAACTTGTTAAAAAATATAATACCATATCCATATCAACGGCTATGACCAACTTGTACACCAAGTCGTTGATCATAATGGATGAGCATAGCCAAATACAAGTTTATTTATTAAAAGAAGATAAGATAGTACAATAACGTAAACTTTAGGAAATTATACCACTATCCGACAATCTATATTACGTCCGAATAGAAACAATCATTCTCTTATATAGCTGGTTAAAGGTATGTACATGCTGATTATTAGTATAAGCCTGATGTATTATTTTCCACATTCGTAAGCGTTTAGAGAGAGAGAGAGAGAATATTTAAGTTGGTGTGGCGTGGTTGTGAAAAAGAAATAGAAGATTTCCTAGAGTGAGAAAGCTTTTTTGTCTCGTTTTAGATAGAGAATCAAAGTAAAAGATAAAACATTTAGAGAAAATCTAAGATCCATAGTTCCTTTTGTAAACCGAGGGTGCTTTGTAATAAAGATGAATGGTTAAGTTTGAGAGACTCATCTTGTAACCTTCTTTTATAAAATATGTGTATGTTTCTCGTGGATGAATGATGTCTTCATGATCTAAACCACATAAATATTTTGATATGTATTTGTTTTTTAATTTTTATCCTTGTTAATTTTGTTATTTGGAAGGATAAAGAGCCAAAGTTATGCTACTTTCGGCAACCTCTCGAAATGAGCTACGTCTCTGTCGCGGCCAGACTTATTTCAATATTGATATGTCCACTAACAATTAGTGAGGTGAGCATAAAGATCTATAATAATTTTATTGTTGGTGATACAGACCAGTTCAAAAGACGACGATCGTGTCATATATTTAGTGTAGAGATTTAGATCTCATTGAGAAGTCAAACATATTCATAAATATGATTTCTATGAAGTTTGACCTTGATATATTTACTGAAGATGGTTATTTTAATCTCCGGGGACTTAAGGTTATAAAATTCCTTGTACATATGGAAATTTATACTCCCACTAATAAGAAATATACAAAGTATAATTGTGTTAAAGTGTTTTATAAGGCCCGTAGTGCTCTGATCTTCAGTTTGGATGATAAGGTACTTCGAGAGGTGTCTAAAGGGTCTTTGGCCATGTGGATTTGAAATAGGATGGAATATATATACATGAAGAAACATTTGGTAAATAGGTTGTACCTTAAGAAGCATTGCATATGTTACAGATGGATGATAGCAACACGAATTAGAAACACTCGGATGATTTTAATTATAATCATTATTGATTTGAATATCATTTATGTAAATATTTAATATAAGGATCAAACAATTATCATCTTGATTTATCTACCAAAACCATATGAGAAAAAAATCCTTTACGATGGCTGAGGTGAAGAGTTCTTTAAATTCAAAAGATCTTCAAAGGAATATGGTTATGAAGAGTGACTATAAAGTTCTCAGACTGAGTGTAAGGGGAAAACCTGGATGGAGAAATTCAAACATGAAGCTTGATTGTTCTATGGAGAAGTTGTTGTGTTGATAGAAGGATGGCCATATTAGTAGGAACTACCGCAAGAGGAGGAAGACATATGGTTATCTCAAGCATGAATCTGGAGATGTTGCAATAGTCTCAAATGGCTATGAATGCACTGATGCTTTAATGGGTTCTTGATTTTTTTTAAGAAATCATTCTATATGACTTCTAACAAGTATTGGTTTAAAGACCTGAAAGTGTTTGAAGGTGGTAAGGTAATATTGGGGGATAAGGAGCTATATATTGTACAAAGAATGAGGAGTATAAGATTCAAGAAATCCACTAGACTTGAAACATTTTGACAAAAATAAGGTATATCATTGAATTTAATGGAAACATCTCTTTATAGGAAGCCTAGATGATGAATGGTTTAACTATGGATGGATATGGCACAATTAAGGTCTTGTAAGACTCACTTTTTGTTATAGAGGCTTTCCAAAATAATGATGTTTTAGTTCTAGAAAGGTCTATAATTGAAGGGTGTCTAGTGTTGATATGAGGCTGAAGACATATGATGGTTTGCCAAAGCAGATGAGCATTCATTTTGGGAAGCACCTAAAGAGATCTAAAATTAATAATGCAATGGAATGTGTGAATGGATCATTCACTAAGTATTTTTGTAAACTTGGTATGTGTAGACGTAGAATATTGATAAGTACTTTGACACATGAAATAGATGATAATATTAATCGGACCTTATTTATGGCAATAAGGGCTATGCTTCCAACAACTAAAACTTAGCAAAATATTGAGTGAATGATATTTTTGGACAACTTGACTCATCGTCAATAGGAGCTTTTGGACTTTCAGTTATCATGAAAATATAAAACAATAAAGGTTGTTGTGATTAGATCGTAGAAGTGATGAGGGTATGCAATGGAGTTGAAATTCCACTTATCACAAATATTTGATGAAAGATTATTCTTTCTTAAGATATTTCCAAAAAGATAAGACTAGAAATTATCGGAAGTAGTTTTATTAATTAACGAATCAAACTTTTTTTACAATGATACGATCTAATATTTAAAGGAAACTTTACTCTTAAATTATAGGGATAGATGATAGATGTATCTTCTTACACGTGTCCGTAATCTCTTACAACATATTAGTAAATAATACTATTTTATCCCTTAAATCATAGGTCATTTAGTAATATACAATATATTTCTCAAATATCCTAATATATAAGTTATTTATGTCTTCGGTTGAACATCTTTTAGCATTGGTCATCCATTGATATACGTTTTGCTAATATTCTCATCTTATTATATTGTTTTGTCCTTTAGTCACGCGTTTGACTATGTCTTTTACCGATACTTCCATTTACTAATCAATTACTTTTATTTCCTGATGCCATCCGTCTTATGTAATTAGAATGATCACTTTGTTGATGTTAGTCTTGAAGCTTTATCTTGTAATATGAATCTTTACATTTCCTAGAAAAAATGAATAACGCATAAGCGACATATAGCCTTATTAGGAATCCCCTCTGATTCGTAAAAAATATACATAATTTTGAAAGGATAAAAGTAAAGCAAGAAAGCTAAAATTCATACCATATCAATCGTTAATACAAATTGTCTAATAATATTACATTATATATTTGAAAATTTACCATATATATTACCCATAATATTTTCAAAATTCATACACATATTTTATAAATATTAACATAAGGAAAACTATCCTAATATATACACATATAACTTTTAAAGATTAAAACAAAACTATTATATATTTATTTCATAACATATTATTTAACAATGGTAAACTTTTTGTCTATTGAATCTCCTCATAACTTCTAATAATATATACATGAATTTCATAGGTTTGGTATATAAATTTAATCGCTATAATTTGTTTTTAACAACTCAAATTTAACCAAAATTAATTTCTTTATAGCCGATGATTAGTTCAAAGCTAACATATTAAATAAATTAATAAATAGCATTATCAATGCATATGTTTAACCAATAGATTTATGACACATCATTTCTGACGCACCCGATATTTAATCTGCATTGTTGATGATGATTTAATCGACCATTTCTATTTACATATTCACTTCATATATAAATGCAATTAATTTTTATTTTATTTTCAACATCTACTCTTATCTTATGGAATTCTATCATCCACTTCTTTATGATAATATTTCATTTTTTATTTTAACTAATTTGATTAATTATTTATGTTTTACCAAATACTTTTAATATTATCATATATTATTTATCGTTTAATATATTATTTATAAGGTATCATATCAATAGTTCATGGAAAGAATCAGGTTGTGACTTCGATCTTTTAAACTACAAAAATAACATGCAAGTTACTAATTTTCTAAGTGATAATCCATTAGATAATAATTCTTCAAACACTAATAGTCTAGAATATTCATCGTTGTTTCTTCAAAATAATAAAATTTATATTGATTCGTTAGAAACTGTTTCGTCATAACTTCATCGTTGGTAAATTAAAAATTCCAAAATTCCTGACAAACCTACCAGACCGATGTTTTTTAGATTAAAAATTTATTTATGATGAAGAAAAAATAGATGAAAAAAAACAAAATCATTTTAACTAGGGTAATGGGATCAAAATCTGCATTCCATCAAAAAGAGATTTTCCTCATCATACCTTCGGTGAAGAGGTCTGTTTTCTCTATAGGGTAACAGAAGAGATATCAGGTTTTCTCACCATCCTAAAATAGTAAAAAAATTACAACTATGTAAAGTATGTCCCAACCAACTCTCTCCAAACATCTGGCTGACAATTACCAACGTTATTGTGGTATCCGTATTTATTGAAAAACCTTTCAGCTTTTCCAATATTATGTGTGAATTATTCTTCAGCAAAAATTCTAAATATATTTTTTACTCTTTCACTTATCCTAAACATAAATCCATCATCCCTCCTCCATCGTTAGACCATGGTTGGAAAGAAAACAAATTCTTCGTTAGTGGTGATTGAGAATTTAAATCATCTGGATTTTTGTAAAGTTTAAGTGCAATGGATAAGAAAAAGTAAGTTCAATTTTATTAATAATCTATTAACTTTTTAATCTTACACTTTCTTATAAATTTATCATATGCTTTTTTAAATATTTACAAAAGAAAACTAAAGAAATTTTCAAAAACTTGAAAAAAGAAGGTAATTCGTTATGTAGTTACCTCAACAAACTTTCAATTCTTGCTCAACCATATTTTCATGTTTGACGACACTTAATTACTTGATTCAGTAAGTTTATTTTCATATTCTCTTTACTTAAATATAACTTCTTTTTCATGAGCTAAATCATCATTATCCCCTCTTTCAATTAGATTCATATTTCCAAAAGTAATTGTATCCTAAATAAGTTACAAAGTTTTAGTCATAAATTCCAATCGATTTTGACTTTCTTCATCTATATTATCTCGCAACTCTAAAGCATGAAGCATAAAATTCGACCTATTATTCTCAGGTTTTATCGGTAAATATTGAACGTGTCTAATATATGTCGCTACATTTTATGGCGGTATTATCGTTGTTGTTGGACTTTCCATTTTATTTCCCGGTTTGTCTTGGATAATATTTTATTCTTGAATTTGAATCTTTGATAACGGTGTCACTAGTATAATCATTTGAGTCACATGAACATTTATGAAAATTTACAGCCATATATATATGCATGTTTTCTCTGAGCAATTTTATGTACTCTTGATCTAATCATCAATATCTGGAAAAAGAAAAAATCCTTTGAAGAAAATAGTTACCACAAACATGACCCAAAATGATGAAGGATTTTTGTTTCTTAAAATATTACCAAAATGATAAGACTAGAAATGATCAGAAGTAATTTTATTAATCATTAAATTAAGCCTTTCTACAATGATTGAATCTCTTCTTTATAATATATTTTACTCTATAATTATAAGAATGAATGTCATGTATCGACCATCTGTTACAACATATCATTAAAGATTACTATTTTATCTATTAAGTGTCATATGTATCGCTCATTCATTGATATATGTTTTGTTGATGTCCTCATCTACTATATTGCTTTATCATTTTGCCAACGTATTTGACTAAGTGTTTTACTTATGCTTCTATTTACTAATTAATTGCTTTATTTTCCTGATGCATTCCATATTTTCCTTATATCGCTTGTAATTAAAATGATCAACTTTTCGATGCTAGTCTTGAAGCTTTATCTTGTAATAAGAATCTTTAACTTTCCTATAAAAAGAGAATTGCATTCAAAAGATATATAACCTTATCAAGATTAACATTACGTATATTACTGGCAAAGGTGAAGTTGGAGTTGAGGTGGAGTTTCAACATAAAGGTAAAGTCGATGATGTTTTTCTCAAAGCTAATTTCAGGTTGGGCATACTCACCCATTGTAGAGGAAGTTCAAGCAAGGATTAGACATTGACCATGCAGTTTGATGGGTCAGTCTTTTTAGATGTTCGAACTGTGGATAAATAAAATTACTTTGACAGTTGGTTGTCAAGTGTTGCTTGATATGATATTGATTTAGGTCAGGGGGATGTTATTACTTACTACTTAGATGTATGAGGTCATAAGACCGATGTGTTAGGGAAATTTTTCATAATATATTTTACGGACTGCATGTGACTAGATCAATCTGAAGGTGCAAATGGATTAATTTTATATAGTGAGTAGTTTGAGCATAAAGATAACATACACTAGAGTCATTGTGAGACTAGGTGGAGAATTCTTAAGCATATGTTCAAAGGCATGATCACTTTCAGCATAGTATTGAATTTGTATCTTAGTACCGAAGGCTATAACTTAGTGTTGAAACCGTAACCTAATGTTGAAGCTAGAACTAAGTTTTCAAGCTGGAACTAAGTGTTGAAGCTAGAACTAAGTGTTAAATTTATAACTAGTGTGGATAAAATTTGTTCGAGGGGCTATTTTAGTAAAATAATAAAGAAGAGTTCATTTCTCGAAAAGGGTAGAGAGATAATTGAGCAGCTTAAACCAATGTTTAGAGAGAAGGTCTGATTGTGCATTAAATGATTTATCCTCATTAATGTTTTCTCAAAACCTATTTATAGGCTAATCTTAGGTTAAGTGGGCCTAATGGGCCGAATCATGCTTAAGAGCCAATCACATAGGTCAAAACACATTAAGCCTAATAATAAACTACAAATACAAGAATAAAAGTAATTGAATAGTAAAATAAGCACATTTAAATGATAAGATAAATATTGGTCTAAGTCTAATTTTACCCTTTTAATGTGTATGTCCTTATCATATAGCCCATTATTCTTCTCAAAGACAATTGGGACGGCTAACAAACAAGTTATTCAAATAAGGGTTGACCATCTCTCTCGATATAGCCCTTCGAAGTTTTTTTTAAAAATTTCTCAGAAAAATAATCTTATTTCATTTGATGGTATCATTCAGATAAATTTGTTGGAAATTTTCATGACTATTAATTGGGAACACTATAGGACACGTGTTATCACTCCATTAGACTCACGATATTTCTCTGCCATAGGGGAGGTATGTCGACAGTTTAAAATGCTTCCACTTTCCTAAGGGTTATAGTCGTTGACGATTTTCACAGTTCTCTAAATGTGAAACTAACGATCTTCTAGAGTCCATTATATAAGCTCCCCTCTCATTTTCACAATATAGTAATTTTTAAAGAATGAAAATTCACTTGAGAGAGAGAAGTTGAGCCTTATTATCATCATCAAGTTAATCGCCGGTTAATTTCTCTCTCTTCGAGCACTTTCACCACTATAAATTCCATCTCTAGTGAGACTCTAGTGTTTGTATGTTCACTGTAAAAAAAAATTAACCAAAAAGGGTTGGCTGAATTTGTCTAAGCTAGACGAAGAGAAAAAAAAAGAGCTAGGGATGCTGTCGGATTACCTGTCTCCGAAGGCAGAAATACTATCACTCAGATAATTGACTACGCAGGAGTTTTCCTATAGAACAGATGCAATATCCCATCTGAGCTTTCATATACCGCTCCATCATTTACTTCGAAGAGTCGTTCATCCATGCCATCACATTCTCAATTGGACACTAGGCGCAGGTGTCCTTCCACCTTCAAAGAAATGGGCTTCTGATACAGAATAGAACTCCCATGCATGCTTGGTCATACAAGTTAAAGGTCATACGAACTCATCTTCCGGGGATGAGGAAATTATTCAATAAAATCATCATTCTATTGATCTTTTCTCACATCAACTAAATATAGAGGGAAATAGTATCCCTCAATAGGTTGAACCTTCTAAGTCCAATCTAACTCCCTCACAGGGAGATAAATATTGTTTCTCAATAAATAGAGCCTTCTAAGTATAATTTGAGGAAGTTAGAGGGTAACCACCAGAATTTGAGTGATGAATCTCCCTTAGAGAAATTTGGTCCATCCGGGGAGAATTTCGAGACTTAAAAGTCGACTAGGAAGATAACTTTGAAGCATAAATGTAGTAAATATGGCTAAGAAAAAACCATTAAAATAGAAGCTGAAGCACTTCCCTCGTCATTAGTCGGATGCATAAGGCTTAGTTTTTCAAATGTTAGCTCTATATACATATTGGCCTTTGACCAAATCTGCTACAATTATATTCAAAATAGTAAGCTAGAGACCATTCGCAAAAACATTAGACTACCGATACAAGGTGATACCCTAATGAGCTATGGTCCAAAGGAGTTAATTACTTCAGTTTCCTTTGGATGTGCTAAAGTGGGGCCTCGGTTCTCTTTTGGATCCATACATCTTTAATTACTTCAATTTGGTGAGACTATGCTTAAATCAGGCCAATCTGAATGTTTGGTTTACCCTGATGTCATGTATCATGGTATATAGGTTATCAAAAATCTGGATGCCAATGAGGAAATTTGTTGCTATCATTGGGTTGTCCTGAAATTCTCAAATCATCTTCGAGTTTCACAATATGGATAATAAGGACAAGGTTATGGATGATCTATTTGAAGATGAAAATCTACGGAAGATGCAATTCCTCTTTGTAAATGGTTGTTGGGAAAATAGGAAGAAAATCTCCTCAAAGGGTAATCGGAGTCGGCTCACCTAATTTTGGAAGAACACATGTGATGCTTCGAGCTTAAATTGGTGCTCACTTTTTATTATTTATAACTTACCCTTCATTTTTCATTTATAGCAATACTAAAATCTAATCTGCATCATCTAGATGATGCCAAAGTAATCTTCAAAATTTTGAATTAATGAGCTGAGGAGAAATGGTCCAACAATTTCCATCAATATTTTACTCCTAACAAGTTGGTTCAGAGCCACCTATGGAGGACCAATTTCGAACGGGATCTAACATGAGAGTAATTGACTAATCCTCCTTGGGCATCCACCATCATGAAGAGAACTGAATCTGGATATGGTAAGTTATTTCTTCCAACAAGGACCAACCCCCCCCCCCCCCACTCAGCTATCGGGTTAAGAGATGCAAGAAAATGAAACAAAGGCCAAAGAACGACACAGTTGGGATTGAAACTAAATTGCAGCTCGGTGATTCTTTATCAGCCATAATTGATGATTCTTTGTTAGTTGCATTCATTATTAATGTCGAAGAGGGTGACACGCATATGGAGCTTCCTATATCTAAGAAGAAAAATACGCATAAGATAAGCAAGAACATTAGTGACAGAAGACAAAATAAAAGGAAGAGAATAACTACCAGTTCGCAGATCGTCCTTCATTCAGAGATTTTCCCTCTTACAGTCTCATCCATTGCTCTTCTAACACTTCCAGTATCTGACCCACCTTCTCCATTTCTCCCAATACTAGAGGGGCAAACATATGGAGAAGAAAATATGATGGAGCTTATGGGTGGATGGACTTTGATGCTTTTGAACAAGATTTCCCCGAGTCTAGTAGCAATGCCACAAAGGTGGTTTTTTATTACGTGCCCTTCGAGCTAATAAAGGAACACGACACATTGGTGTATTCGATGTTGGGCTTTGTAATACCTGTTTCTGAACTTCAGTGGGAGGTCAAGGCACAAAAAAGACCATTGCCTCCCTTGAATAATAAAACAATAATCATAAAAATTTCCTTGAAAGGGAGAAAGCACATGTTGATGGTCTAGCAAATGAGGTCAAATCATTGAAGGATGAGCTTTCACAACTAAAAACTGCTTACAAAGGTCTACAATCATCGAGTTATAGGGAGATTACAAAACTGAAGAGCCAGAAATCTATTAAAAATCTACCATGGCATTATGAATAAATATGAAGAGGATTTAACTTCCATAAAAACCCAAGCTACAAAAGACAGAGAAGATGGCGGTGGACGATAATTTTGATGGGTTCTTGAAGTCTTTAGACAAATGGAATTCCTTAATTAAATCTGACATGATTTTGGATTTTCATAAGGCTTTTCTAAGTTAAATCTTTGATCTTTGTGGGAGTTGATTTCAAAAAGGTTATGGCCTAAGGATATGCCCATAGATGATCAGTTAGGTAAATCTATGGAGTCATCTAGTAAAAGCTCAAAAGAAAGTGATGCGGGAAACTCTGAAAGTGGGAGTTTAGAGGAATAAGTTATAGCGATAGGGACAAGACCGGAGGCTAGTGAATTTTATGTTAGTATTAGAAGTCCTTAGCTCACATAAGGAATTTTTTTTTCATTCAGATTACATCAAGTTTTTGGTTTGTTCCAAGAATTTTGTATTATTTAGTCGGATTTTATTATAAGCCCTTAGAGTAACTAAGGTATTTTGTACTTTTTATATGATGGTCGTATGAAAGTTGTTTTGTTTTCTTTTATTCTTCAAAAGTAATCCATTCGAAAGCATATCAAATAATTACTTTAACCATTCGAAGGTAATCCATTCAAAGGTATATAAAAAAATCACTTTAACCATTTAAAGATAATCCATTCGAAGGCATTTAAAACAATCACTTTAACCATTCGAAGGTAATCCATTCGAATGCATATAAGACAACCACTTCAACCATTTGAAGCCAATCTAGTTGAAAGCTCTTTTACTGTTTTATTATCTTCTTTGGAGTAGATTTGAATTTTAAAATATGGGATGCTAGATTCAATTAGCGTTACGATGTCTATCCCGTAAACCAAAGCAAAGGGAGATCCTTAATTGGCAGTTCGGGGTGGTATGATAAGCCCACAACACTTCTTGTAAGTAGTTTTGACCACTTGCATGTCGCACCCTCTAAATTATTTTTTAGACCCTTCAAAATAATTATTTAAAAAACCTATATTTTTCTATTGGATTGAGGGTGAAAGGGTGAAGAAACAAATTACCGAATTCCTCTAAAATTACATAAAATTCCCACGTCTCTATTTCAAAATTGGGGCCATTATCTGTTGTAATGCTTTACGGATCCAAAATATGCAACATATATTGGAGAGGATAAACCTTATCACTGCTTTGGACGTAGTTCCGGATAGAGATGATACTTCCACCCACTTAAAAAAATAATCAATTGGTAATATGATTGTTTGACAACCTCCGAACACCATTGGTATCGCCTCAAATATTAATTTTAGTGGGATTGTTGGCACATGAATTGAATTTGCAAACCTTTGGCATGGATCGCATCATTTAACTAAATATTTAGTATCTGTCATGATGAAGGCAAATAATATCTTGGTAATAAAAATTTAATGGTTAAATTTGTATACCCACATTGGGAAGAACCTTCGTCGTCGTGCAATTAAGACAAATTTACATGGGACTCATCATACCCCCAAGGCATTGCAACAAAGGCTACTAAAATATTTCTTCTAGAGAATATCCATTAACACTTCAAATCTATATACTCTAAACTTCAACTTCTTAGCTAATACTTTTTCAATGAGCAGACTTTCCTTAGTAATGAACTCTTTGATCTCATGCCTTCAATCCTGGTTTGTTTTTGTTGATACTTGGAAATTTTCCTCAATGTTTGTCCCAACTTCAAGTTATGCTACTATCGAATGGAACTTTTGTATCAAAATCCAGGGATACGCTTAAAAGTACGCAATAGTAGTTATAGAATCATCGATCATATTTTCAGACCATACATGTTCATATTCCATACACTTGACGAAAGACAATGTGTTCCTAAATACTTACAAATATTTTACCTGCTCTTTTTTCGCTTCGGATTGGCCCTGAGCTTGATGTACGAGTTATTGCAAATAACTTATCAATCGGAATTTTTTGGAACCATATATTTGGGCAAGTCTTAGCCTAACTATTGATACTTCATACTCAGCTTCATTATTTAATGCCTTAACACCAAAATGTATTTCTTGGAATATTTAATCTATAAAGGGAGAAAGTAGATAAATTCCGCCACCACAACCTAACAAACTAGACCCTCTATTTGTTCGAACTACACATTCTTTCATAGGTTTTTCAATAGGCGATTCCACATGTGGTCGTTCCGAATCGAATTCAACCAGAAATTCTGCTACAACTTGTGCCTTGATCGCAGTTCGAGGAGCAAAATCAATATCATAATTTCTCAATTCCATATACCACTTGGTCATCTGACCCGATACATCTGGTTTTTGCAACATATTTTTTAGTGGAAAAGAGGTTATAACAGTAATGGAGTGTGCTTTAAAATAGGGTCTCATCTTTATGGCTGCTATTCGTGAGGGCCAACCCTATTTTTTCCAACCTTAAATACTTACTTTCAGCATCTAACAAAATTTTGCTAACATAATAAACGAGGATAGGATAATTATCAACTTCCCGAACTAAAACCGTATTTACAACATAATCGAACACTGGTAAGTAAATGTAGAGTCTTTCCCCCGTCACTGGCTTGGATAACATTTTAAGTGAATACGAATGCTTCTAAGAGATACCTCAACGCAATTTGGAAACCAATTAAATTCCTTAGCATTCCTTAAAACTTGGAAAAATGGTGCACACTTGTCTGATGACATTGATATAAATTTCAATGCATTCAACCTTCCAATCAGTATTTGGACCTCTTTGGTGGATCCGGGAGGGTCCATAGCAAGTAATGCATTTAGGTGTGCCGGGTCGCCTTGGATAATTTTTTCACTTATAACATACCTCAAGAACTTTCCGGATTAAACCCTAAATGTGCACTTCTTTAGATTTAACTTCAAATTTATAGCTTCCAAGTTTGAGAAAGTTTCTTTGAGATCAAGAAAGTGTTCTCCATCCCTTAAACTCTTTATTAGTATATTATCTATATAAACCTCAAAATTTCTTCCAATCTGATTGGCAAATGCTTTATTCACTAGACGTTGGTAAGTAGCCCCCAACATTCTTCAAACCAAAGGGCATAACCTTAAAATAATTTAGTCCTTTCTCTATTATGAATGTAGTGTGATCTTGCTTCTTCATATCTATTTGTATCTGATTGTATCCAGCAAAAGCATCCATTGAAGATAACAAGTTATTGTCAAAAGTAGTATATATTAACTGATCTATTTGGGCGACAGGGAAAGGATCCTTCGGACATGACCTGTTTAGGTTAGTAAAAACAATACACATATGTTATTATCCATTCTTCTTCTTTACAAGTATCAATTAGCAGTCCATAGCGGGTACTAAGATTTGTAAATATTCCCTACCTCTTTAAAAATATCCTTGGATTTTTCTACATAAAATGTTCTTCGTATCTGTATGACATGTTCTATATTGGGCCATGTACAACCAGCTTATGATAAATTATGCTCGTCGGTACACCTGTTACATCCTCATTAGATCAAGCAGATACATGCAAGTTCTTAGATAAGAACAATAAAAAATTCTTTTATTTATGATGGGAACTTAGCTCAAATCCTAACAAATTTCCCGCCCGGAAAACTGTGTAACTCAATCTCTTCAACTGAAATAACTATACTAGGAGTCTTTCTTGGATCATCTATTTTGCTTGAATCCGAATAAGACTCTAGTAATTGTTATTCCTTCTTAGCTTCCATATTCTCTAGCGTTTTTAGGTAAAATGTAGTAACATAAAATTCTCTAGTCACTCTTCGGCTACTTCGAACAACTCCCACCTAGCTTCCGATAATATTTTTTAAGCATTGGTGAACTATTGAAGAGACAACATGAATCCTTGGTAGCTAGAATCTAACGAAGATGGTGTTGTATGGATTCAGACCATCAACCATTACAAAAAAAGAACTCTCTTTTTTCAATGGTCATTTGTCGAGGAAAGTTTCACCTTCGAATTCCCCAACCACATCAGCAAAATTCCCCGTAAATCCCACTATGGTTCTATTTGATCGAAGAATGACGAGCGGGTTTTTCATCAACTCGTAAGAGGATAAAAACAAAACGTTAACTGAGCTTCCAGTGTCAATCAAAATACTTAAGATTTCCCTAAATTGAAACCTGAATAACTACAACATCCTCATGTGGGATGGCAAAACATCTCTTAAATCATTATCGAATATAATAAATGGAGTTGGATTACGATACAAATGAGTAAACATTTTCCTTTCTAATTGTGTAGTCAAGCTAATTAGATGTTGATGGAAAATACTCACAATTATGTATGCCAAATGAATAACTGTATTTAACCGATAAGAATAGATACATTTTACATAATAACAATCTTATTTATATAATTTGTTGTGCAATTTCTCTTTCCCACGCTAATTATAATCGTGGACCAGTATAAATGATCATTAATCCTATTCGTGGGCACTTGCGTTGGATATTTGATCGTGAAGCGCTTTTAATGCTCATTGACCTCCTTTAAAGCTTGCTACATTGTAGACTTACATAGGTTTTGACCTTTGGGCAACGATGTTCATGAGCGACCTCGGTGTAATGCAGCATTGTTGATTGGCAACAGTTATGATGTTTGGGCAGTGTTATTTGTGAGTGGAATTGGTATAACACAGGACTCCCTCGATAAAATGCAGGGTCCTTCAGTAACACGTGAATACCCCTTGGTGATTATATTGACCTACTTCCTGAATGATTTTTCTTGAATATTCTTGATGCTCGATCTTTAAAGTTTACATGTCGATTGTCCTATCGCGTGGTATTCTAATCTGAGAGCAGTCCTTGCTAGCCGAGGGTCATTCACTTTATCGTGAACAGCTTGAGGCCAAAAATGGTTAATGATTCAAAGAATTGACATAAATTGGAGGTTTTTCCCTTATTCCAAAGTAGTCTAACAATCTTCAGTTTCAACAAAATGTTTGGTATGTTCCTTTAAGTTTTTGTTAGTAAATTGTTGGTAGAAGATTATTGTATCTTCATTTCCTCTAAGCTCTTTAATTCTCATAAATTCTCATTGGAAAGTCATCTAGAACATGTCAAAGTTCTTGATTGACCTATGTGGAAGTTGTTTATATTACTTTAAAGCACTGTTTTTAAAGATTTGAGAAAAGGGTGTATCTTTGTAGGTACAAAGGATTTCATTCTCTATACTAGAGAGAAAGGTGTATCTCCAGTTATTTATCAGGGTATAGTTCGATATGCACATAGTACTTTGGAAATTTTGTTTGGCCATTTACCCTTTGAGTTCTCTAGTTTTTTCTTTATGCCTGCCAGGATAGTTCGATTTGTGACCTTGGCCTGTCCATTGGCCTGCGGGTAATACGGTGTCAAGAAATGCTAGCTTATTTAATTCCTCTGACGGAATGTTGTAATGATCGCATTTTGAAACTAAGGCCCATTTTCAGTCATGAGGATTTGTGGGATTCCAAATTTAAAAAGGTGATGATTCTACATAAAATCATATATCTCATGGGCCTTTGTTTCGAATAGAGCTTTAGCCTTGGCCCACTTGGTAAATTAGTCCAACGTTATTATTAAGAAAATACTATTACCTATGGCCATAAGGAGGGTCTCAACTAAATATTTCCCCTTTTATCGAAGGGGTATGATGGAGGGACGATGCTCAATGGTTTTCTTGGTATGTGTCACTTGTTTGTAAACTTTTAGCATAGATGGCAGCTATGCACGAGGGCTTGCGCATCGGCCACCAATTTGGACCATTAGAATACTGCTAGCAGAAAGTATCTAATCAGAATTCTATATCCACAGAGAGCATTGGTCTCTCCTTCATGCATATTGGTTAGTATAATTTTTCCTACTTCTTTGTCGATGCTAGCAGTAGTGGACGGAGGGCACTTTTCCTCTATAACAAATTATGTAATAATGTTTATTTAGATGCACAAACTTGTAAATACCTCGCCTCTTCTTTACCGTTGGGTAGGGTTTGGTTTTGGAGATACGTGATATATTCACCCCCTCCCCCAGTCAGTTTTTGTTGTAATTATATATATGTCTAATGCCTCCATACTTGATGTAACCATCAGAATGTCCTCGATGTTGACCATTGTGTTCTCCATTTGTATAGCTATTTTGGCGAGTTATTTGCGATAGAGTTATCAAACCGAGTTATCTACTCATACTCAACCTTATGGAACTTTTGCTCCCATTATCTTAAAGCCTCGAGGTAACTAGTGTGCTTTCTTATTTAGCCTCCGAATATCCCCTGGCTTGACCAATTACTAATTGTGAGTCGGATCGGATGAGTAATTTTTTAACTTCGTAGATGTGGGATAATTTTAGACCCTCTAGTACAACTTCTTATTTTGTCGTGATGTTCATTACTTTGAAGCCAAACCTAATTTCTTGGCGAATTTCCTCTTTGGATGTTGCTTTCAAAATGATCCATGCACCCCACTAGTAGTGTTAGAGGACTCATCGGCCTCGATTTTCCATTGAGGGTTATTTTTCTCCTCTTCTTGGGTCGTGCTGTTTTCTGGTCCTCTGCGTCCTAAGAATTCATTGATGAAGTTAGCCATCGTCTGACCTTTTATCAATGTATGTGGCTCATAGATGATTACATATGCGCCAAGCTTGACTGACCATCTTTTGAGTCATATCGATATATCTGGTTTTTGAAGTACGCTTTGTAAGCAAAATTATGTGTGTTAGACGATCGTATGAATTTGGAATTATGGGCGCATTTTCCTGGAAGACACTATTAGGTCGAGTGCTAGTTTTTCTAGGTTGAGGTATCTGGTCTTGGCATCCATTCAGCCTTTTTCTAAAATAGTTGACCGACCTCTGTACTTCTATTGTCTCTTGTACCATTACATCGTTTACCGCATATCTTAAAACAGATAAATAGAGGTAGAGATATTCTTCGGGGTCTGGTGTTGATAACACTTCTTTGATGTCAAGCATTATTTTAACACCTAAAATGCTGCATTGCACTCCTCAATTCACTCAAATTTTTCGGCTCTTTTTAATATCTTAAAAAATGAGTGACTTTTATCTGACGCTCTATATATGAATTTGGAGAGGGCAGCGAGGCGTCTTATTAGCCATTGAACTTCCTTGATGATTCGGAGGGGGGTGGTCTATAGTTAATATTGTCTTTAATTGGGAAGGATCGGCCTCGATCCCGTTTTTACTGAGAATGAAACCTATGAATTTTCATGTGCGCACACAAAAAGAGCATTTCAAAGGGTTGAGTTTAAGAAGGTACTTGCATAGGGTTTCGAGAATTCCTCAAAGCACTTCAAGTTTTTTATCCTCAGACTCACTTTTGATGATCATGACATCAATGTAATCCTTCATGTTTTGAACAAGTTGATTTTCAATATCTTGTTGACTAACCTTTAGTACGTCTACCCCGCATTCTTTAGACTGAATGGCATTATTTTGTAACAATAAAAACCACACTAAGTTTAGAAGGTAGTATACTCCTCATTTGCGGGGTTCATCCGTATTTGTGTGTATTCGGAATAAGCATCCATGAATGATAATAGCTATTTACCGGACATGCCATCAACCAATTGGTCAATTCTTAGGAGAGGGTACGTGTTTTGGGGGCATGCTCGGTTGACGTCGGTGAAGTTTACACACATATGCCACTGCTCGTTCTTTGCGTTTACTAGAACGGGGTTTGCTATCCATGTTGGGTATTAGGCATGTTGGGTGTTCCCAATCTTTATTAGTTTGTCTACCTATATAACTATTGCCTGCGATTCCTTCAGAGAGAAATTTTGTTACTTCTGTCTGATAGGTCAGACTTTGTTGTAAATGGCCAATTAATGACATATGACCTCCGAATCAACACCGGTAACCTTTTCGGAGTTCCATGCGGATATGTCCTCATATTTATGCGACAGTGTTATTAGATTGTCTCTAAACAATGGGTTGAGTTTATTACATACTCGAACAATCTTGCCTTCTTCCAACATTTTTTTCTCCTAGAGGCTTTTCTTCTCTTTCATCCTCTTTGGGATCATCTACCTCGAGGCGAATGAGTTCGGGTTGTCCCTGATGATCAACGACCCTTGAGCTTGTTAATTGTTATTCGGTCAATTTAGTATAATTGAGAATTATGGAATAGAAGTTCTTTGCGGTTTTTTTAATTTCCTCTTATTATTCTTACAAGATTACCAATGGGGTATTTGACGTCTAAACATAAATGAAGTGGCTTTGAGTTTATAGACCCAATGTCGTCCTATTATCGCATGGTATGAGCTTGGTAATTAAGCGATCATGAACAAGGTTCGAACTACTTTCTTCGTGTTTCCATTCCCTATTATGACTGCGAGTTCGATCTCTCCCGCGCATTTAGTTGATTTACCCTAAACGGACGTACTCCGACTATTTATTGTAGCTTTCCTTGAAAGTGAAATTTGTTGAGCTATCATTACCCACTAGTACCTTAGTGATCATTACCCCTTATATGTTAGAATTAATGGTCAACGCGTCTTCGTGGGGGGTTATGACACCTCTCCAATCATCATCGTTCAATGTAATATTTTCGATCGACTCTTGGTAGTGGTGGTACAAATTATCTCCCACCAACTAGATATCCTGATCCTCTCTATTTATTTTTTCAACATGCTGTATCAGTCCCTGAGAATGTGTCCCCCACAAAGATGGTGTATTACCACTGTTGTTTCTTCTTTGATTCCTTTGATTTGTCAGAGCCCTCGTTGGTTGGGTCATCGGTATCTCGGAGCTCGATCGCTGCACTCTCCTTTTGCTTGATAAACTAAACAAGGTCTCCACTATCGATCAGCCTCTGGATCTCCTCTTTTAATTTCCAGCACTCATCGGTTGGGTGACCGTGGTCATGGAACGCACAAAAGTAACGAGAGGACCTCTTGTAAGGGTTGTAAACATACTTTTCGGAGCTTGGTACTTAGCCATTCCTTTGGTTATTTTGTATATGTTGGCTATGTTCTCTATGAGAGACGTAAACTTTCTACACGGATTATCATAATATGAACTCTATGATCTATTTACTTAGGATTCGGACGAATCCATGCGGGACATCTCCTAGTAGCGCCTCATGTTGTCACTCTGAGGTTTAAGTTCGTAAGGTGTTTACTGGGGGGGGTGTATCGGGTCCCCCTTTTTTGAGTCATCTACTCTAATGAACTGGTCTGACCTAGCCAAGATATCTCTCATCAAATTGACATAGAATCGGATTAGGTCTATAAAGGGAGGTTCCTCTTAATTCAATCTTTTTTTATAAAGTTGTTATAGCCACCAATTCTTCGCACGTTGAGAGAGATTTCATTTCACGAACGAACCTTTATAAATAGTTTTTTAGCATATCTCTCATTTGCTGGTACAGTTCCATGATAGCATCACCGTTGCGTTTATGCTTATTATTTCCAACGAAATGGTTTCCAAAAGAGACCTGTAGCCCTTCAAAATCCCTAATCGACCTTTTTTTAGGATTCTGAACAAGTCGAGGGTTTTTTCTTTGATTAATGAGGACTCCTATAAAACAGAAGCAGCTATAGTTTGCCTTACCTGATCGTACTCCACCACTTTGAGCCCCTTGATATCGCGAGCAGCCTCACTGCTAGATAGGTCGTCCCGGTTAGAGTCTGACACCCTCTTTTTTTCTTTGCTTCTTACTTTTTCTTTTATTAGTGAGGTAGCTTCCATGGGCACGCCCTTTAGTTCTATGGGTACCATCGGCCTTGCTAGCTTCTCGTTGAGTATTATGTTTAACCGCGTCCCTAAATAGGACCTTTTCACTTAGCCGTCAGAGGGCTTTGGTGATCACGTTAAGGCACTTTTTGGATTCCTAGTCCCTTTTTGTTGTCGTTGGGCAGCCTTAAGCTTTTTCCGCTTGATCTCCTCTATCCGAGTTTCCAAAATTTTCACGTTATATGGGGTGGATGACATACCTAGGTTAAGAGGATTATCCTCTTGAGTGGTTTCACCGGTAGTCTCGCGACTATCTATGCATTCAATGATAGGCTTGAGCGATGTCCTTGATACGAGATGATCTAAAGGATATTTTGGCATCATATCGCAATTATCTATTGGGTCATTTTCAGAGATATTAACGATATTCATAAACTCGATGAACGTACCGAACTGTCTAATCATGATTTAATTGACGACTTCAACCAGTGTTGTTATCAGTGTGAGTTGAGTGATCTTAGATCGTTTTGGTAAGGATTTAAGTAATGATGAATATATAGAATATCAAAAGGAACAAATGTACGATTTTCTTATTTCTCAATTGAAATATCTTACATTTTCATTGGGTTTCGACCCTTTTATATTATAAAATACTATGCATTATCCTATTATCTCTTAGTAATTCTCCATTCCTAGTTGTGTCCAATCGTGGTTTAGTTCTGCTCTCATATTCTTTATGTTATCTTGGTAATTCTTTTAGTGTTATCATCCGCTGAAAGATCACCTGTCATCTAGTACCCTCGGTCATCAATACTACATGTACTCTTCGAAGGTATAACTTAATCTTTACACTGATGATATTAATAGTTATATTTTGCTAGTCGATATCATTCTGGTTCCACTATCTAACCAATCTTACCTTGTCTTATTCGATGGGTATAATCTAGTGGTAAGGTAATATCTTATCATGTCTGGATTCCAATTTACTTAGGGCAACAAACAGCCTCTCTAAATCTCATTGCTTCTAGAATTGACAACGACTTAGTAAACAATTATTAGGATCATTCATTTCTCATGTCATGTGCTTATGTTGGGCCACCCTACAATTTAAATCAACCCAATATTACATTAGATCTAGGTACCCCCAATGTTGCGTAATAATAATCACTTTTAAATTTTTTGACTTGTGGCAGGTACATCCTTTTTACAACGAGTTGGTGTCTAATAGTTAGAGTCTTCTAATTTCAACTCATGGTATGAGTCTGGTTGCCCATGAACTCACTTGTCTTAAAAATTATCTTCGTCACTCAAATCATAAGGAGTATAGAGATATAAGCTTTATGGTGTATAACGCCCAAAATGAGCTATTTTTTCTCAAACTCTTTTAGTTGTTGATCCTCTGAATCTCACTCTAGTCTTTAATGAGTTTTAGTCTCTTTTGACTTTATTTTCATCAGTCGTGTTGATGAATCTTTCTTTAAAAAAATATAGAGATACTTGTTTTTTGATTGAAACATAAAATTCTTCCATAAGTGTCAATAATCCTATTATGATAAAATAAATTATCTTTATCTCTAACAATAATGAGAATCTCACCACTACCCATATCAGGGTGGTAGTATCATAGTCAACTATTTCTTCAACCTTTTGGGCCCTAGTTTCCCCCTAGATATCATAGGCTCAAAAAAGCTCTTCACTTATTTTTGAAAAAGTTAACCACCAACATAGGACTTCAATGGTTCGTTCTGTTACTTACGCATAAATTAAAAGCGGTATTTTTAATATTGATAGCAATAAACCTTTGGGGCATGATGGCTTTAATTTGGGATTTTTTAAGCAATCCTAGAATATTATAGGAAAATATACATGTAATATGAAATGTACATTAAAATTGGTTATCTTGAGACTTCTTTGAACTCTACCATAATTTCCCTCATCCTTAAAAAGAATTACCTCGATTACGTCAAGGATTTAAGGAAAATATCTTCTTAAAATGTGAAATATGGTCTCTAAGATTATCTTTAAGATCATGGACAAAAATATTAAGGACGTTTTTCTTGACCTGATTGAAAACTCTCAATCAGCTTTTATGGTTGGTTGTAGCATTACTGAGAACATCTTCATCTCCTAGGAGCTTCTAATAGGTTATCATGCTAATAGTAAAGTCTCAAGGATATCTCTTAAAATCGATTTGATGAAAGCTTTTGATAACGTTTGGTGGAACCTTCTTAACGAAATCCTGGTGAACACAAACTTCTCGGACCAAATGATCACTTAGATTATATAATATATCTCCACTTCTTCCTATAATATTAATATAAACGGATATCTACATGTAAATTTCAAAGTTATAAAATATCTTAGACAAAGAGATCATGTATCCCCTTCTTATTCGTATTTGCTTTGCAAGTTCTTTCTAGTATCCTTAAGGAGAAAAGTAATGATTAGAGCTTCGAATTTTATTAGAAGCTTCATAAGCTTAAGATTGTTAACATATGCTTTGTAGATGATCTGTATATTCTAGTATGGTTACATTAACTCACTCAACCCTATTAAGGATGATGTCAATGACTTCTTTGATCTCTTTAGCCTCAAAATCAGCCCCGAGAAGAGCCGTATTTTTTTATTCTCTAAGAGATGAGTTGATCAAGATATTTGGGTTCAATGTTGATTCTATCACAACTAAATATCTTGGAGTCCATCTTCTCACCAGTCGTATTTACCATAACAACTATCAACCCTTACTATACAAGATTATTGTTTGTATTTCATTGGACTTCTAAAAACCTTTCTTACACTGGTAGGCTTCAACTTATTAAATTTGTGCTCTTCATCGCGTATGTTTATTGATCTTCTATATTTTTATCCTCCCCGTTAGAGTTCTTAAGAAACATTCCCAATCTCTATATAGTATCCTCTGGTCATGTCATAAGATAAAGGTTCCAAGTGCGAAAGTAGCTTGGTCATCAGTGACCTTGCATTTTCTTTCGAGCGGCCTTGGGATTTTAAATATAAAAATTTTGAATCATGCAACTTTTCTTAAATATTTGTAGTCCATAGTAAGTAAAAATGGCAACTCAACCTGGTGTGAATATATTAGTTATATGAAGATAAAAGATAAAAAAATGGTATTTAAAGCTAGATTTCACTTCCTCTTAGATTGGAGGAAATTGTTATATCATAAGCCTATAGCTAACAAAACATATAGGATGACGATTGCAAATGGGAGATTACCTCCTTTTAGTATGAACCATGACTGCTCTTTACCTCTCTGGTAACCCATTATGGCCAAAGTATTGTTTGTGATGATAGGTTTGGCAACAATCTCAAGGTATCTGACGTCATTTTAGATGGACATTGGCACTAATCGAACCTGTTAAGGTTCGTTAAGGCTAGAAACCATCATAACTTCCAAGAGATAAACCATGTCACCATTTCTCTCTCACCTTGAAGCATCAATTATGATGTTGTGCGGTATTGGACCGTCAAGAATCAAATGTAAAATTCATAATCAAATACACTTATAATGCAATATGTACATCCACCCCCTGTATTATATGGGCTCAGTTAGTTGGGCATAAGTATGATAGTTATCGTCATTCTTTTTTTTTGCTTGTCATCCACAACAAGTTGTCTACGAGGGACATGTTTGTTGGTTGAAATTAAACTCTCGACCTTATGTGTACTGTTTTATTCTTGTGTTAAATTTATCAACCATATCCTTTATAAGTGTGTTGTCACTTAGACTATCTGGAATTCTATCAGCACCAAGCTCCGGTTCACTTTCAACGATGATGATTAGCCATCTTTGATCAAGGTGGCTTCAAATTGGCCACCCTCTAGCTACCTCCATCTTTGGCGTTCTTACTTTGACATGGTCATTTAGCGAGTCTAGTGGGAGAGAAACTCAATAATGTTTTGCTCTCATTTTTTCCTTACCTCTGCGGTTTCTCATAGTATGATGGCTGACCTATAGTTTTTAGAATCATTAATTCAAAGGTTATCTGGCCGATGTAATTTTCTGTTATGGATCTAACTAACCTTTGTTAATTACAATTATCTCCCCTACTCTATGTATAAGCTATAGTTGACTTTTGAACATTACAATTTTGGGCTCACATCACTCAAAGTTTTTTGCGAAGTTACCTACTTTGTCGTCTTCCTTTTTTCTGGCCTTGTAAGAAATAGGGAAACAAAAAAATGAGAGAAACACGAGACGTGTAGGGTTTTCATTAATTGGAATTGTGTTTCATACAAAGAGCTTTTGTCACATTATATATAATATACTATATAGATTAATATGCTGAATCTAATGGGCTCAAATAATATAATGGACTATAATGCTAACACACTTCCTCAAACTTACAACATAATAGTAATAAGTATTGCGAGTTTGTTACGCATAAAACGAAACTGTGATGTCGACTGAGTCTTCAATCTTCAAACGAACTTCGACCGTAATTCAAATACCAATTTAAAAATCATATTCAAATAGCAATAACCAAATTAAAAGGATTAAATCCAAGTCTCAATATTAATCCAAAAAACATAAAATCAAATTGAAATACTATATTAAAGTCAAATCTGCATATCATTCCAAATCAAATTCTAACGAAAATTGAATCGAACTCCAAATCCAAAACCAAAACCAAGATCAAAAGCAAAACTAAATCCAATTTCAAATCCAAAAACTAAATTGAAATTCGAATCTAAACTCAAACTCAAACTCGAAAAACTGCAAATCCAAACTGAAATCCAAATAAAATATACCAAACATCAAACACCATACGCCTTGTTTGATACGCTAAACGCCAAATATCATATGTCAAATGCCAAACGGTAAACGTTGAACGTCAAATACCCACGCATAATTGAATCCCAACATAAAATTGGGAATCCAAACCCAAATCAAATCCAAATCTAAATCAAAACCAAATCTAAATTCCAATTCTACTAACCTGTTATACTCTATTAAGTACCTGACTAAAAATATTTACAATAATCTGACAACTAAAAAGAAATATCTAATTTTATTCTTACAACAAACCGCATAAAGTAATTGTCCGGAGTCGGAAAAAAAAAGGTAAATTCAAGATTTAAGACACTATAATACCACGTAGAAAATTAAAAAAATCGGATTATAAATTTATTAATAAAAATTACAATTTTAAATAATAAAAATTCATTTGGAGCAAACCACTAAAAATCTAATCTAATTTATTTGAACCAAACCATTACATTTATATTATCTGTAATTTGTTTGGGTTTATAGATAACCTTTCTATTGTTACTTTCTGAAATATATTCAGAACTTAATACATAAATAATGTTATTTAATAAGCCTTTTATTTTCACTAAAAAAGTTGTCGACCAATTAGTTGTTTTTGACGATTGCTAGTGAAATATATACTAATAAAAATTCGAACCATATGTAACTAAAATCATGCCACTATCAAAATAAGTCATTGGGAAGAGCGAAACATCATAGCGTTTATCTCGTGGAGAGTGGAAATGTGTGAAATTTATGTATTTAATGATAGATTCGGTACATGTCAGGAAATCAATAAAGATAGAAAAAAACACAAAGAGCTCTCTCTTTCTTGTAGATGAAGACATGGATCCATGTCTCTCTTTGGATTCATTATTTCTCTCTTTTTCCGAGATAGAGACGAAGACATTTATGGGAGAGCGGTTGGAAGTCTCTCCTTCTCCCAACCTAGTGTCACTCTCATACCTGTCGGTCAGGCTCGTTTCATCACCGATTGTGATTCTCTATTCAAACCCAAAATTAGTGATTGGATCGAAGCGTTACACAAATCGCATGTAAAAGTTAGACCAGTTTTTTTTCCGGAAGGAACGCGCAGTCGTTATTCAGAGTGCAATGTGTGCGCACAGGGTAAAGCCTCGGTCTGGGTGACAGGCTCAGCCGAAAAAGCATATATGTGTGCGTACAGGGTAAAGTCTCGGTCTGGGTGACAGATTCAGCCGAGAAAGCGTATGTAGAAATACTCAAATTCATGATCTTTTTATCATAAAAATGTCATCCTCAACCAACTCGGCTACCCTTTGTAGGCAAGTTAGACCAGTTTGATTAGTGTTTGGGTCGGTCTGGTCTGATGATTAAGTTTCGTTTATGATAAATAATTTTGTTTATAAAATACGAACCCATGACATACGTTTAAACCATTATGTTATGCAGTGTATGGTTATATGTTAAATTATATATTTTGTCGTATAAAAATTAAACAAATTACTATAAACGGATTAAATTATATAATCTACCAATTGAAATCGTAAAACTTATTTTTTTTCATTATTGTTTTAAATAAAATCTATAATTGAGTAAGCCAAATAGGCAAAGGTTATACAAGAGATTATGGTTCAACTTGAGCTAAAAATTACACAAAAAAACATTGATATACAGATTATGAAAAGCATCACATATAGATTTGGAATTGTGTCTAAAGACAATTTAGACCGAACAAAAAGTGGTATTCATGTAATAAGAACTATTTACGTCCATCTTGTGCGATATTATTTATTTCAGCACAATCCAAAGTTTTCGAAATAGATGAACCGTTTTTGATCCTGCAGCGTAGATAAAAAAAAATGTTAGGAGTTAATCTGCATTAATATGTTTGAATAGAATGATGACTAAGAAATATAATATTAAGATATTGGTATTACATGTTGTTATTCAATCTTAAATAATCAAAGGTTAGTATTTTCCAAACATATCATTGCTCTAAGTTGTGCAAAAACATTAACAAAAGTTAATTAAAGTTTGATCTTCTACGTAGAGAGGATTTTGCTCTCTATAAATAAGCTCCAAAGTCATAGTAGAATATATGAGCTTCGTACAACTAGGAAAGTTAAATCCCATTAGCTAAAGAATCAAAGAATATTTTAGAGTCGATATCAATGTCTACATACTTATGATTAAGATTATTGCACAAATAGAAACCATCAAGCAAAGCCCTAGTTTCAGCAATAATTGGAGATTATTTCCCTTAAAGTCTACAACTATAAGCTATCATAATACCATCAGAATTTCTAATTAGATAGGCACCACTAAACTCACCACTTTGAGTGCAAGCACCATCAGCATTAAGTTTTAGCATATAACCTACGAGAGAGTGTCATTTAACATACAGGACTATTTTTTTTAATAGATTGATAATTGAAGCAGTTCAAATGATATGCAATTTTGTAATCACTACTCCAAATTTTCTTAGATAATATGTTATCACAATCCAATTTGAATAACATTTTAGTACTCTTGTTTATAATATCATGAGAATAAATAGAATTTTCGTTGAACTTTGATTTAATTTTAGCATTCCAAATACTCCAACAAATAATTGATGGAATTATAGTTCTAATAAGATTTTCTTTGTTGGTAGAAGAATACTATATACTAATTAAGTGTTTAAATGTCATGTGATTACCAATAGATATATTGAACAAACTTGAGAAGTAATTTCATACTTCAAAGATTCCATGGCATTGAATAAAGAGGTGATTCACAGATTATGTGTTATTACAAAGTTAGCATTTAAAGACTAATGTGAAGAATTTATGTTGAAGAATGGAATCAACAGAGATTAGGCCTTTAAAGATTCTCCAAAGTGTAAAGGAACACTTTTTAGGAGTAATTGAGTTCCAAATCTTTTTGTAAATTAATTAAAACGGTTCTTTTGTTTTTAACTTGTCAAAAGTATCTATAAAATTGGAAAAGACCGGATTAAAGGGATTCCATTTGATATTATTTGGTTTGTCATCATGAAGGCGAACTTTATGATTCTATCAACATCAATAGAAGTAACATTTTACTTGAGTTTATTCATACTATAAGTACTATTCTCCCAAAATTGCTTAATTTTGTCACTAGTATACCAATGGTTATCTTCAGAAGGATTGAAAATGATAAGAGGTATGGTGTGTCATCATATCTCAAGCCAGAAATCAGAATCTCTATTACCATTTTTCCAATAAATAAAAGGTTCAGTAGTATGTCTAATTGCAATCATTCGTTTCCAGGTTTTAGAGTCCTTAAGTTTTTTTATTAAAACTAAAGATGATGGCTTTTATGGCAGTACATGGAACACTTTAACTTGGCCCAAAGGTTTTGGTGATTTCTAAAAGTAAACCAAAGTTTACAAGAATATATTTTGAATATCAACTATGTTTCTAAAGTTTAATCTAATTTCATCATAAGAACTATAAAGTTTAGTCCAGTTTGACCAAATCATTGCATTTTTATCTCCCTTTGAACCCCGGATGAAGTTATTCAAAAGTTTGTTAAAGCTTTAAATATAGAATGAAAGAATGATCATTAACACGGACTGTATTATGACCATTCTACCATCAAAGGAAAGGTTTTACAATCCCTTTCAATGATTTTATTTCTAATTTAAAAAAATGATATCATCCAAATAACAGATTATGTTACGTGGATGAAAATTAGTTCCCATGTATTTGATAAGAACGTAAGATGGTTTAAAATTAGTTATATTATTGATAACATTAGAGGAAGATCTGACTCTGTTTTTGGAAAGGATAAAAATTGATTTGTTTTTGTTTATTATTTGACCAGAAATATGTTGATAGTGATTAATGAAGTCCCAAAATGTTTTAATATTATGCAAATATCCATTCATAAAACTGATAATCTTATCAGCATAAGTTAAACAATGAATATGAATTTTACTTCTTATATGATAGTTCATGGATATATTTTGAGACAAAACTTTTTTGAAAACCTCTTATAAAATATTCTTCATCAATGATGAAGAGGCTGGGTGACAGAAGGTCACCCGGCCTAACACCATTTGAAGAGCTGAAAAAACCATGAAGGATATCATTTACTATTACGGAAAACTGAGGATTGATAAGACTTTTGTTAATAATATCAATAAATTTATTGTTAAAACCAAAACAGACCATTACTTTTAAGAGGAAGCTAATTGAAAGCCTATCAAAGGTTTTATCTATGTCAAGCTTGAAGATAAGATTACCTCATATTATATTCTTGTCCAAGTCATGAATTAATTCATGAGAAATTAGGATATGCTCATGAATAATTCTATTGGACACAAATCATCCCTGGTCATCTAATATAATTTTAAGAAGAAGAGAGGCAAGTCTATTATTGATCAGCGTAGAGATTATTGTGTTTAAAATATTGCAGATTTTGATTGGCCTAAAATCACTCCAAGTTATTGGTGAATCATTTTTGGGGATCAAGCAAAGAGAAGTAGCATATATTTCTTTAGGAGCAGAGTTACCATTGAAATAATCAATCATTGCATTGCAAAGATCTTTTTCAAATTATATTCCAGCAAGTTGTATAAAACTTTACATTGAAACCATCAATACCATCCACATTATTAGGGATGGGGGATTGAACGACTTTAAAGATTTCTTTTTCAGAGGGTGGAGAAGTTAAAAACAAATTATCTTGCTCAATTATTAGATACGAAATGATGTTTTCAAAAACAAGAAGCTGATTTTCGAAAGTTTGAGAATTCAAATTGTTTTTTAAGTGATCAACAGCAAGAGTACCAAGAGAGATTTGGTCATCAATCTATGTATCATTGTTTCGGATACCGTGGATTCTATTTTGTATTCTTCTTCTTTTTAACAAAGTTGTGGAAACAAAAAATGTTCCTGTCTCCATTTTTTATCCAGTTTGTGGAAGCTTTATGTTCCTAGAAATGGTGAGTTAAACACAATGGTTTAAGTATTTAAAAATAGGTTTAGCTTTGTTTGTATTGTTAGAGATAGACAAATACAATAGTGAGTTATTTGAGCCAGTTCTGGCCAGATGCTTCACCATTGTGATATCGAGATAATCACGCCAAGGGGTATTGTATATAGCCTTATCAAGACTTTTCCAAACAATGTTATTGGTCCAAATGAATTTAGATCCTAAATAACCAGCATCTTCCAACTGGCAGTTCGAGATAGTTTCAAGAAAGTCATCGATGTTGTTTTGGCACAAAGATGAGCAAGATAATTGTTCATCATTTAACGCAATGACATTGAAACCACCTAATACTAACCATTATTTGTTAGTGTTATATATTTCAGTAAGCTTATTCCAAAGGTCAAATCTGAGTGTACTTGAGCATTTAATATAGATTATAGAAACCAACAAATGTAGAGAGATCATAGTATGATTTAGAGAGAGATGTAGGATCTGCTCATTGTCCATGTAGAGAGAGAATTTAATTTTCTAATACTACGCATGTTTCTAATCCCTCTAGCATTCCAATTAAGTACTTTTAGAGTCATTTAAATATTGGATCAAAGTGACTAGATGAACCTTTGAAGGGTCCATCTATAATTTAGGATGATTTCTGATTGTTTTAGACTTGAGTTTTGTTGGTTTTTCTTTTGGAATGACTTTGGGAATGGATTCATGTGGTTTTAAGGTAGATGGTTCAATTGAGACAGATTTGCTAGCATTGTTAACTAAATCTGGATCATATTTCTCAAAAATATTATTAAGATCTTGATTAATAATATTTTTTAGAATTTGTAGCTTCCATAAGTTCGGAAGGTTGAACAATGATGGATTTGATTGTATATTTTTATTTTGGATACCATATTTGATTAAGATTGGAATTTCCTTATAGCTTGAGTGTTATCTTTTTTATTGGTTTAAGCAGAATCCGTGTCCTTGTTTATTAAATATTTTTTATAGTCATTTGAATTGTGACCTAAGTGCTTGCATTTCGTATCTAAGTATGATGGTTTGTCACCATATTTAATATATTTTCAAAAGCCATCATTCATACCAAATTCAATCCAAATCTTTTTAGGTAGTGGTTGGAAAATATCCAGCTCCAACCACGCCCTACAATAGTTGAATTTGGCCCTGTTTTTTTCAGGGATCCACATGAAAAATGGACGACCAATTGTTTTACAAATATGAACAATAGTATCATGATTATACAGATAGTCTAGGAGATTCGAAAAAATCCTAAATTTGGGTTGTAGGGGATTCAACTCTTGTACCATTTCAACAACCTTAAGAAATATTGGTCGACTAACCAAACATTCATTTTCCATATTTTAATTACATCTTCAATTAATTCAAATTCAAGGAAAAAATGTATGTATTCCCATTATGAAACATTATATGTTCCAACTAATTTAAAATTTTCTAGGAATTTATGAAATTGACTTATACTGGGTTTGTTATAACAAAATTTAGCAATGATTGTATAATTAAAAAAAGATAAAATATGGGACTTATCTGATTATGTGAACCTGATGGCCTTATAGTCCTCTTTTATCTGGATTTTAACGCTCGAATGTATGAATCCTTTGCTTTTGGTCTTTGAAGCAGTCCCATATAGTCTTTCTTTGGATGATTGACCTTAACTCTCTGGATTTACTTGAGTCTGAGAAGATTCTTGTTCAAAAACTGGAGTATCGGATACTCCTTGAGTTTGAGAAGTATATTGATTCCTTGAATTTGCATCCGGTAAATTTTGAGTTTGCACGTGGTCATCTTTGAGGTTTTTGTTTGTCTCAAAGAGGTGTTGTTGATTTGAATCAATCAGGAAATGGTTAAGAAAGAAAGAATCTTCAAGATGGCAATGAGCTAACGGCTGTGATGGAGGAGACAAAATAAAAAGATGAGCTACAATAGTCTTAGGGTAAGACTCGGAGAAAGCATAACTCTAAACTAGGGATTTTGACCCGCTTTCTCAATTCTTGAGAGAGCGTTTATCTGGCTTATCATCTATCCAACTATATTAATCGTAAGACTTAATTCTTGGACCCTCTATTAATATTATCAAATCGGTCAAATGAATTTTTTTAAATCGATTCCATACAAACCATCGGACCCGATAATAAAATAAAATATTTATAAAAACATTATCCTTATAACAAAATCTGTTTATTTAGTTAAAACATCAACTAAAAGATATTATTTAATTTAATTTAGGGTAATCTACCAATAAAACCTAAATAAAATTATGTATGAATAATTATCAAAGCTTTCGTAAAATAGGATAATAACTACTATTTACGTATACACATGCTAGTTCGAAATATCTTTAACCGTTTTTATCTCTTTTTTATGTGTTATTTTTTAAATGTCATATTTCAAACCATATTTCCAAAAAAAATATTTAAAAATACCATTGATTTTGGTTTTTTAAAACGAATAAAACTAGAACTAACAAATATATTTTTTAAACCTTTTTAGTTGTGAAATTACGTGTAATTAGGTTACAAAATATGTTTAGAAAAACTAATTATGTTTGAGTTACAAAATTACGTGTAATTTGGTTTTAAAAAATAAATGTTCTCTTTTGCAAGATATTACGTTTAGTTTAGTTGCTAAAAAGAAATTATGTTCCAGTTGCAGAAGTACCTGCAAATATGTTACAAATATAAGAAGAATATAGTTGCGGCAATATGATCTTGGTTAATAAATAAGTATCATCGTGTGAAAAAACAAATTTTTTTGTAAAAATAATGTTAATTTGCTATGAAATAACGTTTTTGTACTTGCGAAAATATGTGCATTTTTGTGTTGAAAAAAACGTTTTTTTCAAATGGACTGTATTTCAATTGCGAAAATACGTGCAATTTGGTTGCAAAATAAGTCTGGAAAAATCAAATGTGTTTCACTTACAGAATCACTTGTAATTTGGTGGCTAAAATAGATATGTGTTCAAGTTGTGGAATTACGTGTAATTTGGTTATGGAAATTAAAAAAAAAACTCCAAAAATATCACTTAGAGATTTCATTTTATTCACCTTTATTTTTATTTTTTTAGTTTAAATTTGAGACTTTTATTTCACTATTGTAAAAAGAAATACACGCTGGAACAGCTTGATACATCAAAACCAATTTAAAAGCCCCAAATTACAGAAAACAAAAACCCTAACTAATCAACTTCTCTACACCAGTCTTTTCTCTCACCATACTTTACGAAACCATGTTCTTAAGCAAAAAACCTACACAGTCTCCAAGACTTTCTCATGTCAAACTTTACACAAACTTCAAAGTTTCACAGATCGTCATCTATACAAAACCCAAAGGCTTCTCCAATCGATATATACCCAAAGCCCTCTTTAGCATCAACATCCAGCTGAACGAACAAAACCGGAAATACAAGAGGATTTCGGGTAAGATCTAAACTCCTCAAAGATAAATTACTTTAATTTCTAAGAATTGGTGTTGATTCTCAGATAACTCATCCCTAATCCTTCAAGAAAATAAATCGCTTTAAGCCTAACAAGAGCTTGATTTTCCTCAAAATCCAAGCTTTGCTTATATTTGAGGGTTGTTTTCGCTATCCAATCAGCTCCCTCATTCTGTTTAATAGAGATATGAATTAATTTCATATTTGATGAGAAGATTTTATGACAACAGCAATTAATGCCTTGAGATACCAAGGAGACCTCCCAGAAAGAACCATTTCAGCCAAAATTCTTGAGTCCGTCTCGATATCAAGCAGATTGATGCCGTTAAGGAGACAAAGATGAAGACTATCGAACAAAGCTCTGGTTTTTCAGCGACAATCGGGCTATCTTTACCATAAATCTGACCATATCCAAAAAGAATCTTACCCGAGCTATCTCTGACTAACCTGCCACCAGAGCATTCCCCATATTTTCTACAAGCACCATCGGTGTTAAGCTTAAAGGGGCCCAGCTTAGGACAAACCCAAATGAGAGAAACCGGAACTCTAGGCATGCTTAGATGATTCACACAACCAATAAATGGGCCAATTTTATTGTCTTTGTCCCAATATTTCCTCTTCAAAAGGTCGAATTTATCAAGCCCGATAAGGATGTAAATAATGTGCCTAATCATAGCATCAGCGTTGAAATTCTTGCCTTCAATTTTCATTTTATTCCTGGAAAACCAGATCACCCAAACAATGATATATGGTAAGATAGAACGCAAGTGGATTTCCTTGTTAGATGACCAATACCATGTCCTTACTAGATGAGTAAATGACATGTTATTGGCGATATATATTGAAATATGTAGCAAAATAAATTCACAAAAACATGCTTTATGGTTTCTGCATTGTTACATTTCTGACATTTTGATGCTAATCGAATGTTTCTCTTTTGCAGAATGAAGTCAACAGGGAGCCAGCTCTTGAGCACTCTCCAAAGGAAGACTGAATATTTACAGGGAGTCACCTTATTCCAAGTTTTACCATAGAGGTTAAATCTGTTACCCTTGATACGAATTTCCTTCCAAGTAGCATTAGTATTGAACAACACATTCTCGCTAAAAGACCAGCTAATAGAGTCCACATTAGAATTTTCCACGTAGACCTTGAGAATGTTTTAGATTTTAAATGAGTCCAAGATATTCTCCAACTTAGGAATGTTCCAACTTCCTTCTTCCCAGTATTCTTTGACCATGGAGCCTTCATAGATAGTTATGTCTTCATTTTCAGAAAACATGATGAATGGCTGTGTTGTACACCATTTATCAAGAAGCAGATCCATATTACCAACTCTAGCATGCCACATAATAAACTTTTCTTCCCTGGCTCTAGAATTTGATAATCTTTTCCACACATTAGAACATTTAGAAGGCATAGGAACCGTTAACAGGTGATGATTGTTGAAATATATGGATTTGATTAACTTAGCCCATAGGGAGTTTTGGCACCTCAAATTCTACCACAGCTTTAGAGAGAAAACCTCCACCAATTCATCAATCCTTCTTAAGTTCAACCCTCATTTCTTATATGGCTTACACAGCTTAGACCATTTGCACCAGTTGATTGCCGCACTGTTTTCCTTAGTCCCCGAAAGGAACTTATTATAAAGAATCTCGAGTCTTTTGATAACCGTTTTAGGAATGGTAGAATTTTGAATAATAAACATAGGATAAGCAGCTAACACAATCTGAATAAGGGTCAGTCTTCCTCCAAAGGAGATGACATTATGATCCCAATCATAAATTTTATTTATTGTTTTAGCTAATAGATCCTCAAAGTTACTAACCTTCATTTTATTGCTTATTGTTGACCACATGTATTTGTATGGCAGATAGTTGTGTTTAAATACCAAAAGAAGCTCAAGTCTTCTGGTTTGATGAGGTGAGGGATTTTTGGAGATAATAATTTTAGAGTTTTCTTTGTTAACCAACTGACCCAAAATATCTTCATAGTGGTTGATCAAATTCATTATTCTTAAAACAAAAGTAGTGGAGCCATTGCAGAACACAAGGATGTCATCAGCAAAGAATAAGAAAGGTATATTTAAATTCTCTCTACTTTTATACCTTATTGAAGTTAGTTCACAAAAAAAAGCCTTTAAGCCTCTTAAGAGATACTCCTCAGCTAGAATAAACAGACTAGGTGACAGTGGGTCACCTTGTCTTAAACACTTATTAGACTTAAAAAAATCCCTTTAGTTCACTGTTAATCAGTATAGAGAAGTAGCTATTGTCAATATTCTTTTTTATTAGTCTAATAAAGTCATACCTAAACCCAAATGCAGCCAACACACTCAATAAAAATGTATGATCCAGCATGTCAAAAGCCTTATCCATGTCCACCTTTAGCAGAATGTTTCTCCCTCTAGTTTGGTATTTAGATCACCTGAGGCAATCATGATATTATCATGAATGCTTTTACCTTTCATGAAAGCCCCTTATTCTAAAAAAATCAGATTATGAAGCAAAATAGAAACACTGTTATTAATCAATTTAGAGACAATCCTACTCAAAATGGTAGTCAGACTAATAGGCATGTAGTCTTTCCACGATTTAGGAGAGACCACCTTAGGATTAAGGAATATGACTGTTGCATAGATGCCCTTAGAAAAAGGACATTTCCTGAAAATATCTCTGATAGCCTCATACAGATCGCCCTTAATTATAGGCTAACAAACTTGAAGAACTTACCATTAAACATATCATAACCAGCAGCTGAATTAGGGCTCAACTCTTTTATGATTGTATAAGTCTCATTTTCAGAAAGCAGCCCCATAATCATGTCATTATCAATATAGGAAACCAATTTAGGAATAAAGTCATTTAGGATGTTAGCAAGGATTAGGGAGATCAGACATATGACGTGACTGACAGCAGATTCCACATTGATATTAGGATCATCAATCCATACAGTCCCATTCCAGATTCTAGATATTTTGGATCTCTTATTCCTTTCTTTCACAAAGCTATGAAAGAAAGCAGTATTTCTTTCACCTTCTTTAGACCAGGTAGCATGAGTCATCTGTTCCCAGAAATTCTCCTCCCTTGCAATAAGCAAGAGATGCTTTTCTTTAGCCTCATCAAGAAGAACTTTGTCTTGAGATGAGTCAGTGTTCAGAAAATTAGCTTCTAGATTAAAGATTTCTTCCTCAACCTGTTTTATAGAATCGAAGATATTTCTAAAAACAAACTTATTCCACACTTTTAGTTCAGCTTTAAGATACTTTAATTTATACCAAAACTTCTGAATAGAGAACCAGTCTACTCAAAAACTCAACAGCCTTCAACAAACTGAAAGAAACTCTTATGCAGACACCATATGTTCAAAAACTTGAAAGAAGATTTTATTTTTGTAGAGCTTGAGGAGATAGATAATAAAAGTGAAGCATGATCATAACACGTTTTAGATAGGTGGGTAACAATAGTTTCATCAAAGTAGTTTAGCCACTTGTTGTTATAAAGAACCTTGTCCAACCTTCTCCATTGCCTACCATTAGATCGAGTGAACTTGTTACCCGAAAAACCAGCATCTATTAAATTACAATCCTGTATAAAATTGTTGAAATCATCCATGCTAGCAGTGCAGTTGGTACCGCAATGTAATTGGTCATCAGGATTAGAAATAGTATAAAATCCCCAAGAATAATCCATTCCATCTCATCCTCTTCCGAATTCCTAGTACACTTAACATAAATAACCGTAACCTTGAAGATTTTAGGAATAGAGTTGTGCTTGATATTTAAGTGTAGAAAATATTCCTCATTAGCAATAATTTCAACCTGATAATCCCCATTCCACATGATCCATAGCTTATTGTTAATGTTGTTAGAAAATCCCTGAAACCCTAGCTTTCTAGCAATAGATATCAACTTTAAAGCATTGATCATTGGTTCCTCAAGGGCTAAAAAACCCGGCTTTTTTGACATTTTAATGGATTTGACTCTAGCTTGAGTTTCTTTGTTACCAATGCCACGTACATTCCAATTCAGGATTGTTATGGACATTTAGAGGGTTTAGGGGTTTTGGCAACACTTTTATACTGCACAAGTTTTGAGGATATAATCCTCTTCGGGTTTATTATTTTTATCTTCTTTATCTTTCTTTGTTCTGTTTTCTTTACGACATTATTGGTGACTATATTTCTGTTTGTAAGGGAGGAAAGAAGACTGCCTATAGTTTTCTTAGTTGAGGATGAAATTGATAGCATAGAATTCACTGAACTAATGTCTTCTTGATTTAGAGAACCCATTTTCAGCATGTGGAGCGCCTCAATGATCGCATTGTTTTCTATACGCAGAGGTAACTGATTTTGATATATAGCTTCATTAATCTTTTCTATATTTGAAATTTGTTGTGATACTCCAACAATATCAATATCATTCTTTTTATCCACCACAACTGATGTTAGTTTTTTACCATAAACTTGTAATTGATTTACAGGTAACAGAGAATCCAACTTCATGGGATTGGAGGTCTCCAACTGATCTCCAGATTTTCTTTGATTGAGCTTCTTGCACCCTTTATCAGAAAGACCCAGGTGAGAACAAGCTTTACAATAATCTAGATATTTGTCATACACTAATTCTTGCCAAAAACTGTATGAACCAAAAAAGATCCAAAGTCTCCTAGGCATAGGCTTAGATACATTCATAACCACCCATATTCTGCAAAAATTGAACCTTACACGATTCTTAGGTGGTACCAAAATATTTAGAGGAGACCCAACGGTCTTTTCAATTTCAAGAATGTTGTTTTTGTTATACATAAATTTAGGTAGCTTTGGAAGGTTAATATAAATAGGGGTAGCAGGGTTCTCAATATTAGGATTAAAGTATGGAGACCACTCAAGAAGCTTCTTAGTTTTTTTTCCGATTTACCAAACGTTCCTCCTCCAGATCTTCTTTAGATCATCAATCAAGACAAACTCGATAAAAATATGCATGAAGTCCCAACTTGTCACATTGTATTCTCCCGTGAATTTAAAAGACTTTAAGAAAGCCTTAACAGAATTAAAACTAGGTTACCATTAGCGAACTTCCCAACCAGTGTATGTTTAGAGTTCTCTCTCAGTCTCTCCAAATCACCAGCCTCAAACTTGATTCCAAGTTGATCTTTATTATATGAAACTGAAGCATTCCTATGGCATATTTTCTCAGAGTTGGTTTTGAATAGATCTACAAATGATTTTTTTCGTAACTTATTTCTTTGCAATACTTGTAACAGAATCATAAGTTGGGTTGTTCCTGATCTTTGACTGATCAGGATGGAGATTTTTCATAATCAGAAAATGCATATCATGATATGGTGTGGAGCACTCACCCTCTTCCATTAGAGATGATCAAGGGTTTAATAAGCAACTAGGAGAAGAAGATAGTGTGGATTTTTAGTTTTCATTTCTTGGAGAGTTTCTTGGAGAGTTTCTTGGAGAGTTCTCCACATCGATTTGTTCGCCTTAAAAAAAATAAAAATATGTGTTTTTGAAATATTTTTTTGAGTTAAAATATAAAAATATGGAGTTTTGAAAAATAAAATAACTAATTGTTTAAGTTTTTACAAGTATTTTTTCTATAAACTTCAAAATACATGTGGTTATCAGTAATTTAATATTTACCCAAATAGTTATCGAGTTAGGCTAAACTAAGTCATTTCAAACTATAACTTTTTACAAATTAAGTTCACCCAAAATAACTTATAGGTTATCCCTAATTATTCTAAAAATACCCCGAGTCAAAATCCTAAGTTCTCAAAAATTAAGTTATAAGTCACCCAAAATTTAGTCTAGCCTAATTTCCTCTGAACCGTCATATTCTTCCTCCAACCTTTAAAGAACACAAATTCAAAGAACTTCATATTTTCAACCGAATTTTCATTTCTTCTCCAAAAAAAAAACATCTACTTCATTTTTTTTCTCTTTAATGGTTTAATTTTATTTTTTTTGTTTTGTGTTTTGTTTTGCTAGATTTTTATTTAGGTTGTGAAATCAGTTAAATCTAGGGTTAACGTCCAGTTTGGAATGATATATTAGTGATCATGCGTTTGATTTGTTTTAGAACATTGGTTTCAGTTATGATTTGAGAGTTTTTGAGATTTTTAGTCGAAGAATAGACGGATGGATTTCACATCTGTTCTTGACACTGCTAGTGTAGACGAGTTATGCACACAGCATAATTGCCTTACACCGGTAGACATGTACCCTGTTAGTGTGAACGAGTTACACCGGCAGTGCATCTGCCTCACACGAACAGTGATGTACATATCCAGCAGCATGTAACGTTGCCAGTATTATCTATGCAGACAGCAATAAAATAGATGTTACAGTGTTCGTGTAAATCAGTTACGTTGCTGGCGTAACTTGTCCATGCTAGCAACGAATGTTGGGCAATAATTTGGTAAAAAAACTAAAAATATAATTAACGTAATCTATCATTTAAACTACATACAAAAAACTATACAATAATTTAGCTTCATCCCTAATTACCTATAACTTACATTTTAATTTAATATTAAAATAATAATAAAAAATCTGACAATTATTTCTTTGAGTTATAATTACGTTACCGCAGTTAGTTATACTAAAAAAATATTGTATTTTACATAAATTAAATACTTAAAAAATCGGCGAATAAATTTAATATTGATTATTTTATTTGCGTATGTTATTGTATAAACTTCTATTCATATTTATTCATAACTTAATTTTTTATTTAATTTATTTTAAAATAATTGTACATAATAAATACACTAATTGTGATTAATTATACAAGTAGGATTTATCTCGACTTCCGATTTACTAATAATTATTTGATCCAAATTATTTTTTAAAATATTTTTTATAAAACAATATCAAACATATATATATATATATATATAATTATGATTAAAATTTTCAACGTTTGTATTTTTTAAATCGTAACTCGGAAAAAAATTCAAAATTCAAAATTCAAAATTATCATTATTTTTGTTTTTTTAAAACGAACAAAACTGAAACCATGAATGATATTTTTTACAAAAATTTGTTTTTTTTTTCTAGATGTGAAACTAGTGTTAAATGTCAGATGTTAGACGAGAGATGTGAGATGTGAGATGTGAGACGATGTTTGATGAGAGACGAAAAATAATGCTAGATGCAAGACGATAGACAATAGACAATGTTAGATGCGAGACAATAGGTGGGAGAATATGTTAGATGCGAGAAGATAGACGATAGATGATGCGAGACGAGAGACGAAAGATGATGCTAGAAACGAGATGATGGAAAATGCTAGATGTGAGATGGTACACGATGCTAGACAATAGACAAGAGATTATGCTAGACGAGATATTATGCTAGACGAGAGACTATGCTAGATGGAAGAAGAGACGTTGGACATCAAATACAGTACTTCTTCTTCTTCACAAGGATGCGAGATTATCAAACTACCATAAAACCTATCTAAAACCATAAAACCAAACTAACTATCTAATTAATCAAGTAAAACGCACAAAATTTTGAAAAATAATACCTAAAACTAAGAATTAGTCAAATTTAACAAATAAGATTTCATAGCATATAGATTTATGATTTTAGAAAGAGAAAACAATTGATACATTTCTGCTCACACAAACTATAATCCAAATACATTTTGTTTAATAGTATAAATTAAACAATTGAAGTTTTTATTTCCATGAAATATATAACGAAGCATTATATGGATTTGAGTTTTAGACTCAGGAAAATGAGAGAGGAAGAGAGAGAGAGAGAAAGTATATATAGAAAGAATAAGATAAGATGAAAGGTTGTTTGATATAAAACAAATCTTTCATAGTCAATAAGGTTATTTGGGGTATTACAGAAAAAAAATGGATAGTAGGGAGTAAATAGCAAAGCTGACTGGATCTTAGGTAGTAATAAATGATAGTTAGGGTAGTATGTGAAAAATATATTTTCTTTTGGGTAGTTATTGGTACTTAACTTTATAATTATATGTTGCGCTTTAAAACCCAGTGTCCCAAGAGTTTATTCTTGAAATAACAGATACGTGTAAAAAATGAACATGAAACTTACATGTTTACGTTTTTGGTTCTGCAATCGACGTGTTACTGCAGAACAGAGAGTCGACTTTTGAGAGATGATGGTTACAGTCTTCTTGTAGTTGGCTAGCTGTAATGAACCCCACTTTTGAAGATAATAAGTGAGTGTTCTAGATTAATTGAATGACTCTTGCAACACTAAGGAACAGAAAAAGAAGAAACAAAGAAGATATGTGATTAAAAGTGACAACCCTAATGTCACTCACTGAATATCATATATTTTTATGAATAATTTGGTCCATAAATTAAAACTTTTAGGTTTCTTAATCCTTTATAATCTGATGTACTAGTCGTTGTCAAAGACCATAATCTTTATTAGGATTTAAGGGACCAATACTAAATTGTTGGACCAACATACCCTCCATCAAAGACTAGATTGGTTCAACTAGTATATGCACTTGTATACTTCTGTGAGACTAAATAATACATGCACATATATCATTATTATCTATAAGTTTAATATTTTTAATACTTCTTACTTTTATTAATTGTATTTGTAATAACATACTTGGATTCTCTGAATTCACACATGATGAGATATTCCAAACTATAATTTTCTTACAATATATTCATTTCAACTATTAATATTAAGTGTATAAAAGTTTTAGGATATAATTTAAAATAATAATAAATTATCGAAACAAAAGAAAATAAATTTAACAATATTTTAAATATTTTTATTGATTGTAAATATTTTATAATATATTTGTGTAGTTGTTTTTGGTCAATTATATTGTATTTTTTTAACTAACTATGCGATGTTTTGACGTGTATCATTAATATGGATTATATATATATATATTTCGGCTAAAAACCATGGTTAGTCACCGAAGTTTGTCATTTGTCTCAAAACAGTTACTGGTGTTACCTTTGTATCAAAACAATCATTTCTGTTGTATTTGTGCTCACCGTGAGTGCCCACGGATGCAAAAACAGACCAACAAAAGTGATTGTTTTAATACAAATGTAACATTAGTGGCTTTTTTTTATACACGTGACCAATTCTGGAAATTAATCATGGTTTTTAGTCTGTATATTTCTTATATTTATAATATACAAAATATTCTTTGATAAATATAACTTATTTTATTGGTTTAGTTCATATGATTCAGTTAAAGTTAGTAATTAGTAATTGTAATGATTATATTATACTTTTTATAAAAATTTAATTTTTAATAATTAATAAAAATCAATACATTTTATCAAATTATGCATATTTTTTTTAGTATTATCCATGCAAGTTTTCTTTAGTATCCTTAAAGATAAAATTAATGATGCTAACTTCAATTTCCATTAGAAGCGTTATACGCTTAAGATTGTCAACCTCTACTTGACATATGAACTGGTAATTTTTTGTCGAGGTTACATTAACTCTCTCAATCTCATCAATGATGGTCTTAATAATTTCTTTGAACTATATGGACTTAAAGTTACACCCAAAGGAGTCATATATTCCTCTTCGTGGTTAGTCTCACTCTTAGAACAAATTTTATTAATATCATTGGCTTCATCGTACGTACCCTCTCGGTTAAATACCGTGGAGTCTCTCTTCTCACTGGTCGGCCATTCCATAATGAATTCCATCCCTTTATGGTAAAATTACTACTTGTATCGCCTCTTGGACTTCCACACGTCTCTCATATGCGGGTAAAAGTCATCTCATTAAATATGTTCTTTTTGCATGGAAGGTTTATTGGTTTTCGATATTCATTCTCTCATCTAAAGTTCTTAACGAACTCTCCCAATCTTTCTGTTGATTCCTATGGGCTGGCTACGAGATGAAAGTTACGAGCATAAAAGCGGCTTGGTCTAATATTACCTTTCCCTTTTATGAAGACGACTTTGGGATTATAGACCTAAAAACATAGAATCAGACGGTCGTCCTCAAATACTTGTAGGCCATCGTTAGTAAACCTGATAACTTAATATGGTGTGACTCGATTCACTCTGAGAACATTAATGACAATAACTTCTTATCTTTAAATATTTACTTTTCCCTCTTAGACTTGGAGGATAATTTTATATTTTAGGCCTCTCGTAAGAAATTTTGTATGGAGTAGCCATTGGTAATGGGGAGAATACTTCATTCTGGTTTGACTGGTGGTTGCTCTCAACCTATTTGATCAACCACTATGGGCAAAGTATTATTTGAGATTCTCGATTGAGGAGCAATCTCAAGGTTTCCGATATCAAGTCTATATAATTGGTCGTTACAATTAAGGTTTGTCAATGCTTAGAATAATTGAAAATTTCAAGAGATCAACCATCTCATTCTCTCTCTATCTCCTCCTAGTATCAACAATGTTGATGTGCATTGTTCGTCCGCCAAAATTGGTAATAGTAGATTCATAATTAAATATACTTACGATGCAATCCATATTCATAATCCCATTGATGCGTGGGAGAGGTTAGTATGGAATAAATATAATATTTTATGCCATTCTATTTATTTTGGTTTGCCATCCTTGGTAAGTTATCTATCCAGGAAAGCTCATTAGTTGAGGTATAAACTCCTCTTCTAATGATGTGTTGTGCAATTTGAGTGATGAATTTATCTATCATATCATCTATAAGTGGTCTTATTCTCAGGATATTTGGACTACTGTCAGCACCAATCTTGGGCTCATTATCAATAACGGGGAGTAACCTTCCTCATTTTGGATGTCTTTGAATTGACCTCCCTCTAAATATTATCATTTTTGGCGTGCTTGATATGGTGGGATTATTCATCACATTTAATGGGAGATGAACTTAAGAATTGTTTGGTCTTCATCCCTCATCGTATCTGCGGTTTCGCACGTATGCTTTCTGACATTCACTTCAGATTCCTTGGATCTAAGGTAGTTTGGCTAATGTAATCTTCTTCCCTTTTTATCACTTAAGGTGTTTTGGTTGTTTCAATGAATTTTGCTTCTGCTGGCTCTTCTTGTGTTAGTTTATGTTAGTTCTCTTGTCTTGATCTTGCCTCTCGCCTTCGCTTTGCAACTTGATGATATCTTCCACTTCATTTAGAGAAGATGCAGTAATCGTTTGGTTTTAGTACTTTGGGTTTCAAGTGCTCAAGTTTTCTACGTCTCTTTTGCCTTTTTTTTCATCTTCAGCTTTTGTCGACATTCATACGTATTTTAATTTTTATTACTCTCTAGCCCACCTCCATATGGATCCACTCTATTCTTTTATATATCCTATTCCATGATATTTGTTTCCAGTTGTAACATCTGTATAGTTTTTCTTGACATAATGCTGATCATTTGGGATATTTTATGTTCATGTGCGTGAACAATTATTTTTTCTAATTCAATAATTTATTTACACCGTACAATTTATTAAAAAATTGATATGCAAAATATATTTATTCAGAATTAGAAAAATTGTTAATACAATAAATGGATTTGGAATAAAAAAACAAAAAATGACAATATAAATAAGGCGTCATACTCCACTAGATAAAAAGGATCCTAGTAAATGTTATAAAGTTATAGATTAACATAATAAAAAGAGTATGGTTATTCACTCTCACTCCAGCGTTAAGCCTATATAGTTTTAATACTTCTTACAAATTTTATAACTCCTTTAAATGCTTATACTAAAATACGTCGTACCAAATATTTATATCATTAAGAAAGAATAACTATATTTCAAACTTATTAAACTTCTCAAAAGTGTTTTTCTTTTCTTCGAATGAAAACAAAAATCTAATTTTTTTTATACCAAATTCGAAAAATTATTTTATTTTGGTGAAGTTGATTCTTCTTCTTCCAACAAAACTAAATTTGTAATCAATTTCTTCTTTAAGCATCCACAATTTTTCTTCCTTAACCATATAGAGCGGTAATTGTGATGAATCAAGTATGGACCTCTAAACCAACCGTAAAAAAAGAGCTTCAAGAAAAATGTGATCATCTAGTCATCGTGAACCATATAATGACACCCAAAGAGTTGGACATATCTCTATCCCCTACAAATAGAGCAAGCTTCGAAACTAAAAAAATATTATTCTTGGGTCAAAGCAACATTCAATTGTTTCAAGACTACGAGAAACATAAGGTATACAATACTGTTATCGAGAGGATAATTTTAATATATTATAATAAGGTATATATCTTCATTACTTGGTTTATATCTTCATTACTTGGTTTATAACTATATTTAATATATTATAATAATTTTCTTGTTTGTTTTCATTTTTACAATCTCGTGGTGGTATAAACGTCCAAGGTCTAACATGGTTTTACAAAAATAGAACCTGAGTAACCAGATCGAGGTTTAGAATTTGTTTGCTGAGACTCGATTCAGACCTCTCATTGGTCACCAAACTAAGTTCAAATCAAACCCCTAGTTGAACAAGTTTTTGTTTTAGCGATGGCACCAACAAGCGAATACATTACAGTTATGTTTCTCTGAGATGACTATCACTCGAGACGACGTGTATTTTACTACAGGCTTCCCAGTGGAGGACATAATAATGAAATATGAGGAGATAATTACTCGCGAGGATGCGTATGACCATTATGCTCGATTATTGGTAATTCTGACATTTTTTATTTGTGAAGAGCTAGAGAAGTAAAAAGAGATTTATTTTTATCTGAAATGGCCTCGAGATAACTTTATATATGTTGTGTATTCTATATTCAAATCCAAATAGGACTAAAGTATGGTTGTACATGCTTCATGTGCATATATGTAGACCTACTCGCGGCTTTGGAGAATATGGAAGAAATGTCAGAGATAGGTTGGGGGACGTTGGCATTGGCTTGGATTTATCATGGTTTGGGAGAAGCGTTGAAGTCGCTGATAAAGAATATGTATGGTTTCATCAATATGTTTGATTGTTGCATATGCGAATATTTCCATGTTTTCCCCTTAGATGAACGATACGTATAGCATATCAAAACCGAAGCTTCTTAGTTTGTTTCCAAATAGGTTGTCGGGCTCGAATGTTCGATCAAAAAAGACTTATCACAAAACCCTTAATTATGTGATAGATAAGGATGTTGATAATGGATCCATTAATTATATATAGAGCCAAAATGATGAATAAAAATCGAGAGAAAATGTGACAACAAAATATTGATTTTTTTATCTTAAAATTTGATCAATCTTTACATTGAAGGTTTTACTTTTATTTATATCGTTTACAAGCTATCATATCTTTCCATATTAACTCCCAAATTATTACATATTTGACATGTTATCATGCCCTAAATACTAGTCACGTTTTCTAATAAATGTGTAGACTCGTTTCTTAGGAACTTATAATGTAGTAGCGCGTGTCGTTCCATCATAAGCATTCCAATATTCTCTGTGTGCTCGTAATGTGCCTTCTTTATAACCCTCGTTGTGTATTTCTTAATGACCTTTGTATGGTAGCTTGAAAGGGAATCTGTTTTTATTTGTCATGGTAGAATTCATCTTAAGATCTTTTTGGTTTACCAAACTTACATAAATTCTAGATCTCGCACATTCAAAGACTAATCTATGATTTTTTTTTAGTTTTTCACATTTTTGCAACATCTTAATATAACAATCAATATATTTTCATCCCTAGTATTTGTAATCCAATCAGTCTTTGTTAAGTATAATTGTATTTTGTGGTAAATGAATTACTAAAATCGATAGTGCAATCTTATACCACTCTATCAGTATCTTTTACATCTTACAATGCCAATTATGAAAAACAAAACCAAAAAATATTGAAAATGTTAAAGGGAAACAAAAATGTGACTAATCATATTGCTAATACGCTGCCTCTCATACCGCCAGTGAAATTATGCACTAATGGTATAAGTGTGCACCAACAATGCACATAAGCACTATCGGTGCTAGGGTATTTAGACAGAATAAACTTACACGATGTAGTATTCATTATTAGTTTTCATATTGTATTCCTTGATGATGATGATGATGATGATTCTTGTTTGATTTCAATGCTTTGAAGACTTGTTATATATTCTTTCAAGAGATGGCAACCAATTTTTGTATTTGATCTTTAAGGGATTTGATCAAATCGATTCATGTAGGTGTTTATTGTGTTTCTCTCTAAACTCAATTTCGTGTTTTCTATAGAATGATCCATTGTGCTGGAGAACATTTATTTTTGTATTAACTGTTCAGTAATTCTCATCATAATATCAATTCATACTTAATGAATTAATATTACTCAAGTAACACATGTAACTTAACAATTCATAATATTGAATTATGCTATTATATTTAAATATCAAATTATTAATTCAATATTAAACCTGGTGAGAACAGAAAATATTGACTAAGAATCAGCAGAGAGATTTTTAGATGGTGAATATAATCTTTCTCCTCTTATTATTTCTTAGGTATTATCAGTCTCCTTGGCCTCTTTAAATAGGCCAAGTGAGTTAGTTACAAATTCGGTTACATAAAAGGTTTATTTATATTTCAGTCCCCATTCTCCCTATAAAGCTTTAATCTTATTCTTTATTAATAGAACTTATCATTCAAGTCCTTATTAATTACATTTAAGTCCCTTATAAATCTATTTCCTTATCAGTAGCCCCTTTAGTTCTTATAAAAGTTATTTTATAAGAATTAACTGTCTTCGAAAGTTGGCTTAAGCAGATAATTCTTTCCTTGTAAACAATTTGAGGCTCACAACTTCACTTCGAATGTTACAACCGATGTCAATAAATAACCCTTTTGCTTCGGATTATACCCATTACACCACACTTCATCACCTCAAACTTGTTGTCGTCTAATATAACTAATTACTGCATTCCCACTTAGAAGAATGATTAGACCTCCTCTAGTAGGTCTGCCAGTAGACCTATGACGTAGCAAACTCTCTTTCCTAGCTTAACGTTTAGTATTCTACCCAATCAAAACTCTCCACCCTTTCTACCTCTTCTAATTCTCAACGTCATCTTTTCCCAAGTATAAATACTTAGCTCCATCTTACTGAGAACGTTTTAGAAAAATCATCGTTCCTAAGCTATCTTCATCCGGTTCTTCTTCAACCTTCAACCTCATTAGCTACCTTCCCCAGAAACGTTGATTTCTTCAGTCACAAAAAACAATTCCCCAGATTAACGTCTATTGTATGAGAAGATATCCCAAATACAAAAGATCTAAACCCAAAAAACCAAGAAAACCAAAGAAATCTCTCTTCCCTGGTCTTAGCAATCAAGTGTTTGGCGCTTATGACTATCTCTGTATTGGAGAAAGAGCAGAGGAATACAAAGTTGCTGGGTTAATCTACAACGGTCCCCGCTTCTCCTCTACCACCTTCAAATACGGTAACTTCAATTCCAACCTTGTTAATTCATCTTCGCCCCTAGTATCAAACCCAGAATCTAGCCAGCAATCTTCTCCTCCTCGAAATCAATCTCCTCGAAATCAATCCACTTTTCCATCACTAAGACCACATCGAAAACCTAAGCCTGTCAATTCTGACAAATCTCTAATTCCTCAAAAACTACAGCCCAAATCACCTATCCTACAATCCGAAGCAGTTAAAGTTAAATTTCACAAAAAACCAACCTTCCTAGCAATGGGTGACGATGCAGATACCTCATCTCCTCCCCCACAAGAAATGGTTGACGTTACTCCAGAAAATAGTCAACCAGTTCTTATGGAAAACGAAAAACAATCCCAAACTGAGACTCAAACTTAAAAATAATCCCAAACTGAGACTCAAACTCAAGTTACTGATGAAGAAAATGATTCTGAAGCCACTGAATCCAATGCCGAAGCTGAATCCGAGGCGGAACAAGGAGTAAACCCTTCAAGGAATATTCGAGGAAAGAAACCTCCTATTACCCTCCCCGAAGATGTTGCCGCCTTGGTTCAGGAAAACCTAAAACCACTTTGTCCTCGGTACATTCTAGCCCTAAAAACGTACCCTATACTTACTACCCCGAATCAGAAAAAGAAATTCTTAAGAAAGAATGGGGATTAACTGACAACATCGTTCTTCGTCTACCAGTAGAAGGAGAAACACCTTTGAATTGTCAGAAAAACGAATTGGTAGTTTACCCTGAACTTTTCAACTGGGGACTTCGATTTCCCCTCGATCGAATAATTGTAGAGTACTTCGAAATTCTTGGGTTGTGCCCAACACAAGTCACTCCAAACCAATTGTTCACTTCATTCTCCGTCATTATGGTGTCGAGGCTAGGAAACATCCCCCTCGAAATAGAGGACTTCATTTCACTGACCAAAATCTCAAAGGGGCCAGTTTTACCATTCTACTACCTAACTTTGGAGGATGATCTGAAGATTATCGATGACCTCCTCGAGGCTGACAAGTTTTGGAAGCAAAGGTTTGTTTTTTTATCAGCAGCCTAGGAAAATGGTAAAGAAATTTCCGATGACAACCCCTCAAAACTTACTCTCATCTGGAGAGATAACAGTAAGTAAATCATGATTATTATTGTTAATACTTTCTTCCCAATTTATTAAGCCTAGTCAAACTAACCAGGCCTACTTATCTAATTATTTACTCTTTTCCCAGAAATTCCGAGGCGATTCAAAAGTCGTCGGAAGACTGCAAAGACCATCTTCATGAGAATGGCTGAATGGGCTGAGAAAGCCTGGGGAAATGGCTTTCACTCCGCCTTTCAACCAATCAACTTCGTCAACAGCCATCTCTGGCGCATAACCTTGGGAGCTGACTTCCCTGAAAATCCGATGCTCCCCCCAGATCCCATTGAAGCGGTCAAAAGAATACTCGAACGAGATGGGTAAACTTATCTTCCCACCAGGAACCGATCTGACAGTCACCTGCCACCAAAAAAGAAGGGAAAACTGGCCCTCAAAAAGTCCAACACAAGCAATCCTAGCCCTTCTAAAAAATTCGAAGCCTACAAGGAAACGAAAAACACCTGCATCTCAACTTCCCCCAATATCCGAAGAAGGCGAACCTATCCTTAAAGGAAGAAAGAAGATAATGCTTCAAAGAAGAAAAAGGACAAGTCCACTACCCCGAGGAATAAGAAAAAGAACAAAGCTGAAATGCTCGAAGAGGTATTGGCTTCTGAGGTCCATGAGAAAACCTTCATTGAAGAAAATCCTCAAGGGGGATTGGCACTAGGAGATAGCCAGGAAAACGAATATCTTAATCTCAACGATTTCAACTCGAGTGGGGATTTTGTTGTCACCTGTGAAAATTCTCAGACTACCAACACCATTCCATCGTCTTCTACCGGGGCTGCCATAACTTCAACATCTAACGCAATTATTCCTGTCCATCGCCCATCAAACTTGCCCAACCCTGACAGATCCGATGAGGTAACTTCAATCCTTCGACCCTTTACCAACTTAAGTGCTGCAGCCAAAATATTGTGTGAAGAAATAAACAATTCACATACACAATTGGAGCTCCTTGCACAAGAATTAATCAAGAGCAAAAAGGAAAAAGAAACTGAAAAAGCTTCGAAAGATAAAGCACTTCAAAATTTCGAAGCTGAGAAAAGAAAACTTCTTAACGAGCATAAAGAAAAAATCGAAGCTATGGAGACTTCTCATCGTTTGGCCATTGAAAATATAAATTCTCAACATTCTATTGCCATTTCTGGTGAAAAGAAAAAATCTACCGAGACTGAAGAACTTGTTAAGAAAACTCAAGAAAGCCTGACAAATTGTCAAACTCAATTGACTACGCTTCAAACAGGATTCGAGCAGGAAAAGAAGGACGCCATCAAGAAAGCCGAAGCTGCTTTCGGTTCTTTGATGCTTGATGGTATTAAGAAGGCTCAAATCCAAACAGCTATCGATCTTCTTCGAGAAATTCATGCCGCATATCCAAGGTTAAATTTAACAGAATTTTGGAAACAAGTTCCCGAGGAAGATCGCCCAGACGAAGCATTCGAGGTTGCATCAAGTTCTTCAGAAGAAGATGACGTTTCTGAAGGGTCATCGGAAGACGACTAAACAGTAGATTATATATGTCACGTGTTTATTGTTGTTGTTGTTTTTTTTAAGTAGTTTTCTCCTTTTTGTAAGCTTCAAGCTTTATCCGATGAAACAAGCAACTATCTTAACATTTCAAAATTCTGGTGCACTCATAAAACGTGGCACCTCAAAATTTGATGTGCTCATAAAACGTGACACCTCGAAAATTTGATGCACTCATAAAACGTGGCACCTCGAAAATTTGATGCACTCATAAAACGTGGCACCTCGAAAATTTGATGCACTCATAAAACGTGGCACCTCGAAAATTTGATGCACTCATAAAACGTGGCATCTCGAAATAGGTTGTTTCTTCAAAGCTATTGCTTTGGAAAATTACTCTTGGTCAACTTTCAAAGATGATCAGTCTCTGCCAAGTTACCAAAATAAAAAATCATTCATCATATTAAACAACCAATGGCCAAAAGAAATTTTATTATGAACTTCAATTTTTACCAGACACCTCATTAAAACCTTTCTGGGCCAACAGATAAGGAAAGAGTGTGTCTGTCTTTTACAAAAATTCTAAGTTCGATTTTATTCACAATACAATTTCAAATGTTCTATATTCCAAGGGTGTTTAAGCATCCTTCCCTCACAATCAGACAACCTATATGACCCTGGCTTGACCTTCATTTTGACTTCATAAGGACCCTCCCAATTCGGAGCCAATTTTCCGAGGTGTTTATCCTTGGTATGAAGAAATACTTTTCGCAACACTTTATCGCCAACTTTAAACTCCCTCTTCTTAACCTTAGCATCGTACCTGCTTCTCATTAAGGTTTGATAATAAACCACATTCAAATGTGCTTTAACCCTCTTTTCCTCTAACAAATCAAGCTCAATCTTTCTAGCCTCATCATTATCTACTTCGGAATAATGCAATAGCCTATAGGAAGGTAATGTAGATTCAGCAGGGCATACAGCATCCATTCCATACACCAAAGAAAAAGGAGTCTTTTTGTGGCCTCTCTAGGAGTTATACGATATGCCCACAACACCTCTTGAAGATAATTTGGCCATTTCCCTGCTGCTCCCGCCAAATTTTTCTTCAAACCCTCCAAAATAGATCTATTTGTAACTTTCACTTGCCCATTTTCTTGTGGGTGGAAAGGAGTGGAAAAGCATTACGGTATTCCTTTCGAGGAGCAAAAAGAGTCCATTTCCTTGTTATTAAATTGGGGACCGTTGTCTGTTGTTATCTTTCGAGGAACTCCAAAACGGTAGCAGATGTTACTTAGAATAAACTTGATCACATCCTTAGCTTTTGTTCCAGCTAAAGGCTCTGCTTCTGCCCACTTCGAAAAATAATCAACTGCGACAATAATCATCTGTCTTCCACCTGAAGCCATATGCAATGGTCCTACCAAATCAATCCCCCATCTATCAAGAGGAACCGCCTCAGAAATTATCATTAGAGGTGCCGAAGGTTTATGTATCAAATGTGCATACCTTTGACAAGTATCACAACTTCGAACTAATAACTTGGCATCCTGCAATATGGTAGGCCAATAATATCATGCCAACAATACTCTGCGTGTTAAAGCTTTGAAACCACAATGAGCTGATCCATCTCCATCATGTAATTCAGATAAAATGTTTTGAGATTCTTGCTTACTCAAACATCGTAGTAAAGGCCTCGACACAGACCTCTTATACAATACCCCATCCAACACCACATAACCAAGAGCTTTATTCCTTATTTTCTTGAGCAAATGCTTATCAAGAGGTAGTATTCCCTTTGTAAGAAAATTTAATAAGTCAGTTCTCCAATCACCCCGAATGCGCGCCGAATCATTTAACATGGTTAACTACTAACTGCGAATCTGTTTCTAAGTGCACGAATATTGCTCCACAAATTTTTGCTAACCGCAATCCTGCTAACACTGCTTCATATTCAGTTTCATTATTCGAAGCATGAAATCCAAATCTTATAGCTTGAAACATATACTCTCCTGTCGGTGCCACCAATTATACCCCCGCACTCGACCCTTTATTACTAGATCCTCCATCAGTTCGTACCGTCCACACCGGATTCGTGTGTATTTTTTCATCTTCTTTCTCTTCGAACCTGCTCGAATGAAACTCAACAAAGAAATCTGCTAAGGCCTGAGCTTTGACAGCCGTTCGTGGAGAGAATAACACATCGAAATCTCCCAATTCTACAGACCACTTAGTCATTCTTCCTGAGATATCTGGCTTTTGCAATACATTTTTCAATGGATAAGAATTTCGAACCACAATTGTATGTGCTTGGAAGTAAGGACGCATTTTTCTCGCCGCCACTATTATACACAAAGCCAATTTTTCGAGCTTTAAGTAACGTTTTTCAGCATCAACCAAACTTTTACTGACATAATAAACGGGCTTCGAAACTCTCGTATCTTCACTTATCAGAACTGCACTCACTGCATAATCCGATACTGCTACATACAAAAACAGTTGCTCACCTTCTCGAGGCTTTGATAATATTTCAGGAGAGGACAAAAGATTTTTTATCTTAATAAAAGCTTCTTCACAATCCGAAGTCCACTCAAAATTATTCGGTCGACGCAACACCTGGAAAAAAGGCAAACATTTATCTGAAAAACGAGAAATGAATCTGTTCAGAGCTGCTAACCTGCCTGTTAATATTTGCACTTCTTTGATATTCCGAGGCGAAGACATAGATATCAAAGCCTTCAACTGTTCTGGATCCACTTCAATTCCTCTTTCACTTATCACATATCCCAGAAACTTACCGGATCGGACTCCAAACGTGCATTTTTCTGGGTTCAACTTCAACTGTATTGCTCTAAGATTCAGAAACGTCTATTCTAAATCATCAATATGATCATCATCACTTTTGCTCTTGACCATCATATCATCGATGTATACCTCGATATTCCTCCCTATTTGTGAAGCAAATGCCTTATTCATCAACCTTTGATATGTAGACCCAGCATTTTCAATCCAAACGGCATCACTCTATAACAATGTAAACCTCGATCAGTGATAAAGGTTGTGCTTTCTTCATCCTCTGGATTCATTCGAATTTGATTATATCCTGAAAATGCATCCATAAATGTTAGAATTTTGTTTCCAAAAGTAGAATCCACTAATTGATCAATTCGAGGTAGTGGAAAATGATCCTTTGGGCAAGCTCTGTTTAAATCTGTGAAGTCTACACACATTCTCCATTTTACATTCTTCTTTTTCACCACTACAGGATTAGCTGTCCACTTCGGATATTTGGACTCCCTAATATGCCCCATTTTATACAATCTATCTACTTCAGCAATTATGACCTCAGATTTTTCCAAAGAAAAAGCTCTCCTTTTTTGTATTATTGGCTTGATCTTCGAATCCACAGCCAAACTATGATATATAATATCAATTGGGACCCCCACTACATCCTCAGATTTCCAAGCAAACACATCCAAGTTTTTAGACAAAAAATTCAATAACCTTTCTCGCACTGATAGAGATAATAAAGTCCCAATTCGAAGTACTCTGCTATAATCGAAGACGTATTCTTCTATTTCTTCACTTATTATCACAGAACTCGGGGTTGACCTTGGATCATCAATTCCTTCATCTTTACTACTAGAAGGCAACCCCCCAAATTGCTATTTCTCCATTGGATCATCGATACTTTTATCACGTAGTCTAAATGCAGCAGCATAACACTCTCTAGCTACTTTTTGATCACTTCGAACTACACTAATTCGATCCCCGACTACATATTTCAGACATTGATGAACTGTAGAAACTATAGCATACATTTTTGCCAGCCATGACCTTCCAAAGATAGCATTGTAACTCGACGGACAATCTACCACCATAAAAAGTACTTGTACTTTCTTTTTAAAAGGCCCTTTTCTCAGAGAAATTTCACCTTCAAATTCCCCTACTACGTTCGCTGTTGCACCAGTAAACCCAATTATAGTTCTTTCTGACCTTTCTATCCAAGGCGGAGCGTTTAATCTATCATATGTTGATTTGAACAACACATTAGCAGAACTTCCAGTATCAATCAATACTCGTCGAATTTCTACCCCACACACTTCTGCTCCAATGACTACTGCATCTTCATGTGGTCGTGTAATTCCTCTCAAATCATCTCCATCGAAAATTATAAATGGGACATTCTTCTTATTGTATAGATGTGCTGATGCTCCTCCTTCAATCTGATGCGTTAAATTTACTATATGTCTTTTCCTCGAATTATTAGTATCATTAGTCATTGAGTCTCCCCCAAATATTGCCAAGTTCTCAAAGAACGCACATAAATCTCGAACACGTCCCTTACACATCGGCTCATCAACCGACATCAACAACAATCGACTGGGGTCTGGGTCAACATATTCCGAAGCCACATCAAATTCATCCTCTGCAACATCTAAAATCATCAATGCACTTTCCTGCTTAGAGTTAGGATTACTTACCTTTTGAGTTATGGCTTTAGCGTTCCTTTTGACATATTCCAACAATTTTCCACTCTCTATCAAAATCTGCATTTCCTTCTTCAAAGCAATACAATCATTTGTATCATGCCCAATATCATCATGATACCTACAGAATTTGTTATTGCGTTCCTCTCTTGGCCTATTAATTGTTGTCGGCTTTCTAAAATTTACGGTTCCCTTAGTTTTCTCATAAATCGATGCCACATTTTCAGTCAAATCAGCATAATATTCTGGTTTTACCCACACATTCGATCTTGGTCTGAATTGGTATTGATTACTAAAATTGTGCTGATTAGAGCCTCCGTGATATGAGTTCGAACCTCCTCGATTGGAAACATTTTGACTACCCCTCACCCGCGACGAGTTATTATTCGAAGCGTTCACTTGATTATTTCCCACTTGACTACTCCCTTTCTGAACACTATTATTTCCTCCTCAAACTCGAGTAGACTCTTCGACTTTGATCTGATCTTCAACCTGAGCCATGAGAGCTCCAAATGTTAATGCCCTACGCCTTGTTGTTTCATCAGCTAAATCTCCTGGCAACAATCCTTGTCGGAACACTGCCATAGCTACCACTTCCTCACAATCATCTAATCCTGCTTTTGTTGAGACAAATCTTTTAGTATAATCCTTCAACTTTTCTCCCACAGCTTGCTTACATTGTATTATCGTATCTCCGTTAGCTCTCATTTTTTTGCTTCCCACAAACTGTCTTCGAAAAGCTGTGTAAAAGCCTCTAAAATTTACAATGGACTCCTTAGGAATCTTGTTATACCATTTTAACGCAGTTCCTTTGAATGTCTGAGAGAATGCCCTACAAACCAATTTATCATCATCCTCGAAATTAGTCATATAATTCTTGAATTGCTCTATATGATCATCTGGATCTTGAGTTCCATCAAACTTGTCAATTTTAGAAATTTCGAACCGCCTCGGAAGTGGTACAGATCTAATCGCACTAATCAACGGTGAATCCCTCCAATCTACTCATTGAACAAACTGGTCTTCGTTCCTCATTCCCATAGTAGCATACAAACTTGGTTCGCCTTCTACAAATTTCCGAGGAGAATACACTAGTTTTTCCTTCTTTCGCCTTCCTTCCCTATACATTTTAGTTGGCCAAAATTCATATCCTCCTTCTTTTGAATGACTTCGAAAATGCTTATATCTTGGTGTTTCATCTGATTCCGAATTTTCAAAATCTTCTTCACTAGAATCTACATACCGTCGCTTCTGCAACTTTTCCTTTTTTCTCATTCCACTATGCTCCTTCTTACGCTCAAAATGTATTTTACGTTGAACATCTTGAACATCGCCGACGTCATTCGATGGATCCAAATGATCATCCCGATCACCTTTTGCTATTTCAGATCTAAGTCTAGCACCATTATTATCTTGTTTCTTTTGAGCAAATTTATCAAGTTCTGCCACTTTTCTTATCAACTCATTCATTTTACCTTCAAAATCAAACTGGTTTATTTACAGATCAGATCAGATCAGATCTCAATGTCTCCAAAGCCTTTCGAACAGACAGATTATCTCCTTCCTCCGAATTCATCTCCGATCAACAAAAATATAAACGAAATGCTTCAGAAAACGAAAAAATTCGAGACTCGATTTTTGATCTATCGATCAAGGTATCTTCGACACCTCCTTCTAGCGCCAATTTGGTGAGAACATAAAATATTGACTAAGAATCAGCAGAGAGATTTTTAGATGGTGAATATAATCTTTCTCCTCTTATTATTTCATAGGTATTATCAGTCTCCTTGGCCTCTTTAAATAGCCCAAGTGAGTTAGTTACAAATTCGGTTACATAAAAGATTTATTTACATTTCAGTCCCCATTCTCCCTATAAAGCTTTAATCTTATTCTTTATTAATAGAATTTCTCATACAAGTCCTTATTAATTACATTTAAGTCCCTTATAAATCTATTTCCTTATCAAAACCTATAAGCTAACTGAAAACCACATATTGTTAAATTATCACTCTGGACCAGAATTCGGATTTATTTTGTTCTCATAAAATAATCTCAAAACTTCATGTTTTGGTTAAGTTGTTTATTACCGAATCGAATCATTCATAGTATTCGGAATTAAACTTGGTATAAATACCTCCATGATACATATTGTATTTATTATTCTATTACTTTATATATGATTACATTGATTGGACTGATATTGACAGTAGTCTGATACATCGATAAAACATATGACGATCCAACTTAATCGAGAAGTTCCAATAATTTCTACTTGTGTCTTTGAATAGATTTGTTGGATAGAGAAGGTTGCGATTATACTTTGGTATTCTTAACGGGATTCAGTTGGTAGTCATATTATTTCCACGGAGGCTAGCTTATTTCCACCAAAATTAGCTTAGTTACTTTTTATATGTGGTTAATTTTTTCTTGTAAATGTTCACAAAAATCCACTCACATAAAGTGAATTTTTATATTGTTATCTAATCGAATGTATTTGGATATCTACTATGTAATTTTATCAGTATCAAGAACCATAATTTCAGCTTTAGGTTATCCAAATTGGTTTTGCATATTTAGGTATGGTGTGGATTAATCTTGACTGAGGGTATTTTGGTCAGGTGTTTTGTGATGTTTCAAAGGTATTAAATGTTTGAGTGTTTTGTAGTGAGAGATTTAAGCTGTGTGGTTGTATTAAATGTTCATTACCCTTGTTAATGAAAGTGGTTGGGTATTTATACCCTTAATTATGGGCCATATAGGCTTTCGAGTCAAACTTATGAAACCGGGTCAAGTTCAAAAACCCATTAGTTTATTAAGCAGATTAGCAATTAGCTTAGTCAAAAGGTGATTAGTTTTTTAGTACTTTTGTCATATTCGGATGGTTCAGTGGGTGACTTTTGTCTGAATTGCTCATATCCGGTTTCTACAGTAAGTGGTGGATATTTCCGGACTCATCAAGGTATTCTACCAAATCAACATGGGTGTCAAGATTCACAAAGCCATAACTTTACATTCGTTTGTCTAAATTAGGTGATTATCCTATTGATTCCACCTATAGATTTCAATTTTTTCTGAACATGTGGGTACCCGGCTCGAGCCAACTCGATCGGTTATGGTACCCCAAATCTTTTATCCAACATGGGATGGGTTATGGGTTTTGAAATATAATATCCACCGGGTTTCAGAAGGAGTACTAGTGTTAAATATTTCCCCAATGAGTACCCAACCCGAACCTACCATTAATGTATTATTATTAGGAAAATAAATACGATATGGTTTAAGGATTTAGCAATACTCGCACCCATCCCGACTCATTAGCATGCCTAATTGCACCTACAATTTTTATATCCACGTGATAGTAGATTTTTATGTTAAAGATAAGATATTTAGTCTCATACTTTTAATATATTTAATATTTTAGTTTACTTAATTATGTGTTGATACACTTATATGTTTGGGTCTGATACCATGGCTATGTGTTGTGTTAAGTATTTATGATATCTATATTGATTTTTTCCCATTATGTGCAATTTAAGTAGTCATTCATGCCCCTTCATATGTTTGAGATACCAAAGGGATGTTTTAAATCTCAAAGACTTTTTTAAATGTTCATGGTGCAATTAAATGCAACATAAAAGTAATTTTAGTTATAAAAATTATTGGCTTGCATGATTTGCACATGGATATTTCATATGTTCATTCTCTAGAATTGCATGACAACCCATATAAAATTTTCATAATTATTCTTACTGATTAGCCATGCAAGGAATGTGTGTTAAAGCTCATTTCCAAATATCATTAATTGTCTGTGTAGTTAAACGCGTGTGGATATACATATTTTTTTAAGAGTGAGAAAATTATATAGTTGCTGCGCTCACACGCCGTAAACTCATGCACAACTGGACTCCAGTATGGATTGGTCACGTTAAAGTATGTCACAAGACCCTACATCACCCACATAAAGTTCTTTACAATCTTCCGAATGCGAATTGTAAACCAATATTATCTTTTTTAAAGAGATGGTATCTATAAGTAATGTATAGCACGTTGGTGTTTAACATCATCGTTATAGATTACAACGACCTAGTTCATATGAATGCATATCCAAACTTAAAACTTTAAAAAATCAGCCATTTATTTTATTTTTGCGAAAATTAATACTTATTTTATATGTTTAGTAATATGTCATTATCATTCGATATTAAACTTAAGTTATACTTATATATTTAGGTAACTGTATTCCAAATTATTTTGATATAATAGAAATATAATATGTTTGTTCATTAAAAATGTCATGGTGTTTATAAGAGTATAAAAATGGACAATCTTTTTTCATAGTCTAAATTTAAGCAGAAGATGAGGTCCAATATTATAAGTCTGATGATAGTCTATATTTTAATCATATCATAATAGATTTACTATGAAGATAATTAAGTTACTTGTAAATTTCACTATAAAAATTCTGAATTTCAAACTTTTAAAGCTTTAGTTTTTTATTTAGATGGACGTAAGTTTGTTAAATCTAAATATATTATGCAGATTAAAAGAATAAGGTAATTGGTGATATTTATAAACATTTAGTTATAAGTTTATCTACATGGTCAACTTTTAGAGTTAGATTTTTGAATCGACTCTTGAGAAATGTCGTCATTATTAACTACATACTTCATATTTTCCATCTTATTTCAGTTATGATGAGTTGTAATTATCAACTATATATCGATCTATCATTATTATTTTGTTGTGCGCATTATCAACTGTAACTGTTTTCGAACGCTAGTTTTCGTGCTTAATACAAACATGAACCTTCAAAGCTAATAACTTGTACAAAATCCATCATATAATCACACATGTTGCAAGCCCAATATTTTACGAATCTTGTAAACAAACATCATACATATAACCTAGTCTTCTATAAAAACCTATATCCAATCAGCGTAGATACAACCCAAACTCGCTCCCAAAATAGCACAAAACAACATTGAAATGAGTAAGCAAACAACCCAAACACGGCATGCATAACTCATAAAACTTGCAGCAATTTAGCCCAAGATAATCTAAAGAAGGTCATATAACAGCTCAGAAATCAAGAAATCAGCTATCAAACATCTCAAAAGAAACATGCACAACCCATCAAACCTACATCCAATCAGTCTAGAAACAACAAAAAATACAATGCCAAAATAACCCAAAAATAAATTTAAAATCAGTAGATAAATAAGAAAAAAAAACATGTACAATCCATCAAACCTACAATAAATCAGCCAAAACCAACTAAAAAGAGTTCAAAAAAAAACCCATTGACCCCTGCAAAAAGACCAGTGAGCAAAAACATATATTTCTCTACCCTTCCTAAAAGTTCATGATTCCCACGAATCATGTCTTAAAAGGTATTTCAAATCAGTATCGCAAAGGTCGAAGATAACTATATCATATTTAACTATATACCTATGTTTCGCAAGCCAATCAACAACTTTATAACCTCTATAAAGATATGTTCCAACTTAGATCCAAAACCAAGTTTATTAATATCCAAAATTTTCATCCCAAAAAAACTCACAAACTAGAAGGATATTTAACTTATTATTCACTAGTTGAGAGTCCTCATCTATGGTTTCAACCACCAAAGACAGAGAAAATGCGAGTTTTAGCCCAAACAGAAAAACATTATATTCCACTCATGGAAGAGAGACTCCACGACAAGGATCATCTTCTCATCACGAATTATTTTACTAATATAGTATTCGACTTTCATACGTGACTAATCTCATCCATTTTCCCACCCTACTTCTCGGTTGAGTTAGGAGAAGATCAAAAAATTAAAAAGTAAATGTGATATGGAAGCTAAATTAGACCTTAACTTTAATTTTATCACATATTTAGTAAACAGCTTTTGATTCAGATTGATAATATATGATTTGATTAACTTTTGGTTATACAATTAATTCCACCATTTTCAAAAAAGTTAGGTTATAACACCAAGAAAAAGTACAATTAATTGAACCAGTGTGACTAAGAACATCAAAGCAATCGTAATAAAACTTAAATAAATATGATATAGAGGGAGAACAAGAAACGAGGAAGCCACTATGAAAAATTATCCTAAAGAATTTAAGAAAATTCGCTATGAAAGAAACAAATATCCAAATAATAAAGGTGTGTGCAGCAAGCGTATTTCAAGGGTAAAGGAATGTCCAAATACTAGATTTAATCGTCAGTGGAAATTCTTGAATATAGCAGTTTCTATCAAAAAAATAACGTTTGAAAGAACATGATTGCTTCATATCCTATCATAAAATAAATCTAGGAATAGAAAGTGTGGTTTTGGTCGAAATTGTTGAGAAAACCTTGAAAGTTCCTAAATTTGAAATCAAAATGACATCCTTATCGGGTTTAAGTTAATATTTCTATTTATAAGCCTCATGATGCATATGCGGTGAAATATGAACCAAAACTTCTCAAATGTTTGAAAAATATCCTCAAATATCCCTTACCAAAACTCTCAAATAAGGAAATCCTCCTCCCACTCAGGTTTCTCTGAAAGCCAACGTGACTGACAAAAACAAACCTTTCTTTTACCCACACTTGAAACATAGAAATCATATATCACTCATAAATAAAGTGATGGTTTCAACCTTCCTAATTTTATTCTCATCTATGGCAACAATCAATACCTTTTATTTAATAAAAATTGAACATTTATCTCTATAGGTTGATATCATTATCTCCGTTGAATTTTTCAATGTTGAACTTCATGGTGGATTTCCTTGGTTTCTCGATGAGAACTTTTTCTCTACCTCAAGATCTGAAACAATCTTCGCTCTTTTTTTGTTTTAATACTACAAGCGGTGTTTCAGATTACCCACACTCATCGCGCCATTTTTTAGGGTAACTGTTCCTAGAAAGGCAACCTTGCTTCAGAATAATCAACAACCTTAAGTCTCAATGGTAGCCAAAAATTCGGACAGCGTTAGTCAAATTTCAACTGCTCCAGTCGAAACCTATTTGTAACTAGTATTGAATCTACAACAAGAAACAGATGATCCACAAAAATTTGGTTCGTACTCAAAGCTTAGTTATGCGCCCAATACAACAAATCAAGAAAAGAACAATAATGTAAACCTAAGCACACACAAGACAGATTTTAACGTTATTCAGATTGTGAAGAAATCATACATGCATGGACAACGGACACATATTGTATATATTAAAGATTACAAGAAAACTCTCTCAAATATTAAACACTTAACCGCTCATCTTTGTTACAAAGCACTCTCGACTTGCTAAGGAACTATGAATCTCATAATATCTTCAAGTCTTATCTTATACCTCATTATTTCGAAAGCTTTTAGCTTTGTCTCTCAAATCTCACAAGTAATTTTCTCAAACAAATGACCGGTTGCGACTTCATACCCTATCTCTCACAATTTATAGATGATCTATTATCTATGAGACTCTTCATGCTCCCCATAGCGTATGAAAGCTCATTCCCCTATGTGGCGCGTCCTTGTACTATTGACATATGCAGCATGCCTAGATCAACGATTCTTTGATAAAATGCTGAGATTCAACATCATTTCAAACCTTTAGTGATCCAGATTCCTTTAGAAGCTTCGAGATATCTCAAGAAGTCTTTCGGCAATCATGCATTGTCCTTTGGCGCCACAGATGATCTGTATGCTTCTTCGGCCTTCAAAAGTGACAAACTTCTTATATTCGGCAGATCTTTCCCTTAAGTTCCAGCAAACATCTTTGCACCTAAGTCTCGGCCCCAACTCCTGCCTAAGAGATTCAAACAGTTCATGCCTCTACATGTCTTCGGCGGTCCATCTTTGGTCACATGTAGTCTTCTGCAGTATTTATGTTTTCAAGTTACTTTTAGCATAAACAAACAACTCTCCACCTAGGCTTATAGTAACTCCAACACTCGTTGCACCGGATGTTCTACTTGTTAGAGACCAGCTCACTTGCATCTGTGACTTGCACAAGTCTCATGTAGTTTGTGAACTTTGAAATTGGTATATGTCAGAGCATCCGAAAGATTCTCCTCGCCAACAATCTTAGCCACTTTTACTTGTTTCATCTCCACCACATCTCGGATGGAGTGCAATTTGATATCTACGCTTTTAGTTCGTTCATGCGAATTCAGATTATTCATTAAATGAAGAGCACTAGTATAACCCCATAACAAAACCACATCTTGCTTTATACTAGTGATTTTACTAACAACCTCTTCAATCAAATAATTTCCTTCGTGGCTTTCATAACCGTCAATATTTGACTTCCATAGATATTAAAACAACAACATTTTATTTACAAAATTTCCAACTAGCCACTTTTCTAAACACAAACACGATAAACATATCTGAAAGCCACTTTTCTAAACACAAACACGATAAACATATCTGAAATAGACTTATTCGTATCAAAATATCATACGCTAACTATAATCTAAAATAATCGAGTTTTTAACAAATAAATATATTCTTTTAACGTTTTACAAGGTGTGATAGATGTATTTTCAAACTTACACATCCACCCTTCAACTCCAGGCCCACATGGTCTTTTATAAAGATTATTTTTAACTAACATGCTTTAGATGTCTTTAAGAGTTATGATCAGTCTATTATCTATAAAGAATATAACAACTATATACTTATATAGTACCTAAACATTTTATACCGGAACCAATTTTCTTCTAACCAGCAACGCCATGTCCTACATAGTGTCGTGTGAGGACCCGATGTCCCACTCGGCCAAATATATATCTGAAATATAAAAAGATACTTATATATATAAAATAATTATTCACTGCTATAATAATTGCCACCATTGTTTTATAAATATGTATCATATCAACATTTAGAAGAATAGTAATCTAAATAGAGTTATATCTTTGGGTTTATGCAGCGAATATAAGTTAAAAGTGTAGGGAATATGGGTCGCCGCCCTAACAAAAAGGATCTACATTCAACAAACAAGTTAGGTGGGAGATGTGTATATATACAACGTACAATGCCATATAATGACAAAAGAGACGTTGTTGCACTATTTCGATAGAGATAGGATAGGATGGTCCAGCTACAGATTTACATGCCACGACTAGTGTATCAATTTTAATGTTACCTACCTTCTGCTACCTTCAATTATAGCTTTATCTGTAAAATTAGTAAGTACAAACTAAATCCCTGTCATATTGGAGAATTAAATCCCTCAATGAGTAAGCTTATGAGAGAAAGTTGACGGTTAAGTTGATTGTTAATTAATTATGCATTAAATCTTCCAATGAGTAAGGTTATGGAGAAACAGATTATACTATATTCAACTAAAATAGCAATTTTATTATAGATAATGCATTTTACTAAAAAGATATATGGGTATCTATTAAATATACATGAATGTACAAAATATAAATTATATTTAGGATATTGTTTATCAACGTATGTATCTTTATTTGAATTGTTTTTTTAGATATATTACTGGAGAGAATATAAAATAAAAAACAGAACTAACAAACAAATAAATAATTTACATGTTAACAGACTATAACAATTGTGTTGTTACGTTTTATTCCGTTCTCGTGTTCAAAATAGTTTCGTCTACGGAAAACTTGTTTATCTGTAGTTGAATTCCGTCTTCAATGGAATTTTGTTAGGACTACCCAAATCTATACCACCTATTTAACAGTTTATCAGATTTTTAAATGTATTTAAAAAAAGTAATTTATATTTTTAAATTTAAATGAAAGAAATTAAAATATTATATCATAAATAAATATTCGAGATATTTTCTTAATTTTATTTTTATATTTTATTAGATGGTTCAATATATGTTCTAAAAATTAATTTTTATGAATACATTTTTGGGCTATGTTAAAATGAGACATATTTTTGTTATAATGAGACCCCAACTATATAAGAAGGATTCATTTTGAGAAAGAAAAAAATATTTTTTTTAGAGGTTTTATTATAACCAAAATGGGTGTCAAAATAACCGCGTCTTGTATTTTTTAGACATTTTTTTATATACATGTATTCATTACTATATTTTTAAAGTTGTTGGAATATTATATACTTATACAATAATTTAAAAAGGTTGGAACTGTCTATATATTCATACAGTACTTCTACAACCGTAAATAATAAAACAAAATTTAAAAGATATTTAATTAATAAAACCATAAAAGTAAATCATTCAATAACAAAATAATAAAGATGTTTGACATAACAAAATAAAATCATACAATAGGTTACTAATTCATCAAAAATCTTCAATGTTGAAAACTTGATCTATGAAAGCATATGTAGTGGTGATGGAGATGGTGTAGGTTGTTGCTAAGGAGTTAGAGTATTATGCATAAGGTCATTTAAAATCGATTGCATGTGTATATTTTCATCTATTTATGGTAAGTACTTCTTTTGACGATGTAACTCACTCTCTATATGATTTTGTCTCTCATATAATTATATTTGGCTAATGTGAATGTCACGGTTGTCACCAAAATGAGTATGTATTTGACCAAGCTGATTCCTCATATATCCACGGTCGGAAAATCTTTTTGGAGGAGGTGGTTGATGAGAAGAACTACCGAAACCGGAAGTGGTCGGACTTTGAATCTTATCGTGCCTAATTCTCATCCACATTCGAGGCGGTAAAGGTGGAGCACACTAATTGACCACCCAAACTAGCACTCTACTTTAAAAAATACAAAGACCTCACACTTCGACCAAAACTTTCAATTCTATAAATATATCTATTGGTTTCTTATAGAAAACTTTCCTAATATGTAACCCTTCGAAACTTGACGCTCAATAAACTCATGAACATCTATCTCTGTTCAAAAACAAAAAGAGAAGTAGCCGCAGGAGGCGGCTAGGGTTTTGTGTTTATTAAAAAATGTTCCTTTTTGTATTGAACTATTTTTTATAATGCAAACCCAAGTAAGACTCTCAATATATAGAGAACTTAGAGGCCTATACAAGGAAACTTAATACACTGAATATTCTAACACTCCCCCTCAAGTTGTGTAGTGGGATCACCAATACCCAACTTGGATAAAACTGATTCGAATGTTCTTGCAGCAACCGGTTTTGTCAGGATGTCTGCCAGTTGGTCTTCGGATCTAACAAACGGAAGTTCGACTGTCCCATCTTCAATCTTTTCTTTTATGAAGTGCCTATCTATTTCAACATGCTTTGTTCTATCGTGCTGTACCGGGTTCTTTGAAATCTTAATCGCAGCTTTATTATCGCACATTAACTGAGTTGGACACTTCAAGGGGGATCCAATTTCTTTCATTATCTTCTTTAACCAAAGTATCTCGGTAATCCCCTTAACGATTCCTCTAAATTTTGATTCAGCACTTGACAGTGATACTACTTTCTGTTTCTTACTCCTCCAAGTCACCAAGTTACCTCCAAGAAGAGTAAAGTAGCCAACAGTTGATCGCTTGTCGTTAGGATTCCCTCCCCGATCACCATCTGTGAATACTTCAACATCAAGGTGTCCATTTTTCTTAAACATTATGCCTCTTCCTGGTGTGCCTTTGAGATATCGAATAATCCTCATTACTGCCTCCATATGGTGTTCCTGGGGATGATGCATGAGCTGGCTAACTACTCCCACCGCGTATGTAATGTCGGGTCGATTGTGAGCCAGGTAAATCAATTTTCCCACCAACCTTTGGTACCTTTCTTTACTCGCTGGTCTGGCCCCTTCAATTATCTTTAGTTTGTGATTCACAACCATATGAGTGTCATTTGGTTTGCAATCCACCATGCCAACTTCAGCTAATAAATCCAATATATATTTCCGTTGGGAGATATAAATCCCTCCTTTTGACCTAAGAACCTCGATTCCAAGGAAATACTTCAATCCCCCAAGGTCTTTCATTTCAAACTCCTTGAAGAGGTTTTTTCTAAGAGAGCTAATTTCTTCTTCGCCATTCCTCGTTATAATCATATCGTCGACATATATTATAAGACAAGTGACTAATTCTCCTCTCTTTTTGTAAAATAAGGTATGATCCTTATCACTCTGTTTGTAGCTATACTGCTTCATTGCCAGTGTAAATCTCCCAAACCAAGCACGAGGAGACTGTTTGAGCCCATATAATGTATTTTGCAGTTTACATACCTCATTTTCTTGAAAACCATCGGAGAACCCTGGTGGGGGTTCCATATATACCTCTTATTCCAAGTCTCCATGTAAGAAAGCATTCTTTACATCAAATTGATGAAGAGGCTAATCTTTATTCGCGGCTATTGAAAGTAAAACTCTGATAGTGTCAATCTTTGCAACCGGAGAGAATGTTTCAGAGTAGTCTATACCATATGTTTGTGTATATCCTTTAGAAACCAATATTGTCGTGTGTCGCACAATGGTGCCATCGGATTTATATTTTATATTAAACACCCATCTACACCCGACTGCTTTCTTCCCTTGTGGTAACACACAATTTTCCCATGTACCATTCCTTTTTAGAGCTTCCATTTCGGTATTCATTGCCTCATGTCATTCAGTCATCTTCTTAGCTTCTTGAGCTGTTTTAGGGATTTGTTCAGAGAGAATAGTAGCTGAAAACGCATTTGCAATCTTCGCCATTTCTTTCCTGTCCGTTTTTACCGGATATGTAGAAACACAAGGAATATGTTCCGGTGAATACCGGTCAGGAGGAACCCCTCTATTTTTTCTTGAGGGAAGAACCAGAGTTTGAGTTTTAACAACTGAACTTCCTGAAATGTCATGGTCATTAGTAATTTGTGAGTTATGACATTGTAAATTGTTTACCTCTTGATGGACATTTTCTTCGGCTGATTCGCTGGTAGTATTCATGGATTTTATTTCTTGTTGAACATTATCTTCGGCAGAACCATTGGTGGTAAGAACTGCCTCGTCAGTCTCCTTTATATTGGAAGAAGCGTGTTCGGTGGCGCCATCTACCAACTCTGTCGGCACATCCTCAAAGTAACTTTCATATAGCAACCAGTCGAGTGATTCACTTACTTTCTCCCCCTGAGCACGAGATTGGTGATCAAAAAAATAATCGGATTCTAAGAAGTCACAGTCCATGGTGACATGGATTCGACGAGTAACCGGATTGTAACACCGATAGCCCATTTGATGGACACGATACCCAACGAATACACACTTTTCAGCACACGGATTAAGTTTGTTTCGACTAGTTTTAGGGATATGAACAAACACCGAACAACCAAAGACTCGAGGTGGTAAGGTCATAACAGATGGAATTGTAACTTGGGTGGCAAGCACTTGTAATGGAGTTTTATTTCCTAGACATCGGGTGGGTAGACGATTTGCAAGATACGTGGCTGTAGCAAGAGCTTCTGGCCAAAGAGAATGAGGAACTCTAGATTCAATCATAATAGCACGAGTTTTTTCAAGTAAAGTACTATTTTTTCGTTCTGAAGTACCGTTTTGTTGAGGTGTGTTTGGACAAGTGGTTTGATGGATAAGACTATTTGTTTTGAAAAATTATGCCTTGTTTGGTTGACAAACTCTGTTCCATTATCAGAACGGAGAATCTGTATTTTTTCTCAAATTGAGTCAAAATCATTTTATAAAAACAAACAAATATTTTCGGTACTTCCGATTTATGTTTCATGAAGTATATCCAAGTCATTCTTGAGAAATCATCCATAAATAAAACAAAGTATCTGATTTGATTGTTAGTGGAATTTGCTGCTGGACCCCAAACATCAGAATGGATTAGCAAAAAATCATAATCAACTCTTGTATTACTTTGATTAAATGAGACCCTACGATTTTTGCAAGAATGCAGGTTTCCCATTTCTCATGAATGGAATTATTCAAAAAAAGACTAGGAAACAAACTGTTAAGATAGCTAAAAGAAGGATGACCAAGTCACCGGTTCCATAACCAAAGTTTCCTTTCGGTTGTTCCGTGAGCAAGCATGGCATGTCCCTTATGAACTACCTCATCAACATAATAGAGACCTCCTTGTTCAGTACCACGCCCAATGATCTCCTTCGTACGAATGTCCTGTAAAATGTAAAAAAATAGATACATAAGAACCACACAGTTGAGTTCTTTTGTCACTTGACTAATAGATAATAACTTTAAGGATGGTGAAGGAATGTATAGGCAGTTTTCAATTTCCATTTTTTCCGAAAAAATAATTGAACCTCCCCCTTTGACTTCACAAATTTCTCTACTAGCAGTCTCAATATGGGACTTCTTTGGAGATAACATGTCACCAAAGTCTTTAGGATCATAAGATATGGTGTCCGTAGCCCCGCAATCAAAGATCTAATTCATTGATTTCTCAAACCCTTTACCTCCAAGTTTTTCATAGGAGTTCGCCGCCATTCCTCCAAAACTAGTGCCACTTCCTTGCTCATTTTTAGTCGGATCTTCACCGCCACTTGTAGACGAAGCCCGTTTGACATTAGATCTGAAACACTGGTTATTTTTCTCCTTATGACCGTTCTCCCACCATTCTGGATAGCCAACCAGCTTGAAATATGTCTCTTTGTTGTGTTTCTTCGTCCCACAATGAGTACAATACAACTTGGATCTATCTTCTTTCTCTTTGGATCCGAATTTAAACCTCTGTGCAGAATCTTTATAAGCCAAACCCATTCCAATTTCAATCGAGTCACTATCAAAAGAACTTGATTTTAGTATATTAAGCCTGGCCAGTTCCCTTCGTATTTTAGCATATGTTGTTTCCACGGAATGAAGAGGATCCTTTTTCAGGATATCTCTCTTGACTGGTCCCAGCTTGTCATTAATCGCCATTAGCAATTGATAGAGTCTTTGTTCTTGATTCTTCTTATTGTAGATCTGAATGTCTTATGGGTCTTTCATAGGGTTCGGATCTCGCCTATCTATAGACATCCAGATGTTCTGCAGTTTGTTCCACAAGTCTTCTAGTGTATCGGACCCTTGCCTTAAAGAATTAGCCCTCTTATGAAGGTCAAAGACCTGTAACGAATCTGTACCAAACAGTATGTGGTGGATAACCCATCCCAGAGGGCTTTTGCAATGGGATATTGCGAGACATTATTCACCAAGCTGGATTCAAGATTCTGGATAATTCATGTGAAAACACATTGATCATCTTGTTCCCACCTTGTATATGTGTTGTCAGTTTTGGATGGAGGTGTCGGTTCCCCTGTAATGTGAGAACCTCTCCCTCTTCCCCCAATTTCTTTCTTCATCGGGTTTGCCCATAGGGCATAGTTTTCACCACCGAGTTTAATCCATAGGGATAAATTCTCGGGTTAGTTGTTTGTTGTTGTGTTCCAAGACCATTTCTCATAATGGTAGCAATTTGCATTGTTAATTCATCAGGGATTTGACTGACCACAACTTCATTGCCAGCCATCTTTGTTGAGGATGTTCATAATTCTCAGAATCACACGTGCTCTGATACCATGTTACAAAAACAAAGAGAGAAGTAGCCGCAGGAGGCGGCTAGGGTTTTGTGTTTATTAGAAAATGTTCTTTTTTGTATTGAACTGTTTTTTATAATGCCAACACAAGTAAGGCTCTCAATATATAGATAACTTAGAGGCCTATACAAGGAAACTTAATACACTGAATATTCTAACAATCTCATTTCACTTAAGCAATTGATTAGTATTATCCCATAAGGTAGATACTTTTTACGATATGAATAACTCATATGTCTAATTTTTAAACTTGGTAAATTTACTTTACGTCTCAATATTATAGCAGCAGTTACATCGTCAAGATTGTATCATTATTATTTAAAGGAACAAAATAACCATTAACCAATTTTAGAGATAATTTCTGAACTTTTGTCAGATTGTTTCTACTAACAGGTATATTCCTATAGCTATTTTTCTCATTTCAAACATTGGCCGAGGTTTACCATTATTCAGTAATACGATTATAACATCTAACTTCAAAGGCTAATCACTAGGCTAATTACTTTGAGGATAATTTAAGGACACTAAATCATCTCATAAATAAGACCATCATAGTAAACTAAAATTGTCATTATAACCCATTCAAGATGACTCAAACAAGAGTAAGTATTCTAACAAGACCCACTGTATCCAGATATGGAAAATTAAAAAACAAATACCACCTGCAATTTATTTTACAACGGATGCCAACGTTAAGTTCATTATCTAGAATTATCTTTAAAGTTGTATAAATTTCCTCTATTATATTTATATATCATTTGAAATTAAATGTGGCAAACTTAAACCAACCCAACATCCTGATTTTATCAAATAACACCTAGGTACCTTTGATATGATTGAGCTTAGTATAGTCCATGTATATACCCGCATTTATCGTAATTACATTCTTAACATAAAGTCGGCAGGCCCATGTCGAATCACATATTGGAGATCCTCATCTGATTTTTTATGAATTTGTAAGTCTACATCTTCAGGTATTTCCATCATGGCGCTATTGTCGTTATCCTGCTAGATCTTTTGCTGACACTCTTTTGGTATTTTTTCTAACTTTCGGATCCATTGAATATAAATCGAGTCTAATGATGATTTGAGAAAAATTATTTCAAGGAGGATTTCAAGGGTATAATAATTATTTAAGAAAAGAAGTGTAGAATGACAATATTTATAGGTGAAATAAGATTCTAGCAATTGTCGAAAAGGAACATTCATTGAGGGAAAATTTATGTTTTCTTTTGCCAACGACTAGTTTGATCAATGTTGGGGAAATAGACATCCATTTTCTCAGATTGAAGTTTATTTCCCTAAAACGGCGAGGCATTGGCACCAAACATAAGTCTGGTAGGCCAAACAGACGTCAGTTTAGTCAAGTTTTATATAAAAAATAATCATCATCGGGCCAAATAGACGTATGTTTGGTCCAAAAGCTACGTTTTAAAAATAAATAGGCCAAACATACGTCTGCTTGGCCTACTAAACGTCCATTTGATACCAATTTTCAAAAATAAATAGGCGTTATCAGAAAATGCAAGTTCGTTTATGGCAAACAAACGTTTATTTGTCGTTGGAGGTTCTTTTTGGAATTTATTTTCTATAAATAGCGAAGGAACTCCTATATTTCTCATTTATCATATCTTAAACAATCATCTTCTTCCAAAATCTCGCAAACCAACTATTATATTATCTCAAAGAAAAGTTCTATAATCTCTCAAACTAAGGGTGAAAATGATATACCTATAAGGGTGAAAAAACAAATGGCGACACCAGAATTATGATTAGACAGTTAGAAAAGGAACATTGAACTATAGATTCTTCAAAAATTCTTGAAGTATAGAAACAAACCATAGATATCAATACCACTAATGTATTTATTTTCATTGAAAATACATATAGGTATGAAACTGTGATATTTAACTTTGGTAGTGCACATCTTTTTGTTTTTGTCTACTCTTGGAGATATGAGAGTTGAATGGTTACTATGGTCAGCCCAAGAGCCAAACACTTCCCACGTAACTCTGTGAGATCAAGCGTTATAAATTATCTAATAACCAAAAATAAATCTTTAGGGATATAGTATTTAATTTTACCATGGAGAGTTTCTTTGATTAGTGATATATCAATATTTACTCAATTTTATGTTATATGTGTTACTTTACATTATATTGGTCCTAATTGGATACTCCAGAGAAGAATTATACATTTTTTCTTTATTGGGAAACACAGTTTTGTTGTAATTAGATAAAATAGTTTAGAATAAATGAATGATTTTAAATCTAAAAATGAAATTATATTAATTTATTTAGATAATGGATCTGTAAATGGTGTAGTTATTGAAAGAATTAAAACTGATTGCAACCCGGATTTTCATAAAATGTTTCTCATTATATTTTATGCCATGCCCTTCAATTGGATGTGAAAGATGTGATAAAATATTTATAGATTATATTGATTCCATTCAAAAGATGATCCTACTATGCTCGACCTGGAGTCCTAGATGACATGATTAGAAAAACTTTGTTAAATTTAATGAAAACAAAGTAACAAAAACAATTAGATGTCGAAACTAGATGAAACTCGGCATATGATCTTCTTGCACGTGCTTATTCGTTTAGGGAAGATATTCCAGAGCTTTATAATATATATATATATATATATATATATATATAAAATATTTTATCATTATACCCATTTAAACTAGGAATATTTTCTTTAAGGGCAACGCTAAACCGAAACCCGTTTTGGTTATAATGAGACCCCGTTATAATGAGACCTTCTTCAGCTATAATGAGACCCCAAATTTTACTAAAATACCCTTAATATATAAACCTTTTTCAGCCGACTATCTCTTTTATCTCTTCTCTATTTTCTTTTTTCCATTTTCTTTTTTTTTCTTTTTTTCTTTTTCTCTTTTCTCTTTTCCCTTTTCTTTTTTTTTTTCTTTCTTATCAAATTCAAGTTGCTGCTCGCATCTCACCAATCAAAATAAAAACATTATTTCTCTTCTCCAATTAATCTCTCTCTCTCTCTAGAGAACTCATTTCCTAATAAAAATTAACAATAGCACCCCAAGCAGAAAAGAAGCCGACTGAGAAGAAGGTCGCCGAGAAATATCCCTTGGCCACCTTAGCAACTGAGAAGAAACCAAAGGCCAAAAAGAAGTTACCAAAATAAGTTGGTGCCTGAGCTAATAAAAAGAAAAAACGATCCAAGAAAAGCGCCGAGACCTACAAGATCTACATCTTCAAGATCTTGAAGCAGGTTCATCCCGATATCAGTATTTCCAGCAAAGCTATGGGAATCATGAACAGTTTCATCAACATATCTTCGAGAAATTGACTGGTGAATCTGTGAAGCTTGCGAGGTACATCAAGAAACCGACTATCACTTTAAGGAAAATCCAGACTGCGGTGAGTTGGTGTTGTCTGGTGAATTGGCTAAACATATTGTATCTGAAGGAACGAAAGTTGTTACAAAGTTTACAAGTTCTTAGGTTATGGAATTTGGGGATTTAGGGTTTCTGGTTGTAAATTTAATTCAGACTTAGAAATTGATGTGTTGTTTTCTTTCTTGTGGTTTCGTTATCTGATTGATGTTTCTGATTTTGCTATTAATCAAAGATCTTAATTTCAAATATTGATTTCTTTGAATTTTAAAAAAAAATTGCAACTTGTGTTTTATCTTGGTTTCGAACAAGATTGCCATTACCACCAGGCTGGGAAATATTTTCACAGTTACTAGTTTATTTCTTAATAGAAAATTATACAAATTAGTAGGTCCACAGATTACTTCATTGTAATATAATTCTGTAAAAAATGGCTCTTCGACTAGTGTGATTCATTCTTTTTACGCTAACGAAAAGTCGGAAAGTTCCACAAGGCGATATTAAAATATAATTAAAAAGTAGAGAGAAGTTTTGTTAAAGAAGAGGAAGAAAATCGTTAGATTTTAATGTAATTCATTCTTTGGGTATTAGATTAGTTTTAGAGAGAAGTTTGGTTGGTGAAGAGGAAGAAAATTGTTTAGATTTTTGGTCGAAAACTTGGTTTTATATGATGGGTAAAATGGTCATTTTACATAAAGTAAAATAAAAAAAAATTGATTTAAGGTCTCATTATAGCCAAATGGGGTCTAGATATAGCCTTGCTCTTTCTTTATGTTTTATGCGGTTGTTTAAAGATGCAATTTTTACTTTTTTACGTAATATACTCCTAATATTCATATAGCCCTTACTAATATTTTTATCCATATAGATATAAATAGGGATAAGAATATATATATCTTGAAATGGTGCCTGATATGGAAGCAAACTTTGTAATGCATTTCCATCATATATCTCAAGTTTATGTTGTTGGGTGCATTTTTTATCTTTTTAGAAAACTGGTGGGTTTTATCAACTTAGTTGAGCTATTTTATGGAATCATTAGACTTGTAGATGGACCATATGGTCACAAAAGATACTATCGAGAAAATGTTGTTTGTATGAAATGTATTGATAAGATAAATTTTGTATGAATGGATTTGATAAGCTAAATTTTATATGGAGGGTCATTTGGTAATATAACAAAAGATACTTAATGTTTGATTGAAGGGATAATTAGAAACTTAAGTAAATGTTGAGATAGAGAGTCTGACATAATAAGTAATTGATCACTTCTATCATAAATTCCTTAAAAACTACTTATAAGTAGTTAATGGGCCTAATAGGCTGAAATATGGTTCACGCCCACATCCAAACAACATCCAAGCTCAAATTCAAATAATTGAGCCCATACGTCACAAGAATTAAATTTGACTAAAATAATTAACTAATTATCTAAACTTTTTTTTAGTAAAGAAATTAATAAATACAAGTTAATCACATGGATAATAGATTTATCTGATTTGCCCTTTGAATAATTATGCATTCATCAAATAGTACTCCTAGTCCTTAGAGAAGTCTTTTTTGGAGGGCTAACATACAAGCTCTTCGAATACGGGTTGAATATCCTGTCAAATCTACCCTCCCAAAGTTTATTTCAAACTGTACAGAGAAGTAACCTTGATTTATCCGTTGGAACCATTCGGATATATTGGTGATATTCTTCTTGTATCGTTTCATCGGACGCCTCCCTGGACACATGTCATTCATTTATTTTACCAACGATTTCCCTCAACAATATGTGAGGCATGTCAACAGTTGGAAACGATTCCACTCCCCTAGAAATCATAGTTGTTGGTGACTTTTCTACTTTTCCATAAACATACTTGAGGGGCGTCTAAAGTTCTTTATAAAAACTCTCCCCTTATTTTCCTACTATAGCAAGTTCTAAAGAGAGAAATTTAACTGGTAAAGGGAGAAGCTTAGTTCTCTTACCACCACCAATTTAACCGTCGGTAATATTCTCTTCATCGCCCACCATAGTCACCATTGCAAATTTATTCTCCCGTAACATATTCTTCAAGTTTGCATATCCACTGCCAGAACAGCTTTAGCTGATTTGTTGTGTTTTTTAAATAAAGCAAAGGATAAAAATATAGCAAGGTTAGTTGTAGGGTTGCCCAAATCTAAAGGCAAAGTTACTATTTGTTAGACGATTGACTATGAGGGTATTTATCCATATAAGAGGCACGGTATTACAGCGGAGCCTTCCTCTACTGCCCAGGCGTTCACTTCAAGTAGTCGTTCCTCAAGACCAACGAAATCCCAAAGAGACTTTAGCCGTAGACGTCAATCCATATTTAAAGCTATTGGATCTGTACTAAAGCAAATTCACCTCCAAGCTTGACCAGACCTGCTAAAGATACACAAACCCACCTTCCAAGGACAAATATCTAACCTAGCAGACTCAATATTCCCTTGATTCTCAATCACAACAACCAAATAGGGTAAAAAGTAATATCTCTCATCGGACAGAACCTTCTGGATCTAAACCGAGGGAATTGGTAGATGAAGATGAAAAATATAATTGAGGAATCTCATCTAGATACATCTGGTCAATCCGAGGAGAATGTTGAGACTTTTAAAATAGTTAGGAAGAAAATTCTGAAGGTCAAATGTAGCAAAGGTGGAAACTCTAAAGCTACTAAAGTAGATGCAGTATTACTTCCCCCATCATTGGTAGGACGTGTAAGGCCCAACTTTTAAAAGGTTAGCCCTAACTATATTTTGGCCCTTGACAAAATCCCCTATAACTATTTCCAAGATAATGAACTAAACGTTATACGCGAGAAATGGGGATTTCTGAAAGAGGTGAAGGTTCGGTTACCCAATCAAGGCGATACTTCTATGAGTTTGGTCCAAGTAAATTAGTTGTTTACACATATGTGTTGAACTGGGTCTCTGGTTTCTCTTGGATGCATAAATTGTCAATTATTTCAAGTTCGTGGGACTATGCCCAGCGTAGGCTAGTCTGAATGCTTGGTTTACCCAGATATCATGGATCATGACATTTAGGTTATCAAAAAATTGAATACCAATATATCAATTTACTGCTATTGTTGGGTTATCCCAAAAATCTTGGATCCCTTTTTTACTTTTATAACATGGTTGATAATTATAAAATTATAAATGAACTTGTTACAGTGTATACCATTAGAATTGAGTGAGTCTTCCCTTAAAGGTGTTACCATTGCCTCGGTCTTTCTCGCGGAGGTCGAGAAAGACTTTTCCAAAAATAAGAAGGTAGAGATGCAGTGTCTGCTCATCGAGCTAGCTACCAAACCGTATACTGGTAGAGGTAAAATCCAAAAGCACATTCTGGGAAAGTTGATGATTGGCCCAAAGTTAAAAGCAATTGGTTTAGACCTTTCTGAAGAATGCATAGTGGGGTTCACATTTCATTCGATGCCAGAACGATTTAAGTATTTCCAGTCCACCTATAACTGCATGTGGGAAAAGTGGAATATCAATGAGTTGATTTCACACGCTGCGCAGGTCGACGAAAAATTAAAGGCACAACATCTTATGTTAATGTGATCACATCTGCAAAAGGGGCAGGGCCTAAGCGGAAGACTGATGATAAAAGACCAGATTAAGGTCCAATTGAGAAGAAAAAACCTGAAGAATCGATTGTTGGTCGATATTTTTTAGCAATGAGAAAGAACAGGATAAGAAGAACTCTGAGAAATTTCGGGCTTACATGTTAAGCAAAGTTATTCCCACATCTTTTGTTGTTTCAGAAAGTAATATAATTTTTGTGAAAAGAAATACATGGTGGGTTGATTCGGCTGCAACAAATCATGTTTGTGTTTCTTAGCAGGGTACGTCAAAGAGCAGGATGTTAAGTGAGATGAAAGATCTATTTTCGTGGTAGACAGGAGCGCGTGTGATGTTTTGGCTATTTGTGATTTTTCTTTAAAACTTTCCGCTGGACATGTATTATTTTTATATAATGAAATGTATGTTCCCACTTTTAGGAGGAACTTAGTTTCTTTTCCAGTTTTAAACCTGCAAGGTTACTATTGTCATATGGGAAATAATTGTTTTACACTCTCTCTAAATAATATAATTGTTGGAAATGGAAATTTGATTAAAGAGGATAATTTGTATTTGTTGAATACTATTAATGATTAAAATATTTCTATGAATACACAACGTACACCAAACAACATTACTTAATCTGAAAGCTCATCTAAACTGTGGCACAAGAGGTTAGGTCATATATCCAAAGTTAGGATGGACAGACTTGTTGCTGAAGGTTTTTTGGTTCCTTTTGATTACTCTGATTTTGGTATATGTGTCAAATGTATCAAATGGAAACAAACCAAAGTTAAAAATTTATCGGCATATAAAGCAAGGAAATTTTTAGAGTTAATGCATACCGACATCAATGCACTGTTTCCAAAATTTAAGGGCATTGGTACTTTATTTCATTCATCAACGACTACTCTCGTTTTAGTTACCTTTATCTTCTTCATGAAAAGTCTGAGGCCCTATACAAGTTCATAGCTTTTAGGACCTAGGTTGAGAAACAACTCTGTAAAATTATTAAGACCATTAGATCTGGTCGTGGTGGTGAATATTGTGGTAGATATGCCAGATCGGGTGAACAACGTCCAAGAACCTTTGCACAATGATGAGTTAAAATGTGACTAGAGAAAAAATCTTGGATCTAGTGTAAGATGTGACTAGAGAGGAAAGTGTAGAGAGAGAAAGTAGAAAAAGAATGTATTTAATAATGCCCACCAACCCAGAAAAAGGAGGGCTCCCTTATATAATGGGTGAGGTGGCCCCCACTTATTTCCTTTGTGGTCCTTCCACTTTTACAACTTGGTCCCTCACTTTCAATACCTTAGGAATATTATCCTCTATCTAATAATAAATACAACAATAGGACACATACATTTATTTTACTTAACAATTAATATTTCTAATCTTGAGCTTGGTGATTTATCTCCTCATCATACAGTACCTAGAGAAGTGTAGAATCGTCCATCAATACACTATGTAGGGTTCACCTTGCATGAATTTTGTATCTGAGAGACTGAGCCGAACACTAAAAGATATGGTTAGAAGCATGATAAGTCACTCACTACCATTATCTATATGGAGGGAAGCCATCAAATGTGCCGCTTATATACTCAATCGAGTACGTACTAAGGCTACTTTTATGACCCCATATAAGCTTTGAAACGAGCATGACCCAATTTAAAGCATCTACATGTGTGGGGTTTTCTAGTTGAGGTGAGGCGTTACAAACCTCAAGAAAAGAAACTAGACCCAAAAATAGTTAGTTGTTTCTTCATAGGTTATTCTGAAAATTCCAGAGGGTTCAGGTTTTATGATTCTCTCACTGGTACAATATTTGAGACAGGAACAACCAAGTTTCCATAGGATATTGAGTTTACGGGGGAAGAATAAGGGAACATATGCTGATTTTGAGGAAGAATCCATAAAGATTCATGAAGGTTTTAATAGGGATACTCAGGTATCAGAATATTAGGCTATAATACCAATCATTTTGGTCCCATTAGAACAAGTTACTCCTTAAATAAACACTGAGAAAGAAAGAGTACTAGAATTTAAGAAGGTCCACAAGAAGGTCCGTGAGACAAAGAAAGAATATTATACGTCCATAATTTATAGTATATCTTCAAGAGCATGATGAGTTATATGCTGGAACAGTAGATGATCGCTCATCATACAAATAGGCCATGGAAAGCTCTGACTCTCGAAAGTGGATTGACGTTATGAAGGAAAAGTATAAATTAATGCAAGACAATCCGGTATGGGATCTTATCCCATTACTTGAAAGGAAAAATAAAATTTGTTGTAAAATAGGTTTACAAAACCGAATGTGATTCCCTGGGTAATTAGAAAAACATAAAGCACGTCTTGTAGCAAAAGTTTATACTCAGCATGAAGGAATGACTATAAAAAAACCTTCGTCCCGGTATCGACGAAGGATTCCCTTAGAACAATCATGGCATTAGTTGCACATTTTGATCTTGAGCTTCATAAGATAGATGTTAAGACCGCTTTTCTTAATGGTAATATTAAAGAAACAATCTATATGGTGGAACCATACCACTTTGTGGAAAGTAACTCAAAATATCTGTTTGTGGGCTTAAAAAATCCATTTATGGGCTTAAACAAGTCTTTCGTCAATGGTATCACAAATTCCTTGAGGTGATAGTCGGTTATGACTTTAAGATCATGTCAATTGAATATTGTATGTATCAAAAGTTCAGTGGGAGTAATTTTATATTTCTTATATTATATGTGGATGACATATTTCCTGTCTCGAATAATAAGGAGTTGTTACATACCACAAAAATATTTATATCAGACAAATTTGATATGAAGGATCTTAGTGATGCCAGTTTTGTTTTAGGATCCAGATACATCGGGTTCGCTCTCATGGTATTTTTAGATTATCACAAAAGGCATACATTGAAAGTGTATTACAACGTTATGCATTGGCAGATTGCAAACCCCTAAGTACTTCTATATCAAAGGGTGATAGATTTAGTCTAGGTCAATGTCCTAAGACAAAACTTGAGATTGAGAAAATAAAAATGCTCCCTTATGTTTCTGCAGTTTAGAGTTTAATGTATGCTCAATTTGTACAAGTCCGGACATTGTCTTTGCTGTAAATATGTTGGAAAGATATGTTAGTAACCCAAGCATAGATCATTGGAAAGCATTTAAATGGGTACTCTGATACTTGCAAGGAACAAAGGGGCACATGTTGATATATGGAAAGTCAGATAAAGTGGAGATCATGGGGTATTCCAACTCAGATTATGGTGGATGCGTATACACATTAATGAGCATGTCAGGCAACAGATTCTTATTGGCTAGATATGCAATATCCTGGAAAATTGTACAACAAACAGTTATTGCATCGTCCACCATGAAAGTAGAATTGTTTCGTGCTTTGAGGCATCAAACCAAGCATTGTGGCTACGGAATTTTGTTATTGGATTACGCATTGTAAAAGAGATAGAAGGTACCATAAGGTTATATTGTGATAACAATTACGTAGTGCAGTACTCTAACAGCAACATGAGCTCGTCAAAATCCAAACACATAGACCTAAAGTTTATGTCTGTTAAAGAAATAATACAGATTGGTTAGATAAGTATAGAGCATATTGTCACAAACTCCATGATAGAAAATCCTCTAACAAAGGTGGTTTTGCCTAAAGTTTTCCAGGGACACACCATCATTATGGGTGTAGTTGATTTAAAGGATTGTTAGTTTCAATAGGAGAGTTTGTAACAAGATCTGGCGTTATATTTTACAGTATTGTGCACATTAAAATTTATTGCAATATATATATATATATATGCTTGGAAATATTTATATATATTTGTATCTTATTGGATCTCCAAAGGTATGAACCATTTAAGAGAAGATATGTACGATTACAAGCCATATTACTCCTATGCCACGCTCCATAATTGGCCCAAGTAATTAGTTGATAATGGTAATGTGATTACTGTTGCACTCTATTGTTCACATTACGAGAAAAAAGTCTTTAGTCCTTTATTGTTATCATTCATATACGGGGTTGTACCGTTTGCCCATTTACAATGAATAGAGAGATCGCATTAAAGTTGAATATGTATTCTTTAATAGCATGTGGCGGTCCAAGTGGGAGATTGTTGGAATATATAAATTAATATGGACCGACAATAATTTGAACCGACATGCTAAATAAACATATTAGGTTATTATCTTAAAGAAGTCCAAATTAAAAATAATCGAGTTAATTATTTAATTAATTAAATTGGACCTATGGGTGAAAAGGCAATATGGGCTCAAGTGTGGTAATCGGGTTAAATTTGGGCACTGTGATGAAGAGGGCCCAAATATCAACACTTAAGCATGAATTGATAAATCAACGATTTTCAATTTATCGGGTTATGGTCCCGGGACACGATGAAGTATTAAATGATATCATTTACAATGTTGGGCTTCACATTGTGAAGACTATAAATAATGGGCTAGGTTTAGGAATTTCGTCATTCTAAACCATAATCTCAAAGATGGTCGCTTCTTTCAGTGTCTAGAAACTTTTTTCTTTCTTTACTAACTCGTTCTATAGATTTCTCAGATTAATATACAGAGTCGATGGATAACGAACATGAATAGAATAATACTAAATGGATAGATGCAGGCAAAACCCTTAAACCCTCATATTTTTGTTTAAATTGTTAAATAGATCTAGAAAAAAAATCGATTATTTTTCCACGTTTTATTATATATTATTGGCTAAAAAGCACCTGTGGTCCCCCATGTTTACCACTTGTATCAACTTGGTCCCTTTCCTTCAATCATGCATAGAACGCATCCCCATCCTTTTTTTAAATTTGTATTTTTAGTCCATCCGCACATGTGAAGCTTGTGAGCTTGACAAGTGGCATCAGTTTTTGTAGCAAGAATGGTCCCCCAATTTTTCTTCCAAAATTTCCCCTTCTCGTTCCATCTCATCTGCCATGTTAGATGCCCCCTCAGCTTTATCATTTACCTTAAATTTTTACCGTTTAACTAAAAAACTTACCATTTACCCTAGCTTAACCCAAACCCAAAACCCAATATAACCCAGCCCAACCCGTAACAATATAACCTGACCCGTTTCCTTTTATCCAGATCAATCAGACCCGTCATCGTTCTCCTTCTCTCTTCTCTCTCTTTCCTTTCTTTTCTCTTTCCATGGTTTCTATCATCTTCTCTTCTGTACTGGTTGCTAAGGAAAAATAGAAAGAATTTATGAACGTTTGATTCGGTGTTTTTCAGGTTGTTGATACTAAAAATAACATCTGAATGTATTCAACCCATGGTCCAATATATCTACACAATTTCATTTGGTAATCATAAACCTGCAGTTCTCAAGATCTGAACTGAGCAAAGTCTTGCTGACAACAAGCTTCACACCCCATTTTCTTTCTAGTGTTGGTACAAGATCTGTTGCTACTATGAGAAAAAGTTTCTTTAGTTCTTTCATAACATTCCCAAACCTTTATTTTTTGTTTCGTGTCGACATGGACTCATCTCCTTGAACATTCTGGACTTCTACAACAGAATATTGAAGCTTGGCATTCACTGCGACAGCTAAAATGTACAGATGCCCGCCAAAAATTGAACATTATGTATGCTAGCGCTATAAATCCATCAGAAGGTAAGTCTAAGACTACTCGTACAAACTTCCACGCATTTATGGTATATACATGTGAATACGCAATACAAAATGGCAACAACTGGACATTTAAATTAAAACAACCAAGTAAAGTACAAGTTGCAGAACCTTACTTTTTCAACATTTTTTGTTTCAACCATTTTTGTTTCAACAGTTGCAATTTAACTTGTGCATAAATACACAATACACTACATTATACATAGGATTTGAAGGATTAATACTACCAAAAAGATTTTTTTCTCTCTCCAGACAAACCAAGCTTGGAAAATTACCATTAACGGCGGATTTGTAAGAAAAACACTAAATAAATAATGTAGCTTTTTCCGGCTACGTATTCTCTTTGCTGAAAGAATATTCAATTTTTATTCGAAGAATCGTGTGTTCAGGTCTCGTTTTGTAATTAAATAATCAAAAGTGAATCATTTAAAGTAAACTTAAATTTCACGCTTAGTATATTACTCTGAGTTTCGAGTTCTTAGTTCGTCAAGTTTGGTGCAGGTGAGATCATAACAGTGACACTGGAAGTGAGACGATTATCAACGTCGCGAGACAAATTATTGGCCAGTCTGGTGGAGGACACCGGAGTTCGGCACATCGAAGAACAAATTGGAGTACCAGTGTCGGAATTCGATGTGAGGATTTAGGTAGGGAAAAAGAAAAGGCAAATGGTAAGAGAAAATTTAGAAAAAGACAATACTAAAACGAAAGGCAATACTAAAAACGAAACCATGGAGAGAGAAAAAAGAGAAAAAGAGAGGAAAGAGATGAGAGAGAAGGAGAATGACGACAGGTCTGATTGATTTGGGTAAAGGGAAACGGGTCGGGTTATATTGTTACGGGCTGGGCTGTGTTATATTGGGTTTTGGGTTTGGGTTAAGTTAGGGTAAATGGTAAGTTTTTTAGTTAAACGATAAAAACTTAAGGTAAATGGTAAAGGTGAGGGGGCAGCTGACATGGCAGATGAGATGGAACGAGAAGGGGTAATTTTGGAAGAAAAATTGGGGGACCATTCTTGCAACAAAAATTGATGCCACGTGTCAAGCTCACAAGCTTCACATGTGCGGGGACTAAAAATGCAAATTAAAAAAAAGATGAGGATGCGTTCTATGCATGATTGAAAGAAAGGGACCAAGTTGATACAACTGGTAAACATGGAGAACCACGGGTGCTTTTTAGCCTATATTATTTGATGCGATTTTGAAAAATATATTACACCAAAAATTATAAATCTCACAAACTATTAAATATCAAATTTACCAATATCAAAATAATTCACTCTTCTATAAAATCCACACCATATTATATATATAATATGTAATAATTATAAACAACGCAATAAAAAAATAAAATATGACATATAAATAATAAAATTTTAAATGGAAAACAAACATTTCATAAGAAAAAATCAATGAAATCTTACACATAGGTGAGAGACGACAAAAAATCATACATTTTTTGTGTTATATTAGATGTTATATGAATTATTTAAAATCTTAATAATCTTATTTTATTTGTAGAGATTGTGTCTTTTCGTATCAGCGTGTGAAAACCATCACAAGATTTTTGAACAAAATATTGTTAAAAGCCTATGATCTAAATTTATCAGTTTATGTCAAGATCCAAACCATATTTACGGTATAATAGATTGTACAATTAAACGTAATCCAAAAATTAAAAAAAATGTAACAATTTGCGTATAATAAAATATCTAACCAAGTAAACAATTGCTTTCTAAATAGAAATAAAAAATAAAACAAAAATATATTTGAATTAAATTGTAATTGAAAATATTTAAAATTATTTTTATTAAAAATATAAATAAAAAAAATAGTTTAAAAACTTAGTTTTGTGATTTGTTTCAAATTTAATATATATATATATATATATAATTGGTAAAAAATTAACATATAATAATGAAATTAACCCTACTTCCACTTAACAATTAATACATTTTAAATAAAATAAAGTACTAATTTATTAATGGTCACTGAAATTGTTATTATGATAAAATTTATAAAGTTTATCTCATACTTTTGTTTTTGTTTTTTTATAATATTTTGTGTTTGTATTTTTTTCACATATTCAATGTTGTTTTATCTATTTGCTTCAATGAAACTATTAAATTTAACATTTTTTTCCTGTAATCTACATTTATCATTATAAAATTTGATAGTATTGACGGGTCATAATTGAATGCATTGGATTGTTTTATCAGTTAAACATAAATAAATAAGTTTCCGCATTTTATTTGAAGAAGATATGCATATGACAGTTTTAATTTAAGAATCACTCTCCATCTTACAGTGTATTTTGGGTTGGATTTAGATGGGGAGATGGCTTCTAGAATCTAAAGGTTGAGAAAAATTGTTAAGACTTGTGGTTATTGAGCTGAATAAGAAAACAATAAGTCAAAATTGGAGTCTGATGTTACTCGACCGATAACTGTTGTATATAGAATGGACCGAATGGGTGTGTCGTATAGAATAGAGCGAAAGGGTTTAGATTGGACTGCAATATGTGATCGTAGACCTGTACCAAATTATGTAGATGTAGAGTTGGGCCAAAGCAGTCTGCCTAGCTACCTTGGTTGAAGCTTTACAACTTTTTTATTTTGTTCCTGGTTGGAATTATGCTTCTAAGTATGGTTTCAATCTTAGTCGTTGATTAAAGGGATATAATCTTAGGCATCTATTGTAGTAGGACTTTATAATAGTCGATGATGAAAGAGATTTAATATGAAGTATCCATTGTATTAGGGATATATTATAGCCATTAATTAAAGTGTTCTGATTTGGAGCTCTGAAGTATTAAGGATTTGTTTGATCCATGTTATCTAAATTGAAGCTATGATTTTTCTTGAGAATGCTATAAATATACGAAGCAACAAAAAAGGAGTGATTATACAATCGATTGAAGATAGAGTGTCGATTTAATTGTAGGTTTGTTTATTATCTAAAGTACAAAAAACATAGCTTGGTATTTTTATAGAGTAAAGTGACGTAATAGATAACCATTAAAGATAAATTTATGTGAATCGTGTTATCTTTTTAAACTTTGAAAGTTTTGTAATAGATATTGATTGAGTCATTTGTCTTTAGTGAGTCTTTTTTGTAACCCCGTTGATTATAATAATAGATTATATGTTGTCATGAACGTAGGATTATTTCCACAATCTAAACCACGTTTAATATTCTCTTATGTATTTTGTTTTTTTTATGGTTTATTTTATTTGTTATTTCTATCGAACATGTTGGAATTTATATCTTAAAACAAACGATTTTCCAACAAGTAGTAAAGTGAGCATAAAGTAGCATGGAAGATAGATGCAACTCGATTACAAATCTAAATGTTAGAGAGAACGATCTCACCTAGATACCGAAAAGTCACAAAAGATGAGTTTCATGTAGCTTAGCCTATAAAATTTTAACGGTCCAAATGACTTTAACCTCCGGGTAGTTAAGGTTAAGGTTTGCCTAGTATAAATGGGATTGAATGCTACTATGAATGAGAAATATACACAGGTTGATGTCATGGTATTTTCTAATGCTCATAGCACCCTCATACTAAGATTGGTAGATGAAGTGCGACGTTGAGGATATGGAATCCGCTCGAGGCGATTTACATGAAAAAACCCTTAGCAAATATATTATATCTCAATGACTTATTGTACACGTTGTATATGGATAGTAGTAAAGAGATCCGAAGGCATCTTGATTACTACAATGGAATCATACTTGACTTAAATATAGTTTGTGTAAAGATGTAGGAAGATAATTATGCAATCATCGTCATATGATCTATGCCAAAGGTATACAAACACTTTGTGAACACTATACTTTACGGTAAAGGCTCTATTACGATGGACAAAGTGAAGAGCACGTTGAACTTCAAATATCTTCAAATGAAGATTGTTTTAAAAGATGACTCTCAAAAAGCATGGACTAAGTGTGAGGAGCAGGCGAAAAAAAAAATTCAAGCAAGAGGAGAGAAAACTTTCGGTATTATTACAATGGTCATGTGACTGGTTTAAAAGTAATATGTTGGGTACGCAAGAAGAAATGACATATTAGTATAAACTACATAAAAAAGTGAAAGGGTAAAAACTATCAGAAAACCGAAGCCAAAAATGTTGAAATGATGTCTCATGATTGTAAGTACGCTGATGGATTAATGACTTCTTAGTATAATAAGTAAAATAATAAATGGATGTTAGATTCGGACGTTATTTCACATAACTTCTAATAAATATTGGCTTGAAGACCTCAAATTAAAATAAAAAATTATTATATTTTTTAAAACTTTAACTTTGAATATTTCACAAATTTGTATATATATTAACCGGGTGAGTGCTAGCGAAATATACTTATTTCGGATAAAATAAAAAAAAATGAATAAACAAGAAAAATTACTCGATAAATTAAATTTTAAAATAAAATAAAAATGCGACTAATAACCCTGGAAGGTAGAGTCGGTTATTAAAATATATCACTTCCCAAAATTTATCTCATATTGTATTTCTAATTATATCATCGTTCGAAATTCTAATCGCAACCACTCATTTTATATAAGTTTTAATTAAATTTAATTTAAGTTTAGAAAAAAAATTATAAAAGCCAAATCATCACATTTAATATTCTCTTTCCTGGTAAATATGACCTCATGAAACTAAGTACAAAACCATAAATTTATGGTTTCATGTCTATATTATATACAGTAATGAAGTTGTACTTGTACACCTATATACCGTAACGTAATAAAACCAAACACTATATAAAATCGTACGTCCGTATACCATATTTCCATCTTTAACTATTGATTATGGTACATTAAGATCAAATTTTTACGCATCACGTGTTGACCTGTGAATTTTTCATAATTAATGTGGATGCACATTTAATAAAATAACAAAACCCAACTAATCGAAACAACGATAGGTTAAATCGTGTTTTTTCAAACCGTCTTATTGGGCGATATATATAATCGCAGTTTTGCTCGTAACACGTGTTTGATATAGAAACGTAACGCGTGTTTGATATTGAAAGAAACAAATCTTTTAGATTTTTGTTCCTTTATAATTATAAAATAGAGATTAAAAAAAGGCGTTATATCATCTCCCAATATGTATCACATTATTATAATTTTCTAATTCGACGTATCAAAAAGTATAGTCTCCATAAACTAATACAACCTTTTGAAAATATAAAAATAAAATTGATCTATTTCAAGAAAAACCTTAAACTTTTAGTATAATATATATTAAAACCGCCCCGGTTATTTTTTATCGTTTAAAAAAAAACTAATTCCTTTATTCATTGATTTCAAAAAAATATATAGTTAATTGTTTTATTTTAATTTATTAATGCATTCTAAAAAATATTTTAAAAATATTAAATAAATAAATAAAACTAGATATCCAAATTAAGCCAACTAAATTCTATTATAGATTTTAAAATATAAAATATAGTGGTATAATATATTTTTTACTTTATTATAGAATATTTTTTTAAAATATAAATTAAAAACACTTAAAGATCGGTGGTTTTTATTCGAAGCAAACTCAAAAGATGTCGATTAACAGGGTTGGACTGAAAGTGGCCTCGAAAAGAAAAGATTTAGTCTTTTATATAGCATTCTTCGTAAAAATTAAGAGTGTTACATAAAAATATAAATTATTAAAGAATTAAAAAATTGGAGAACATTTTTATAAATAGGTTTATAAAATTATTAGGATAAAGTTCACGATAAAATATAATATGGATATAAGAGGTTAGAATGCAATTAAACTAATAATATAACAACTTTGACGATTGCCCAACCGTCCAATAAATAGGAAAGGGGTTTCGGAATAAGTAGTATGTGATATTCATTTTCAAAATTGATTGTATTATTATTCGCTTCTACAACTTAACCCCTTTTTTTCACTCTCAAATCATTTGAGTTCGATTGTTTTTTATATTAAAAATATTACACTCAACAATAACCCTCCTTCATATAAGAGAGAGCATTAGAAATATAAAAATATGATTTAAACCACAAATATTATAAAGTATATCTAAACCAAAATGGATAATATATTATTTAAAATAATCAATTGCTTTTTTTATTGATCTCCTTTGGACATTAGCGTGACTTTCCATATAACCATATTCTTAAAAGCTATTGTTGAATTTTAAACATATAATTCAATTCAAACCCAAATATACTTAAGTTTTGGGTTTGAGTTGTAGGTAAACCACTCACGTATCATTCAAGCACAATTAAAACCTCAAGGAGAAGGTGAGGAACAAAAATCTCCCTAACTTATACAAGCTTTTGAAGTGATAAAATGAGGTTCCTTATAGTCTATAGCGTTTCAACGTTATAAGATATAATCAAGTTTCTTCACATTTTATACCTTATGGAATTTCCTTATCCTTGTAGATTGTCCTTTGTGCTTTTCATCCCTCTTCCTTTTTTTGGTTTGCTGCTTTTGAAATGATTTCCCAACCATTGATGGCTGCTCTTTTAGTGCAAAACTTCTAGCAACATGCCCCAGATGAAGTTTGTTCACCATAAATATTTTCTTTAGCTCACCACGATGGGCTGCGTACGCTCGGACCCAAGAAACAAAAGCATTCATCGCCAGTTTTTTCACCTTTGACTAATAAAAGGATACAAAACCAACCCATAAGTGGCGGACCATATATAAGCAACTTAATTAGAATCCCGGACATAATCTTGGCAGCGAAAAAGATAATATTCAGTCACCGTAAGATCAAAATACGTTACACCATGACAGTAAAATATTGATACCCTACACAGTTCTGGTACCAAACATCTGGAGCATGATGCTCAATTTGGGTTCAAAGAACGTTTACTACAGTATTTTATAGTTCTCTATTGATTCTGAATAGTAATGGATATAACACTTTGGAGCAGGTTCAAATTTCATAATGTATAGCTATATACACTAATAAGCATGCTTTAAGTTCCCTAGAAATAATATTTTCAAAACTTTAATTCACCTTAAAACAAAACATGTTATATAATTAAACAAGGTCTTCATAATTACCTCCGCTGAGATAAAACATTCTAGAGCCTTCTGAAGACACATGACCCATGGATGTGACTCCACGGAAACAATCCTATTGGCAGAAGGAACCCGATGGCGTAGTGGAAATTTATCCAAGACTTTCAATAAAGGAAACTCTGCCAGGGAAGCGCCATGTTTCTCCAAGTCTCGCAAATAATCCGTCTCCACTGGTTGTAGAAATAACAATGATTCTCCTCTTTCCCCTAAACGAGCTGTCCTGCCGACTCTGCATTGTAGGTAAAAGATAGGGTTGTTACTCTTTAATGGAGAATGCCTTTAATATTAACAAAAGCCTTTAAGGTATAAAAGGCTGCCCGGTTATGTATTTAATGTTCAAAGATAAAGTAAAATCTGTACAGCAAAATTGATTTGCCAAAGAGGACCCATGAGGCCACTGAAATGAGAATAGGCACGGTTATAATAAGTAACATAATCAAAACAGGCAGCAAACAAAAATCCAGCCGCATCAATCGTAAAACTGATCAAGAAAGTCAGAAGCTTGTGAAAACATTAAAGCTTCTAAAGAAAAGAAACGCATACAAATACCTATGCACGTATTCAATTGCCTCCCCTGGAGAATCGTAGTGTATAATACATCGAACTTTAGGAAAATCCAGGCCTCTGGCAGCAACATCTGTGCACAACAGAAGGGCTTTCTTTTCCAGCTTAAATGCTCCAAATGTGGTTCTTCTATCCTCCTGCTTCATGTTTCCATGTAACTGCAATGTTTTGCATTCTAGAAACAGCTGTTTAGCTTCTGTGTCTGGTTGTGAATATTGTGACCATTGGAACCCACTTAGCAGTGAATGATGAAAATCTACTGCATTACATGTTGAAAAGAATACCACAACCTGTAAAACAAGTTCGCAAGAGAACAAGTTTTCCATGATACAACATCAATCTGAAAAGAATAATTTAATTTCCTTTGCAATTCGAGGAAATAAGTTCTCATTAGTATAGAAAATGCAATAGCCTTACCTTTTGAGAATCCTCTCTGTCAAAAAGATGTTTCAGGATGGAAAGAAGCAACACAAGCCGTGAACCGCATGGTGCTGTGTTCAATCTTAATCAGAACAACAATAATCTAAGAAAGCCGTACAATGTTTCAGTCAAATAAGTAGTAGTAGTACCTTTGACATATCTTTGAACTAATTGAGATGGCACATTAAAATCTCCAGATGAGAGCTTCGTATTGCTTAGATCGTCAACATCGGTTTGGTCATCAATTAACAGTTTCGGTTGCATCTTTTTGTCATCGAGACCGATCAAAACCGGGTTTTCCAAACTAATTTGGGCGAGTTGATTTACTCTTTCATTCAAGGTGGCTGATAGTAGCAAATTCTGCCTCTGAGTCTTAGAAACTGAATTCCCTTTGTCAAGAGGTTGATCTTTCCTAGAACCCAAAAGGTCTAGAATCTCCTCTATCTCTTTGCCAAATCCTAATTCAAGAATGCTGATAAAAGATGTTAGTTACTAAAAGAAGAGAAAACACACAAATGGTTTGGGTCTCTAGGTAGACCAAGCATACCTATCTGCTTCATCAAAGATTATCCAGCGCAAATTCGTGTGAACAAAAGAAGATGTGTTCTTCAAGTGATCCAGAAGGCGTCCAGGAGTTGCAATAAGAATGGAGATGCCTGCACAAAATCATCTAATCAGTATTACAAACAATTCAAATCAATCACAGTGATCAACCTAAGAAAAAGGCAAAAGGGTACCTTTGCGCAGCCTAGCTTTCTCTTTACCCCGATTCTCGCCTCCCATGATATAACCCGGAACAATCCAATGAAAACGATGCAAGAGCTTCTGCAAAGTTTCGTAAACCTGCATGCACAGCTCACGAGTCGGCACAAGCACCAATGCTACAACACCATCACCAAGCAACCAATCTATCAAAATACTTAACATAACAACAACAGAGAGATATGTGTACAAAATCAATAAGTACCAGCGGTGCCATGAGAACGGTCTATACGAGGAGTGAAACCCTGCAATTGATGAATAATGGGAGCCAAATACGCTATTGTTTTGCCAGTACCAGTAGCTGCGTTAACAAGTCTAAGATTTATGTGGTTAAAGAAAAACGTAGATAAATATAATTAGTCATTCAAACTGAGACTGAAATTGAAAAAGCGAAAAGGATACACATGACGACCAGAGAGAATAACAGGGATGGCATGAGCTTGTACGATGGTGGGAGCTTCAAATCCCATCCTTTCTGCCATTTACGAAACTAATTTATAATGAATTCAATTTAAAGAAGAAAGATAGAAAGTAGAAGGAACGAACCTTTTAGCTGGTCACATAGGGTAGAGTTAAGGCCGAGGGAGGAGAAAGAAGAGGAAGCAAATACGCTCATCGCTGCTATGCAGAGAAGCAGGAGTTGTGAAGTCTTTGTGGTCAAAAAATCGAAATCAGATGAATTCGTAAGAACATAAATTAACGGAATTTAGAGGTAAAAAATTGAGTAGGGAAAGAATCAATGAAAGCTTCGAGTAGGGTTTATAAAGAGGAAGATGACAGATAAACCCTTGCGGTTGGGGCTCAATTGTTAGTTGTCATTAATCGGCCAGCCCTTACCTTTTGTTATTGGGTATAATAGGCTCGGTTGCAAAGATGGGAGTTCGTTAATAAATTTGATCATGTGATATTTATTTTTGATTTTATATTATTTTTATACTAATTTAATTTTTAATTTTAATTAATTATAAATAAAATATTCTCATTTATTATTTTTAATTTAGTAATGAAAAAAGAAGAAAATAAAATAAAAATGAGTTAAAATTGCAAGTAAAAACTATAATTAAATAATATGATAAAATATAATGATTTTAAGATAAAAAAAATAAAAAAAAAATACAAAGAAGAAAAAAATATATAAATTAACTGAAATTAAGGATTTTAATCTACAATTTTTTTATTTAATGTAAAAGAATAAATTAATTCTTATTATGTTGGATGAGAATTATGATTTTATTCTATCAAGATGGATTTTATATCTAGAAGATTAGAGTTCAAAAATTTTATAAATGAAACTTTCATGCATATAACACTAAACAGTGGGTCACTTAAAAAACACATTAACCGCACTACCATTTTTATTTTATTCTTTTTCTTTTTTTACTATGTTAATTTTATTTTTGATTCATAATATAATATAATATAATATATATATATATATATATATATATATATATATTATGAATAATATTAGCATGAACTAATCCTTATTGTTTTGTGGTTATAAAATCTACGTACATAAATTCTTATTTTAGTTTTAATCTTCTTCTCTTTTTTTTTTGCTTATTTTCTTTAGTATTTGTATAATTTTTAATGCTTGCAATTACTCATTCGTTCAATTGTTTGTTCATGAGGTAAACTCTATTTCTGAATTGTATGAATGTCACTACGTTGAATGGGTAGTACGCCACGACAATAATCTATTGAAAGTTGAACTAGATTTTTAGTACTTACGACCTAATTATATGAGGTAGAGAACTATAGATATAATGAGTCATTCAAAAAGGTAAATTATGTAAGATACAAAAAGAGAATCGATTTAAGGAATGCATATTTAATTTAAATTATATGAAAAACATATAAATTGTTAATACATGTTTAAATAATCCTTGAATAACTAATAATGTTGATATTGTTTTTAAAAATATTTTTATTTTTTTTAATTAATTGAAATATTAAAATCTCAAAATTTTCATCCATTTAATCAACATTAAATTCTTTGTTATTTTATTTTGTTTTAAGTTAATACATTTTTAATATATTTAATAATAGGTTATTGATTTCGAAATTATATTTTTCCTTAGGTTTGATAGAGTGTCTTAAAATACTTGGTATAACTACGGAAAAAAGTTGTACGTTTATAATTATTTCCGAAATATCTAAAAATATCTATTCATTTTTTTATTTTTTTGTAATAGGTGAAAAAAGCTTCATCACCTTCGATCTGGAGATCAAAAAGACATTTTGAAGATGAAGTAGAGAAGTGAAAATGACATAACAAAATTCAAAAATATGTCATGATACAAGGAAAATAAGTGATTTTAAAAATCCATTCATCGGTGTGGTTTAGTGCAGGAGCATATTGAGGCCAAAGGTAACTGCTCCCCATTTTTAGATTAAACTAGTATAAATTACTATGCTCAAGAATAACCAAATATTGGCCAGAGATCCACAACAGTGCCCCTACATGCATCTTGTTGGTTTCTTAGAGATGTGCGATAACATAATAATGTCTCCAACACTTATGCAGGAAGAATCCGACTATTTAACTTATATCATAAGGACAAATCTAAAGCATGGGTATAATCTATACAACCACATTTTTAAAAAACTTAGGAGTAGTTAGTTCAACTATTTTTGGCAAAATATCTCCCACCTGTGATATCTGTAAAATTTTATGATAATATTACAACCGTCGCCCATGGAAGCGATAAATAGATGAGTGACTCATGTGAAAGATACAAAGAGTTGTTGCTAGATTTTCTCATCACGGGATCCAAACGTGGCTAATAGTTAAGACATTCTATAATGGGCTTATGGGAACCTGATCAAGTTTATCGGGTGAAACTGACTGACTCTCTATGGGTCAAAAAATTTAGGAATCGGATGAACAATTGTACTAGTAACTTAGTAAGGATATTTCATCAACCAATCGTGTTACAAACTATCTCACAAACAGTCAAGCCAGAGATCTTCCAATATTTATGATAAAATGTACCAGTCATACCATATGATCCCAAAGTTTTTAATGGGTTTGAACGAAACACGACATCTTGGACCTTTTCATCCAAAAACTTCTCAACTAAAAGATTGAATTTATTTTTTCTAAAAATAGGTATATACGAAAGGGAAACCATACCAACAAACTCGATATCTATGGAATACAATTTCTTAAAAGATCATATAACTAACCTTTGAACCTCGGGAAAATCTGAAATCCAATCCACGTGATTATTCCTCAAACTTGTAGTTCTCAAAAAATTTCGTTTTCGTATGGTTTAAAGGTGGTAAAAATATGTGTTACGTTCACCCGATCTTATTTATTTCTTTTTCAATACCTGAAACCACAACATCTCATTTTCTTCCAAAATAGTCAAATATTTCTCCTTTAACTTCTTAAAAAGTCTGAAAATTAAGGATTATACGACCCTTGAAGCAAGAGTTAAATTTCTAGATGGCTTACAATAAATAATCTATTTAGCCGATGAATATCCTCAAATATCTCATCTGTCCATAATCAGATGTGACCTTTTATGGAAAATACATATTCTCTAAATTTTACCTTATACATGTCCCATTTATCCTAAATAAAATCCTAAAATTTATTATTCAAACACCAAATCGACTCAAATCTGAACCATTTAAGACCTTAAAGTGGATGACTAACTCATGTAATCTTTGTCAGTATAGAAGTATGGTCTGAATACACAAAATCCAAATGAATAATCCTCGCATATGGAATATAATATGTAATATAATATTTATGTATGCTATATTATTTGTTGACTTGAATTCGAAGAATCACAATATGTGAATTGTGGTCCTTTGAAACCCACGCCAATAAACCTATATATATAATGTTATTCCTCAAATATTTTTACATTTTACAAATAATCCCACATACCCTCTATTTTTTTATTATCTTTTTCCCCACTTGAGTGATATGACCTACCACAATCCATGAATTATAAAGACCTTAAAAACTATCATAAGTGCCTTGAACAATTCCCCACAACTCAATGGTCACAAGTCTGTTTTGAAAAGTCATCAAAGGCTTCTCTTTAAATATTACCCCTAACACTGAATATTCAGAAGACAAAGTCAAAAGAGTGGATTTCTTTGTATTATATTTCCTTAACATTTTATTTGAATCTGATGTGTTCAAATACATCCACTTGGCAGCGAAGCTCCCTCATATAATAAATCAAATTATTATTCTTGGCTTCTTCTTGTCATATAGTATGGTTGAGTACGAGTTGAGAATCTGTGAAGAGTTTTTTACCTTTGGGGCTTGCAAATATGGATAAGCCTCATTTGTGCAATATAACTTCATACTTGGTCTCATTGTTGGAGATGATAAAAGCAAACTTGATAGAGTAGTTCATAGTTTCTACCGAAGGGGTGCCCGTTGCACACATACATCATACCCTAATTTTTCAATTCACTTATTACTCCAAACCTACCATGATAGTTTGGGATGTTTTGCCAAAAGTTGGGCCCTTTCTAATTGGAACTCAACTATAGAGTCCGTCATTTCTTGAGCTTCAGTATTAGTACGAGACTCGAACCTGATGTTTAAATTGTCTAACTTTACTGATTATCTAGTTACTTTTTCATATATGGTTGGCTTTTACAATACATTCTTAAAGTGAAAGGATGTTTAGATTACTATGGTATATGTTTGGAATTAGTGTTTTCTCATCCAAACCGCTACTACCAAAGTTAGGATAAGTTTTTCTAACTGTAGGCATCATGTCTTGGCGTCTATTAGAGACTTACTAACATAATATATACAACTCGAGTGTATTATTTTCTTCCCTGACTAGCACATGACTAACCTTTTTAATCATGTACAAGTAAGTGAAAAGGTAAAAAACTCACTCGATTTTAGATTCAGTTTTCCCAGTACTTCAGGTGAGACTATAAATTTATTGGTCTTAATGAATGTTTCATCACATGTAGGAGTCCAATTAAAATGATTAGTCGGTTTGTATATCTGATAAAAAGGTTGGTATTTGTCTAAAATGAGAGATAAATCAGTTCAAAATGGTTAGTCTTCCTACCATGATTTAGATTTCCTCAATGTTCCTCGTTAGTTTCATTAAAATACATTTAACAGTTGTTTAAGGTCTATATGTATCGTTTTATTACTTATAAAGTACCCCAAAACTTCATGGACCATATATTAAATTTAAAATTCTAGAGATTAAACTTGGGGTGATGCTATAAAGGTTTGAGAAAGTCTTATATATATATTTTTCATATTATATTCATCTTGGTTTCTTATAACCAACATGTTATCAATGAATCCTTGCACATTACGCCCAAGATGGCTTGAAAATATTTCGTTGACCAGCTTCTGGTATGTTGCTCTAACATTTGTGAATTAGATTAATATAAACTTGTAACAATACAATCTTTCATTCATGATGAATACATTGTGCTCATTGTATCCATAAATTTGTCACTCATAATTAGCATGTATTTCTTGGTGACTCCAGTTAAAAATCATTTTGATGGTATAAATACTGGTACATTATACATCTTCTCATATGTAATTTTAAATAAATATTTGGTCAAACTTTCGGTATGCATCATGATTCTTATAATTCTTGTCTTAAATATCTCGGCTATAATTATTATCATGTCCTCATAGGATCATGTAACCCACCGAAATTCATCAACAAAACTAATAACATGGTATGAGTTTCAAACTAAAAAATGCGTTGAGGTTTGACCATAACGTTGGATATATAAATGTTATACATGTCTTTTTTCTAAAATATTTAGTAATACTTGAGAGTGTGCCACCTCTGGCTTTTATAAACAATAAGTGTTAGTTCGGGTTCAATTTATGTACTCATCAAATCGGTCTAAGATAATTATCATCTCGGGGCCCTCGGAGGTTCGGCAACGATTGCCACGTGCTATGGCTATATCTTTTTTAGTTGTCGAGGATTTATCGCAACTTGTCTTAACTCGGTCTTGGAATTCTTCTTGAAAAACTTTACAAAATTTCACTCACCAACTAGGTTATGCATATTTTTATTCAAAGTAATGCAATTTCATGTGAAATTGCCCATATTACTATTGAATTTACATAAATTATTTTGTCTCGCATTTCTCTATAATTTTGCATCTTCTTACACCTTAAAATTTGAGTATATACTTTTTCCTTTCATATATTACCCTCGAACTAATTATTAGCTCTTTGTATGCCCCCTTCAATTCTGATAATACTTATTGCTGATGTTGTTATAGTTGCTTCTGTCAATACCAAGTTGGATACGTCGATCAAGTTGTATTCCATCAATTTTCCAAAGCACGTGTATTTTTATTTTATAAAGATGAACAAAACGAAATTCATGAGTGATATATTTGGATATTTTATTTTCTATTTTTGTAACCAATTTACACATAATTTTGCAACTAAATAAAAAAAAAATCATTGATTTAGTTTTGTTCATCTTAAAATAAATAAAATCAATCGTGTTTTTTAATATATATTTTTTTATATCTATGGTATAAAGATATGGTAGTTTGAAAAGAACGAAAAAAATGAGAGAGAAAATTACAAACTTATTACGTAACTAAATTTATATTTGCATAACTAGTTTCTTTTTATTTTTGCAACATATTTGCACGTATTTCTACAGTTGTAATTTTTAACATTCAAACCCCATTGGTACCCAATCTCAGAAACCCGATGGGTTATGGTACCCAAAACTTTTATTTTACGTGGGATGAGTCGTGGGTTTTAAAAATATACTATCGGTCTGGTTTGGAATGTGATTTAATTAGTTTGTGATTTGTGTATTAATGATTTTGTTTTTTAAAATTTTATCTTTGTTCATACTTTTTGAATTTAAAATTATCTATAACTAACTTATATTCAACAGATTTAAACAATGAAAATGATTTTTTTTATAAAGTTATAGTTTTTTGACAAATTTATATATTTAAGTAACACATATAATTTATTTAAAAAATTAAGTAAATATTAACTTTTAAATAAAAATATATTTTATATATTTGTTACAACTAAATTTGAAAGTTTATATTCGGTATATTATTACTATTAATATTATATATTATTTCTAGTTTTTCTAAAAAATATATTAAATAGTGAATTACGGAAAAAAAAATCATAAATAAATGAATGATCATTAGATATCCATGGTGGGTATCCAGAACCGATGGGTTTGGATATGGAAAAAATATCTTACACAGTGGGTATTGGAACTCGACAAATTTAAAAAAATAAAAACGGGATGAGTTATGAAATTTAACTATACCTGCACTCATCCTGAGCTTATCCCTAAAGAATATGTGACTTGAAAAATTGAAACAAATATATAAGTTAAAATCACTCCAAAAACTTCAAAAACAATACTTAGACTCCAACAATTATAAACAAAAATAACTCATATAGCACTCGAAATAGTTTAAGCTTTTCGATATAAAAATATGAATTGAATATCAAATTGATCGGCTTTTTTGACGAGTTAGTATTCTTATTAAATATTATATATGACGTTCTTTTTTTTTGGAGGAAAGTCACTGCCCCTACTCAGAGTGCAATGAGTGCGCACATGATAAACCCTCAGTCTGACGTAATAGCCTGCAAACCAACACCCGAAGGTAAACCACACAAGGTGATAGGCTCAATCGAGAAAGCGTATGTAGAGGGATTCGAACTCATGATCTTTGGTCACAAGCATGTCTTACTCAACCAACTCGACTACCCCATTGGGGGAATATTATATATGTCGTGTATATAAAACATATGGGTTATCATGTTTAATTCGGTTAAAAATATCACAAAGATATGAATTTATACAAAAAAGTTAGCATACATATAAATTACTTTTATTTTGATAATTTACTTTATAGAGTACTTTCGAAGCGTGGTTATATATTCTGTATATAGTATTTTAGAAATCACATATTGACAGAGCCATCATTTAATTTGAATCGATGATTATTCTTTTATGTCTCAGTTGATTTCATTTTTTAAAAAGTTTATAATTATATATATATATATATATATATCGTTTGAATGCTAGTATATGAATATTTATGATTTGTTTATTGTCATTATAATTTATCAAAATGACACAACGATTACCTACTTCAGTAACAAAAGCTAGTTAGCTTTTCAGACTACATACAACAGCGCATTATTTCACATTTTCACGTAGAATATTTTTTTATCAAGTATCAAACCTTAGGTTTAACTTTTGCATTCTGAATTTTAAAAAATTAAACCACTAACAGATTGCCACGTGGTGTAGGCATGTTGCATGTTAGGTGTGTGACATGAAACATGCCTACACCACAAGGTAGGCGGTTAAGGACAACTACAATTGGTTCTGTTAATAATTTTTGCAAAGGTATAATTTCCATGTTTGAAGATGAATACTTAACACGTCATAATGCGGTTGATTTAAAAGGTTACTACAAGTTGATGGGAACCGTGGTTTCCCTATAATGTTTGAAAGTCTCGATTGTATGCACTAAATATAGAAGAATTGTCTTAAGGTGTGACACATGCAAATTACTAATGAACACAAAGGCACGATAGAGATTATCTTCGAGGTAGTGGCTTCTCATGACTTTTATATATGACATTCATTTGATTCTTTAAACGATAAAAATGTAATAGATAGATCTCCGGTGTTTGATGCTACTGAGTCTGGTGTCGCTTTGATAAGAATGAAATTAAGTTTGTTTACCAACACAAGAGTCATGCAGAACTCTGCATGCACGATTTGAAATTGGGATCTTAAATGATTTAAAATAATAGTATAATTTATTTATTTATTTTACCTAATATTCTTTTTTTAAATAATTTAAGATAATAATAATAAATTATATAATCGGGTCATCTTTTGCAATCATCTTTGGTGCCCCATCGGATCATATATGAGTTGTTGTACGTATCTTTAAAATCAATCTAATTGTTTTTAAAATAGCACTACAATCCTCAAAACTAGTGGCAATTGACCATCCGCTGACCGGAGACCGAGTTCAAATCGTTCTATTTTGATCTGTTTTTTGGACACGTAATGATGTAGCCTAGAAAGTCCAAACAAAAACCTTTTTAATTTTATTTTATTTTATTCAAACATCTTATGTATTTAAATCAAATCTGATTATATTAAGATTTGATTTTATTTGATTTTATTTTTAAATATTTATTTTATTTCCTTGTATTATAATTTAGGGTTTTGAGAAGTTATTATATAAAGCCTCATATGCCTTAAGTTATTTGAATTTTTTGGAATAATATTTTTTTATCTGAAAAATTCAGTATTTGTTACCCTTCGATTAGGGTTTCATCATGCTACTCTTGAAATAGAGTTTCATCTATCGTTGATTCTTCTTCAATTTCTGTCGCGTCATTAGTTTGGTATCAGAGCCTCAGTTCCTGCTACGGGGCAAACATGTTTCTGAATCTTGATTTCATCTGATTCAAGGTCTAAAGGAGAGAACAACACACGGTCATGAAGATCTCAAAGATCGTTTGGTATGCGGGAGACACACTAGGCGTTTCAATGACGATCATATTGACCGGTTACTGAAGGAGTTTAAACTGGCTACCAATTGTCGAATGAAGGTAAAAATTGCTTATCGGGATGTTGTCTCAGGCTATGAAGAGGTTTTCAAAACCATTTTTTTTCATCAACTCGACATGGGGATGTTGTCTTCAGGCTATGAAAAGGTTTTCGAAACTATTTTTTTCCTTCAACTGGATGACTTCAATGTGACTTCGAATAAGGAACACTCAAGAAGAATTATCTTATTCCGATAAGGTCAACAATTATAATTCCCTATGTAACGATTGAACAAAATAAAATAAATAATTTAGGTTCTTGATGGTGATGGTGCTGCGAATTCGAGGACGAAATTATGTCAACCATGAGAGGATGATGTAGCCCAGAAAGTCCAAACAAAAGCCTTTTTAATTTTATTTTATTTTATTCAAATATCTTATGTATTTAAATCAAATCTGATTATATTAAGATTTGATTTTATTTGATTTTATTTGATTTTATTTGACTTTATTTAAAATATTTATTTTATTTCCTTGTATTATAATTTAGGGTTTTGAGAAGTTTATATAAAGCCTCATATGTCTTAAGTTATTTGAAGTTTTTGGAATAATATATTTTTTTATCTGAAAATTTCAGTCTTTGTTACCCTTAGATTAGGGTTTATCATATTACTCTTGAATTAGAGTTTCATCTATCGTTGATTCTTCTTCTATTTCCGCCGCGTCATCAGTTTTATAGTAGTTTTATAGCATGCCCCAAAACCCTAATTCCAAATAAGGAAAATTACATAAATGTTTTAAAATAAAATAACGCTAAAATATAAAAACTGGTTATCGAAGGCTCTACATGTCGGGTATCAAACTTTGTGACAAAGTCACATTTTTTAAATTTTATGGGCTCGTCGAAATCTTCGATTTGAGTACCTGTTTGACCCAATTCCGATACATAGGAAAGAAACCAGTCTGTTCGCAGTCTTCGCTACATCATCCTTCCCCGGTTGGGAAGAATTCGACCTCGAATTCGAAACGTTGAAACATTGAAAGAACTGAAAAAAAAAATATTAGCATATTCACCGCCAATTTCAATTGATACCAGCATAAGGGTGTGATAGGTGAGAATCAGAATGCTGCAACTCTTTTCAAGAAGTGGTTTCTCAGCTTTGTCCCTTTTTACCATGTCTTCGACATTACTATGATCAGCAGTAACAAGATATACTTCACCCACTTGTTCAATGTCTGTTTTATAAACCCATTTACTAAGCACAACACCCTTGCGCGTGTAAAAAGTTGTTGTTTTTCCAGTTCCAGACTGTGCTTGTTGTATCACACCAAGACCCTTGCAGAAAGTAACAATTCCTCTTTGTTGAATATTAGATGACTTCTCAAGTTCTTCAGAGTATATTTCTGCCAGCAGATTCAAAACACTGCAATCTTCTACTTTTAACTTGTTACTCTTTCTTTTATTTTCCGAACAATCACACAAAACTCTTTCAGGTTCTATTACAAAACCTAATTTTTTATCTATTAAAAGACTATTCTTTTCTTTTATCAATTTACTCATAATCTCAAACACAAAAATATCATCTTCCATTTTTCCAATACGACAACATGTATCCACTGAAAACCGAATCAAAGGTTTGATTTTAGGATAACATAAAATACTTGGAAGATGCATCTCAACAATAAAATCTGCTAGTGTGCAGTGCTTCTTCAATAGAAGGTCTGAAGCGATGTAGTCTGGTGTATTGAAGTCTGGGACAATATCTCGATCTACAAGTTTCTCCTCAATATCAATTAGATCTTCATCATCCAATCATCATCATACTCATCGTAGACTGGTTTGTCAAATACCCAGATACATCTTCAAAAATATGTGTATCATAGACTGGCTTGTCAAACACGAAGTTAGACACGGTTTTAACATCACAACTAAGATCGGCAACTGGTGCAATTTGAGCATGAAACTCCTTAACTGGTGGTGGTTTTGGAGACATTACTCTAGATGGCACTAATATAAACTTGATACCATCTTTCACAAAACTGTATCGATTTGTTCTACTATCATAAGTAGAATTTCTCTTAAATCGCCATGGACGTCCTAAAATTAGATGGCAAACGTCCATAGGAACTACATCACACCATGCTGTATCTTTGTAATAACCAACAAAAAATGCAATTTGACACTGTTTAGAAACTGTTACTCCAGTGTACTCTATCAGTTCTGACAGTATGTACGGGTATGGAAGAGCTTCACTCTTCAACGCCAGTTTCTGAACAGCCTCCTCTGAAATCAGATTCTCATAGATATCTGAATCAATTACAATTTTGCAAATTCTTCCTCCAATTGTGCAGGTAGACTGGAAGATGTCGTTCTTTATTCTAGCATTCAAATCAAGAGGTACCTGGAACATGATTCATGTATATGCGTAGCAAAAATTGTTGGGCTCTGATACCAATATGGTAGCGAAGCGGAAATAGAAGAAACAGACAACGATAATACCCTAACCCTAAGTTAAAGAAATAAATAGACTCATAATAATAATTCTCAAAATTCAATTAATCAAAGTCTGACAGCAAAATATGATATAAGATGCTTTATATAGAATGACCCAACACCCTAATTCCAAATAAGGAAAATTACATAAATGTTTTAAAAAATAAAATAAATAAATAAAATAACGCTAAAATATTAAAACTGGTTTTCGAAGGCTCTACACGTCGAATCTGGGTATCAAACTTTGTGACAAAGTCACATTTTCTAAATCTGATGGGCTCGTCGAAATCTTCGATTTGAGTACCTGTTTGACCCAATTCTGATACCTAGAAAAGAAACCAGTCTGTTCGCAGTCTTCGCTACATCACGTAAGTCTAAATTTGTTATAAACCTAATCTTTCTAAATTAGATATGTTTGTTCATGTCCGCGGATCTAATATTATATATATATATATATATATTATTTATTTATTCATAATAAAATATTATATATATATATATTATAATTTTTGGAGGGGACCGGATCAGACCATTCGAAAATCCAAATCCAATCCACCTCGTTTATGTACCCGGTCAATTGACAAGATCCGACTCATCATATCGAGGAGACCTGCATTGCCATCTCGTTTATGTACCCGGTCAATTCAATGTTCGGATCGGACAAGATCCGACTCATCAGATCGAAGAGACCTGCATTGCCATCTCTGCTCAAAACATAATAAAACCAAGTAAAATGTTACTTATGTTAAAATTAAAATGAAATGGTATAAATATTGCTTCTGAAACTATTTAAATGGCAAGAAAAGTAGAAAATTTTAAATAGTAGTTTTGTTTAGGATAAACAAAAAAAAATGAATTGTAATAAAATGGGCAGCGATTAAGAATCAAAATGTCTGAAAAATAACAAAACTACGAGATTATTAAATAGTCAGAAAATACAACACCCAAACTACATTTACATATAAAATCAATATATAGATTTAATTAACTTATCATTCAATGAATCATCTGCGAGATCGTATCCAAAAATTATTCTTCATAACACTGAGTCTGCTAATCTCTTGACTTATGTTGAAAATTTTAATTTTTTATTATTAAATTCCTAAAATTATGCACACTTATCAGATTCCTTAGGATATCACAGAAGTTCTAAGGGTATCAAGCAATGACATCCAAGAGTGAAAATTCAAGAATTCAAATGAATATGAGTATCAATTAAACTATAACACAAGACACCCCTACAGGAATTAACAATATTAAAGCTCTCAAGTTAATCTTACCAAAACTGGAACACAGTTTTGTTCGGAGTTTAAACAAGTATCAGCAACTCATTGACCACTAGACTAATGACCTTTTATACAACTTTTGGTCGCACTTCATGGAAGCCGGAGGAGCTTGTTCACAGATGCATCCAGGGCATCTACATTTCTTCTCAAGAATTTTCTACAAAAAATTTTCTTAAGGAATCACAATGGCAGAAAAATGTTAAGTAACAAATTACACATCATAAGTGATGTAAATCAACATCAAAAGGATACAGTTGTGCAGCTAAGTGTTCAATGCCTTTCATTTCCTCGTTCAGTCTGCACATTGCCACACTAAATGCGTAAATTCAAAATGTAGGATATGTGCATATACTAGTAAGGTGGAATTCAAAATGTAATTCATTGGTCGCTAATATTCCTAGTAAAAGGGTAACAAAAACCAGGTACTCTTAAACTTAAGTTTATCTACAAGTACGCTTCCAGCCACGGAGACATGAATTTCAATATATTTAAAAATCATACTCGACTTACTTAAGCTTAGCTCTGCATCACATAATAAGAGGATCTTAGCATAAATTTTAGATTGTTTCTGCGACATTTCTCAAAATACAATAGCTTGAATTTAACTATCATGATAAGAGGTCGCTGGGATAAACAGTAAAGTGAAGATCTCAGTTCCGAATTGCCTTTGTGAAAACTCCCTAGTAGCTTTTGCACCAAGTGTAATCTAGTTATTCTTTGTTCAGTATTTTTCTTGTGCATATTCTTGCAACCTATAAGATAGCACAATTTAGATAACAAGTCAGAGACAGCAATGTTACCTGAGGCAAGAATTTATATACCGGTTTCCTTTAGTTGCTGCGTCAAGTGCTGCATTGTGATGAAAACAAGGGTCACTTAATAAATAGTACAAAATCATACAAGAAATTTATATACAATTATATAAGGATGATGGTTATGCGATGAAGAATCCCCCCAAACCCCATCGACGGAAAAATCAGATGTTACAGTTTGTATATCATTCAACAGTATGCAAACAGAGTTAGCTAACGCAATTCACGAATTCTAACTCACACATTCCATTGAGCCAAATGTGTTAACTAGTTCAATCCACAAAGAGTTTGGATTCATGTCCACTGTTCAAATACAATACATAGAATTTGGAACAACAGCAATGCCTCCCAATCCATTTTGCCTCATAAGCTTTCACTTACCAGCTTCTTGTAGACGCCCAGCAGCATCGCCAAAGCAATGCATATGATCCACTGAGCTACTAGTTACCTACAATAAAAAGAACCCTAAGTTTCTAAGGAGCACAATATATAAAACTCAACCCTATTCACCATTTCCAGTATACAAGTAAAATGTTATGCCACTTTCAACACACAACTGATCACTATCACAAACTGAAGAAAATAACTCGATTCTCCAAAAATCCGAAAAGCTAAAACCTAAAAGAACTGCGATTTAGCTAATACTCTAAATCCGCTGAGTTAGACTATAACAATTCTTATGCTAAAAAGAACGAATTTTGAACCGGAAGAAAACAAATTCACCCTATTGACAATAACCAGAGAAAGTAAAACCTTAAATCTCATACCATACTAGGGAGCATAAATCTGACCTCAGAGAGAGCTAATCGGAGTGAAAGGAAGAGAGAAGAAAAACTCTCAGATATGGCGAGAGAGTCTCTCTCTACCACTTGCAGAGCTCTTAAGATCTCCCCTGGATTGGAGAGAGATGGTTTCGATATACTGTCTTCGAGCCGCTCTGGCTCGTCGGAGGTTTGCAGCGGATCGGGTGGAGGTTCTCGGGTTGGTTGAGAATCTCCGCTAGCTTCGTCCACATTTTCCATTTTCAATACGAATTTGTTTCGTTGCTGGACTTAATTTTCTTATAACTTTATTATTTTTTTAATCTCGATTTTGTTTTTCTAAATAAATTTATTTTATTTATTTTAATAATTTTTCCTAAATACTACTTACCAAAAATATCAAAATTATTTATTTAAAAAATTATTTTTTAGAAGAATTTCACAAATAAAAATAAGGTAGGGTTGTAAAATATATTCAAAATATAAATAATTATTTCTTTTAGAAATACATAAGATATATTGAACGAGTGGTATTAAGAGTCGTGAAAGAAAAAAATCAATGAAATTGACCAATACTTAGCCAAACAAGTAAAACAAGACAAAGCAAAAGTTGAAGACCGAAAAAATTAACCAAAACTTGGTCAAACAAAAATAACAAAGCAAAGCGAAGGAGTTAAGACCGATATGATCATTGAAACTATACATCAGCTTCGCAAGCGACCAAACACAGCAAACCATTATAGATAAATAGCTTTATCAATAAAAACAAAATTAAGTTAGATTATTAAAAGGATTGGATTGGTCAGACTACCTTGGCACCTAGAAATCTGAGCTGAATTTTAGAAAACATGTGGTAAGATACTGCAGAGGCGAGGGTTGAAGAGGATCTAAAAATTCTAGCATTTCTTTCACACCAGATGTGATAGACTACAACGCCAAAGCAAGCACGACAAAGATATCGTAAACTGTATGGAGGCCATTTTGGGGGTCTCATGGATTCAAGAGCCCCATTTTTATTACGTCTTAAAGAAAAACCAAGCTTTGATCTTGTGAACCCCTAAAAGCTCCGAATTGAACTAGAGTCATAAGATATATGATAATGGTTTATGGGGCGAAATTGCATCAGACACAATTCGATGGGTGCTTAGACCCTAACTCATAAGCTTATCACGAGTGGATAGTTTGTCTTAGATAACAACCCAAAGGATGAAGGAATTGCGGGGAATATTAAATTTATGTCATACTAACCATGACCACTCGTTATAGGGTATGGTCGTACGAATGACATTATATGTATCATTGATTATGAATTTGGCGGTACCTCTCTTACTAAAAGTGAACGTTGTTGTAGAGGATGTTGGGGGCGGAGTGTAAAGGATGAAACGGTTAATCTCCTTAAAAGTTCGATGGTTTCCAACACTGACATACCTTAAATGAGTCGGCCACCTCCATAAATCGTCCTGAATGATATCTAGAACCTTAAGATTGCTCCTTAGACGAGAATCTGAATAATAGTAAGCATGTAACCGCTGACCAGAGAGATTGAGAGAAACCATAGGTCAAACCATAAATAAGTATTTTATCCGTTACTAATTGCAACCATATGCATATTGTTAGCGAAAACCTAAGATTTAAAATTTTCCTTGAAGACCAAGAGGAAGAAAAGTCAATCTTTAAAGACCGTGAGTTTTTGTCTTTAGAATTCTCACGGTAAATCCAGTTACACAATATTGAGTTAGTATGTTTACTAACCATGACCACAAATATTTGAATATGCCCGCCTGATTATAGGATTTTAGGTTTATAATCCTAAGGCCACACTCTATCAAAGACAAGGTCACAGCAGACCATGCCACTTTAGCACCCATAGGCTTCATCTCATGGCCATGTTAGAGGAAACGACAGAGAGTCTTGGATAATTATTTTCGAACTCTAGTGGGGATAATTTATTTTTTTGTACGAGATATCAAGATAATCTGAGTTTTCCTGAATTCTAGGTCACACATGCAATATGGTCTTATCTCTTGTATTTATTTGGTTGTTATATATATATATATATATATATATATATATATATATATATATATATATATATATATATATATTCCAACAAGACATATAATATTGTTTTCATGGATTATCTACACCTTTTGGAGCATCCAAGACAGTTGGAAGGGTATAAGTGAGGCTAGATGATCTTGGAAAGTTATACTTTTATCTTGAGGAGAGTTCACTTTACGACATGAAGTGTTTTTGCGGCATCATGTGGATGTTATATGTGTGGATATACAATCATTTTCTAGGTTAGAGTCTTCGTTATAAATTGAGGATAATATCACTTTATCAAACTTGTGTAAATATGCATTGATAAAGGTTCGGGCACAAACACTTACTCGAGATTCGCTTCAACACACCATCCATATATTTCGAGAGCACAAGGTAAGTTCTGATTACCATATAAGAGTTTTCATTTTATTTTGCTATGAATTAAAATAGTCACATTTTTGCCTTTTTTTTCTAGGTTAACTTATAGTCATACTACTATCCGCAAACGTTCTGACAGTTTCAAAAGATTACTTGGATAGATGTGACGTTGAATTTGTTCGACAACCTTAAATCTTATTATTCAAACCGTATGGCTCGATATATGGGGCATATTTAGACTATACTATGCCTACTACGACCTGTTTAATCTAAGAATAATAGACGTATTGGAGAATTTTTTCTCAGAATCAATTTTGTGAAGGAACTGGACACAACATACTATGAGTGATGAACACAGAGGTCCAAAGTATGTATAGGGTTCGGATAACAAACTTTAATTATCTTTATTTTGTTTAGGAAAATATTATGTTACGTGTTGTCTAACATAGTCTTTAAACCCCAAGAAATAGGTTGGCGGGAACCCTTCTACGAGCATCTATATGGCCTACATATATCAGGGTTGGTATGACATTGTTACGATTCATGCACACTTTGACCTCTGAACATATAAATGAGTTATTACTTTAATGTTACCGTCTTGCGCACATGTATATAAGTTGACATGTTTTTAGTATATTTTATTTTGATTATATTTTAGTATTTCGTGTTATGATTTTATCGAGACATTTTAGAATTTGGATATGATATTTATTTATCAATATGTTCATAGTCGGAATCCAAAATGGTATTGCATTTATATACTTTTTTTCCATAGTCTCAATCCAAAATTAGTGTTTGAAGTCTTCGTAATATCTTGGAAGTTGATTGAATCATCTTTCAGAATTTGAAAAGATTTTTCGTGTTCACGTAGAAATAATGCATAATTTGAAGGCATGACACCAATTCTTTATATAGTAGAAATCAATGTAGGCTCATCAAGTTGATCCATATTTTAAGTTTACTCAGTTTGATCATCAAGAATAATATCAGTTTTTTTATTAAGGAAAAAGTATAATATTTGCTTGAGGCACTGAATTCTTTGGCATATTAAAGATGATTAGTAAACTAACTACAACTAGATCATTGATGCAAGAGGTTAAACGGATTGGTTATGATTCTTCATAAAAACAATATTGTTATACGAACATTTCCTTCCAAACTCGATATACTCAATTTTGTTTACAGTTCTTGTCTCCAAATTGAATACTTAATTCAAGAATAAAAATCAAACCCTCACAAGTGTTTAAAAAGCCTATAAAATGACAACTAATTGTTTTGGATTTCAATTTATATACACTTGGATTGTAATTTGGTTTACGTTCTTTGAAAACTCAAAATGTGCTTTTCATGTTGCTTTGTTAAGTACGCGATTAATGGTGTATGCTGGACACTTAATGGATTCATCCCATAATAAAGTCTGTAGTAATATGTGAGAAATAATTTTCCTAACCATTTCGTGTAAGGTGTGGTTTCTTCGCTAAGATATAATATTCATAGTGGGAAAATTGACACGGTGTATTGAGGAAATATTAAACATTATTTTAAGTAAAGAGCTAATGAGCCAATATGTTCTTCACCAGAACCATTGTATCTACCATAGTATTCACCACCACGGTAAGATCAAATGTTATTTATCATTTTGCCAAGTTGTAGCTTAACCTCATCATTTAATTGAACTTGTCGATGGCTTCAGATTGATCATGAAGTAAATAAATTTATTCTTATCGCGAATAGTCTCGTGTGAATGATATGAATTATTTTTTACTATTCCATGAAGTTGTAATGAATGATCCACATATGTATGTATGTATTAAATCTAAGATGACTGTTGCGCAAAAAGCTTCAAATTTTCCTTGTTCAGTATGTTCCTATTTGATACGCGTTGGTGTAATAAAAAAGATCTAAAATACCATCAACTACAAGCTTGTCAATTATTATTTTAAAAGATATGTCTTAAACATATATGTTAAAAATATGTTGAATTTTTAGAAGTCAATGAGATACATTCATTACAATATAATTGATAACATTAGTAACTCTAAATAGATTGTCATTACTATAAAGCACACTTACACAAACATTTCGACTGTCATGTGATAATTGATTTTTTTTCTAAAGGAACAAACATAACAAGATTTGTCTAACAAAAAAATCAAATCAAATTCTTTCGAAAAAAAAGAATGCACATAGAAAAAATCATCCAAAAATAATAATATTTCAACTAGTCAAAGCCAATTTAATACTATAAATGACCTATATAGGGCACACAAACCTATCACTAGTAAAAACTGAAATCTCATCATCACTAAGACTTCGAATTTGGAGTGTATCATGCAAATATATACAAATATGAGTCGAGTTTGTTATATCAGCCCACCAAACATTCATTGTCACTAAAACTAAATAAACTTCTAAACTTATAATGAAACTCAGTTTACTTTTCTTATTCATACAGGCATTTAATGCCTCACATACCTTATTAATGTTATCTTAACTCTTCGAGTGAAAAAAGCCATAATCTTGCCATTTTTCTCAACCTTTTTAAGACCAACTTCATGTGATTTGGAACCATAACATTTAGTTAATGTAGTTGTAATTTATGTTCTTTTAGATTGATTTGTACCACCATCTCTACTCTTTGCACTAGCAAGTGTGTATTCCTCATGCAAAATCTTGGCGATCGGGATATTAATATATTATTTCATATTTTTAAATCATAGATTGTCTCAAAGATATTAAATCATTGAGGGAATGGTATGAATATAAATGTCATAACACTTGTCTTTTGGAGTTACATGTTTAGTATCTTCCAATTACTATGAATATTGGTCTCTTCTATAATTTGTTATTTAACCTTAACATGCCCTTTATATACCATTGTGGGAAGTTTTCGTATAAGGCCCTTAACTTTGGCTTGGAGAGATTTCACAAATATTTTCTAAAGGTATGTTACCTTGTATTCGGTAAATTTTATTTTAGTGGACTAAGAACCAAAAAATACATGTGGGACTCATTTTTGCAACACATAGCAACTGAGACGATTAGAATGTTCATGCCACTCAAATTGCATCCTCTTATCAGTAGTGCTCTTGTATGTAAAAATGGAAGACTATTCTTCCATCATTTAATGTTTTATGTCATTTAGTTCCAGTAGGAGCACGATTTCACGCTTCCACTATTGAAAAATTCAGTCCAAAAAATGGCACAAGTTTAATTATTTAGATGGAAATATAATTTTAATAGTTAAAAAATATAATATAACTTTAAAAGGTAATATACCAATAACCGCCAAAATCCAAACTTATTTACCAATAACCACTTAAGGTTTGATAAAGTATGGATAATCATATGGTTTTGAAATTAAAGTACTCTTAACCACATAATTTTTTTAAAAACACCAATCATACCCTTGTTTTGATACTATAATTTGTGTTCTTTGATATTTTTTCTTCTTTGCTATATTTTAGGGTTTTTTCGTTCGATCAATATCTTATGTAATTTACTATCACTTTTTTGTTCTATTTTTGGTCATTTTCCTTTATTATTCTGCAATTAACGATTTTTTATCAATTCATGTGATTTTTCATTTTTTTTCATTTTGTTATATTGTGTGTGTCAATTATTGTATGGTTGTTTAGTGAGTTATGTGATTATTTTAATTATACCGATTATTTTATTTTATACATTCATGTAAATATTTTGATAATTACCAAAAAAGTAATTTCTGGAAAACAGATTTCAGGATTTTGGTAGTTTGCAGGTATGGTTGCGTAATTATGTGTTGTTGAGTTGCGTAAAAATAAAATATGGTTTATTGTGTTCTAGATAGTCCGATTATGTGAAAAATATTTGTTTAATTTTTTGAAATCGTAGTATGACAAGTGTGATAAAACAATGGAAATGCAAAATGCAAAGTTTGGGTATAACAAGCACGAAACAAGGGTTAAATTTTGATTTTTTAAATTAAGTGTGAAGTGTTAAATATGGATAAATAAAAATACGAAACAAGAGTTAAATGAAGTATGGAATGTGAAACAAGTGTTAAAAAGTATAGCAAAATGCAAAATAAGCGTTAAATTTGATTTATTTTCCTAAGTACAAACTATTAAACATGGATAAATGTAACTACAAAATAAAAATAAGGGTTAAAGGAAGTGAAAAATGCAAAAGAAATGCCAAATTTGATTTTTTTTCTTTAAGCACAAATGCGAAATGTGAACTCTGAAACATGGATAAATTCAAAATACGAAACAAAGGTTAAAAAGTGCAAAATACGAAATAAGAGTAAAATTTGACTATTTGTTTTTTATTGCTTAAGTGCAAACTGTTAAAAACTGGTAAATATGAAATGCAAGATAATGATTTATAGAAGTGCGAAACGTAAAATAGGGATGAAATTTGATTTATTTTCCTTTTTTTGTTTAAGTATGAAATTGTGAAATGTGAAACAATATGTAAACAAAATGCGAAACACGAGTTAATTGTCTGTCATTTAAAAAAATATCATTCAATAAAATATAATAATATTTTTGAATATTCTTTCCGAGCTAGGGTTTGAAAATGAAATAAGATGGAAATTGAGAATTTTGTTTATAGAAAGGTTGGTTCAGATACATTTTAGTAAAAAAAATACTTAGTGGTAATTTAATTTACAGTTATGTGTTTGATGATAATTACTCATTTTAAAAAACTTGATTATATGAGGATTTCTTTGTTAATGATAGGTCTAAAATATTGATTCATATCATTTGAAACTCTAATTATATTTACCTAAAAGAAAAAAATGAAAATTGTAGACTTCACTTTTGTTTTTGTTTTAAATTTGGATTTCATCATCAAAAGTTTTTAGATATATTAATATTAATCATATTATATTCTATACTTGTATGATTATTGGTGAGGATCGACTTGCTCTTTAAAATACATTGTTTAAAGAGATAAAATATAATATTAATGTAGTGTTAAATGTTGAGAAATAATAATCACTTTCCCAACAATGGATGATTAAAATATTTATAATGACTAAAGTGGACATGTTTATACATGTAAGATGTTTATACATATGACCCATAATTATACATATGTTCATAAAGCCTCTAACGGGTATGACTTAAACAATATAATGTACAAGACCTAATACAAACTCAAATCTAGAATATGACCCGACTAATAACTTCGTTATCATTATGCCCCTTAGTTTTTCGAGTGAAACAAAAATAGACTAACCCATAATTGACGCATAAAATCCCCTTCAAAAATAATTTATTTTCTTGAGAGAAAATAGTACATTTAGGTAGTTCTTTATCTTGGCAAAATTTGGATTGACACATGTAGTAAAATTACTTTCACTCAAAGGTAAAACTGGCTTAGCACTAAAACTTTGTTGAAGCGACGTCATAAATAATAATCTTTAGATTTTGTTGGGTATCCAACCCAGATCATTAGATCATTGAGTATACTATAATAAAAACTAATGATAAAACCTTATATATTGGTACCACGTCGTCTATTCTTTGGAAATATGGATGGTTAAGGTCCATCATTCATATTTAAAGAGGTCAGACATGTTCCATCATCTAAATCACTTGTATTTCTATTGGAGAATCGAATGAACAAGGTCTACATTTCACATCTAGGTTATTAGGTATAATATTTTTTAAAGATCATGATTTCATAAATTTTAAAATTATTTTTTCTTATATATGGAAATATTTTTTAATTATGATCAATACAAATTTAACATGCATTTTTAAGACGTTGCATTAAGGTTTTAATTTTCATTATCCGCACACATTAACTTAGATTTATCTTTATTCAATCTTTATTTTAATCGTATTTCCTATGGAGCTTTGATATTCACATGTTTATAAGCCGTTGGGTTTCAACTCACAATGTTTTTGCACCCTAGACCAATGGTTGGTGAAGTAAATGAAGAGACGTAGTAAAACTACTTACTTTATAAATATTAATGTATGTTATTCCTATTAAAATACTAGATTGAATTAGCTCAATATTATTTTCGTCCACTATAATTTCTTTTGATAAATTCATAAAGTCACATTGCACCTTTATCAAGACGTCAGCCAAGTATTTTCGAATTGCTTGAGCTGTTAGCAAATGAATAATATTGCTTCCTATTAGTAAAAAATCCGTTTGAGCCCTATTTCTCCTAATGTAATTTATCATATTTATTTTTATTATAATAGATATATGAAAAAATTAAGAGGTAATAAAGTGTTACAATTTCTTGAAGTGATAAAATGTGAACACAAACTCAATTGGCTATGCTTATTTTAGGGATAAAGGTACCGAATCGACGCAATCTAAAGAAGAAGATTAACCATAAATTTTAATAAACCCAAGAAAGCCATTATATTGCAAACTTCTTAAAAGATATTGCAAAATGGAAAAATTGATCAAAAAATGATCGAATCCAAGAAAGTAAGTTCTCGTATTTCTTGTTGACACCACATGTGCGAAAGTTAACTTATTGTTGCCGAATGTATATTGTCTCTATATCAATCAAAATGTCACTCATATAGTAGATGAGATTTGGATTTCGTTCTTCCTTCATAATAACAATAATAGTTACAACATATCCAAACACACTAGATAAAGGTAGACTTTATCGTCTTAAATGAGATTAAATAATATATTTAGAAATAAAAAATGAAATATAATTTTATTTTAATCATGTTTGCAAACGTTCGACCAGTGAAAGCATTTTTCGAAATATCGATAGATGAACATGTTTAAATCTTCAATCTTCTGGATAACACATGTATCTCCTCCATTGATATTCGAGGGATCATAGAGGTTAGAGATTCTAACTATAATAACTCTACGTATATCTTTATTTCACCACATGATAACCAATAAACTTCTATAACAGCACTCTAAAAGCTCATTTGTTTGGATTTAGCTTTAGTTTAACAATCCAATTTTGTATGAATGTGTCCATAAGGTCAAATACGTGGTTGGTATCGGCTAAAAAGCACCTGTAGTCCCTCATGTTTACCACTTGTATCAACTTGGTCCCCTTCATTCAACCATGCATAAAACTCATCCTCATTCTTTTTTTAATTTGCAATTATAGTCCCCCGCACATGTGAAGCTTGTGAGCTTGACACGTGGCATCAGTTTTTGTTGCAAGAATGGTCCCCCATTTTTTTTTTCCAAAAATACCCATTAGCATTCCAAGTTAGCTGCCATGTCAGCTTTACACCCACTAACTTAATAAACAGACCGGGTCAAACCCTAATTTAATTAACCAAACCCGAAACCCAATATAAACTAGCCCAGCCCGTAGCGATATAACCCAACCCGACCCGTATACACTTAATTAAATCAGACCCTGATTACCCATAAAGTAGTAGAAACTCTACTAACTCAGAAATTAGGGTCCATTTACACCAAATTGCTCTGTACTCTCTAAAGAAATCATAAATCATCTATCAATTCAACCCCACTAATCTTCTCTTCCATACCCAATCTCCGTCTCCGATCTCGTTCCTCCGATTTCTCTCCACCTCCCGCTGTCTGCCTACGAAAAAGAAGATAAATATCGGTGAAAGAGCACGACAGCTCCAGAACCGCCGGCTATGGAGCTACGCTCTAGGGTTTAGTGCCATCACCGGATTCATTGTCATCATACGAAGTAAATTTCAAGACCAACTCGCTTTCTACGTAACACCAACTCAGCTTCTCGAAAAATACGCGGAGAATTCATCGAAGAAGAAATACCGACTCGGTGGATTGGTTCTCGAAGGAATGGTGATTTAGCCGGACAAGGATATGGAATTCATCATGACAGATCTGATTAACGATATTTTAGTCAGATACGAATTATCGTTGCCTGATTTGTTTAGGGAAGGGCATTCCGTAAAAGACGCCGGCGTAGGAGTAACTGTAGCCGTTGGCGTAGTCGATGAATCACCGAACATCGTGGCTCCATTGCTCAACGCTCCAACATCACCGTACAATTCATTCATCTCCGATCTAAAATCTCTCTCGCTTCTCACATTCAACCGCCTCGGGATCCAAATGTTAGGGTTTCAAATCAATAAACAATTAAAACAAGAAGGGTCTTAAGTTAAACAAAAAATATGGGTTTGTAGAGAGAGAGAGAGTGTGTGTGTGTGTGTGTGTGAAAAAAAGAAGGTGTATCAAATCGAAGTAATAATGGGGTTGAGATTCTAAAGAACAATGTAGATCGATTTAGAGAGAGAATGGTTTATGTTTGTTTTGAACTTAATGAAGTTGTTAGAGAGATTGGCCCTCTGATTTGGATAAATTAGGGTCTGATTAGTGTAAACGGGTCGGGTTGGGTTATATTGTAGTGGGCTGGGCTAGGTTATATTGGGTTTCGGGTTGGGTTAATTAAATTAGGGTTCGACTCGATCTGTTTATTGAGTTAGTGGTTACTCCCTCTGTCCCTTTATAGATGACGTTCTAGGTTGAGGCACATTAATTAAGAAATGTCATTATTAGTTTTGAAATGGTAAAAAGTAAATCTAGTTGTCATAAATAACCTTCTCAATTAATATGTACACTGGACAAACCTAGAGTAAATAATTAATATAAGAAGGGATATAAATGGTAAACAACCATTAATGCTACCTCGAAACTTGGAAACGATAACTAATTTGGGACAAATACTTTTTCCTAAAACGACAAGTATTTTGGGACGGAGGGAGTAAATGGTAAGTTTTTTAGGTAAATGGTAAAATTTGAAGGTAAAAGGTAAATGTGGCATGAAAGCTTACTTGGAATGTTAAGGGGCATTTTTGGAAAAAAAAATTGGGGACCATTCTTGCAATAAAAACTGATGCCACATGTCAAGCTCTCAGGCTTCACATCTGCGGGGGGACTAAAAATGAAAATTAAAAAAAGGATGAAGATGAGTTCTATGCATGGTTGAAGGAAGGGGACCACGTTGATACAAGTGGTAAACATGAAGGACTACAGGTGCTTTTTAGCCGGTTGGTATCATATGAAATCTTGACCAACATGCCCTCAATGCAAGTGTCCATAAACGATAGAATTTGGTTATCCAAAGGTAAAGTCTACAAGGTTGTCAACCTTCATAATTAGGATAAGGTCCTTAGGACATACCTTAATAAGATATGTGAAGTTCACACACTAATTGCATTTACAATTTTTTTTTACAAACAATGAGCATTATTACGATCAAAATATGATGATTTTACTATTGGATGTGATTTATGCTAGTATGTTTCCCGACCTCTCATATTATAGCTTATGTATTTTCAATAGATAAAGTGCACATTTTTGTTTAATAGGTTGGGCAATCGGTAAACCTATATATTATGGGAAATAATATGAGATGTCACATATATCCGATCATATATTTTTAATGTAAAAACGTCTAAATGGTTAGATAATAAGGGTGCAATCTTAACTCGAATATTACATGACAATGTTGTTGTAATTTTCAAAGTGTCCCATCTTCAAGCTAAAAATTATGGTTTATTTATCTAGTTAATAGGTTCATGACCTTATGTGGATCATCTCTCCCATGATCTTAACCACAACCCTGTGATGTAGGCTAAATTTTTGTTTTATTATTTTAATAGAGTTTTTTAAATTTTTGCAAATTTGTTTTTAATAGTCAATCAAAATTTATTTATGTTTATATTTAATTAGAATATAATTTAAGATATTTATTTTGTTTCCAAATTTTATTAGTATTTTTGAGTGATTTTTATTGAAGACACACTTAACCTTGTTTTGTAACTTAGTTATTTTTTAGAGAATAAAATTTGAAATTTGAATATAAAAGAACTTTGTGCTCTTGAAACCCCATGGTTTCTTTACACGTTGTTATTCTTCTACTTTCCATTGCATCAGTTTGGTATCAAAGCCTTAGTTCTTGCTCTATAGATATGGTAAGCGTGTTTCTGAAACCTGATATACTCGATTCAAGGTCTATGGAAGAGAATGTCATTCATGGTCGTGAAGATTTCAGAGATCGTTTAGGTATGCTGTAGTATATTATGCATTTTGATGATGATCGTGTTATCCAGTTACTAAAGGAGTTTAAATTGACTATCAATCATCGGATCAAGGGGAAACATGCTTATCGGGATGTTGTCTCAGGTTGTGAAGAGATTTCGAAACCAATTGTTTTCATCAACTGGATATTGGGATACTGTCTCAGGTTATGAAAAGGTTTTCGAAATAATTTGTTCATCATCTAGATGATTTTAATGCGATTTTAAATAAGGACACTCGAGCAGAATTTATCTTTATTATGATAAGGTCAACAATTATAATTTTCATGTTTCAATTTCTAGTTTAAATTAAAAAAAAAACTCAAACTATATCCAATGTTTTATTTAAACAAAATTGAGTTAAAACATAAATTTAAAATTTTATGGCTAAATTATTTTATTATTTTAAAGTAAAAAAACTGTCTTGATACCTGATGAGTCCAAAATTATTCACCACCACTCACTGAACTATCCAGACAAGGGTAATTCGGACAATAGGTGCCCACTGAACTATCCGCACAGGACAAAAGTATTAAAACACTACAAAGCTTTTGACTCAGCTAGGTGCTAATCTACTTAAGAACTAATGGGTCTTTAAACTCGACACGGTATCACAACTTGACCCGAAAACCCATGGGTCCATAATTAAGGGTATAAATACCCAACCACTTTCATTAATGAGGGTAATGAAAATTTAATACAACCAGGCAGCTTAAATATCTCACTACAAAACACCCAAACATTTAATACCTTTGAAATTCTCTAAAACACCTGACTAAATTACCCTCAAAATTAAAATAAACCACATCAAATTGGCGACCACAGTGGGAGCAGAAGGTGCCTGAATCTAGCATTCAAAACCAACAAGAAGAATCACCTCGGATGAATCCGGATGAGCAAGCAGTGCCACCATCTTTGATAGAAGTGGTGTGTGAGAACGATGAATACACGATTGAAGAACGAGACAAGTTGAAGGCTGAAATAGAAGCGTTGAGAGCTGCAAAAAAAACAGAGATAGGTTTGAAAGAAAAGTCAAAAGTGTCAGCCAATCACCATACCGACAACCCAAGGGAGAATGACCCGTCAGCAAAGACTCACTTGAGTACAAAAAAGACCCATGTCAGTTCCAAGAAATCTCACCGGTCTAAACCGGTGGAAAGCTCAGAGTCTGAGTCCTCTAGTAGCTCTTCGAATGAAGATGAACTTGAGGAGTCTTTGTCATCCAACAGTGACGAGGGAAGATCCAAAAAGAAGCAAAAGTTGGTTAAAAAATATTCAAGAAAGAGAGATAGGTATGGGAGGTTAAAGAGGCATCTGGGAAAAGGGTCGTCTCAGAGCCACAACCATAGCCATAGGCATGCAGATCAATTGCTGATGGATCCCTTCGCTTTTCATGATGAGCCAGGTATTTTTGCAACACCTAATGAAGACGCTGTCTTTAGTCGTAGCCGGAATTGGAGACAATCTCCATTGTCTTCCAAAATTCTGTCTGAAAACCTTCTTAAGAGGTTTGATAGTACTAAGATGGAGAAGTATGACGGGAACAGGGATCCGGACAATCATCCGGAACAATTTAAAAAATTTATGATAAATTTTGATAATGATGACAAACTGCTTTTTAGAGCCTTCTCTCCATCTTTTACGGGGAGTGCTTTGAAATGGTACAATAGCCTACCACAGGGTTGTATTAGAAACTTTGACACATTTTGGGTGGCCTTCCTGAGGCAGTTCGTTGGCAGTAAGGAAGTGAAGGGCAATGGAGATACTATTATCCATTGTGCCCAGGAGCCAAACGAATCATTAAAGGACTATATAAGCCGGTTCGTGAATACAAAGAATGGGCTAGCTGATTGCTTTGAGCGGGTAGCAATAGCTTATTTGAGGCAAGGATTAAACTTTGGAAATCTGGCTGATTCGGTGACTAGAAAAAAGGCCATGACTTGGGGTGGTTTGTTGAACTAGGTGGGAAAGCAAATCAATGTAGATGAAACAAAACGACTAGGGGGCACAGTCAAGTGAGGTCCGCCCCGGCTGCACCAAACCAAAACCAGTCCAGATAAAAGGTTAAGGAAGCCAGACATGGGCCCAACAGGGCCAAACAGACGCAATCCCACCCAGCTCCAGCTCAGAGCTAGCAGTCTAGAAATAAACAGGGACCTTGGGTCCAACCAGAATGGTTTGCTGAATTAAAAGAAAATATGGCAACCATCTATGACAAAACGAAAGATGAGGTACACTTCAGGAAGCCGACAACGCTTTAATCTCCTCGGGAAAGTCGTAATACCTGTTTTTGTCAATATCATCATGATATTGGCCATAACACCGAGGATTGCATCGACTTGAAATAAGAGGTGCAGAATTTGATTGAAAGAGGGAATCTGAGAGCTTATGTCAAGAGAAGAAGTAGGAACAGGCCTGACAATGCTCACCGGGCTGGTCCAACACACAATGCAGGAACGTCGGCTCCAGGCGGGGCCATGGTAATCATTGAAAGGTTTGATGTAGAATCAGAGTATTTGGATCCTGATACAACCCTAAATAAAGTGGGGGTGATTACAGAACATACCAAGATAGTGTCTGGGCTGATAAGATTTTTTGAGTCACTTATGATATTTGGGGGAGACACAATGACTACGTCGACTCCTTCATCAAGGAAGATGCATGTTCACACTCTGGCTACTCAGTTAGAGGGAGGTATGTCCTCCTATCAGTCCCAAATTCCTTTTCCCTTTATTGTTTTTGATGAAGATGACCTGAGGGACATAGATGGTCCTCATGGGGATGGTGTGGTAATAGGAGCATCAATTGGGGGCAATGACATCAAATGGATTTTTATTGATACTGGTAGCTCAGCCAACATTCTCTTTTTAAGTTCCTATAAACAGATGAAGAATCCAGCAGTGATTCAATGATCGAACAGGTCCATTGTGGGCTTCACAGGAACCTCTGCGGATGTGATCGGGGAGTTTGAGGAGGAGATTTTATTGGGTAAGGTCCCTTTCAAGAAGATGGTCAGGGTACTTTTCATTGTATTAGATTGTCCCACGTGTTATAATGTGATCTTTAGGAGATCCTAGCTCTCTAAGATGCATGTTGTGGCTTCAACAGTTTACCAATGTTTAAAATATGTAGTTCAAGGACAAGTGGGAGTTGTCTGGAGTAGCCAAAAAATAGCAAGGGAATGTTATGCAACTACACTTGCCCCTAAAACATTGGGTGGCAGTCCGGATAAACAAATATTAGCAGTTGTTGGGGCCCTCTAGTGGTGAGGGTGAAATTGCTGACCTAGAGAGACCCTTGTTGTTTTAATACCGATAAAAAAAGTTGAAACCCACTCTCTCGCTGAAGGAAGGGATGTTAAAATTGGCTCCAAGATGGCACTACAATTGAAAAAAAGGTGTTGTCATTTTTGGCAAACCATCAACATATCTTTACTTGGTGTAATGCTGATGTGACTAGAGTGCCTGCGAATGTTATATCACACCAACTATCCATCCGAAGAGATGTTGCACCTGTTGTGCAAGGTAGAAGAGCTTTCTCTAAAAAGAAAGCTGATGTCATAGTTCAAGAGGTTGACCGGCTTACCAAGATGGGGCACATAAAGGAGTCTTAATATCCTTTATGGACAACCAATCCTGTGTTGATAAAGAAAAAGAATGGGAAATGGCGTATGTGTATCGACTTTACAGACCTCAATAGAGCTTTCCCAAAAGATCTTTATCTAGTTCCCTGTATATATCAGTTGGTAGACTCCACATCTGGAAATTAAGTTATTGTCCTTCATGGATGCCTTCTCCAGTTATAACCAGATACAGGTGGATCCGAAAGACAAGGAATACACTACTTTTGTTACAGATAAGGGCCTCCATTGTTACAAGGTGATGCCTTTTGGGTTAAAGAATGCTGAGGCTACCTATCAAAGGTTGGTGAACAAAGTATTTGCTGATCAGATTGGGAGAAATATGGAAGTACATATTGATGACATGATAGTAAAAACCTTGGAAGACGAATTGCACATGACAGATCTTCAAGAAACTTTTGCCAACTTGGCAAATGTTAATTTAAAATTGAATCCAGAAAAATGTATCTTTGGGGTGCAATCCAGAAAGTTTTTGGGGTATGTGGTAAGTGAGAAAGGGATACATCCTGATCCGGACCAGCTTGATGTCTTATTAAAAATGGATCCTCATTGGAATGTTAAAGAAGTGCAAAGGTTGACAGGAAGGTTAGCTGCTTTGAATCGTTTTATCTCAAGGTCTTCGGATAGGTGTTCCCCGTTTTTCTAGACTTTAAAGGGTGCTAAAGACTTTAACTGGTCTCTACAATGTAACCAAGCGTTTAATGAAATAAAAAATCATTTATCTTCCCCCAAAACCCTTTACAAACTTGTTGATGGAGAAACTTTGTACATATACCTAATTTTGTCTGAATGTGCTATCAGTGCGGTGTTGGTAAGAGAGGTGGACAATTATCCTCGTCCGGTGTATTACATCAGCAAGAGTCTGATAGATGCTGAAAAAAGGTACTTAAAACTTGAAAAACTAGCATTAGCCTTGGTAATTGTTACCAGAAAAATGAGGCCTTATTTTTAGTCTCATTCTATTATCGTTCGGACGTCTTTTCCTTTGAAAAATGTCCTACAAAAGGCAGACATATCAAGCAGGATGACGAAATGGTCAGTAGAATTGGGTGATTATGATATTGATTTCGCCCCCCGAACTGCAATCAAAATCCAATATGTTGTTGATTTCCTGGTTGAGTTCCATTCGGACAGAAGTACTAAGAAAGTTGTAGATGAGAAAACTAAGAAGGTATGGGTTGTCCAGACATATGGTGGATCAAGTACCATAGGTTGTGGTGTTGGGATATGTTTAACCTCTCTGTATGGCGATAAGTTATACCAGGCTATATGTTTTACTCTTAAAGCTTCTAATAACGAGTCCGAGTATGAGGCTGTTATAGTTGGCTTGAAGTTAGCTTTGCTGTGTGGGGCTAAAAGAGTCAAGTTAATGAGCAATTATCACCTTCTTATACATCATGCCCAAGGTCAATCTGAGGCAAAAAGGATCAATTGATCAAATACTTGTTTATCCTTAAAGAAGTGACAACTAGCTTCAAAAATATTAGCTATGAGCATATACCTAGATCGGAAAACACACTAGCAGACTCTTTGGCAACCATAGCATACTCTGAGTCCTACCCATGGATTCATGTGCAAGAATGCCCATCCATACAACCCAGGCAGGGTAAAGAAGAGGAGGAAAGTCTAAATATACAAGTGGTTCAACCCAAAGACTGGAGATATCCCATTCTTCAATACATCTCTGATGGCATATTGCCTCCGGAGAGAGCTATGGCAAGGAAAATGAAACAAAGGGCTCGTGGTTTTTTAATCATAAGGGATATTTTTTATAAGAAGTCATTTAGTAGACCTATCCTGTGGTGTTTGGGGATTGAAGAGTCCCAAATTATGCTATCTGAACTGCACGATGATGAAGGATCAGCACACTGTGGCTATAGAGCTTTGACCCGGAGGGTATTGTTGGTCGGATACTACTGGCCGTCCATAATGACAGATGCCAAGGAGTTGGTGAAGAAATGTGACCCATGCCAGAGGTATGGTAATGAATTTCATATTCAAGCTGTTCCTCTGGAATCAATTTCTGAGCCGGTGCCTTTTGCTCGTTGGGGGCTGAATTTAGTAGGGCCTCTACCAATGGTGTCCGTATGGTGCAAGACTATTATCGTGGCCATTGATTATTTCTCAAAATGGATAGAAGCGGCTCCCTTGGCTGGAACTATTTCAAAAGCTGTTATAAAATTTATTCTATTTAATATTTGCTGTAGATTTGATAACAAGGATATGGAGAGTTTCTGTGCCTCTATGGGCATTCAGCGTTGTTTCTCTTTTCCTTTCCATTTTTCCACAAAAGATAACCACAGATAACAGGCCACAATTTGATAACAAAGATATGGAGAGTTTCTGTACCTCTATGGGCATTCAGTATTGTTTCTCTTTTCCTTTCCACCCATAAGGAAATGGTCAAGTTGAGGTGGCAATCAGAAGTCAATTGGACTTGATAGAAGAAAAAAAGGTTTAGGCTCATCTTAGAGCCACCCATTACCAAGGCTTGATGAGGAGTAGATTTGCTTCCAGAATTAAAAGAAGGGATTTTCGGCCAGAGGAAAAAGTATTGAGAAAAGGTTTCTTGCATACTAAGGAGAAATAGTTTGGCAAGCTAGCTCCGAACTGTGAAGGGACTTATGAGGTCTCTGAAAAACTCAAGCCTGGGACATACAGGATTCAAGACAAAGATGGAAGAATTTTAAAGCACCATTGGAATATTGAACACCTCTGGTTATATTTGGAATGAGAGTTGTGTAAATATTTACTTGTTTAAAGTCCATGTAAATATTAGAGGGCATACTCTTTCCTACCCTGGTGGCGTGGGGAGGTTTTAATGAGGTGTTCGGGTTTTTCAATAAAATTTGATGCCTTCTTAAAATATTCGGAGTGGTTTGATTACAATTTCTTTAAAGTCTTCTAAAGATTTTTAGCAGATCGGATTGATCTGGTGGAATGATGACCATTTAGCGTTTGTCATAGGAGATTTTAAACACTCTCGTCTTAAATACTTGTAAAATAAATAAGGGCTCTTTAAACATCAGCCATTAAAATTAAGCGAATATGAAGCAAAGTAAAAATTTAGCAAGGTAAACATGTCCGACCAAAAACCGGATGATAATATTAAAACATAAAGTATGCCTTGGCCATCCAGGGACTTTAGGTTTAAAGAAAGGCTTAACCGGACTCAAACCATACGCAATTACAAAAACGCATTGGTCATCCAAGGACTTTAGTATTTTATAAAGTTAAAAAACACAAAAAAAGATAGTTAAAACCTCAGGGCTTATTCCTCTTCGATGTTCCTGCATCGTTCTTTTTCTTGGGATCTTTGGGTTCATCACTGGAACTCTCTCCACTTCCTTCTTCCTCATCGATAATGTCGTCAAGACCACTAGAATAGTTCTTCTTATCACCATCCACCATCGTATGGAATGGGATATCTTCATATTCAACATACTGCCACATGGTACCAAACGTTCTCTTCGGAAACGTTTGGTGGAAAAGCAAGACCATATCAGATTTAACTTTGGCATACCTCTTTTCTAAGGAATCTATCACCTTGTTGGTGTATGCATAAATGTTGGCCTGAATTCTCTGATCTTGCTCTTTCACCAGGTCTTCTTTCTCATTGGTAACCTTGGAAACAGCCTATTCGAGAGAAGTCTTCTCACCGGATAAGGTTTGGATGGCATCGTCCTTGGTTTTCATGTCTCCCTTCAAAGTGGAAAGATCTTTTTCCAGACCAGATCATTGGGTTTGGAGCTCTGTGTTAGCTGTCTCCGAAGTAACGAGCTTGGTTGCCAAATCTTCTTTCTCCTTCTTCAACTCCTCAAGATCCTTCTTTAATGCCTCAATACTTTGGTTGGCATTAAGGAGATCAGTGGACAAACTCTCATTGTCTGTGTTGAGGGTGTTGATGAAGGCATACTGACTCTTTACTTGCCTCTCCAAGTTGAGCACTGGCTGAATATGGCCCAACAGAGAGTGAGTCACCACATCGTTTTCCCCTGAGACAGTGGAGGATTTACCATTAAAAGTCACCATATTGGAGGAGCTTGGAGGAAGGTAGGGGCCAGCAAAGTCATCTTTTTCAAACTCTCTTAAATAAAGACCAATGTTTTGGAGGCCACTGATGTCGACTCCTTCCAAATCTCCTCAGGTACCCTCTCTAGTGTGTAGATCGGTGGGGATTTGCTCTGCCAAGGTGGGGTCAGTTGGACCGGTCGGAGGACTACTTCATCCCCCAATGAGACCTTCTTCTTCATAGCAATCCTCTCATCACTGCTAGCTCCCCTTTTTCGATCTTTTTTAGGAGGCCTTGGTTGATTTTGGGTTTCACCTACCTCCTTAATGGACTCATCCTCAACTACTTTAAGTAAAGTAGCATCAATCCCTCCTTGGACCTGCCCTCCTTGACTCTTCGGAGCAATTTCCTCTGTAGCACCCCGAACAACCTCTGCTGCAGCCTTCTTTTTCTTACCTTTCCTTTTCATTTTGCTTGGGGCTTTGGCTCTGGAGGGCAAGACCAGTTTGCCATCTTTCTACTCCGTTCTCTTAAGTATAACGGCTGGAGGAGGTGGTGTAATCAGCTCCTCCAAGTGAGATCTCTCCTGCCCGTAGTGTTCCAAAGGTGGGATCTCACCAAGTTGCCTGAAGTAAAGCAGTTGCGGAAGGCGTTTCCCCAACAGTCAGCAGTCTAGGCATTTAATTTGGCGCATGTGGTCTGCCTCTCCTCTAGATAGTCGGAGAACTTCTTCGGCAATACTGACATATGAAAAGATGTGATTCAGGAATAATTTTTTTGTGAAATAATAAAGACAAACAAAGTAGAATACTTACTTGTGCTCTTCCACCTGCTGGTGAGCATACTAGGATTGACCCCAACCTTGATTTTTCTCTCATTCTCCCACGTCCCGCTGATGAATAAGAACTGGGTCTTGCAGTTTTTCTCTGACTCTAACAGGTCATCCACCACTTTAAAGTTGTCTCCCATATTGTAGTGGTAGAATGTGATGTGATTGTTTTTACAAAGGCTGGCCACTGCAGCGAACTGCACCATTGGGAGAGGAATGCCAGACAGTCTTGACGCCATGCTACAAGGGAAGAGACTATACCAAGCATTTGGACTCAACTGGCTTGGATAGAGTTTAATTAGGTGGAAATACCTGACGATTTCTGGATCGAAAGGGGAATCTGAGCCCCCAGTCGAATAGCTCAGTATAGATGACGATCTCGTTGAGCTTGCAGTCCATCGGAGTTTCCGGTGTGACTGGTATTCTGACCTTCACTGATTTAGGGATCCCCCACTTGGTTCGAATCCGACCCAGCTCAGCGGTGTGGGTATATACGTAATTAATGTTCTGCATGGCCAACAGATACTTCACATTGAACTTATGAAAACAAGGTCTCACTTTGCCTTCTAGGCTCTCCGGCAGATCCGGATGGGTCATGCAAATTTTCTCTCTACCTTTCCTCTTTTTGTCAGGAGCAACGTCTCCAGTTTGTCCGGAGGCTTCAGTTTCAAATGGGGCCTCTTCGACACTATCCTTTATCAATTCTTCCATCATTGTGGAAGGTTTATCAGTGGTTGTGGATGGAAGAGTATCAGCTTGAGGCCCAGTAGTTTGTCCGGATGGTTGAGCATCAATCTCTCTTAGAGGTCTGATGTCCGATTGGGGCTCAGCTCCGGAGGACTTGGTATTAGAAGTGATTCTGGTTGCCTTGGATCCGGAGGGTTTGTATCTTGGGGCTCTAATAGATACCTCCGATCCGGAGGCTTTATCCTTTATTCCTGACTTAGATGCCCCTGTTTTGGAGGATTTGGGTTGTGAGCCAGAAGCTTGACATTTCACCAGGCGCATTTTCCGGCGATGATTGATTTTCTCTGGGGATTTCTCAATATCAGATCCCATAGCGATAAACGAGGAAGGTTTCCTGACACTTGATACTGCTTTCTCTTGTACGATGGAAGGCTGAGACTTCTGAACCGAGGAGCCTGACGGGATTGGCGATAGGTTAGGTTGGAATAAACGTTTAGGTTTTGTGTTTTTAGCAGAAGGCGATCCTTAATCAGCTTCTAAGGGTGGTGTATCAGACTTACAGTTTGGAGAGACTGTAAGACCAACAACAATACGTCTCTCACGCTCAACTTTTTTCGCTTTCTCTAGCTTAGAAATATTTAACCAACCACATTTCACGAGAGCGTTTCTCGTTGTGAACATAAAACTACCCAAGAGAGGTTTGAAAGGAAAGGTAAAAAGCTCTATAAGAAGAAATTGCAAAATGATGAAGATGGTGAAACAGTAAAAGAAAAGGATTTATACTAGTGAGGCAAAAAGTTACTGATACCTAGGATAAAACGAAAAGACTTAGGTAATGATTGAAGGCGGCGCTGACGTAAGAAACATTAAATGCAGGAGTTACTTTTCAAGCTTAGTGGGAGCGTCGTTCTAAGAAGAAAACAACTGGTAGAACGAATCAAAATGAGACACGTGTCCCACGATCCAAAGAAATACTTTTAGAATTCTGAGAAGGAATTAGTCTGGATAAACCTTGAACCAAACACATGAGCAATCCGGAAAATGTTGTTACTGGCTGAGTGAGTTTTTTTAGTCCTGCCAAAGATCTTTGACAAAACCTAAAAAAAGGGACTACTGATGAGTCCAGAATTATTCACCACCACTCACTGAACTATCCAGACAGGGGTAATTCAGACAATAGGTGCCCACTGAACTATCCAGACAGAACAAAAGTATTAAAACACTAAACACCTTTTGACTCAGCTAGGTGATAATCTACGTAAGAACTAATGGGTCTTTAAACTCGACCCGGTTTCACAACTTGACTCGAAAACCCATGGGTCCATAATTAAGGGTATAAATACCCAACCACTTTCATTAATGAGGGTAATGAAAATTGAATACAACCAGGCAACTTAAATCTCTCACTACAAAACACCCAAACATTTAATACCTTTGAAATTTTCTAAAACATTTGAAAAAATTACCCTCGAAATTAAAATAAACCACATCAATACCGTGTTACAAAATTGTAACTTGAGATAAAGTACATGGTGTTGCACGTCTTAGGTAATTTGGCAAAAACATTAAAGCCCAATAATCAAATAAGTATCACAGTTCGTACTTAGTTGTTGAACCCTTAATTACATTTGAAGTTATTCTAACTACACAACCTTTTACTATGATGCAAGATAGTATGTTCATGTGTGTTGAGGTGTTCATTTAATATTGAGCTTGAGATCCATAGTCCATTTGTGTCTTTAGACTCCATCAATACCTTTGTTTAAATATGTTCCTGCATAACATAGAAAATTATTAGTAAGGAAGAACCCTGCCTGAAAGTTAGTAATAAAGTATTCAAAGAATGTGGCCATGTTGAAAGTCTCAAGTATCAAATATTAACACGTTAAAGAAAGATAATAACACTTAAGGAAACATTTGCTTTATTTAACAGAGAATTTGTAGTTAGATTTTTTATTGATAACCTATCTGGCTACCCAATCGGCTGCATAATTTTGTTCAATAAATATATATCTAACGGTCATATGGGAAGATATGAGGTTCCTACGTTATATGATTATTGAATCTAGGTACCATGGCTTCTTACCATAACTTAATATATCAAACAGAATTAGGCAACCAATTTTGATGTCCACATTTTTGAATTTATTAGCTTTACAGTAAAGAATGCCATCAAAAAATACCATGATTTCTGCAATGAGAGGGAAATATTTTCCGTGTAAATTACCCCTAGCATATTTTAACTCATCATTGCTCTTTTTAATTACAAAACCACTACCATATTCTCAATTTTTCAAACAAGATCCATCACAATTAAGCTTTAGTCTAATTGATGATGGAGGGTGTCATTTAACATAAGTTATTAACCTAGGATTAGATAGATGACTGAAACAACCAAGAGTATTTGTTGTTTTCATGTCACCAAACCAATGCTTAGATTTAATAAGGTTAACATGATCAATATTGGTTTATATATTATAAATTATATTTTTGAAATATAGCTTAATACCATTATATCTACCTTTATTCTTAGAAATCCATATAAATCAAACTATTATGGGAGGCATAATGGTTCTAATATATGTGTGCTTTTAGTAGAGAAGAAGCACAAATTAATAATATGATTGATTGTCATATAATTCCCATAAGTATCCTAAATAGTCTGGCGAAGTGTTTCCAAACTACACAGGAGATAGTACATGATAAAAAGAAGGGATTAATGTTTTCAGAATTTTGAGAATTATGACATTTTGAAGCTAAACCGAGTCCTTTCTTTTGAATAATTGAATCAACTAATATGAGACTATTTAAAATCCTCCAAAGTGTGAACTAACATTTATTTGGATTAGTATTATTCCAAACTTTCTTGATAATTGTGGATTTGTTTTATCCTTTTCGCTAACTGCATTCCATATTTCTTTAAGAGAGATTCTACCATAATGAGATATATTCCATAAGATTGTATCTTCTATGTCATCATTTCATGTGATTCTTAAGATTCCATTAATATCAGATTGCGTTACATTATCTTTTAGTTTTGCAATATTCCACTAATCATTTTGCCAAAATTCATATATTTTAACTTGTTCATACCAAGAATTATCACCATTTGGGGATAAAGAGATAATAGGATGAGTATGACTCTATTTTTCTAGCCAAAAGTCTATTTTCCTATTGCCAACTTTCCAAAATATACGTTTTTCTACTATGTCTCTTATTATGTTTATTCTTTTCGAGACTTTACAACTTTTGGTTTGGAAAGAATGGGTATTTGGGCAGTATATAGAGTGCACGAGGTTAGATCATAAGGTTTTGTGTTCTCTAAAGGTCAACCAAAGTTTACAGGTGAATGAAGCTTGGATGTTTTGATCTTTCTAATGTTTACATTATTTTCTTCAAATGGTTTACAAAGTGTAGACCATTTGAACCAAATAATGATCTTATAATTTTATTTATATCCTTAAATAAAATTGTTTATGAGATTGTTGATTCTTGATATGACATTGTTAGGTAGTTGTGTACTTTTCATATAATAGGTTTGAATTACAAGACGAATTGATTTGGTAAGAATCAACCTTCAACCAAATGACAAAGTTGTAATGTCCTATTATGAGATTTTGCTTCTCATTTTGGATATAAATTCATCAAAGTAACATGTATTGTTACTAGAATGAAATGTAATGCCAAGGTATTCGAGGGTAAAAAACCGTGTTTGAATCTAAATATGTTTCAAACTGATTTGATTATATCTCTGCTCATTTGAGTTGGAGATATGGAGGTTGTTTTCTGTTTGTTAATTTGATGTCCATAGACAGATTGGTAAAATTAAAGAAAATTGTAGATTTTCTTGATATTATTGTTGAATCTATTCATAAATATTATTACATTGTTTGCAAAAAGTAGACAAAGAATATTGATTGATCCTATTGAGTTATATTTCATGGATATGTGGTTTTGAGATAGATTTTTAATTTCTCATAGAAGAAATTCTTCAATAATGGTGAACATGTTTGGTGATATAAGATCACCCTGTCTGACACTGTTCCTCGATTAAGATAACCAAATGAAGTTCTATTTATAATTATAGAGAAATAAACATTTTATATTCATCTTTTGATTGTATCAATAAATTGATTACTAAAACCAAAGGCACACATTCTATTATATATGGAGTTGAAAGCTATCATATCAAAGGCTTTTGCTATGTCTACGTTTAAAATGATATTGCCACCTTTTTTGTTTAAGTCATGTGTTAGTTCTTGAGTACTTAAGATATTTTCATGAATATTTTTATTTTCCATAAAGCCACTTTATTCCTCTGAAATAATTTTACGGAGTAGTTGGCAATTCTGTTGTTTATAAGCTTGGACAATATTCAATTAAATATTGTGTAGAGACTGATATGCCTAAAATTTTGCCATGTCTTTAGTGAGTTAGTTTTAGGAATGAGGAATATTGTAGTTGTAAAAGTACATTTAAAGGTTGTTGTACATTTCAAGTAAGCAACTATTGTTTCACATAAATCATTTTTAATTATAGGCCAACAGATTTGGAAGAATGTTAAGTTGAATTCATCAACTCCAAATACACTATTGAGGATTAATGTCTTAATAGCATTATAAATCTCAATAATAGTAAGGTTCGCCATTAAATATTGGTCATCTTGGTCTATTATTAATTTAGGAATGATTTCATGAGTGTTATTTAAGTTTGACTCGTTTGATTGATATAGTTCAAGAGAGATTTGAAATGGTTAACAATAAATTCACCAGTTTGATTTTAATACTCAATCTATGTATAATTTATTTTTGTACCAATTATTATGTTTTTTCCCTTCTATTTTCAATAAAATTCTAAAATCATTGTGTGTTTTTGTCCTCATCTTTGAACCAAAGAGTGGTATTTTTTGCTACCAGTAGATTTCTTCTCTAGTAAATAAATAAGATGTGTTTCTTATGCTTTTGAGAGATTTATTTTGTTAGTTACATTTTTAGAGTATTCCATGCTATTTTGAGCAATTTTGACATCCTCTTTAACTTTTGAAATAATATAAAAAAATATTAATAAAGACCTATTTGTTCCAAATTTTTAATTTATTTTTGAGTTTTTTTAGTTTTTGACCATAATATCATGTACGAGATTTCCATACATGTGTTCTTGCCAACTTTGGTCAACTGTATTATACAAATTCATTATGAAGAGTCCACATATTTTGAAATTTAAACGGAGGTTTTGATTTGTTTGAGTTTGATGTCATTGTTATACATAAGGGTGGGTGATCTTAGCCAGGTCTGGCCAAATGTTTCACCCTTGTGATATCAAAATAGTCCCTTCAGAAAGCATCGTGTAAATTCATCAATTTATCTCAAACAGATGGCCTAAGTTATAGTCCATTATCATGTTGTTAAATTCATCTATTTCTCTCAAGCAGATGGTGGAGCATGCAAGTTATTCAACAACATATATGCGAACAATACTAGATCCATTAATGATATTTTAAAAAACAATGATTAATATGCGAGACCAGACATAACCAAACATGCGAGACCAGAGATAGCAAACATGCGAGACCATGAATAAAAACACGTGAGACCAGACATAAATAAACATGTGAGTTTATACATAAAAGATATGCGAGATCATATATAATAAACATACGAGAATAACCATAAATAAATGCGAGACATGTACTACTTGATGATAAATATGCGAGACTAGAGTTAGTGGGTCTAACGGAAAAACAAATCATCAATGGATATAATAATGTTTAAAAAAACAATCTATAGTCTCCATATTTATTATATTTCATCTCTCATGATTTAATAGTGTTTGGTTTCTCAACTTTATTATGCTTGGTCTCGATTATTGTATTATTTATGATCTCCATATTATATATATATATATATATTATTATCGTAGTTTCATCTTAACCCACTTTTCTCTACTTTCCAACAGTTGTTAGTATTTTCTTTTTAACTTTGAAACCTTGTTTTCTCTATTTATCTCTCAAAACTTCCTCTAATTTTCTACTTCCATCCAAACATTTATTCTTTATCGCATTCTAGGAACAGTCACACATAACAAGCACATGTTTCCTCCAGCACTTTCAAACATCATATGTCTCTTATATTTCGTCTCCAAGCCGTTAGTAACATTCACACAGAGGTAAGATTTTTCATTTCAAATTAGAACATATAATACAATTTTGTTTGAATCTTGTAGCTTTTCAAACAAACGTCCCAGAAAATCGGTTGTAGTATTGTAATTTATTGTTTCGTGTATGATTTGTGGGTTGTAATTTTTATTAAGTTTTGACTAGTTTTCTTTGGGTGTTGGGTCTTGTTTTAGAAAAAGCTATTATCTTCAATATTATTTTTTGTTAATTTTTAATAGGTTTTGGGTTATAATTTCCGAGATTGTTTATGTTTGCGTTGCTCGGTTTCTGATATTGTGGTTTTATGTTGATAGTTGATGTTTGACGTTGTTGGTGTATCCGATTTCATGTAAAACAAAATCCCCAAAACATGTAATTGTCTCAGAATTACGTGTTTTTTTCTTAAAATGTAGTAATTTATGGGATAATATCTCGAAAATAACAAGTTTTATATAGAAAAAATATCCAATTCATAGACACTAAAACAATCATCCAATTATCTCGAGGAAAAATTAATGTTACAGAATCAAGCATATGTAGTTCATCATATACTCTTTAATGAATATTGTAAAATTATTTATATAAAGGCAAATTTTATAAGATTTACTTTTAGTACGAACCTTACATGCCTCGTCTCGCATCTCTCTATTACATCACGTCTTGTTTCTCATCTTTAATTGCTCGTCTCTTATATTGTCTCACATCGATCCATTACATCATGTCTTGCCTCACATATCTCTAATAATACATATCGTATTTTGTTTAGTATATCGTGTAATTTCTTACATATTTATAGTAGTACATGTCATGCATCTCTCTATTACATCATGCCATGTTTCACATTTATATAGTAGTACATGTCTTGCATCTCTCTAGGTAGTAGATATCTTCCAGAGATATAGTAGTGCATGTCTCACATCTTTCTCTTACATCATGCATTGTCTCTCGCTTCTCGTCTTTTGTCTCTCAATAATACATGTCTCGCATCTCTCTATTCAATCATGTCTTGTCTCGTATCTCTCTTTTACACCACGTGAGACCAGAGTATGCCTATGTACGATATGCGGGACGAGACAAACATAGTGCGAGACGAACATAAATAGGCCTGTAAAAAAATAAAAAATATATCATTTATGAATATATTTTTATTCGTCTTAAAAACCAAAATCGATGATATCATTTTTTGAACAACCTTTTGAAAGATACATTTAAATAAAATAAAATAACGTACTATATAATAAAATATAAATATTTAAAATATTACAAAAAATACTAAATATTAAATTGAAATTAAGTGACATATTTGGGTACTGGATACTTACGTCGATAAGTTAAGACATTGTAATTGAAATTTAATTTTATATAACTTAGGTGTTATAGCCTTTAACAATTACTTCTCTCGATACTTACTTTTTTAGTTTTCACTTGAATAATCCGTCTTATATGTTACTCGTAAACAAAATCCCATCTATCATACCACTATTATTCTAAACTACTTATAAACCAACATTTTCTACTATTTTTGTATTTTTATTTCACATACTAACCATCCTCAAACCAATTTGATATACCTTATATCCAAAAACAATAAGGTAATCACTTTAAGTTATGGGTAATACCATACGTAGCCGTTCTATAAATCATCATTAGTCCTTTATGTTTCATATGTGTATCAAATTAGTTTTTTATATTTATTTTTTTTACTCGTTTTTTGTGTTTTAAAAATTTACATCATTAGTCCACGCACGTGTGAGTACTTAGAAACTGACACGTGACAACCCAAACATCAACATTTTATCTCACCATTGATCCCACAAATTTAAAACCCTAATTCGAAAAATACAGAACCATTTCCCTAAATTTTTAATTCCGAAATCACATTCTTTATTTTTTTAGAACCAATTGAACAAATAATGATATTTGATCCGCTACGTAGAGTTGAGGACTAATAATATAAAGTTTTAAAAGAGAAGTAACCAATAAAAGAAATAAACATAAAATACCAACAACATACATGAAACATCAATGCTGATTTCTAGTACTTAATGTACAAACAAATTCAATACCCAAAAAGACAAGAATAGTGTTTTGGCTAATGTATCAAAACTTCCACCCATATTTTTATAGCTAAATAGAAATTGAGAATCAAAGATTTGATCGATTTACACTTGTATACAAAATTAAGACTTTTTCATTATGCTTTCCTAACAATAATTAATAAATAGTGAAACAATTACTAACTTTTCGCACTTCTTAATTAAGAGAAAACATGACGTACATCTATAAACCACCTCGTTTTAAAAGACAATTACAGTTACGGATATAAAATTAATATTCAAATGAATGGATTTTGTTTGGACTACAAAATCAAAATTTAAAAAACAAGTATTTTTTCATTAAACGCGCGTGAATTTCACTGTTGTGTTTTTTTTTCCAAGCTCTTCTACACGACAAGAAAAAAACCACTTCTTTTTCTTCTCTCTCTCTAAACCTCTTTTTTCTTTCACTTTACTTTTCAAATCCAATTCAAAAACTGTTTGCTTCATCGTTTAACAGAGTCGATTTCTTAACAATTTTTTTGTGTTTTTTCTTCTGCTTTCCTTTAACCCAAAAATTGTTTCTCATTTTCAATCTTCTGTTTGGAATTTCTTCCATTGTTGCTGCTCTTGAAGGTTCTTAAACCCTCTCCTCCAAATCTCAGGTTCGTCCTCTAATTGATTCACATTTTGATCAGAAACGTAGATTTGTTGTTAGAGTGAAATGTGGGGTTTTGCTGGATCTAATTAGGTTTTGGGTTTTACAGTTGTCAGTTAAGTGATTTAATAGAATTGATACTGTAATTTTGGAATAATGTTGGAATTTCACTTTCGTGCTTTGATTTTGAACCAAGTGTTGGAGTTTCGTGTAGCTATTAAGTACATTACAATGTGTATGATAACAAGTTCAAATCAGTGCTTGATATTTGAAGATTTTTTGTTCTTATTTAAAAATCAAAGTAATAGCATTTCCCTAGTTTTTTCTAATCTGTTTTCTTTAATGAGTTCTTATAACTGTAGAAGAAGACTATAAATCTTTGAGGTTTTTAATAATTTTTGAGGTTTTCTTTTTGTAAATGAAAGTAATAGCATTTCCCTAGTTTTTTCCCTAGTTTTTGGGTTTTTAATTGTTTTTGAACTATATACTGTGATCCACCAAGCATGGCATAGCTTGAGATAGAATTTGTTACCATTAGCTCTTAACTTGCAATTGGGAGTGATAACTCTTGTCCATGCTTATAATTGGATTGCCTATTAATTGTATTTGGCCTTGGATATGGTTGTTTGTTTTGCTGCATTCACAACCTATTTTATGTTTCTTTTTCTTGTCTTATTGCTGTGTCTGACAAATACAGCGACCATCTCTTTAGTCTATTCCTTAGACATGGATGTATCATTTCTCGACTTGTACTTAAGTTCATTTTGTTGACCCAATAGTATTGTATTTACTACGAGTGAGTCTGATACGGGCTTGAATTGTTTGCTTGTAGCCGTCTGTTGGTGTTACTCAAGAAGTGAAAGTTATTAAAAGTTTATAATGGACACCCAGTTTGGACGAGTCACAGGATCAAATAGCATGTTTGAATACTCAAAAGGCTCCGGTGGTCTAACTGTCAAAAGGGAAGGTTTTGGAGGGATGGATGATAATACGAAAGGTAGTGTCGATTCTTTTCATGTGATGTTATATGTTGCTTCTGTAATTACTAATTATAGACAAATGCCACAAGCTCTTCCTCGTTAGGTTTTCCTTGACCTTTAATAGGTAATATAATCTGAACAAGGAGTGACTGGTTTACCCAGTTGTATGTGATGTTTATTAAAGCCTATAGTTGAAAGAGTGATGGGTGGATATGCTTTATAGAGAATGTACTAGTCATGCTCGTGGATAAAAAATGACCTGAAGTTTCCAATGAAAAGAAAGGCACCAAGATAAAATGGTTACATGAAAAATAGGTGATGAAGTCTGTTATATTTTGGAGTGCTATGTTGGGAAGGATTGACAATGGACATGGTTGCTGGGTCTCAGTTTTCAGTTCTCTTGTGCTTCATGTTTCAAGTTCTATTGTCTTACCTCTGAATTGGATGGAGTTTCAGGTAATCAAAGTTTGGTGGGGTGGTTGAATAAGATGGTTCCTGATCTTAGTTTGCCATGCGAGGCTTCAGACGAAGAATTGAGAGTGCGCTTGATTGATGGCACTTTTTTGTGCAGCCTCTTGAATAAGCTGGTCCCAGGTGCAATCAAAATGGTATTATAACAGTTCATACTTATTTATAACTTGAATACATGGTCCTTAAGCATGTTTTATTTTTATCACACCAAGATGCTGTTCACTTTTTGCTTTTTGTGTGGTACTGATTTGACTATTCTCTTCCTCCCTTTTGATTCTTTGTTAGGGGGGTTTTTTGGAGTCTGATACAGCAAGAGTTGATAAATTTTTGTCTGCTATGGAGAAACGGGCCCTGCCAAGTTTTAAGATATCAGATCTGGAGCAGGTACTGTGTTAAAGTATTTTCTGATAGATATATAGCTTTTAAAGCGGGCTCAATATAGTTTCATTGGAACTGAAAAAGCAATTTGCACAAATTTTTGTTTGACGTAGGTGGTTCAAATTCGGAAAAGTAAAAAGCATTATTGAGGCTAGACCTCTGGTTTTAGGCTTTAATTGATATTAAGAGTTCAAACGCTATGTTTCAGTCTTTAAGTTTGTTGATTTTACTCCTTTTGCTTATGATCTCAGAAACTCTGCAGGGACATATGGTGCCAGTTTTACAGTGCCTTAAGGCTCTCAAAGCAAGTTCTAATTTCAGTGACAGAGTTGATGGAAACTCATCTCATTCGATAAGAGGGTGTAGCGTGTCGGAGGTAGATTCAGTAGAGAGCAAGGTCCTACATGATATCCATAATCCTGTTATATCAGGTATGTTCATTAGGATGTTAAATTGCAATGATGAAGACTTGCTTTATAAAGAATTCTTTTGAATAATGGACTTCATAGGAATAGCTCTTTAACATTCAAGTACTTTTTTTTTTCAGTCTTATCAAGATTCACGGTCATCACTTGTAGGATAGCTTTTGCATGTTTTACTTATATAGAATTTTCATACAAGCATTTCAAACTCTAGCACAGCTCCTTTTTTTTCAAATAGTTGGTAAAAATTATTGGTGGTTTCGTTGCATCTCTGGACATACGATAGTAGGCAATATGGTAGTTGAAGTTGGCATTGCAGTTGTCTAAGTTAGCAAGCTACCGCGTTCTTTAGTTGGAGATGTGTATGAGGGATAACTTGATACAGTCATTTGTTGTGAATTTTTATAGCCGTAAGTCCCCTAAACGTTTTTTTTTTCCTAAATGCATAGAAAATTTATGCTGTATTGTTGTTAAGTAATTTTTGTTGGTTGATTTTATTGTTTTGTGTTTGTTTTAGATCAATCTGCTTCTTTAACAAATCACAGTGAACCCAAGTTTCATGAGGAGTTCAAGTTGGACCAATTTTCTGGTGCTATTACTTCGGAGTTCCTGAGATTAAAGAGTTTGGAAGTATATTTTCCAACTTTTTTGAATGTTTTATCAGTCAATTTTGAAATGCTCGACCCCAATTTTTTGATGCAATTTTTTGTACTTTACTTTGTAGGATTCTACAATACCATCATTATTGAGTATGTTAGATAAGATTTTGGATGAAAGCATTCAGAGGAGGGATGGAGACGTATCTCATGTATGACATAAATACTACTATATTACCATACTATGCATGGAAAGTTCTACTTGCATAACTCTATTAAAGGCCATATACGAACCTTTAAGTTTCTAACTGACATGCACTTCTATTTTGTTGTTGTTTGTTTTTCCTTTTTTTGTTGCTCAGCGTGTGGCATACCTACTGAGAGGAGTTTTGCAAGTAGTAGACCAAAAACTTTCATCCCAAGCAGAAAAAATGAATAATGTATGTAGTATTTTATTTTTAACTTTTTAAGTTTTGAGCTATGTTTCTTTTATTTGACTCATATTTTGTTCTGGAATGTTGTATGATTCCAGCAAAACAAATTATTTGCAGAGCGTGAGGAGAAATATCAATCAAAATTAAGGGTGTTGGAAACTCTGGCTGCCGGGGCTATTGAAGAAAATAAGGTACCTAATATTGAGTTTAGATTCATTCTGTATTCATCTTTCTTTCTGCTATTACAGTAAGTAATTCAAACTATTTTTTTTTGTAGATTGTAATGAACAAATTGGAGCAAATAAAGGTACAATTCATTCTATACTCAATTTTTTGTTGGATAAATATTTGTTTCATGTTTCTGTGGGTAAATTTTTTCTCGTGCCTTTACCAGTATCACATATGTTTGTATATCCCTGACAACCCTATTGTTAAGGTTCATTGACCATTTCATGGACTAGAGAACTGGTAGATCTGTGCAAGATATATTGATGATTTCTAATCACTGAGTTCAATTACATAGTAATGTCGGTACAAAACGATGTATTTTGGTATTGATTGTAGTTTAGGATGTAGAGTTGAATCCGTAATATTATGAACCTATCAACTTGTGCACTAGGTATGCTTTACTTGAATTGATGGGATCTTGACTTCGACTTCTCGCTATAATTCTAAGCTTATTCAACTGGACCGGTCGTTGGGGTAACAGGTTCTTGGGCACTATTGTAAATATATTAGCTTCAATTGTCCCGTAGTGTTTATAGCGCTTATGATTTTCACCATAGAGCCCGTGTTTATGAAAAAGTGTGGTCTGCTCTATCTCCAATTGGGTTACTAAATCAATCTATATGAATATCCAATTTAGTTAGCTAACGTGGTTACATTTTGTTATGTATATGTATATACAAATCAATTCTTATTAGGCTTGTTGAGCCAACTTAGCTAACTAATTTTTCTTGCTTGTTTTTGCATTGCAGCTAGAGAAAGCTAAAGTAGAGGAGAGGGAAAAGATCGAACAACATAACACATTAAGGCTAAAAAAAGAGAAAGATGAAAGTGAAAAAGAGATTCTCAATCTGAAGGAGGAACTAAATAGTAGCAAAAGGGCACATGAAAATCGTTGCTTGGAGATGGAAGCCCGAGCTGAGAAAAGAGAAGTTGAGTTGCAGAAGAAGATAAAGGAAATGGAACACCTTTTGACAGATTCAAGGAGGAAAGTGAAAGAACTTGAATCATTCACTGAAGCTAAATCAACGAGATGGAAAAAAAAAGAGCATACCTACAAAAGTTTTATAGATAATCAATTTGGGGCTTTGAAGGTTTGTCTTAACTTTTATTTTTGTAAAGTCACACTAGCGATTGTATGTTGTACAATAATTACACGAACACATAATGTTGATCAGGAATTAAGGAGTACTTCAGAGTTGATAAAACATGAAGTCTTGAAGAGAAAACGAAGCTACAATGAAGAACTGAACTACTTGGGTAATCCAGATTATTCCCATTAGCGTTTGTTTACTTGCTACTAATTTCTCTGATTTAACAAGTTTCACAATCGTATACTTCTTGACAGGGGTAAAGCTCAGAGGACTAGCGGATGCAGCGCAAAATTATCACTCAGTTCTTTTGGAAAATCGAAGATTGTACAATGAAGTTCAGGATCTGAAAGGTATAGCTTTCTAATATAAATGTGATCATAATCTTGAGCTCTAGATCGTAACCGATAAATATGTCTTTCTATATAGGAAATATTAGAGTTTATTGCCGGATAAGACCATTCCTTCCCGGGCAAAGCAAGAAGCAGACAACTATAGAATTTATCGGTGATAATGGTGAATTGGTTGTTGTGAATCCCTTAAAGCAAGGGAAGGATACCCGTAGATTATTTAAGTTCAACAAGGTTTTTGGTCCAACCACAACTCAAGGTGTGTTTTTCTTGTGTATATATGTAGTTTTACTATGTATTTTGTGGATTGTCTTTACTTATACTATATTCTCAACGATCATAACTCCTACTTATTTAATGTCTATTATTTCTTATTAGAGGAGGTATTCTTAGACACTCGACCTCTGATTCGATCTGTGCTCGATGGTTACAACGTCTGCATATTTGCGTACGGTCAAACTGGTTCAGGGAAAACCTATACAATGGTGGGTAATATCTATTCTCTTTTGAAGCCTATCAATTTTTCTAAGTACCCTATAATCTCATTTGACTTTTTTCAGAGTGGACCGAATGAATCTTCAAGAGAAGACTGGGGGGTCAACTATCGAGCATTGAATGATCTCTTCCACATTTCTCAGACCAGGCAAAATACCATCGTATATGAAGTGTGTGTTCAAATGGTTGAAATATATAACGAACAAGTTCGTGATCTACTTACCGGTGGTTCCCAAAGGAGATATCCTTTCTAAATTGTTGGTTCTTTGATCTCTTCTTGAGTCTTGAAGCTATTGTTGAGATTTGTGTAATATTATGTTTTCAATTCTAACGGTAGCTATTCTTTAATATCCAAAACGGTCAATATTTTTTCAATTCTATGTTTTTTCTTTAATTTGCACACACTAGAAATTTGGGCTACTACCCAACCAAATGGGTTGGCAGTCCCTGAAGCAAGCATGCATCCTGTCAGATCAACTGAAGATGTCCTGAAATTGATGACAATTGGGTTAAAGAACAGGGCCGTTGGTGCCACAGCCTTAAATGAGCGGAGCAGTAGATCCCACAGGTTATAATTTTTGTAACAACTTTCTTGTTATTTTATTATTAGGATTTTTGCTGAGAATTTTATTTGACTCTCTTGTACAGTGTTCTCACCGTTCATGTTCGTGGAATAGACTTGGAGACTGATGCTGTCCTACGTGGTAACCTTCATTTGGTAGATCTTGCTGGTAGTGAAAGAGTGGATCGTTCTGAGGCAACTGGAGATAGACTTAGGGAGGCTCAACATATAAACAAATCACTCTCAGCTCTTGGAGATGTTATATATGCCTTGGCACAAAAGAATTCTCATGTGCCCTACAGAAACAGCAAGCTGACTCAAGTCCTCCAAAGTTCTTTAGGTACTAAATTCTCAGTTTATGTAAGTGATAAAATAAGGTAGTGGATTGTTCAGACTTTTTTCTTTTTTCTCTGTAGGTGGTCAGGCGAAAACTCTTATGTTTGTGCAGATTAATCCTGATATAGAGTCTTACTCGGAAACCATTAGTACTTTGAAATTTGCAGAGAGAGTTTCGGGTGTTGAGTTAGGCGCTGCACAAAGCAGCAAAGAGGGACCAAATGTCAGAGAACTTATGGATCAGGTTCAGATCATTTTTCTCCTTAAGTTTATATTTTGTTTAATTTCTCGGACACAAAGTCTGATGATTCTTGGTACTTTCTCTCGAATGAGCTACAAACCATACTCTATGTGCTGTTGTAGAACCCTCAACTCTATTGCAGTACATATTCTAAATGATACACGAAATATTTCAGTCAACTTCGAATGGTCTCTACTTTCATAACTATGGCACAATGAAGGACCCCTATAATTTCTATAGGTGTCAAGGAAACAAATTAGTGCCTTCTCCAGGCAAGACAACTTTTCTAATTTGTCTGACAGAATGAGATTTTTGATCTATATGCTTAACTAAATCTCAAGTAGTCCTCTAGGAGCCTGGAATTAAAAGTTACAAAGTACCTATCTTCATGGACCAGATTCTGGAGACACATGTACCTGAAATGGAAGTGGGCTTTGTTCATACTATCCTGAACCGACCATATAAAATGAGCTGACCTGGTTTCCACATGTTTTTGTAATTATTATTCTTTCTGCCCAAATCTCAAGTAGTCCTCTAGGAGCCTGGAATTAAAAGTTACAAAGTACCTATCTTCATGGACCAGATTCTGGAGACACATGTACCTGAAATGGAAGTGGGCTTTGTTCATACTATCCTGAACCGACCATATAAAATGAGCTGACCTGGTTTCCACATGTTTTTGTAATTATTATTCTTTCTGCCCAAAACATGAATCTATATCTGGTGGTGCCGGTTTGGTGGGATTTAGTTAAAAGATTTCATCTTAAAATGTGTTGGGAGTAAATGATGATTACATTTTAAGTGTCCTCTTCTGATCTTAATAATCTAGGTCATGCACATCATATTCGTGACAAAAGATGTACATACAAATGTTTGTATCATAATCTTTAGAGAATTAAGAGGCTAAGACTCAAACTCAGTAAAGAGAGACCATTTAAGAAAAGAAATTGTCAACAAAATAAAAAGATTACTTATGTTTTATTAACTACATATGAATATTGTCCAAATGATTGCTGGCAACAGGGTTTGGATAAATCATTACCAATCTAACGTTTATATGGTTGACTATAAACTATTATCCCAACCAATGTGTTATCTTCTGGTTTTATATTTTTGCAGGTTTCGTCCCTGAAAGATGTAATTGCAAAAAAAGACGAAGAGATTGAGAGAGTACAACAGCTAAAGGGTAATGCCAACGTTGTAAAAGACGGAATCAACTCACTAAGATTTTCATCGTCGTCTCTTCGAAGACATTCCATAGGAGCTTCACCGCAAAGTAAGAAAATATCAGGAGGGAAAGGCAAAGGGCTTATTGACAAAGCAGCCTCTGATGCTGACTATTGTTCAGAATCTAGTGATAAGCATTCCGAGGCAGGGTCTCAGCACTCAGTGGACGAATTGCGACTCCGCAAGGAATATTTTGCGCAGTGTAAGGATGCTGAAAGGGATGAGATCGAACTCCTAGGCTTAAGGGATGCAAATTCAGAAGAAAGATTAAGTGATATCTCAGATGGCGAGCTTTCGATGGGAACAGAAACAGATGGCTCGATTGGTAGTATAGTAGAGTTTAAACTCTTCCCTGAAACTTCGAAACCTGCTGCTGAGAAAGCAGCAAATAGTGTCAAGTAAGTATAATATATAAGACACAATTAAATGTAATTCAAATGGGTTGCTTTTAATTCTCAAGATATGTTTCCCTTTATATTGATTCAGAACAAGCATTTCATGCAAACCCTTAAAGCCTGCACAAAAGTCGGTTCAAGTCAAATCTTCTCGTTTGTCAATGGCTGCAGGAACTTCTTCGAAGGTCTTAACCAGTACGTAAACTAGTTTTCTCCACCATAATTTTTCTTAACTTACATTTTTGTTTGATTAGTGTTCATTCTATTGTATTCACTGCTTGGTTGCTCTCTCTTTCATCTCAGGTGCCAGGAAACCACCTATCCTAGCAAACACTAGTTTAACTACATCCAAGTCCAAAAGATGGCAGTGAAATACCTGGGACAAATGAATCCCCTCTCCATCTGTTCTAATGTAATCTAGCCTCTACTCGTAATGATTCATGTATTGGAGTAAAGTAAAAAATTTGTTAAATCGTTACATCATGATGTTATATATAAATACTTCAATTATATTGAAACTTGTTGATTGATGCAGATGCGTTAGCTTTTGGATGTTGATTTGTTTTAAACGTTTTGCTCTTGCTCTTGCGTGCTTGTATTGTGACATCCTTTTATGCCTAATATATCATCCTTCTTGCATACTGTTCTTGACAATGAATCTTACACTTCCTTGTCAATTTTTGGGTTGATTGTTTTTTTGGGCTATGCTAAAGTGAGACCCTTTTTTAAAAATGAGATCCCACTATATAGCGCAGTCTCTTTTTGAGATTTTTTTTCTTTTGTAGATCTTTTTTTTTTTAATCAAAAATTCAATTTATTAATGGATTAAGAGAATTCAAGATACAAAAAATAAAGCCCCAAAGGCAAAAGGATCCGGAAAGACCCATTAAGCCAAAAGAGACAAATTAAAGAAATCGGTCAAAATAAGGGTCAAAACCCTAAACCTAAAATTACAGAAGCTTTCCCAAAGACTTCTCTCCTTCAACAACCTAACCAGACTTCATCTTCCCCAAAAAACCCTAATCAAGCACTTCAACTTCACAAGACATAAAAAAATCCACAGATTTCTTCTCTCAGCAAATGACTCCCGCAAAACATCTTCAATGATCACCAACAGCACCGAGCTCCCCTCCTTTGAGCACCACCGAAACCTGAAAACAAAACCAAAAACCAACAGACTAGACCAAATAACCCAAACCAATCTCCTCAAGTAGAAGAATGGCTCTCAAATCAGACGGAAAAGAATTGATATCCAGCAAATTTAACTGGGTACATTTCAGAGTCCATCTGGCCAGGCAATCTGCCGCCTGATTCTGGACTCGAGAAATGTACCTAATATTCATCGAAGAAGCAAAAGCAGATCTACAAATCTTAATAACGGGGTCCAAAAACCAAGGAGTAACACCGGCAGCAAGGAAATTGACAAGAACTTGACAGTCAGTCTCAACGTCGACGTGATGCCATCGATTCTGACTACAGATCAGAAGGCCGTCCAACAGAGCTCGAGTTTCAGCAAGAAGAGGAGACATTTTGCCATAGGTGTTCCCAAAGCACCTAAGCACCTCTCCAAAATGATTCCTGAAGATACCGGCTCCAGATGCTTCCCCATTCCTCAACACAGAAGCATCGACATTTAACTTAATTCTACCCACAGGAGGACACTTCCAGGTAATGTAAATCGGTTTAGAGATCACAATTTGACAACCCATTAATAAACTAGCATTTCTAGTATGAGCCCAATGCTTTTTAGTAAGAACAGATGCATTAAGAGATAGGACAATATTATCGATATATCTAATAGTAGAGATAAGATTAGGAGCATCACCCTTGAATTTAGACCTATTACGATTAGACAAGATAGCCCAACATATTATAGCAGGCATGAGGAAGACAATGTGAGCCTTGCCCTTGTGAAAGTCCTGCCAAGTCTTAACAACATGAGTCAGAACCATACACCTCCTAAGATTGATCCTAAAGATCAGGCTATAATGGGTCCAGATTTGCCAAGCCTGAGGACAATTGACAAAAACATGATTTATGTCCTCACAGTGACTGCAAAATTGACACTTAGAAACAGTATGAAAATGTCTTTTTTGAAGAACTGAATCAATAGGAATAAACTGCATTATAACTTTCCAGAGAAGAAAAGAGAACTTCCTGGGGATAATATGACTTCAAACTTTTTTGAACAAGCTAGAATAGGTCCCTTTTTGCCTAATCACATTCCAAGTATCCTTAGTAACAAAAGAAGTGTCACTAGAACAGCTCCAAATCATAACATCCTGCTTCGAATCATTAACTTTAATCTTTTGAATATTGTTCCAGGTATCAGAAGAGATAAAAGGAGCCATGGAAGCTGCATCCCAACCACCATTTTTCCAGAAGGAATTTACCTTGGCCTCCAGGTAATTCTCATTGTTAAGGTCTTCATAGATAGGCTTTAAACTAGTCCAATTGTCCCTCCAATAATCTATATTACCACAGCCAAGAACCCATTGAACATACTTCTCAGCATCCTTTCTAACACTAGCCAATCTCTTCCAAACCTGAGAACCAACCCTATTAAAATTAGCATAAAGAGGATGAGTATTGTTAGAGTATGTTAAGTGCATCATATTAGCCCAAATAGAGTCATTCTTTCTAAAATTGTACCAAAGTTTAAAAGAGTAAACATGCTGAATATCAGAAAGACTCCTAATATTCAGACCCCCTTCACAAAAAGGCTTACAAACCCTTTTCCAATTAGACCAATGAATCATAGGCTCACCAAACTTAGACCTCCACAAAAATTTATTCAGAATCCCTTCTATTTTACTAATAACACTTTTAGGCAAAATAAAATTTTGTAACCAGTAATTTGGATAAGCCATGAGGACATTAGTGATTAACACTAATCTCCCCCCAAAAGATAAGTATTTAGAGTCCCACTCAGAGATTTTTTCATTAATTCTGTCAACAATCTTCATGTAATTGCAGGCTCTGCTACTATTGCACAGAGTGATGCCCAGATAAGCAACAGGCAAACTCTTCACACTGTAACCAGTCTGAACCTCCAAGCTCACCCTCCTTGAATGAAGAAGAGAGGAAGACGTGATCAACCTGGTCTTCTGCTTGTTAATAGTCTGCCCAGAGACCAACTGGTACCTATCTAAAAAAGCACTTAAGATGTTAATAGAACTTTGTAAACTGTTTGTAAAAATTAGGATATCGTCCGCAAAAGCCAGACATGGCATCATCATTTTGGATCTAGTATTGTAAATCATTTGATTATTATTAATAAAAAGAGATTTCAAACCTCTCAAGAGCACCTCTTCACCAATTATAAACAAACTTGGAGACATGGGATCACCCTGTCTCAAGCCTCTACGAGTTCTAAAGTAACCAAATGTACCACCATTCAACAGAATAGAAATGCTGACATTACTAGTTAATCTGTCAATAAGACTCATAAAATCATTAGAGAAACCAAACTTAATAAGAACGTGTCTAATAAAAGAGAGAGCCATTTTATCAAAGGCTTTGGACATATCAAGCTGAATCAACACATTTCCAGTCTTAGGCTTTCTTTTAATATCAAAGATCATCTCCTTAGCAACCAACACATTCTCATGAATACTGCGCCCCTTGACAAAAGCACCCTGGCAATTGGAGACAATTCTAGGAAGAATGAGAGCCAATCTGGAATTGATGAGCTTAGCAAAAATTCTGTTATACATGGTGCACAAACCAATCGGCCTAAAATCACACCAACCAGTAGGATTTTGAGACTTAGGCACCATACAAAGACCAGTGGCAAACATGCCTTTAGGCATATAATCACCATTAATGAAACTGTTAAATGAAATACAGAGATCCCATTTAATAACCTTCCAACAACATTTGAAAAACTGAAGATTGAACCCATCAACCCCAGCAGCACTGTCAACCTTCATATCAGAAATGACACCCCAAATCTCTTCCTCAGAAACATGTCTTAACAAGGCCACATTATCATCAACAGACACTAAAGATGGAACAACATCCATAATATCATCATTTAAAAGAAGGATTTCATCCTCCTTACTTCTATAGGAATCAGAAGAAAGAGCTTCCCTAAAATAAATCTCAGCAGACTGACCAATACTCATATCATCATACAGCTAATTTTCCCCATCCTTAATACTTTTGATCCTGCATTTCCTCCTTTTTTTGTTGACAAAACCATGAAACAACTTAGTATTTCTGTCCCTATCTTGAAGCCAACCATTATAGCACTTCTGCCTCCAAAAATCAGCCTCCATTCTCAGCTTCTTAACATAGATACTATTAGCCTTATCAAGGTCAGCCTTAACTCTAGGACTAAAATTAGAAGCCAACAAACCCTCAAGCCTCTTCACACAGCACTCAGCCTCCTTAAGACTATTAAAAATATTACCAAAACTATTAGAATTCCACTCCTTTAAACAAGTTTTGAGTCTCTTCAATTTCTGCCAAAAACACATATTAGGAGGAGCAACAATAGGGAGCTTCCAGTTAGCCTCAACCACACCCAAAAACGACTCATCCTTCTCCCACATATTCATGTACCTAAAACCTTTCTTATGACAAGCATTGACACCAATATTCATTGAAATAAGTAATGGCGAATGATCCGAACAAGTCCTGATCAAATGAAGAACCCTGGTATCATTAAAGACCTCATTCCATTTACTATTAACCAAAGCTCTATCCAAGCGCTTCCATCTCATACCCCTGTTCCAAGTAAACCTTGAACCACCATAACCAACATCCTCCAGAGCACACTCAGCAATACAGTCATTAAAATCTTCCATACTATTAACACACAAAGAAGTACAGCCCACTTGCTCATCAGATGATGAAATAATGTTAAAATCACCAACAGTCATCCAAGCCTTAGTTTCCACAGAAAAAGAGCTAAGCAAACTCCAAAGAGCCCTTCTCTCATTTCTACTGCACTTGGCATAAACAACGGTCAGAAGAAACTCCTTATCAGTATTATCATCATTCACATTTAAGTGAAGACACTGATCATGGTCCATCAGCAAACCAACTCTGATCCCCTCCCTCCAAAAGCACCAGATTTTATTTGAAAGATTGGCAACATAACTAGTGAAGCCCAACTTAACAGCAATCACAGAAATCATATCCATTCTCACCATAGGCTCCTGTAAAACAAGAAGATTAACTTTATTAGTAGAAATCATGTCCTTTAATCTCAATATAGTAGGACTATTGTTGATACCACGAAGATTCCAATTAATTATATTTATCATTATCAGAAAGAGATTTCCTATGACTGTCCTTAAAACGTAAGGATTTCCTTGTCTTTTGGTTTGTCTTCTGTATTTTCCTGTTAGTTTTCAATTTTTTAAGCAGAACTTCTTTGAACACAGGAGAGGACTGAGTTTCTATCTGATCCTCTGGTGTGCTGCAGCCAGTCATGCTACCCTCATCTTCATTAGTCACAAACTCAGGAGATATACCCCGAGATGAAACCCAGTTTAGATTTTTAATAGCCTCAATAATTTCAAGACCATCCCCCTGCCTATTACAAGCTTTCTCAACATCCACCTGATCTTGAACATTAACAGCAACGTAAACCCTTTTGGAAGAACAAACTTCCTTTCCAGAACTTGCCACAACCCCATGAGACACAACATCTTTATCTTTAGAGATAATAACAGACTTCAACTTCGTCGTTAAGGCCTGATCACCATCCATATTCTTGGAAACATCGAGATTCTTAGCCTTATCAAAATCTTTATCATTAACATTGTTCACAGACTTTTCTTGCCTCACAGAATCAGACTCCCCCTGTTTCTTCACACCACTATTTTTGCAATCTTCATTTTTATGACCAAGATGATAACAAGAAGTGAAAAAAGAAGGCACATTCTTGTAACTTAAATTCACCCAGCAACCATTGTTCGAGCCAAAGCCCACCCAAACACTGTATTTTAAAGCCATCGATACATCAATTTCAACATGAGCAAAACAAGCATTCATATTGGCTCTGTTATCAGGGACGATAACCTTATAAGTAGGACCAATAGTGGATGCAATGTCATGTATAATAGACTCGTTATATAAAAACTCAGGAAGACGTTCTAATCGAATCCAAACCAGAGTTTTTGAACTCTCATATCTCTTGTCAAAATCTGGTTCCCAACGAATGATCCTCATAACTTTCTCATCTATACTCCAGAAGTTCTTCGACCATATCCTGCTCACATCCTCAGATCTTTGAAATTGTATGAAAATATGCCGGGAATCATAAACAAAGTACTTATAACAACCCTGAAACTTGAAAGTATTAAGAAAACCATCAAACACAGTTTTCTTTGGAATACCATCCTTAAATTTACCAATAATTGTTGTTGTGGTTTGGGAGATCAGAAACTCCTTGACATCATCCGCATATTGAACCGAGAAATGATCGGACATTTCCTTACAAAACTCAGGCCGGAGGACAGACTTTGAAGAAGGAGGTTTAAGAGCATCTGCATAAGATTTGTGAAAAGAAGATCTGCCAACATCAACATGTCCAGGAAGAGAAGGATACTCTTCTAAAGATCGTTGCTTAGGAGAAGAATTCACGGCTGAATTCATGGCTGAAGAGAAGGAACTAATTATTCAAGAAAAGGTTTCTTGGGAGAGAAGAAACCATTATTCAAGAAAACCCTCCTTTCTTTTGTAGATCTTATTTAACAATAGGAGGTCCCAATTTAGCTTATCCTTTTTTAATTGAACTCAATAAACTTGTTATGTATTCTGTATAGATAAGTTATTATATTTTCCTTTGGAAGTCTTGAGTAAGAATATCAGCAAATTTGCCATTCCACCAACTGCGAGATGACGGATAAAAATAGGGCAGAATGAATTGGTACTCATCAGGTTAAAGAATTGGTACTCATCAGGTTAAAAACACCAGAGGTCTTCCATGTTTTGTAAATGGTAACACATCAGTCCCTATTATTTGTCTCTGCAATAAATCGGTTTTTTATGTTTTAAAAATATAACAAACCGATCATTTTCTGAAAATTTGAAACATCTGTTTATTACAAATTGAAACCGTGAGGGATTTATTTAATAAAAAAATATGTTTGTTACATTTTTGAAACATAAAAGACCGATTTATTACAAAGATAAAGAATAAGGACTGTGGTGTTTTTTAACCTACTTATCACATAATTTCAGCTTTTGCATATAGAGACCAGTAAATAATCCGTTAGTTTTTTTTACAGCAAGATACATATATATAGAGAGATTTCCTATGAGATTTTTATTTAATTTATGAGATCAAATCTTATCCAATAAAATTTAATAATTTATTACGCTGATTTTTTTATGGTTTTTAACTTATATCGCACGTCTGAGAATACCGTTTCACATTTGTTTCACTATATTACGAATAATTTATCCGTAATAGCCTGACACCAAATTTATTATTTACAAAAAAAATAATTTAAAATTTGATATGAGCGATAGAATTGTTTTAAATATTAATGATTTTTTTTATTTATGATTTACTTATGATCCATATTTTTTTAGATTTTGCTGGAATTCAGGTTTTATTTTTTGTGATCATATTCTTTTACGTTAGGTGATCAAATCTTGTTTTTTTTCATCTTACAATCATATCAGTGTTTTTCGAATTCGTTTATCGATCCATATATTTTTATTATTATTTTATTTGTTTCGAATTATTATGTGGATGTCTTTTTATAAACATATATGGTTTTTTGGTTCCGTTGATTTTTTGATTTCATACTTTCATATATATTTTTTTGACAATTATATGAGAAGAAAAATTTCAAAAAAACCAATTTTGAGAATATTTGTAGTTTGCAAGTGTGGTTGCAAAATAACGTTCACTTTGGTTGCAAAATTAGTTAATGTTGTTAGGTTGCAGAATTACATTCACCCAAAATTAATTACTGTTGTTGGGTTGCGGAATTACGTTCACTTTGGTTGAAGAATTAGTTAGTGTTGTTTGGTTGTGTTCTGACTGCATAAAAAGCGTGAAGGTTGGATGCGTAAATAGACTAACTTATATCAAGTCATGATATAGTTCAAGTTCTTATAAAGAAACTTAAGCTCTCGGTATACCAACTCTAACTACTTTTGACTAACCTTCTAGTTCAAATCAATCTCATGATGTTCTTGCACCTAGTTTGAAAAAGAGAGTTGTAGGACCTAAGAAGAAACACATTCTATCCAAAGTTGAAGAATTGGTTCATAATATAAGATCTTGTGATGATTTTTTTTATAAAATAATGTATTTTTATTTTTTTAATTGAATATTTTTTAATTAATTTTTTATTAGTATTTCTTAAACAATTTAGAGTTGGACATGCAAATGTCTACTTTTCAGTTATGAAAGTAACCATTGTTAGTTGGTTGCGGAATTATGTTCATTTTTTGTTGCGGGAAAGAGTGATATTATGAATAATTATAAGTTTAATTGGTTGCGAAATAACGTTATAATTAGTTGTGAAATAACATTTGAGTTGAAGAAGTGCTGTGTAAAATATAAGTCTAATTTGGTGCAAATTTGTGGTTTAATTGGTTTCAGATTAATATTTTGAGTTGTGAAAAAATATCATTGGTTTGTTAAATTAAGAGAAAATTGGGTGCGATAATAAGATTGCTGTTATTAAATAATAATAATATATAATAAACGATAAAAGAAAAATAATACTCCAAACAAAAAAGAAAAAAAAGTATAAGTTAAAGATATACAACTTTTTAGAAAAACATTGTTGTGACTTTAAATAAACCAAACATTTTATGTTTTTATTTTTGACGCAAATTCTTCTGGTTAATGCAATATATCTTTCAAATGGTTGTACAAATAGATTGATTTTCCTTTTCAAGTTTTTCAACACGATCTTTAAGTGTAACATTGGATTATTGCAATTCTTTAATCTGGCTATTATGGTCATTATTTTTTTGTTTCTAGTTCTTCAATCTGTTTAGTGACGTTGTCCTCTTAGACTCAAATATCTGTAAAAGAAATAAATCTTTTGTCAAAGTGTAGTTGCGGAATTACATGCAATATGTTGCGATAATAAAATTTTAGATGCGATAATTTTTTTGTGCAGAATTATGTGTTAACGTGTTGTGAAATTACGAGTAAAATACTTTCAAAAATAGTTTTTTAGTTGATAAAAAAGACTAAAGTAATCTGCTGCTATTGATTCTTGAGATTGTTGACTTCTTCTAAAAGATTATTTATTTTTTCTATAAGTTGAATTGTATTTGGACTTCATGATGTGGAGAATACTGATTCTTTTGACAATTTTTATATGCATTACAATATCAATATACATGCAGATTAGTATTGAAATTTGATGGCGATACATTTTGTTCGAGGGGCTATTTAATAAAGTAGATAGGATAAATTTAATTTTAGATGGTGAGTAGAGAAGTAATTGAGAAGTTTAAATAAATACTTAGGGATAGAATGTATGATTTTAGTAATAAATGCTTCCCTCATAAATACTTCCTAAAATCCTTTATAAGCTAAATAATGTTAAATGAGTCTAATGAGCCAAACCAAGATCATAGGCCAAGCCCAAGGTTCGAAACACATTAAGCCCCAAAATAAAATAAAAATAATTAAGTGGTAAAACAATTACATTTTAATGATAAATAAATAATGGCCTAAGTCCAATTTTCATTTCGACTATTTCTGCCCTCTTCAGATAGCCCCCTTAGTCTTCTCAAATAAATTTGGGAGGACTAATAAACAAACTCTTTGGATAAGGGTTGATCATCCCTCGAAAATAACAATTCGAAGTTTTGCTTCAAACTGCTTAGAAAAGTCTGGTGGCATCATTCAAATATATCAGTGGTATATTTGTTATGACTATTATCCAGATACATCGTGGAACACGTGCCATCAGTTCATTAGACCCACGATCTTGCTCTGTCATAGGTGAGGCATGTAAAAAAGTGAAAACGGTTCCACTCCTCTAGAGATTGTAGCAGTTGGTGGCTTTCCCAATTTTCTAGAATTAAAACCGACGGTCTCCAACAGTCGATTATATAAGCTCTCCCACTCATTATCTCATTATAGTAAACTTTAGCGAGAGAAAACTCATTTGTAGAGAGAGAAGTTATGTCTCATTATCATCATAAAGTTAATCGCCGGTAGTATATTATTTTCCTTCAACCACCACAAATTCCATTTATGGAGATATTCTTTTGTTTGTATGTTCACTGCCAGAACCGCTTTATCCGAATGGTTGTGTTTATCCGATAAAAAAGAAGAAAAGAAAAAATTCCAAATCAGCCGCATGGTTTCCCGCATCCGAATGCACTATAATTGTTACTCAAACGATCGATTACAGTGGTGTTTATCCATACAATATACACAAAATCCCACCGGAACCATATTCCTCCGCTCAATCATTTACTTCACAAAGTTGTTCATAAAAAAATACACACTCTCATGGGGCCACTAGTCGCAGATGTCCTTTCACCTTCAAATCTATGAGCTCTGATACAAAAGAAAACTCACCTCCAAGCTTGGTAAAACCAACCAAAGTCCATAAAAACCCACATTCCGGGGATAAGGAAACCATCCAACAGACTCGACCTAGTATCGATTCTTTCTCATAACAACCGAACAAAGAGAGAAGTAATGTCTCTTATCAGACAATTTTTTTTGGATCTAATCTGAGGGAGTTGGAGGTTGAAGTAAAAAATCTAAGTGAAGAATTATTATTTAAAGACATCTGGTCAATCTGGGGAGGATGTTGGGACTTTGAAGCTTGCTAGTAAGAAAATTTTGAATGGAAAATGTGGTAGAGGTGACAAGGCTAAAGCCACAAAAGCAGAAGCTAAAATACTTCACTCATCACTAGTCGGACATGTAGGACCTAAATTTCAAAAAGTTAGTCTTAAATATCTTCTAACTCTTGACAAAATTTCTTTCAACTATTTTCAATTCCATTCAGGAGAAGTGGGGTTTTTTCGAAGAGGTAAAGGTTAGGCTACCCATACAAGGCAAGACTCCGATAAAATGTGGTTTGATAGAGTTAGTTGTTTATTCAGATGTGCTGAACTAGGGCCTTCAGTTTCCTTTGGACCCAGAGATTGTCAACCACTTCAACTTGGTCGGACTATGCCCAAACCAGGCTAGTCCAAATGCTTGGTTTACCCTAATGTCTTGTATAATGGTATTTAGGTTATTAAAAATTTGAATATCGATGAACAATTCCTTTCTATCGCTGGTTTGTCTTGAAATTCTTAAATCCCTTTTTATTTCTACAACATGGGTGATGAGTACAAGGTTATGGATGATCTGTTGGAAGCTGACAAGATTCAGAACATACAATTTCTATTTGTTGAAGCTCGTTGGGAGAATGGGAAGAAAATGACCTCATAGGGTAATCTGAGTCGGCTTACTAGGTTTTGGAAAAACACAGGTAGTTCTTCGAACTTATATTGTTTCTCATATTCTATTATTTGTAACTTACGTCTAATTTTTCTTTTACAACGATACCAAAATATTATCTGCATCATCTGTAGAATTCCAATACTACATTTTCAAAATTGCATCAATGGGTTGAGGAGAATTGGTCCAATGGCTTCCACCAATACGCTACCTCCAACAATTTAGTTCAGAGTCAGCTCTAGAGGACTAGGTCCGAACGAGAGCTAATGTGGGAGAAATTTACTACTCCTCCTCGGGAAATGACTATCCTTAAGAAAATCGAGGGTGCAAATGGTAAATTATTTATTCGAACGAGTACCAGAGCCCCAATCCATCTAGATAAAAAGGGTAAGAAGTTCAAGCAAGGCTCGAAGAAAGACATAGTTGGTGATTAAAATTATGGGGAAACCCAATAAGTTTTTACCAGCTACACTTTATGAATCTTTGCTACATGCAATCACTAATAATATCAAAGAGGGTGACACACTTGTAGAGCTTCTTATGTTGAAGTAAAAGACACACAAAAGAAGCAAGCATAACAGTGACAAAATTGATAAGAAAAAAAACCACCAATTCGGAGATCGCCCCTATTATAGTCCCCTCTATTGTTCCCCCAAACCTTCTAGTATCCGACCCACCTTCACCATTTCTCCCAACATTAGAAGAAGGAGAAGATAATACGATGGGGCCTATAGGTGGGGTGGACTTTGATTCTTTTGAAAAAAACTTCCCTGAAATCACTAGTAATTCCCCAACTAAGATTAAAATGACTTACCCTTTAAGCTGATAAAGGAACATGACACGCTGGCTTATTTGATATTGGGATTCGTAAGATCTGTTGCTGAGCTGGAAAGGGAGGCCAAGACACAAAGAAAGACTATTTCCTCTCTTGAAGGAGAAAGCAAGAACCGCAAGAAGTTCCCCGAATGGGAAAAATCGTGTGTTAATAAGTCTGGCGGATGAGGTCAAATTGGTTAAGGATGAACTTTCGAAGCTAATAGATGCTTGCAAGGGGTTGCAGTCATTCAGTTACGGGGAGATTAAGGGACTGAAAGATCAACGAACCAATGACAAGTCTGTTATGTAACGCTTGTAAAAGGAGCTAAAAGAACAAGAGACTCTTGTTAAGAAATATGAAGGGGAGCTAACCACCATCAGAGCTCAAGCTGTGAAAGATAAAGAAGACACGATAGATGAATATGACGATGAGATCTTAAAATCTTTAGATAAGTGGGACACTTCGATCAAATTTGACATGGTCTAAGATTTTCATAAGGTGTTCCTCAAGCTAAACCTTGTATCTTTGTGAGAGTTGGTCCTAGAGGAGTTGTAGCCTAATAACATGCCCATAACAGATTAGTTGAGCATATCCATGGACTCATCCAACAATATTATGAATAAATTGATGGGAAAAACTCCAAAATGGGAGTTCAGAGGAAGAGAACGTTGATGGGAACGAGCCCAAAGGCCAGTGAAGTCATATTTTGTTAGTGTGCATAAGTACTTAGCATATGTAAGGAAATTTGTTATATTTTGTTTGGATTTCAACAAGTCCTTGGTTTATCCAAGCCATCTTGTAGTTTTTCCTCATATTTTTTATAAGCCTTTGGCATAGCCAAAGCATTTTTGTATTCGTCTTTATCAATGAATCAATATTATTTTGTTTTCTTTTAATTTTTATTGTTGTAATTTATTCAAAGGCATATAGATTAATCACTCTACCCGTTCGAAGGTAATTCGTTCGAATGCACTCAATTCGAAGATACATAAATCAATTACCATGACCATTCAAAGGTATATAAATCTATTACTATGGCAATTTAAAAGTAATACATTCGAATTTATTCCATTAGAAGGTATATAAATCAATTACTTTGACCATTCAAATGTATACCATTCGCATATATACAAATCGGTCACTTTAACCATTCGAAAGTAATTCATTCGAAGGTATACAAATTAGTCACTTTGACCATTCAAAGGCAATCCATTCGAAGGTAAGCCAATTAATCACTTTGACCATTCAAATGTAATTCATTAAAGGTATACATGATTTTAAAAATATATGATATAAGAAAATAAAATAAGAATCGTTTAAGGGAAATACAATAGATTGCAAGTAGTTTGGACACCTAAATAAAACCTCCTCGAACCACCAAGGTAGGAAATAGTATGCCCCCAAATATTTACATAAGTAAAATAATATGATATAAACAAAATAAATTTTTTATACAATTATTCAAGGTAAAGCCTTAAGTGTTTAATGTTTCATGGATCCCTCAAACAATTGTCTTTCCGGTTCATCAGTCTATAAGTTCTAGACTTGACCCTTTCATTTACCGTATATGCCCTTTCCCCATTCGGTGCTAAATTTCCTAATCTTGTCTTTGGTATGTAGGAAAACATTTTTCAACACTCTATCTCACATTTTGAATTCTCTTCTTAGATTTTTAGACGCATAACTGTTTTTCATTAAACCTTGATAATAGACAACTCTCAAATGAGTTCTGATTCTTTTTTCCTCAATAAAATATAACTTAACTCTTATAACTGTGTAACTATCTTCTTCAGAATAACTTTCAATTCGTAAATATGGGAAGGTAGATTTAATTAGTGTTATCATATATATGCCAGAAACCAAATCAAAAGAAGATTCCTGAATGATAGTTCAGAGGGTAGTACAATAAGCCCATATCACTTCTTGGAAATAATTTGTCCACTAACCTATGACCCTTTTTAAATTCTTTTTCAAACCCGCCAAAATGATTATGTTGACAACATCTACGTGCCAATTGGCTTAAAGATGAAAGGTGAAGAAAGACAATGACGAAATTTTCTGGAATTACAGAAGAATTACATGTCTTTATTCTTAAACTGAGGGCCATTATCCGTTATAATGCTTTCAGAGATCCCAAATCTAAAATATATGATGAAGATGAATAATTTTATTACTGATTTGGATGTAGTTCCGGAGATAGGCGTTGTTTCTACCAAATTGGAGATATAATCAACTACTAATATAATAGTTTGACAACCTCCGGATGCCATTGGTAGGGGTCTTACTAAATCGAGCCCCTACCTATCAAAAGGTATTGCCTCAGATATTGATTCCAATGGGATTGCCAGCACATGTATTGTATTTACAAACCTTTCTCATGGATCACATTGGTTAACTAACTCTTTAGCATATGATATGATAAAATGCCAATAATATCATACCAATATAACCCTTCTGGTTTAAGGTTTGTAGCTACAGTGGGAAGAGTCTTTCCCATCATGTAAATCTATTTAAAATCACACGGGACTTAGCATATCCAAGGTATCACAATAAAAGCATACTAAATGATCTCTTATAGAGGATATATCTCAAGACTAAAGAGCCATGTGCCTTAAAGTAACTTCTTAGCCAATATTTTATCAACGAGCAAATTTCTCTTAGTAATAAACTCTTTGATCTCATGCCTCAAATCCCTGTTTGTTATTATTGATACTTAGAAACTTTATTTAGTGCTCGTCCCAACTTTAAAGTTTGATACCTAAGATAATTTTTGTAGTAAGATCCAAGGATATGCTTCAGAGTAAGCAATAGTAGCTAAGTAATCGACCATCAAAGTTTTAGCTCGTGGCACATGCTCATACTCTACATATTTGAAAAAGACTGATGTTTCTCTCAATACCCGTAAATACTTCACTAGCTGCTATTTTCTTACTTAGGAGTGGCCTTGAGCATGACGTATAAGTAATTACAAATCACTTATCAATCAAACTCTTTTAGCACCACGTATTTGGGCAAGTCTTAGCCCAACTATTGTTGCCTCATACTCAGCTTCATTTTTTTATGCCTTAAAACCAAAACGTATTACTTGGTATATTGAATCTCCAAATAAAGATAACAAATAAATTTATGCCACACAACCTAATATTCTAGACCCTAAATATATTCAAACTACCTATACTTTCATTGGATTTTTCAATAATTGATTCAATATATGGTCGTTTCGAATAAAATTCAACAAAAAAATCTATTACAACTTATGCTTTGATTGCAATTTAAAGAAAGAAATCAATATCATAATCCACCAACTCCACAGACCACTTGGTCATCTGACCTGATACATCTAGTTTATGAAAAATATTCTTATGTGGAAAAGAGGTTTGAACAGTAATGAAGTTTTCTTGAACATAAGGCCTTATTTTTCTGGCTGTCATTACAAGTTCCAAGGTGCTTAAAATACATTTTCCAGCATCCAACATACTCTTACTAACATAGTAAATGAGACGAGGGTAACCACCAAATTCTTTAACCAAATCAGAACTTACTGCAAAGTCGAATACTGCTAAGTCAATGTAGAGCTTTTCACCCATTACTAGCTTAGTTAATGTTTTTAATGAAGACAAATGTTCTTTGATCTTGATGAATAACTCAACAAAATTCAGATACCAATTAAACTCTTTAGCATTCCTTAAGAGGTGCACATTTTTTAAATGATCTTGATATAAATCTGTTAAACGCAGCCAACCTTCCAGTGAGTATTTGGACCTCTTTGGTGGATTTTGGAAGGTTTATAGTGAACAATGCACTTAGCTGTATTGGGTAGGCTTGAATCCCCTTTTCAATTATAACATATCCAAAAAAATTTCCAGACCGTATTACGAACGCGCACTTCCCCGGATTTAACTTTAAGTTAATAGCTTCTAAGTCGGAGAAAGTTCATTTGACATCAGATAAGTGATCCTCATACCTTAACTTTTTACTAGAATATCATTAATATAAACCTCAACATTTCTTCCAATATGACTAATAGAAGCTTTATTCACTAAACGCTAGTAAGTAGCCCTAACATTCTTCAACCTGAAGGGTATAACCTTATAACAATGCATACCCTTGTATGTGATAAAAGTAGTATGGTCTTGATCCCTCAGATCCATCTGAATCTGATTATACCCATCAAACGCATCCATAAATGATAGTAGTTTGTTTCTAAAATTAAAATCTATTAACTATTTTATCTGAGAGATAGGGAGCGAATCCGCCAGATATACTCTTTTTAGGTCTGTAAAATCAATACACATACACCATTTTTAATTCTTATTTTTCACAAGCATTAGATTTGTACTTCATAATGGGTATTATTATTCTCGAATATGCCAAACTTTGGTCAGTCGATCTACATCTATAACAATGACTACAATTGTTTTTGCAGAAAACACCCTCCAGTTCTGTATGACAAGGCCTACGTCGGGTCGTATAACTAACTTGTGACAAATCATGCTTGCAGGTATATCCATTACATCATTGGTACACCAAGCAAACACATGTAAATTCTCGGATAAGAATGATAATAATTTTCCTTTATTTCAAATAGTAATTTGGCTCTAATCCTAACACATCTTCCATCCAAAAAAGTATGTGACTTAATATCTTCATCCATAATTACAACACTAGGAATATTTCTTGGATAATTTATTTTGCTTGAATTCTAAGAGGACTCTAGTAATTATTATTCCTTCTTGGCTGACACATTCTCTAATGCTTTCGAGGCCAGAACAGTGGCATAACATTCTCTAGCTAATATTTGGTTATTTCGAACGACCACCACCTGTCCCCAACTGTATATTTCAAGAATTGATGAACCATTGATGTAACATCATGCATCTTTGATAACCATGATCTACCAAAGATAGCATTATAAGGAGTTGGACCATCAACCACCACAAAAAGTACCCTAAGTTTTGTCTTCGAATTTCCTAATCACATCAACGGAACTCCTCGTAAATCATACCATGATTCTATTTTACCCGAGAATGACAGAGAGGTCTTTCATTTTATTATAAGTAAATAGAAACTAAACATTAGGTGAACTGCCTGTGTCAATCAATATCCTTAGGATATTCATTCTCTCAATTGTAGCCCTAATCAGCACCACACCCTCATGCGGCCCCACACCATCTCTTAAACCATCCTCATCACATATAATAAACAACACCATATTATGATATAGATGCACATACATTTTCCCTTATAGTTGGGTAATCAAGTGGGTTGTTATAGTATCCCCCCAAAAATGGTAAATGATTAAAAGAATTGATATATTTCAAAGATTTTTCCCTTTCTTTCACTTATCATCATAATCTAGATGGAGGCAGGGTTAAGATCCGAATACTATGAATCCTCATCCAAACTAATTATATTGTTCGATAATTATCATAGCGTTTTCCTGTTTGGATACCGCTTTTATGACCCTTATTCGAATAGTAGATTGCTCTGGTTGTGCCCGCCTTATGTTTGGTAGTGATCTATTTCCCATTTGTGATTTGACAAAAGTGGTTAGTTTTCCATTCTCAATTAAAATTTAGATTTCTTGCGTTAAACCAATGTAATATATGGTATCATGCCCCACATCATTATGAACCTACGAAACCGGGTATTCTGATTTTCCCTCGGGGTTCGAATGAGGTGGTGGCCTTCAAAATTGTACAAAATTCTTTGACTTGTCATAAATGGTTGAAATATTTTTAGTTAACTCTGAAAAATAATCATGTCGAACCCATTGATTTCCTCTAGGTCTAAATTGTTTCCCCTAGGAATATTGGTTAGCCTTAGGTCAATGAGAATACTGTCCAAACTCCTTCAGACAATAATTTGTTGTAGTTTGTTATACAGAGGCTGAAGAGTTACTCCCAGATTGAATGGGCATATTCAATCTCTTCGTTCCTTCCACTGTGATTTGTTTCCTAACTTGGGATACTAAACTTCCCGATGTCAATGTTTTTTCCATGTAATAATGTTAGCTAGTTCCACAGGTAGACGCCCTTGCCTAAAAGTAGTTATGTCTACTTATTCGAAGCAGTCTAGCAAACCATCTTTAGTTTTGACATATTTTTTAGTATACTTCTTCAAGGTTTTGAAAGAAAACTGTTGAAGTAGATGATCGTATATTCATTTTCTCGAAAATCTTTGCTTCCCACAAATTGTCTTCGGAAACCTATTCATAACATGTCAAAGTTTTTGATTGACCTATGCGTAAGTCAATTATACCATTTTCAGGCATTGTCCTTACAGGTTTGAGAAAATTCCACACACAACAACTTATCATCATCGTAAAAATTCATCATGAAATTATTGAATTGTTCGAGGTGGTTATCCGGATCTTTTCTCCCGTCGGACTTTTCCATCTTTGAGATATTAAACCGTAAGGGTAAATTACCGGACGTAATTTCAGTAGACAAATGTGACTATCTCTAATTATGTCATTGGCTAAACTGATCATCTTCATTGGATGTGAAAATATACATGGTTAATATTGAATGAAAAATTGATCACTCACCAAATGGTCTAAACTACCACAACAACAATTACAGGCTGGGAAACTATCACTAAAAAGTTCACATCTTATCCTAATATAAATTAAATAATTCAAAATCATCGTTGATGAATACGAACAGGCTATGACGTCTGCCTTGGTAAACGTTAAGTGCATTGAGCACGCAAAAAGCAATCTAATCACCACAACCCATTAATTGTTGATTGGACAAAAAGGTTATGTAATGATTAATATAGTCACACCACCTCATAAGCTCAGACTCCCTTCATGCCTATAAATAACACTAGTAACGAGAGAGTAATTTAAAAACAAACTCTATATTTTTTAAACACCTATGGTTCTCTTCAAATTCCAAACATCATGTCATTTTCCATAACCACCACCTCTGAATCTCTAGGTTTTCTAGGTGATTCCTGGTTATCCATAACCACCAACTGGAGCTTAATCACTCCGGTGGCACCACCAAACATCCCAACCTTTGTCATGGATTTTGACATTGAGGACTACTTTTCTGCTGACTCTTCACCAGCAGAAGTGGTCCCCCTGGTTGCTGCATCTCCACCAGCAAAGGTTCTAACCCAAAGTGCAGAGGTTCCAAATAGGAAACGGAAGAGGGAGGACGATGATGGTCCATCAAGGACCAAATTTTTAATCATAATAGACGTAGATAACGAGGCGGAAGAGCACAATGGAAAGGCTGATGATAAACATGAAGAGGAGAAAGATGGTGAAGAATCCTCTAGTGATGATTGATAGAGCATGGTTTTTTTTTGTTTTTTTGGAATGTAACTAACAAACACTCAAAGGTTGTAGTGATTGTTTGAAAGTTGTTAGTGCATGAAGCATGTAATTCTTTTTTTTGTAATCCATTTTCTGTATAAACGTTTAATCATATGCACATAGTTTGCTTGTTTAACAATATTATGCCTAAAAATAGTGGATATACACACAATTCGCATGCGAACCTGCGAATGATGTGAAACTAAAAGTGTTGATATTTGTTTTAAAATGCAATAGGTTGAAGTTCCATACAATTTGAAACATATTATGAGATTTGTAAGCAACTAAAAAGTCCTGATATTTGTTTGAAAATACAATTCGCAGCCTATCATGCGATCCAGTAAGCAACTAAAAGTCCTGATATTTGTTATTGAAGTTCCATACAATTCACAACAATTTAAAAGTCTTGATATTTGTTTGAAAATACAGTTCGCAACATATCATGCGATGCGTAAAGCAACTAAAAAGTCCTGATATTTGATTAGAAATGCAGTACGTTGGAATTCCATACAATTCGCAGAATATAATGCGAGTTGTTTGAAACACTTTGGATTTATTTGCCAACCAATCCGCATTCTGGCAGAGTTTCAAACAACTCGCATCCACACCTGAGAGATGTTTACAATATGATATCGAGATATTGCACACAATTCGCAAACACCTCACATTTCGTTACTGTAATACAAAAAAATATATGTGTAAATGAACAAACAATTATAAAAATGTTTAGTTTGTTGTCCACAACAACAAAAGTATTAAAAATCAACGTGACCAATGAGAATTGTCCACAACAAGAATTGTCTTTAAATTGGAACATCACAAGTCCTCTTGTTATGGCATGATTTCGAACAACGGCCACACCTCAAGTGGTTGGTTGAGGTTTCTCCTCTAGATGAGATTCGTTTTTTCTTAGGCCTTCAGGAGCGTCTTTTAACGTTCGGAGGCAGAATTTCAACAAACGAAGGATCGTTAGCGCTGGACCCTTCCCCGAAATTGGTTATAGCTGATATGCTAAAAGAGTAACTTTCCCTGTAATTCTTAACTTTAAAGAAGGGCTCTATTATAGTAAAGGGATCTTGGTCGGTATACTGTATTTACGCTAAAGCGTGAGGACATGGAAAACACTCTTGTTGCTATGATCCACAAGAACATTTAAAATCCAACTAATTAACAACAGCCACAAGATTTGAAAAGACTTCGAACACGGCTGTAGACAACTTACATACTACCCAAGTTCGACACATGTCAATATTATGCTTTAGCTTTTTCTCATACTCGGGGACCAAATTAGTACTCCAGCTTAACCCCTCTTCGTATTTTCATGAAACTTGAGTCATAAGCAAGACTATAATCCAGTCAATAAACTCAACAATGGGTAGGCCACAATATTTTTTGATCTGATTGTTAAAAGCTTTCCCCGCAGTAGAAGCCATAAGGCCATATCGCTTCCCTTTAACGTAAGCCTGCACATACTTTCAGGGGATAAATTAGCAAGAAAATCACTCATTCTGTCATCACCTTCACATAGAAAATCTGTTAGTATATCCTTAAAAAGATCTCGACTGGGAGCATAAGCAAGACGAAAGAAGAAATTCAACATCATTTTTTATACTCTCTGTTAACGTGTTCCAACTTTGCTTTCAAATTCTGCATGAGATAGAAATAACAGTACACATGATAACAGTTTGAATACAAGACATAAACAACATTAACGATACCAGAATGACGGTCTGAAATAAATGTGATTTGCCACTCCAACAAATGTGGTTTCAAACACCCCAAAAACCACATCCAATTGTCACAATCTTCAATTCTAACTATACCAAGAGCAACAAGAAATAGTCCTGGAAAAAGGCACCTCAAATGAATAATACAATAGAACTCAAACATGTAAAACATGTAAACAATTTGCATGATCTCATGAGAGTTGCTTACAAATATAGACTGCGAATTGAGTACAAACATAGGCTGTGAATTGTTCACAGTTTTATGGCTGCAATTGACCAATTCAAAACCTCCCATGAGAATTGTCTGCAAATCAAGTTACTGCCCAATTTGCATCATCACATGCGATTTGTTTTGAAATATAAGGATTTCATGAGAGTTGTGTGCTACTATAGGATGCGAATTGTGTACAAAATTTCAAACAAAACATCCTAATAATTCAGATTAAATAGTTAAATGAAACTAACCGTTGTTTCCGTCCTTTGCTACGGCAGTAAGCAAGGTACCCTTATACTTGCCATATAAGTGGGTTCCATCGACAAACAACATTGGACGGTATGAATGAAAACCCTGAAGGGATGAACCGAATGCTACAAAATAACGCTTGAAGCGGTTTCCAGCTGATAACTCCAACCGACAGTCTGTAGTAATATCGTGGCTCTTCAATCACTTGAAGTACCCGCTTAGTAAACTAAAAGAACTTGAACTATCTCCAAAAACTCCCCTCCTTACCTTCTCTAAAGCATTCTATGACAAACGGTAAGAGATGTCAAGAATGTAATTTTGTTTGACAGTCGATTGTATGGTTTTGGCTGTCAACGAATGGCAGGTTCGGAGAGAATCCTGAATTTCCTCCGCAATCAAATCTGATGTCAAATGCCTATGCCGCTTATGCTTCTAAGAGAATACGGGACTGCAAGTATGGTTCTGAACATATTTTTTTATCGTTATCAAGCCGGTCCAAACATCAATAGATGCATAAAGCCTCAATTTGCATCCGCTTGTGAATTTATTTTCACAATAAGCAGTGATCTTGGTTGCTGTGTTGTGCAGGTATTTGAAAGCAAAACCATTCTCTAAAGAAAACTTGCAAAAAAATAACCTGAGACCTGCAACACCTTCTTCAAAAGCTTGACTCACTCCTGTAATAGCATCGGCCCAACCAGCAGTAGCAAGTTGTTTTTTTTCTGATCAGAATTAACTAAACCGTTCCCCGCTAACTAGTTGATTAAGAGATGGTTATCCCAAACTTATGCTACACTCTTTACGCTTTATACCAGAACCCTTACCACCAGAGCTCTTATCACCATAACTTTTTTCACCAGAACCCTTACCACCAGAACCTTTTTCACCAGAACACTTATCACCAGAACCTTTATCGAAGACGTGTTGTTTAATGAGAAAACTAACCCGTTTTAAACGCTCCAAATCAAGATATAACACCAACCCAACAAAATCCTTCTGATTATTAAAGAAACAATTATTGTGATCCCCGTAAGAATAGGTAATTAGGTAGTTACCTGTGACAAGCTCCTCCCATGTGTTCTCCACATAGTCTTGGATACTTTGAAAGCTTTCAAACTCCGTGAAAGGCACAATTGCGGATTGGTGACCATGTTTAAAAATATAAAATCGTGATTTAAACATACCTTATCCTGCACTGAACAAGCTATTAGTTATTAATCCCAAAAACACGATGAAAACTATTAATAACTGCACTGAGAAACTCACATCTTATCATGCGGTTTGTGTATAACTATAAGCTGCGAATTGTGTATAGTTTTAGTCTACAATTGACCAATTCGCATCCTCTCCTGAGAGTTGTTTGCAAATCAAGTAGTACACTCACACTAACCAAAATGTAAACAATTCGCAATTATACATGAGATTTGTTCTCAACTATTGAATTTCCTGAGACTTGTTTGCAACTCTTGGATTTCCTGATAGTTGTTTGCAACTCTTATAAACGCAATTCACAGAATATCCTGAGAGATGCATGCGATTCGCATGAAACCATGCGATTCGCATGAAACCATGCGAATTGGTAATGCAATTAACATCTTCCTCATTGGATACATCACACAATTCACATCTTCTACGTTAGAAATTCATAAAACAATTCGCATCTTATGTCGGAATACTTGGACAACTAAAACTCATAGTCTACACATGTTTCACATTCGAAATCAAAATCTAATACACTAAAAATGAGTATATACCTTCATAAACAAGGATTAACGACACACATTAACAAAATAAGCACAGATTACTGGAACAAAAACAAAAAAAACAGAGAAAAGCTAGAACAAGATTTACTAAGAACATAAACACTAGAATAACACCTATTCTAACTCAGAAATCCAACAAATAAGTTCGAAATCGGTAGTTAATCACGATTACCTAAAAGCAACACGATTACTCAAAAACAACAGATTCCAACAATAATGATCAGTTCCTGTACGTAAAAAACAGTGGTTAGATAGGTTTTATACAGAACTTACAGTGGTTAGAAAACCGACATACCTTCTAACGCTCCGATCACCTGAAAATTGTGCTTTCAGTCGTGCTTCATGGTGGTTTGTAGGGTTAGGTGGTTATAGCGGCTAACAAATTCAAATCTTTAAAAGCTAGAAAAGTAAAAAGAAAACAAAAATTTCCGGGTATATAATGGGTTAAGGGTAGTTAAGATATTGATATAATATTAAGTATTAAATGGTAGAATCGTTTATTAGTTGCTTTGACTCCTACCGCTTTATCAGCCAAATATCTTCTTCTGGTTCACCAATCACCATTCAAGGCTAGTAAGACTTAAAAACCAACTCTATTCATCTAAAAATCAATTTTTTATTAAGATATATGTCTCAAGAGTGTAATACTGTTGGTCGCCTTGTTGATTTCTGCGAATTGGTGCAAGGTTTTCTATCAATCTTCTTAATATCGGCGGCTATGCGTTAATTTTGGTGAGTCGAAGCTTACTACTATCTCTGCCCTAAATATGAATGCGATTTGAATGTACTGATTGTGATTTAGTTTACTCGGCCAATCTCTGCGGCCGTATTTCGGGCTTTTAGCATGAGTTTAAGAAATTTAGAAGGAAATTTTGGGATCTAGGAAATGAACTATGGCTAGTACTTTGGTTTGTTATTCAGGAAAATTAGAACAGAAGAAAACATACACATAAACTTGTATCAAAATTTGTCCGAATGAAAATGAAATTTACTTGTAGTGGATAATGATATGGTGTTGATTTTCGAATTGTTTAATTTGAAATGCTTTTATATTTTTTTGGAAATTTTCAAGGAACTGGGAGAAGTATTAGAAGCAGATAATCTTATCTGTGCTCTTTGGTTTCTGTAGTTGCTATATTCTCGAAATATTGTTGGCTAGCCATTGATAATGGACGGGGATAATAAAGTCACAGTTAAAAGGAAGCTACCGTCAATTAAGCACAAGTCCAGCATAACCGAGTCGGGATTCTATAGGCTCGGTGATTTTGTTCGTGGCAAATATACTCCCTCTGATTCAATTAAAAAGCAAGACAGTAAGAATTCTGAGTCTAAGTCTGATAAAATGCTTACCACAGCTGAGCTAATATCAGCAATTGACCAGATCTGGAACTGTGCGAATGGTCTTTCTGTTTCAAGACCTAAAGCAAAAGCTTTAAAAGAGGATATATTTGATCATATGGACGGGGTTGAAAACGTTAAGGCCCTGAATTCAGCTGATTGTAAAAGCTTTGGTTTTGGATTAAGCCAAAAGTCCCCTTCTTTGCAGCCCAAGGTTGAGTATTTAAACATAACCCAGAAGATGGCTATAACCGAACCTTACGATGGAAATTATAATCAGACGTTTGTTCGGAGAATTTTGCACGGTTCTACCAACTTGTCTAATGAAAGGGTAGGTATCTGTTTTGAACTAAGAAGTATGTATCACTGGATGAAGTGTATGCTTCCCTCTCAAGTTAAGGGCGCCCAGATTCAGAAAACCGGAGAATGTTTTGCGGAAATTAGAAGTAGCAACGCAAGAGATAGCATTTCAGGTCTCGATTGTGTTTCTGCTTCTGCCAAAGATACATCTATAAATTCAGATTTGATCGTTACATCTAGTACGCATAAAGAAGCAGAACCTCCTATTGAAGATATTGGAACTGAAAATAATGTCAAGGAAAGTCTAACTAGATTAGGGATACCCTCATCAGCAGTTGGAGAATCTAAACTTGCCATGTCTAAGACAAGACATGCTTTTGCTGGGGCACTGGCTGGTATATGTGTTAGCCTCTGCCTTCATCCTCTTGATACAGTTAAGACAGTACTTCAATCTTGTCAGGCCGAGCAGAAATCGATATATGATATTGGGAGATCAATCATCTCCGAGAGAGGTGAATCATCCTGAATCCTCTGACAAAAAACAATGTTGAACATTTTGATGAGTTTACTTTCATGTTCCTAGGGGATTGTTTTCAGGTTATACTGGACTTTACCGTGGAATCACAAGCAACATTGCATCCTCAGCTCCTATATCTGCAGTTTATACTTTTACATATGAATCTGTTAAAGGGGCTTTACTTCCTCTTTTCCCTAAGGTACTTTTTTTTTTGTTGCTTTCCTCCTCCTAGGATTATCTATTTAATTTTTAATGCTTTAACATGTCCTACTCGCTATGAATAGATAATGTTTTTTTAGAAGATGCAAATATAAGTAGGTTTTTTCTTTTTTATTTTAAATATGTTAATGATCAATTAGTTTCTTTGGGCAACAAGTTTAACAAAAGTCTATGTATAGAAACACTGGTATAATTGCCAGTGGTATAATAGTTACTAACGTTCTCATACTATAAAGTGGGGTTTTAAGTATATCTCAATTGCAAAAGGTAAAAAGTATTGTTCTTGGGGAAGATGCTTAAACCTAAGATAGCCTTTGGTTCATGAAAACTTTTTAAGCTTATAATTGCAATTAAGTTTTTTAAAAACTGTTCCTATATTTTTTTATGTTCTTATAGTTCCAAAGGGCATTCGGTTCTTGTAAAAAAAAATTGGTTTTCATTTTATGACGATTGATATTTCAAACAAGAATTCATTTGTTTTACTAGTATAGAAGAATGCTTCAAATCAATAGAAAACTTGTTTTCAAATGAGCCACCAAGCACAGCTAAATAGAAATCATTTTCGACAAATCCTGCAGTTCGAACAACCAGCCTCTCCCTTATAGCTTCTTTCGTTCTTTGTTCGTATTTTGGTCTCCTAAATATTAGAAATTCACTATAACAGGAATATAGCTCTCTCGCACACTGTGTAGCAGGTGGTTCTGCGAGTGTTGCTACGTCGTTCATATTTACTCCAAGCGAGCATATAAAACAGCAGATGCAAGTCGGTTCACTCTACCCTAATTGCTGGTATTTTGTTCAGGTTTTAACAACAATCTTATTTATCCCATTTAAAGACAATTTTCCGTTTCAGTTTTGTTCAGAATTACTGGTAATATGAAAGGCTCTCATTCCGTCCAGGATATCCCAAGAATTATATTCTTGACTGAAGTGAATCTTGTAATCCAATGACCCAGAAAGGAACAACTTAGTGCCTGACTTTTTTTTTATTAAACATCAAAAAGTTGAAGTATATCTCACAAGATAACCAACATACCTTGATCCTTATCTTTAGGCGTACTTACTATTTAGAAACCTAGAATATGACCTTTCCAGTTTTTTTTTATGCCTGGATCCACAGTTATATAATCTTCTCGAGAAATCAATTTCGATATATAATCGGCGTCTTGGGCCCAGTTTTTAACAGGTTCGAAGGGGAGGAACTAATGTCACCCCTATTTAAAAGATTAGGATCTTATGTACTCTCCAGTTTCACTTCTACTTGGCTTTGATATCACGCGTCCTATATACATACAACTTTTCAGGAAAGCATTGTCTGAAGTAATTAGAAAGGGTGGTTTGCCTTCTTTATATGCTGGATGGGGAGCCGTACTGTGCAGAAACGTTCCACACTCGATCATCAAGGTTTTTAATGTGTACTTTCGAGTAATTATTTGCACTGCCATATGCCATAGAAATATAAAGATAAAATTGTTTCTTTATCTCATAAGTTGAGCTTGTGAGTTTTAGATAATGATTAGCTGTGCATAATTAAATGCAGTTCTATGCATATGAAAGCTTGAAGCAGATTATGCTGTCATCCCAGTCTAAAGATCAGCTTAATATATTACAAACGGTTTGTTTATTTCTGTTTTCTACTTTTTGTAATAATTATTTTTTATCTAAGGTAGGTGTAGAAACATAACTCATTTTTGAGGTCTGCTCATAGGGCTTCATTAGATCCTTGGTAATTGAAGGAATTGAACTATGTCGTATAAATTTGGTTATAGAGGGATATGCAAAGTTATTACTTGCAAGGAATTTTTATCGTCACATATCAACACAACAAATCTTATTTTTATAACTTGGAAAATATAAAACTCAAGTCAAAATATAGAAAGATCTGCATGGGCTATATTTAAAAACATGTTCATTTTCTTTCAGTGAATTGTTTTCTTATTGGATATTTGAGTTTCTTTCTTTTTCTTTGATCTATATATCGTTTATTCTTCTTATTTTTGTTCATATTTTTTCTAGATGCAACAACCTTTGATTGTAGGCTGAGATTAATTCGTAATATTTGCAGCTTGTTTGTGGAGGGCTAGCTGGATCTACAGCAGCTTTCTTCACAACTCCTTTTGATGTGGTTAAAACAAGATTACAGACCCAGGTTAGTCTCTTATTTTGTATCTTTGGGCTATATGCTTGGATCTGTGAAACTTTCAGGAAAGAAAAAAGCTAGTGATTGAAAACTCTAATTCCATTTGTGAATAGCCCGACACCATGTAAATATAAAAATATTTTCCATCTGGGTTCTTGTACACATTCAAACAGGCAAATAATTTCATTTTTTTACAGTATTTGTTTAAACCTTCATTAATTTCTAAAGTTTATAGATCCAAACAGAGGGCATAAAGTTGTAGGCGATTAATTGTCTTCCAAATAAGCTGTTTTTTCCAATCATGATTAAGGAAGCAAATGCTCTCTCGCATTCTGGGAAATCAGATAAAATAAATCTATTAGTTGGGTTAAGCCTGCTTGTTCTTATAAGAACTCACTCATAAGCTGTAGTTACTTATATGAAACTGTAAGTGCAAAGCTCCTACAATGTATATTAGCTTTTAATATTTCTTACATTGTTTGTGACAGATTCCTGGCTCTAGTAGCCGATATGGTAATGTTTTTCAGACCCTTCAAGAAATAGGAAAACGAGAAGGTGTTGGTGGACTTTATAGGTACTGCATTACTAGTTTTTATATTCTTAAATGCTTTCATATAATGTGCGCAACACTCATGTGGGTTTAAATCCCTCTTGAGGATGCCTCGTGGACGCTTGACCGACCTTACACCCACACATGCCGCGTGTGAGTATAAGGTCAAAGTGTCTTTAGTTTTAACCATGACCGCATCTTTGTCTGGATGGCGACTGAATTCTAAAAAGTATACATCGAATAATTACTTAAAACAAATGTTATTTCAAAAACTCTACACATGGTATGCATATGTATGTTCACTGATAACTTAAACATCCGTATATATTAATTTGTCTAACAGCTGATAACTGTACCTCTGGTATCTTGGTTTAGGGGATTGATTCCAAGATTGGTTATGTACATGTCGCAAGGAGCACTCTTTTTTGCGTCATACGAGTTTTTCAAGGGTCTTCTATTTTGTCAGGAAGTGCCAAACCTTGCTGCTCCAGCAATCCGTCTTAAGAAAAGCGACCAAGAGTATTCTCAGTCACCCCTCTCTTCAGCTTAGTAGGTTAACACTGATGAAATTGAAAACAATGTTATACCAAAGCATTTCAGATCAGAACTCTTCATTGTTCAAAGTGTATCTCTTATTATTAGGTAGTCTCTCGTCATTCCATCCGTGTTAATGAGTTCAAATTTAAGATAGTTTACAATTAGAATATTGTTAGGATTTGTGAAGTTGTTATTTATTCCTGGTTAATATTAGTAATCTTGATAATACAAATGAAACATTTAGTAATTCATCAATCTAATTTTGTATGCACCTTTTTATCAACGAGAGGCTATCTAGCCCTCATATTTTATAGCTGTACATGTATTCTCATTTCGGAAGGTGTATATACAGACCTAATTACAACACTTAAACGGTTCTAAAGTTAGGCTGAGGCTTCATCTCATTTGAAGTCGAAATATTGAAATTACAATAGATGGTTTTAAAACTTCCATTTGATTAATTTTCGTTAGGTCAATATCACTTTTTAACGACATTCGTTATCATAAATTTTACTTGACATGATATATTTAAATTAAAAAATAAAATAAATTATTATAATATATTTGAGAAGAAAATTATCGGTGAGATGGTCATACAGGTTTATATGAGATAATGTACTGATATATAGGAACACTTATAGTCATCGATTTATTAGCGGTCGTAATTGTAATTGGGTTTCATGTATAAAAACAAATAGAAAATTGCTAAAAAAACGGCCAAAACTACTCCGTGAAATCGCTTATAATTTTTTTTAAAAACTACTCTGTGAAGTTATTTTGTTTGACGACTTTACCCTTACGAAATCGTATAAATAGTCAAATTTACTCCGCGAAGTTATCATAATTTCAAAAAAAAACTCAAATTCTCTAACTTTGCTCTACCTTCTCTCTAAATTTTTTTTATAACAATTATAGCTACAATTATAACTAAAAATTAATACTAACCTAAGCTAAATTAAACTAAAAAAAAACCTAAACCTAAATTAAGTCTAACCTAACTTAAATTAAATTAAATTAACCTAATCTAAAAACTATAACAAAAATAAATTAAAACTACCTTTCTCTACCCACCCTCTCTACCCACCACAAAAAGTGAAACCCACCCCTAGACCGTAACCCACCTCTCTCGGCAACTCTTCCACACCCACCGGCACCCATCCAAACCGAAATCGTGACCGGAAATTCTTGTCGGCGTAACAGGAAGGAGACGGGCGAGATTTCGGAATCGAAAAATTATTGTAAGTTCATTTCGTTGATGTTAGATAGGTTAGTTAGGTTTAGTTAGGTTTAGTTAGACTAGATCGGTAGAAAATGCGGGTTTTTGGGCTGTCGGTATGCCATGGTAGAAGCTTAAAGCTTCTGCCATGGCGAAAATGTTCTTCGCCACACGGGGGCGAAGAACATGGTCCCTACGCCACGCCATGGCGTAGGGTTGGTTCCACACGCCATGGCGAAGGCGTGGGATCCTGGCTTTACGCCTTCAGGATGGCGTATAGCCAGGATCCCACGCCTTCGCCATGGCGTGTGGAACCAACCCAACGCCATGGCGTGGCGCTGGGATGCTACAGTTCCTGGAATGGCCCGGGACCGGTTTCATATTGTTTGTTGGTGTCGATCATATGTGTTTATGCTATTTTTTTAACAAAAACAGATATCCAAGTGAGTTTTAGTATTTTCAAGCACGCCTTCACATTTGCGTTTCTATTTACAGGTTATGAAGTTAGGTATGGACTTTAATGATCACGAAGACCATCGGTTGCTTCAGGCCGTGAAGTTTGTTAAGCAAACAATGTCCGATGATACGACCGATGCTTTTTTTGATCGAGTGGTTTGTAGGATGTTTTATGATTATGGACGCTTGGAGTATCCTAATCCAATTCCACGTAGTCGTGAAGAAGTCAAAAGCAGGTACAATCGTGCGAAAGTTGAACCACTTCAGCTTTTGGCCAACTTGCCTTACAAAGTTCAACAAGTAGCACTTGTTGATTGAAACCTGTTTAGGACAGATTACGTTACCAGACATATGTTGGATCATATCGAAAGTAAGGTTGATTCGATAGAAGATGACATTGCAAACTTCGGACATATTCCAGAGAACAGAATGTACGGTTTCGAGTAAGAAATTATATTTTCACTATGTAATGTTGTTAATCTCACCTTGCTGTGAGATCCTTTTATTTATATTTTGTATCAAACGTATCATTTTTGGTTTCAGATTGTATGATACTTTCGGATTGTATGATACGTATCATTTTGGGTTTCGGATTGTATGATACTTATTTATTTATAACTGTGCAATGCTAACTGAGGGTTAGCTTATCTATCTTTTAAGTTATTTTCTTATGTATTTCTAATTATGTAATGCTTTGATTAGAGTGTAATGTTTTAATGCAATCGACATATTAAGAAGTTTAAGTGTGATTGTTTTTAAGATAAACATCCAAAGTTTACATTCATTACAAAGTTTAAGTGGTGAAATGATGAAATGATAAGCGTAGTCCGAAACAAGCGAAATTTCACATTGTGTAACATCCTGCAACACATAAGAAGTAGTTAAACCAATTGAACCGGCATTCTGGAATAGTTAAATGGATTTCGCCATTACTGTGGCGCCGAAGATCGTGGGTTCGCCACAGGTGTGGCGAAATGCAGGTTGCCCACGCCATCAGTTGGCGTGTGAATTCCAACGGGCGCCACACCAATGGCGTACGACACACCAGCCACGCCAATGCGTGGCGACGAACATGAAAAAACGGGTTTCCTCCAAAATATCGAATTTTCGCAGAAATAATAGGGGACTAAGCAATGTAACTCCTCGGCGTCCATAGTGTTCCGGATGGGAAGTGGTTCCGACTCTCATCCGGCCATGTATTGAAGGTTTGGAGGTTTTTAAAAAAATGGGTTAATAGGTTGTTGATTTTGGAGGTTTTAGGTTGTTTGGAGAAGATGATTATGGTGGATGTTTGAAATTGTGTTTGCAACTTCATGGAGTAGTTAGAAGTTCTCAATGGCGTGGGTTGTAATTAATTAGACTTCAAAGGGTTTTTTGGGTTTTTTGCCTAGTGGCAAATTTGTAAATATTGAAAATCAGAAACATGCGACTTCGCGGAGTAGTTTTGGCCGTTTTTTTAGCAATTCCCAAACAAATATCCATTTGCGTGTTTTTAAGTGGGTTCATTATCTAATTTAAGATCGGTGTAATATAATATTTTTCGAATAATGACTTCTCTTTTCTAGAATTGCTTTCTAAGAATCATTTCGTTATAAGTGGTCTCCTGGTTCGATATTTTTCTAAATGTTATGACTATGTCGAGCATCTTCAGTGGCGGTGTCTTCCGTTCTAGGTGGTGTCCTGACTGGTCCGATACTTTTCTAAATGTTCGAGCATCATCAATAGCGGCGTCTTTAGAAATAGATTAGTACACGAGTAATATTTTTCCAACACCATTAGCCGAAACTCACTAGGTATTACTTCCCACTCGAACTATGGAGAATTTCATTGATGCCAAAGCTCTCGTGGAGGCTGATGCAAAATAATGATCAGAGAGCCTACTTGATGCTATCTTCCTCCACACACATCTAGAAGAGGAGCTCCGAGCCCATGCATCTGAAAGTTCATGTTTAAGTTGAAAGTTTTGGATTTGACCTTCGAGGCTAAGGTCCGAGGCTAAAGAAGTTCGTGTTGATAAAAAATCGCTGGAAGCAGTGGCGGATTCAGGACTAAAAGTTAGGGTATGCCAAAAAAATATTATGTAAAATTTTTCAACAAAAGATAACTATTTAGATATCTCATAATAAAAATATGTAAATATTTTGATTACAGCTTAAAATTAAAATATAGTATAGCCCAAGCGCAAATGAATTCTCCTCTTATTCATGTCTTGAAAAGAGTTATAGGAAACACGATTAAGATACTAAGGAAGTCATCGATCGTAGAAAACACTTCTATCTCTACAAATGTCACTAAACAATCATTAAGTCATAGATTGACCAATCTATTTCTCAATTCATTCTTCATATATTTCATAAAAGAAAATACTCGCTCAACACTTGCGATAACAATCGGTAATGACAAAACTAGCTTGAAAAGTGTGTACACAAATCCAAATATCTTGTATTTTTTTTTTATGAACAAGAGTCTTACAAACAAGATAGTAATTTGCTTAAAAATGATCAATACAATAATTTTCTTAAATATAAAATATTTTTTACATACAAAATATTACAAAATTTGCTAAAGAATCATAAATCAATTAATAAAAAATAAAAAATAAGTAATATTGAAAGAATCATAAATCAATTAATATAAATAAGATATAAAAATATTATAAGTATTAAAGAATCAGTAATTTTCAGTAATTTGTTAATTATTCTCATATTTGAAAATACAAATTAGTAATTTACTTAATTATTCTCATTCACAAAATATTATTTCCATATAAGAATTCAATGAAAATATTCAATCAAAAAATAAGTACAGTTATTTGTATTCCAAGTTAATTTTCTTTTAAAAAAACTCAATACAATATTTTGTTTAAATACAAAATATTGTATACATACAAAATATTATAAATAAATAGATACAAAATATCCTAAAATATCACAATGACACTAATTTGCTCAACCAAACCCTTTAAATTATTCTAGTAAAATAATATTACTTGCAAGCCTTTGTGTTCATTCGTATACAAAATATTACAAATAAATAGATACAAAATATCCTAAAATATCATCATGACACTAATTTGCTCAACCAAACCCTTTAAATTATTCTAGTAAAATAATATTACTTGCAAGCCTTTGTGTTCATTCGTATACTGATCCGCAATGAAATAAGCAATCAAAATTCATCCAAGAATATAAAGCAAACATTGATGGAAGAAAAAATAAAGAAATGTAAAAGAAAAGAGTAAAAAATACCTAGATTTTGATCCGCAAGGAAATAAGCAATCAAAATTCATCAAAGAATATAAAGCAAACATTGATGGAAGAAAAAGTAAAGAAATGTGATGGAAGAAAAAAATAAAGAAATGTAAGAGAAAAGAGTAAAAAACACCTAGATTTTGATCCGCAATGAAATAAGCAATCAAAATTCATCCAAGAATATAAAGCAAACATTGATGGAAGAAAAAATAAAGAAATGTAAAAGAAAAGAGTAAAAAATACCTAGATTTTGGTATCTAACGTCATTACCACTATACTAAACTCATTTTTTGGTTTAGGGTTATCTTGGACATACCCATATCCCCTCTAAACCCGCCCCTGACTGGACACTCAGTATGGAACATCAGATCCATAAGAAGATACCGAACTAAATTTTACGTGCAGAAAAGAATACATATCTTTTATCTAACACCACATTTATACTTCTTCAAGTGATAGATCAATCGACCTTGAGTGGGATTCAAATTTTTATTGAATGCGGTCTTCTTCGACGACGCTCTAATCGTCAGGGTAAAATAGCAGAACATGGCTCTACCCGAAAGTTAGTCGCAGATCACCAGGCTCTAGGACCGGAAACCACCTCAGGTCCGACTTACAGAAGTAATTCAAAAATAACTTGTCCATATCCTTTTGAACATATACAACCACATGATGAACCTCACTAGCATCCATTAATGCATATTTATAATTGAATACATTTTATCCTTATTTATTATCCCGTTATAAAAAGAATAAAATGGTCTTATTATGTCTAATTTTAGATATAATAGATAATTGATAAGTTTTTAATAAATAAAATTAGCAAAAGTGATCTAAATCAAAGTTTTAAAGGAAACAACAAAACAGGTCAACAAATTCAAGAATAAAAAACACGAGGAGAGTAAACTAATTCTTTTTAGTTATGGATCAAGAATTAAATGCCAATTATTTAGACAAAAGAAAAAAAGTTATAAATAATGAACAGTTCGAGATAAAATGAGACACGATAACAAAGTTAAACGGAAAATATTTTCTTGATTGTCAAGATTTAGAGTTTAATTAATCTTTGATCTTTTTAATTTTTATTTTTATTTTTTACGTTTATTATCATGTTTAGTCTTAGTTAAATTTTTTTTTCTAGAATCATCAAATTTTTGGAAGTATTTTTATTAGGAATTAATTTTATATTCTTTCTAATTTAGTTTTATATTTTTTCTTAGTATTGATATTAATCTTAATGCTTTCAATTTCGTACAAGCTCAATTGAATGATTCTAGACCTCGGTGGAGAACAACACGTATGCATTATTTATTAACTCTATTTGTTAAGTATAAGAGAAATCTTGATGAGTTAAAGGAATTAAACTTGCGTCGGTGGAAAAGAAGATGAAAGTATTGAGAGAAAATTAAAGTGTGCAAATTCTAGAGAGATAAACAGTTTAACAAAGTCTATCTCAAATCATAAAAATCGAACCCCTTATTCAATGTCTCATGCTCTATTTATAGACAAGAAATATGACTTTCACTAACCTGATACATTAAATGACAAATTCCATTATGGTCCTTTATATTTACAAATAATACAAATCTCCTCTCATAACTTTGCAATATATCGAAAGTAACCTTAATATCACTATTTTAAGTCCCTGATAATTTATGTCCTTATCAATATTAATACCCCTATATTAAATGAGTAGTATTCTACGACCATGACCTATCAAGATTTGAACTATATTTTTAATGTAAATGAACCAATTGTAAGAGGTAAATATAATAGGCATATAAGAAGGTTGGTTGTTTGAGATTGAGAGATGATAAAAAAGAAGAAGAAGAGAATATGACGTTAAAGAATAATATAAAGATAAAATTAATATAATTATGAAAATTCTTAGTAAAACATATTACACGTTCAATAACCGTACATTTTGTTATTGATAAATTACTCTTTCATTTTTTAAGTTTTGTTTGGTTTTAGACATTCATAAAACTCCCAAATTTGATCTCAAAATCACACATTATAGTATTAAATAATATATATATATATATGCGCGCGCGCACACACACACTTTTAGGAATATAAATAAATAATTTTTTTGGTTCAATATTAAACTCGAGTATGATAATTCTAGATTTTACTTAATGATATGGGCTGTTACGATTATCTTCGTATGGGTACATCAGTCACAGTTATGTTCGTATGCTAACAACTCTAGGGAGAGAAACATATTGATTAGAGAGAGAAAAAGACAAAATGAAGTAATCAATGACTTATAATTGGACAATTCCCCCCCCCCCCCCCCCCAAAGGAAATGTCCTTTATATAGTACATGAGTAAGTCTTTAAGTTATGTATTTTTACCCTCATAACTGGATCTTTTCACCTTACTCCTTTACTAGCTATAAACATACTCACTAGTTATTACATTTGACCCCCTGATTTTTATACTTGCTTTAGTGTTATTATTTACATTTTATTACATCAAATTAATCCATCTATTTACAATATTTACCTTATTTACCATCATATTTTCCTTCCATTATCAGCGTCTAAAAACTCATTTTACTTGACGAATAGCGTATACTTACGATTTATCGCATCACTTAGCTTGAGAAGCAACCCCATGGCTCAGATAATATTATCTGAACCCATATGGGCAACCTCAACATCATACACATTCTCGCGATCCAAGCCATAACCAACCTTACATAGAAGTCTATCAAGGTTCAACTCTACATCCAGTGCATAACGATGTTGTTGAGGGTTATTCCTACCTTCAAAGGTCTAACATGGCTAGGTACCCTTTGTCACCTTAAATTTTGGCTGAAAAACTACCTTAGAAGTTTTCTCAAAATAAAATGGATGAGTATGATGGATCTGGAGAGAATGATTACTGATATGGAAATGAGTTTTTAGGAATTAATTTGTAAACAATGTAAATTCAGGGACTTGATTGTAATTAGTGTAAGTGTTGTCTTTAATTTGTAAATGATGTAAGTTTTAGGAAGCTACTGTGACTTTACATAATTTGTAAGGACTAAATGGCAATTAAACCATTTTTATAACAGATTCAGTTATTCAACTAAGTCTTGGCTCCTCTATATAAAGGACCGGACTGTTCTAATAAAGGGGTTGAACACATTTTACTTGAAACTCATTTGTACATGTGTTTTCTCTTTCTAAAAACTCTTAAGCACTTTCTCTCTCTAGAATTTCTCTTTAGAGCAATTTACCTAAGAAAATCAAAACCCTATCAAATTGGCGACTCCACTAGGGACTGAGCAAAAAAATCAGTAGCTTATTCATTCGGTGATATTCTTTAGCTAAAATTCATAAGATGAATCCTGAAAATAATAATCCTACGCTTCAATCAGCGTTAGAAACAGTGAGAGATGATGAAGGTCAGTCAGATTGATCTGATGGATCGTATCCAGTCCAAGATCGATCAGATGTAGAGACAAGAATGAATCAACTTCTTGATAAAATCAATGCGTTGAATGAAAAATATGAGAAAAGAGAGCAAGAAATATTCGCTGCTAGAATCAGATCTGAGGTTAGGAAGGAGTTGGAAAAGACCGATGTTGAAGGTCAGTCAGATTGATCTTTCGATGACAGACATGCTAAGTCTGAGCATAAAAAAGCACGTTTTGTGTCTCCTAAATAGAGATATTCATCTTGAAAGGATAAAAAAGATAAACAAAAATTGATAACTTCCAGTGATGAGGAGGTAGAAAGCTCAGCTTCAGGATTTAAAAGGCATAGAGGTTATTCGAAGGAAGAATCCGAAAGAGATTATTCGAGGAGGTATAAAAAGGAGTGCAAGTCTAAGAATGCTCCTCGATCAACTTGGCATGAAGGAAATCCTTCGAATCAATATGCTGAGACCGACATGAATTTATATGTTACAATGGGGACCGATGATCAATTTGTTCAAGGTGTTGATTGAAGGAACTCTCCATTAATAGATGAAATTTGCTCTATGACGCTTCCGAAGCGTTTTGATATTTCGAAGGTTGAAAAGTTCGATGGGATGCAAGATCCCGATGATCACATCAAACAATTCAAAAATTATATGATGAATTTCGAGGACGACGACCGCCTTGTGTGTCGTGCTTTCTCTCAAACTTTTAAAGGAACAACTCTCAAGCGGTACAATAGGATTCTGAGGGGGTCCATTTCAAATTTCAAGGATTTTTATACTGCTTTCCGAAGGCAGTTTGTTGGAAGTAAGGAGATGAGAGCTAATGGTGATACAATTATCCAGTGCAAGCAAGCACCAGGAGAAAAATTGAAAGATTATACTAAAAGGTTTGTGTTAACCAAAGAAAGTTTAGATAATTGTGAAGAAAATGTGGCAATGGCCGCTTTTCGTCAGGGTTTGTTGCCAGGGGATCTGGCTAATGAGATGACAAAGAGAAGGGCTTTCACTTTTGGAGCGTTGATGGCTCAAGTTGAGGATCAAATTAAGGTTGAAGAGTCTATAAGAGTCCGAGGTGCACCAGTTAATACTTCGAAGAATTCGGGACAGGCAACCAATAATCAGGGGCAGCTCTCGAATGGAAATAATAATGTTAATGGGAATAATCAGCAGTTGAGGCAGAAGAATAGTAATTTGCTTCTTCGGAGTGGTGGATTGAACCACACTCCATCCAACAATTAGAACAGGCCTAGGCCGAATACTTGGGTTAAGCCAGAGTGCTATGCTGATTTAACAGAGAGTGTTTCTGTTATTTGGGATAAAACTAAGAATTCTGTGAACTTTAGGAAACCAGATCCTATCAGCAGACCGAGGGAAGAAAGGAATAATAAATTTTATAGGTATCAGGATTATATTGGCCATGATACAAATGATTTCATTGCTTTAAAAAAATAAATCTAATATTTGATTGAGAATGGGAAGCTCTTGACTTATGTGAAGTCACATGGAAGTGCATCGAAGAATAACGGTGCATCAACTTCGAAGGCTGCGCAGGCAGCTGAGAATTTGATGATTATGGATTCACAGGTTGAGTCATTCGATGCTTCCAATGAATATGTTGAGAAGGATCCTAATAGGTTGCTTCTGATGGAAGTCAAGGAGCCTGTTGAGGTTGTTTATATAGAAAAGGGACATGTTCGGGAATTGTGCAAGTTTTTCGAATCGTTAGCAATTTTTTGGGGGTGATTCAGTGACTGGAAATTCAGACAGCTCGAAGAAAAAGCATGTTGTCAACTTGACAACTCAAATTGAAGGGAGAATGTCAACGCATTTGTATGGGAAGAAAGACATTCCTTTCATTTTATTTGATGAAGATGATTTGAGAGGAACTGCAGGACCATATGAAGATGCAGTGGTAATCAGAGCTGAGGTGGCTAGCGTTGAAATTCGACGTGTGTTGATTGACACTGGCAGTTCTGCCGCTGTTCTTTTTAAGTCCACCTATGATAGGATGATAAACCCTCATCGGATTAATCAATCAGACCGTATAATTAATGGATTCACAGGTGTAACAGCTCGTGTTGTTGGGGAATTCGAGGGAGAAGTTAGTTTGGGGAAAGGGCCATTCAACAAGAAGGTTCAAGTTATTTTTGTGGTGGTGAACTGTCCCACAAGTTATAATGCTATTTTTGGATGGTCATGACTTTCAAGAATGTATGGGGTGGTATCAACAGTCCATTAGTGTTTTAAGTACGTGGTTGGAGACAGAGTTTGAATAGTTCGAGGCGATCAAAAAGTTACCAGAGAATGCTATGCCACTGCGCTTAGGATCCGAAAATCCAGCAGTGGAGATTTGATGCGATAATAGCAGTTAGATAGGGTTCCCTCAGAGTTGGAAGAAAGGGTTGACGATCCGAGGAAACTCCGGGGTCTTTAACAATGAGTGAAGAAATAGAGGAGTTTACTTTTTCCGAAGGAAGAGTGATTCGGATTGGAACTTTATTGACCCCTAGTCTACGTCAACAACTGCTTAATTTTTGTATCAAAATTTGGACGTCTTCGCTTGAAAGACAAAAGATGTAACAGGAGTACCCATCGAAGTAATTCGACATAGCTTGGCTATAGATCCGAAGGTTAAGCCAGTGAGTCAAAAAAGAAGAGCATTTTCATCGGAGAAAGCGGAAGAAATTGTTGCAGAAGTGGATCGATTATCTAAAGTCGGACACATAAGGGAATCTCAATATCCTTTGTGGACTGCGAATCCGGTAGTGGTTAAAAAGAAGAATGGAAATGGAGGATGTGTGGATTTTACAGACTAAAATAGAGCTTGTCCAAAAGATCCGTTTCCAGTTCCTCGAATTGACCAGTTGATTGATTCCACTTCAGGCAATCATTTTTTTCTTTTATGGATGCTTTTGCCGGGTATAATCAGATCCAGATGGATCCGAAAGATCAAGAATGCACAAATTATATAACTGATAGAGGCCTCCATTGTTATAGGGTGATGCCCTTCAGATTGAAGGATGCTGGAGCCACTTATCAGAGATTAATAAAGAAAGGATTTTGCTACGCAGATCGGAAGAAATGTGGAGGTGTATATCTATATGGTAGTGAAAAGTTCAAGGGATGAAGTGCATCTTGATGACTTAGAAGAGACATTTTTGAATCTAAGGGCAATCGGGTTGAAGCTAAATCCAGAGAAATGTACCTTCAGAGTTCAATCGGGGAATATTTTGGGTTTTATTATTAGCGAAAAAAGAATAAAAGCCGACCCAGAACAACTAAAGGCTTTGATAACAATGAATTCACCTCGATCACTTAAAGAAGTGCAAATATTGACAGGAAGCTTAACAACACTTAATCGATTTATTTCACGATTTTCTGATAAATGCTTTCCTTTCTTTCAAGTGTTGCGAGGACCTAACAGTTTCGAATGGACGTTGGAAGGCAAAGCAGCGTTCACAAGCATTAAAAATTTGTTGTCATCACCAAAAATATTAACAAAGCCTCAAAATGGGGAGATATTATTCTTGTATATTTCCGTATCGGATTTTTCACTCAGTGCAGTGCTAATTAGTGAAGATTCAAGTATTCCAAAGCCGGTGTATTACGTCAGTAAAAGTCTGGTGGCAGTAGAAAAAAGGTATATGAAGTTGGAGAAGCTGGCTTTAGCATTGGTGATTGCTGCTAGGAAGATGCGTCCATATTTTCAAGCTCATACTATAGAAGTCCGAACTTCATTCCCTTTAAAAAATGTATTGCAACGACCAAATATTTCATGGAGGATGATTAAATGGTTAGTGGAGTTAGGAGACTATGATATTTTATTTACACCTCGAACAACAATCAAGGCACATGCATTGGCTGACTTTTTTGTTGAGTTCTACTCAAGTAGGTCGGATGAGGAAGAAAGCACAAAAGTTTTGCCTACTGATTCGAGGTGGGTTCTTCGAACAGATGGAGGGTCCAGTATTTCAGGGTGCAATGCTGGAGTTCAATTGATAGTTCTCACGAAAGAAACAATGGTTCAATAAATTAAATTTGGTTTTCATGCTCCAAACAATGAAGCTGAGTATGAAGCTGCTTTGGCAGGTTTGAGATTGGCAAAGATCTATGGGGCATCTTCAATACATGTGGAAACAGATTCTCAGTTACTGGTGAATCAAGTATCGGGGTTTTCCGAAGCAAGGAAGGATCGTTTGATTTTATATCTTCTGGAGCTTCAGAATTTAATGCTTTTGTTTAACAATGTGATTGTGGAATATATTGGGCGAGGAAGTAAGATGTTGGCTTATTCTTTAGCAAATGTTGCTTACAAGGAAGAATATCCTTGGATTTTGTTACAAGAGAATCCTTCAATTGTTGCTCAACCTGGCCAATGTGAAATTATAAATGAATTTTTTTACCACTGATGAAAGCCGACGCGATTGACGATCGAATATTCTTAATTTTTTGACCCAAGGATTAATGCCAGATGATTCTCAACTGGCTAAAATGTTAAGGGGTAAAGCCTTTGGATATATAGTTTTGGATGGAATTTTATATAAAAAGGCATTAAGCAGACCATTGCTATGATGCTTAGGCAAACAAGAATCACAAGAAGTATTATCAGAGTTGCATGATGGAGAAGGGTCAGCTCATTGTGGATTTAAAGCTTTATCTCGTAGAGTTTTACTTGCAGGGTTTTACTGGCCTACAATCATGAACGATGCTAAAAATTTAGTCCGAGGTTGTGATACTTGTTAAAGATTTGCTAATGCTATTCACAGACCACCAGTGTCGCTTATGTCTATATCTGAGGCGATACCATTTGATAGATGGGGAATTGATCTGGTGGGACCTTTGCCGATGGCCTCTGGGGATGGCAAATGATAATTGTAGCGATGGATTATTTTATGAAGTGGGTAGAAGCAGAACCGCTATCATGGACAAAAGCAAAGGATGTCATCAAATTTATTATGAATAACATCTGTTGTCGTTTTGGGGTTCCTCCGAGAATTACAACAAATAATGGCCCTCAATTTAACAATAAGGAAATGGCTGCATTATGTACTTCTAAAGGGATTCAACAATGTTTTTCGATGCCCTTTCATCCTCAAGCTAATGGACAAGTGAAAGTGACAAATAGAACAATCTTAGATAGCTTGAAGAAGAATTATTTGTAAGAGGTGCTTTGGGCTTATTGAACAACTCCAAAAGAGGATACAAAAGAGACTCCTTTTGCTTTGGCCTATGGTATGGATGCGGTTAGCCCTATTGAATCTACGATGTCATCTTTTAGAATATCTCAATATTCTGAAAGATTTAATGATGAAATTCGAAGGGCAAATGTGGATTTGATTGAGGAAAAAAAGGTTCGAGCTTATTTGAATACCATACATTATCAAACTCTTATGAGAAGTAGATATGATTCGAAGCTAAAAAGAAGAGAATTTAAAGAAGGCGATAAAGTGTTGCGAAACGTTTTTTTACACACAAAGGACAAGAACTTCAGCAAAATGGCTCCGAACTGGGAAGGGCCTTATACAGTGGTTGAAAGAGTTAAGCCAAGGTCTTATCGTCTTTGTGATTTCGAGGGGAGGATGCTACAGCATCCATGAAATATTCAACAGTTGAAGCTTTATTGAGAGTAGACATGCGTTTATACTTTGGAATGTTTGTTTTTAATGGCGCACTCTTTCCAACCCTGTTGGCCCAGGAAGGTTTTAATGAGGCGTCATGTACTTGTACATATTCAACTTTATCAATAAAGTTCGTTTTGGCCAATGGTTATTTTACGTTTATTTGGATATTATATTAACAAATCATCAAAGATTGATCACCTTTAATGTTAGTTAAAGGAAGTATATTCCGAAGTGTTTATAACATTTTTTGAAGAAATAACCATGTTTTACAACACTTTTACATTGGGAATTTCGAAGTGGATGTTTTAAAAATCACTGAGAATTTTGATGAGCTAATCAAGTTTAACAATACATTTATATCTTTTCGAATAATGTAGGTAAGAACGATATAAAACAGAAGAACACTTTGTCATTCAGATTGAGTTGTTACAATACAAAAAGAAGTATTCTGATTAGACAAGCACAAAAAAAGACTAAATTAAAAGAGTAATTAGTCAGAGGATTCTTCTTCTTCGGATGATTCGTCCTCTGAAGAAGATGAGCTGAGAACAGGGTCGAATGCCTCACTTGGATGTTTTTCTTCGGGAATGTCGTTCCAAAAATTTGTGAGGTTAATTTTTGGATAGGAAACATGGAGTTCTCGAAGGAGAACAATAGTTGCATCTTCTTTCCCGACTTGAATAACTGTCTGTATATTTTATGAGAGTTCAGCTTCCGCAGTGGTTACAGCAGAAACCTTTTATGCTTCGAAATTCTTCTTCAATTTCTCTATCTCATCGGACAACTCTTTATTTTTTGTTTCACAACGAGTTAGAGAATTTTGAAGTGTGGTAGAGTTGGACTTTTCAATGTTCAATTCAACGACGTGCTCGGTTTTGAGTATCTTTATTTTATCTTCATGAGACTTTGTCAGCAGTTCAGTGTCGACCATATGCTTGATTCGAAGATGATCCTTTATACAAAGAGCGACTTTTATCAGCTCGTATCTAGCTATCTCATAGGCATAAAACTGCTCGGATACTTTGTTATGCAAGGTCTCTCTGAATTTCTTTTCAGACTCATAAGCTTCCTTATAGTAAACCATATCCTTGGCCAGCTATTTGTGATGGTCTTGAAAGGCTTCGATTTGAGAGGCAAGAGTTTTTGCAGCAGCATCAAGACCGGAAAATGGTTGAAGAGCGATATCTATTGCAGGATTTGGAGGAGGGCTGCGATATTCTAAGGTAACAGGCTTGTCGATCATATCCAGAGATGTAATAGGTTCGAAGATACGAGTTGAATTTGGAATATCTTTCTCTGGAGTAGGCCTCGCAAAATCAAGCATGTGATTCCGAATGACTTGAAGGGTAGGATCCTTATTGCCAGTAAGTGATTTTGTGTTTTCAAAATCAACGATTCGAAGCTTGTGGGACGATGGTAAACAATAGAAGAAAAGTCATCGATGATAATCACAAGATTGTCTTGCGAGGAATGATCTTCGGTTGGAGGATTGGGGGGATGTTGTTGTTGTTGGTTTTCAACAACATCGTCTTCATGCTCATCAATTAATTTGTACGAAGTGATTTTTCTTTGTTTCTTCTTCTTACCGAAGGAATCAGAAGATTTTTTCTTCTTTTTTGATGAGTTCTCTTGATTTTCTCCCTCTTCGATGGGTGAAAGAGGATGTTCAGGAACTTTGCATTTTCGACGCTTTGGTTGTGAGGGTGTGGAAGGGTTAGCACCAGATGTGCTAACTTCCTTTTTGCCTTTCTTCTCTTTGGTGATTTTTTTATTTCTCTTTTTAGGAAAATGGCTGTCTGATCTGTTCCGGATTGGGAGGAATAATTTACAATCGGCTTGTAGAATTCGTTGGCATACAAGCTTCGGATCTGGGTCAGAAGATAAATCTTTGGGAGGCAGCCCACCTTCTGTGATCGGAAACATGTGGCATTGAAGGAAGTTAATGGGCTGGAAGACGGTATGGAAGGTATTATTCTACTATTTTTCAGCCCAGGCAGCCAATTTTTGGAATATCACCTTAGCTGCTTCTCGACGAGTGGAGTAGCGCTTCGAAATTTGTGGTAGAAACAAACAAAATAAAATATTAAGTAAAGAAAAGGAAATATGTATTAAAAAATTAAGGTAGAAATGAATTTTTTAGAGAACTTTCGATTGTTCTCCAGACCATAGTTAATTTCGAAGGATTGTCTTCGGAAATCAGCTTGCCATTCTCCCAAGCTCCAGAGATAAAAACAAATCTTTGTTTCCAGAACTTATCAACTTCCAAAAGATCGCCGATGATTTTAAGATCATCCATCAATGTAAGATAATATAATGGGAGCTTCAGACCTTTTGAGAGCTGAGTCAGTGAAAGAAGTCCTTGATGCTGATCAGTATTTTGGAGAGACGAGATACCATGATCACTGAAATTAGGGTGAACCACTGGTTAAGAGTTACTTGGGTAGGGCATAAGCTGAGCACTTCGAAGTACTCCACGATCATCAGATCTAGTGGAAATCGAAGACCCTAGTTGATGATTTCTGGGTAAACCACCAATTCATCATCCTTGCAGTCAAGGGGAGTTTCTCCTTCCTTTGGTAGTCGAAGGGTGATGTCCTCTCCCATTCCCCATTTTTTTTGAGTAAATAGGCTTGGTTTTCTTTGTAATATATGTATCGAACCTTTTTCAAGGCGATAATATATTTGCTTTCGAGGTTTCTCAGATTCCTCCCAATCTTTGCTCTTTCCTCCTTGGAAATAGAATAGACGTCAGCTTTTTCTTGAGATTCAGCTTCAGCATCGGATTTGGTAGCCTCTGAATCAGCTTCATTGGTCTTAGAGGTACCTTCTCGAGGATCATGAGAAGTGGGAATATTTGCTTCTGATAGAGGAATTGCAGTTCGAATTGCTTCTTCTGTCATTTCTCTTTAAGGAGGATCATTGGTGGTGGTTTTCGAATGAGATGGAGTTTGAACTATTGTTGATTCATCTCCCATTTCAATGAAGGTATTTTTAGGTTTGGATAAAGAAGGTTTCTTTGAGGAAAGGTTATTTGTTTTTAGTTTTAGAGGAGAAACTTTGCTATGAGTTGAAGATGTTCGAGGGGTTTTAGGGCTAGAGATTTTAGATGATGATGGTTTTTTGATATTGGGAGTAGGAGAAAGTTTTGGAACTTTGGTAGGATCGAAGTTACCGTAGTGAAATTTCTCAGTTTTAGTTCCAATTGGTTCACCAAAAATTAACCCTGCTCTTCGGTACTATTCGGCTCTTTGTGTTATGCAAAAATAGTCGTAAGAACCAAACACCAGATTGCTATCAGTATCAGAAGATACATCTCTTTTGGGTAAAATGGCCTTCGACTTTTTGGTTACCGGTTTCTTTCTCATAAACCAGGAATAGATTGATCGGAGAATATGAAGATTGATCGGAATATTAGAGTTTTACAGTGAGAATTTTGGGAATAGGGGAGGAGCAGTTGAAGGTAGCAAAAAAAGCTCTAACTTCTCTCTAGAATGGTTTTGTGTAAAAAGAGGTGAAGTGAGAAATGAATGGTATTTATAATGAAGTAGGTGAAGACTTGTGAAGATGGAAAGACCCATTTGGTGATAGGTTGGAATACGAATCGCTAGGTGGATTAGATGTTCGACACTTGTCAGATCTACATCATCGATTGAATGTAACCTTTACGCATGTAACCGTTACATTCGAGGAGGGAATACTTAAACAACATGTTAAATGCAATTTTTGTTCGAAAATTATTAGAAGTGATCACATCGAATCCTTTGGTTATTATTCAAAGGTCATTTGGTTATGGCTTCAAATATATCATTAAGATTAGTTTGCTTTTACGAGTTTATAATTTTGATATCATATATACTCTTCGAATAAAGTTTAAGCTAACATCATCGAATAGTTATTTTTATGATGATAGATTTGTTATTCGAAGACAATGGCTTCGAATAGTTTGCTTGTTTTGATTTATGGCAGGTTGATGATTCGAAGATTAACGGTTTTGAAGGTTTTTTAGTTCTCATTCATTTACTGACATGAGAACTAGGGGGGCTTCTGATATGGAATTGAGTTTTTAGGAATTAATTTATAAACAATGTAAATTCAGAGACTTGATTGTAATTAGTGTAAGTTTTGTCTTTAATTTGTAAATGATGTAAGTTTTAGGAAGCTATTTTGACTTTACATAATTTGTAAGGACTAAATAGCAATTAAACCATTTTTGTAACAGATTCAGTTATTCAACTATGTCTTGGCTCCTCTATATAAAGGACGAGACTGTTCTAATAAAGGGGTTGAACACTTTTTACTTGAAACTCATTTTTACTTGTGTTTTCTCTTTCTAAAAACTCTTAAACACTTTCTCTCTCTAGAATTTCTGTTTATCAATTTACCTAAGCAAATCAAAACCCTATCAATTACCACATTGAATAATTCAAGAATGTCATGATGATATTCGGGTGGGGGGACAATTGTTTATTTTACACGACATTATATACGACTTTTAAGGGAAGCACCGTCACCTGGCTCAACAAATTGTTTCTAAAGTTGATAAAAAACTTAAAAGTATTATCATCTTTGTTGAGAGACCAATTCGTTGGGAGTACAGTCGTTAAAACATATGCAGATTACATAATGTATTGCAAGAAAGATTCGAATGAGAGCCTAAAGGATTACACTCGATGTTTTGTGGATAAAAAAATCAACATTAAAGATTTCTATAAAAATGTGATATTTGATTCTTTCAAGCAATGGATACTACTAGGATCAAAAGATGTGATGAAGAAGAATGATTATCATTTGGGACCTTGCTAGCATATGTCGAGTTCCAGATCAAGGTAGAAAAAACCATATGTTTAAGGGTTGGGATGGTTATTCAGCCCAAAACGGCAACATATATTATTCATAATGGACTTAGTTACATCCTTAGCCTTTGTCCTAGATAGTTTCAACTTTAACTCACTTCGAAAAATAATCAACAGCTACTATAATCATCTAACGCTCTCCAGAAGACATAAGTAATGGTCCTACCAAATATATTACGTATCTGTCAAAAGGAATAGCTTCGGATATAAAAATTAGCGGTACTGCTAGTCTATGAATAAAATTGGAAAATCGTTGACAAGTATCACATCTTCGGTAAGCCCTTAACATCATTCATAATTGAAGGCCAATAATACCCTGCCAACAAAACTCGACGTGTCAAAGACTTGAAATCATAATGCGCTGAACCCTCACCATCATGCAACTGAGATAAAATCTCTTGAGACTCTTGCTTATCCAAACAACACAACAATGGCTTACTCAAAGATTTCTTATATAACACCCCATCCAACACAACATAACCATGAGCCTTATACCTTAATTTCTTAGCCAATTGTACATTTTGAGGTAATGTTCCTCTAAGTAAGAAATTAAAGATAACAGTTCTCGAATCACCTCGAAATATGTCTGGTGTGACAAATACCTCCTCAACATATTTACAGTGCTCTGACCGTGTTAAAATTGAAAGACTCTCCTGTAACAATATCCAAGGATACTCTTGTTTCCAAAGAATCATCAACTATATTTTCTCATTGATTAATATGCTCTACAATCACTTTATCAAACATGAGAGCTAAATTTTGAAGCTCACGAAGATTAAAAATTAAATGATCATTCTTAGCCTCGGAAACACCTGGCATATGATTTGCCAATAATTGTGAATCTGTTTTCAAGTGAACTGTGATGTCATTAATACTAAAGCTTTTAACTGCTCTAGATCAACCTCTATCCTTTTTTCACTAATAATATACCCTAAGAATTTCCCCTAATCGGACTCCAAAGGTATATTTCTCAGGATTTAGCTTCAATCAAATAGCCCTTAAATTTAGAAAAGTTTCCTCTAAATCCTCCAAGTGTCTATCATCAACTAGAATTTTAACCAACATATCATAAATATATACCTCCATATTTCTCTCAATCTGAGAATCAAAATCTTTATTCACCAACCTTTGATATGTTTCTCCAACATTCTTCAACGCAAAGAGCATAACCCTATAGCAATGTAAGCCTTGACCAGTAATGAACGTAGTACTTTCTTGGTCTTTTGGATTCATCTGAATCTGGTTATACCTTGCAAAAGATCCCATAAAAAATAAAATTTTATTTTCTAAAGTAAAATCAACGAGCTGATCTATTCGAGGAACAATAAATGGATATTTAGGGCAAGATCAATTCAAATCTGTGAAGTCAACACACATTATCCATTTCCCATTATTCTTTTTAACCAACACTAGGTTTGCAGTCCATAAATGATACTGCACCTCCCTAATATGTTCGAACCTAGACAAACAATCCACTTCTACCATAATAACCTATGATTTTCAACTGGAAAAGTACGTATGTTTGAATAACTGGCTTGATCCTGGGATTTATAGCCAATATATGACATATCACATCAGATGGGACCCGTACTACATCCTTTGTTTTCCAAGAGAAAACATCTAAATTAAGAAACATAAATTGTAACAATTGATGATGTAAATTGGTGATAGCAACGTTCCTATTCGAACAATCTTTCCATTAGGAAAGGATTACTCATCTATAGTTTCACTTACCTTCAAAGAACCCGGGGTCTCCCTCGGATCATCAATTCCATCTTCTTCTTCCGAGGTCAACCCCCTGATTGCTATTTAACCATTCGATTTTCACTATTAGGACCTCAGATACGAAGAGCTGTTGCATAACATTCTCTGGCTGCCTTTTGATCACTTTGGAACACCCCAACATAATCTCCGGTGACATACTTCAAACACTAATGAACAATGGATACAATTCATACCTTCTCAAAAGCCAAGATCTTCCAAAAATAGCATTATAGATGGTCAGTATATCTACCACCATGAATAAAACTTGAACCTTCTTTTTAAAAGGCCCTTTTCGCAAACACACTTCACCCTCGAATTCTCCAATCACCTGAGCTGCCACACATGTAAACCCAATTATTGTACGGTCTGATTAACAAATTCGAGGCGGATTACGCATCCTATCGTATGTTGATGTGGAAAAAACATTCGCAGATCTTCCTATATCTATCAAAACACGCTGGATTTAAATCCGAACTATTTATGCTCCAATAACTATTGTGTCTTCATGAGGACCTACAATGCCTCTCAAATCATCTTCATCAAAAAGAATAAGAAGAATATTTTTCTTTCCATACAGGTGAGTAGACATCTTACCTTCTATTTGAGTAACTAAACTTACCACATGTATTTTCCTGGAGCTATTAGTGTTATCAGTCATAGAATCTCCCCCAAAAATTACCAAGGACTCAAAATACTCACATAAGCTTCGAAATCGTTCTTGATCTACTGTTTTATCTACAACCATCAATATTAACCAATCCGGATCTATGTCCAAATATTCGGAAGTTGCGTCAAACTCATCGAACTTAAAGTCTAGAATTATCAGATTTTCTTCATTTGAATTCAGATTTGCTTCTTGCGAAGTCGATGCACTTGGAGCCTTTAATCCACTGCTCTGCCCTTGAACAAAATCAACTAATTTTCCATTCTCTAGTAAAATCCGCACCTCCTTTTTCAAAGCTATACAATCTGCAACATCATGTCCTATATCATTATGATACTTACAGAAGCTATTGTTGCGATCTTTTCTTGGTCTATTTATCAGAGTTGGTTTTTAAAGCTAACATATCAGAGTTGGTTTTTAAAGCTAACATATCAGAGTTGGTTTTTTCATAAATCGTAGCAACATTCTCAGTTAAATAAGCATAATATTTTGGCCTTATCCACTGATTCGGCCTTCGTCTTTGAAACTGATACCCTGTATCTTGAGTTGGATATCCTTCTAGAAATCTCTAAAATTCACAATAGATCCCCTCAGAATCCTATTGTACCATTTCAATGTCATGCCCTTAAATGTCTGAGAAAAAGCTCTGCATACCAGCCTATTATCATATTTAAAGTTTATCATATAATTCTTGAATTGTTCTATGTGATCATCGAGATCTTGAATTCCATCGAATTTCTCTACCTTAGAAATGTCAAAACATTTCGAAAGCGTGATAGATCTTATCTCAGTTATTAAAGGTAAATTTCTCCAGTCTACTCCTTGTAAATACTGATCATCTCCTCCTGATCCCATAACAACATACAAATTCTAATAAGCTATAGCTGTATATTGATTCGATGCATTTCATTCACATCATTTTGTTCCCCTTAAATAGTGAGGCACATCGTCTTTTTTCAATTTATATTCTTTACATGATTTTCGAGGCCTACTTCTTTCTTCTTTAGAAGATCCCCGATACTTCTTTTGGTCAGATACCGAACTGTCAAATTCATCATCACTAGACGTAACATATCTATGTTTGTGTTTTTTCTTTTCCAGTGAGGCACGATGCTCTTTGTCAGACTCAAAATGTGTTTTCTTCCGATCACTTCAAATCTTTCGAGCTGTAAAATATAGATAAGATTGACTTTCCCGGATCATACTTTTCCTCCACTTATCGCACCTTAGATTTCAGTCTGCCTGATCGAATATTTCGCTATCTTTGAACATACTTCTCATTTAAAATTGTGATTTTATCCAACAATTGATTCATTCGAGCTTCAATATCTGAATCAGTCTACTAAATCGGAATTTGATCATCTTCATTACTTTCCCCTCTTTGTAAATGAGATCTCAGGGTCTCGATTTCCTTTTGAACAAATCGATCATTTTCATTTTTTGGTTCAGTTATCGATGAAGAACAGCTATAACAGATCAAAAATTTATTTATCTCTGGTTTTTTATTATAAAATCAAGGTACCAATTGATTGTTACTCCCACTGTGGTTGCCAATTTGTTGAGTGTGAATCTAGTTCTTGAGAGAGAAATAAAGAGTTTGATTATAGAGAGAAAGTTAAAGTAAAAGTGAGATTGAACCAAAAAATATCATCCCTTTTATTCAGAGCCTTTGCCTTTATTTATAGGTGCTCTCACTTCTGATGTCAGAATTGGTTATACAAATGGGTTAACTGCATCTCAGTCCCCATATTTACAAATAGTTCAAAATCTTGTCCTTTAATTATATAATTCGTCATATAAGACTTTGGTTTATTATATTTAAGCCCCTAATATTCTATATCCTCATCAATCCACGGTCTATAAATAATTTGTCACTAAGACCAGATAGGATTCTATAAGAACAAACAATTTCCTATTCATGAATTTTATTTGAAAACAAAATTTACAAAATTGATCAAGTTATTATTATAGTAGATTGTATTTATGATGTAAATCTGAATATAATAATTGAATTATGAATTTCGCGAATAATTTAAATTCAATTCATTACAAAAACTGAATATAAGTTACACTATCTTTAAATAAAAAAGACTTAAAAAAATGAGACTTTAAAAAATTTAATTCATACCTTATAGATTAGTAAGATATGGGTTTGTAGTTCTAGATAACTAAAATATGTGACAATTTTTTATATAAATACTATTTGTATTTATGGGTAACAACTCTTATAATAAATGCAAGAAAATTTAAGTTCACACGATTCAATATACATATAAAATAATAGAAGGAACCACACATAAAATAACACATCGTCTAGAATGGTAAATTGAAAGTATATCCTAAAAAGTATTTTTTTGAAACAAAATGTATTTTTTTTTCAATTATAAGTTTAATTTATTTTTTCAAGTTATATCAATTTTTTCAAGTAATCTTAATTATTAAAATAATTGAATTTTATTAAATTTTTTAAATTTTAAACTTTATCTAGTTAAAATAATATAATAGAGTATAATAACATCACACATGTGTTTATGTGTGATGGTGTTATCCATGGTATCAAAGCAAAGTTATATCATTTTTGATTATATTTTTTTGGGTTAAATTGTTTTATTTATAATTAATTTGATGTAAATAACATGTTTGCCATGATTTTTATCAACTATTTAAATATTAAAAATTTAATTTTGTTTGTTAAGTTGTTATATTTAAATTAATTGTATTTCTAGACATTAATAAAAATTTAAATTTATTTATTTTTGATATTTTATGTAATCTTAGAAATCAGTATTTTTATTTATTTTCAAAATTTATAACATATAATCTCTGGCTTCAGATTCACTCAAGTTAAAAAAAAGTTTCCACACCAACTGGCAGAACTTCTAGCTTCGACGACTCATGCAACTGTTTTTGCTAAACTTGAGCGATTAATCCTGATAAAAGAAGACAAATATGATGGTAAATAAACAAAATATTGTAAATAGAGGGATTAATTTGATGTAATAAAATGTAAAAGGTAAAACTAAAGCATATATAAGAATCAAGAGGTCAAAGATAATAACTAGTGAGTATGTTTATACTTAGTAAAGGAGTGGGGGTGAAAAGATCAACTTATGAGGGGAAAAATATGTAACTTAAAGACTTATGAATGTATTATATAAAGGACATTCCCTTTTGGGGAAACGGTCCAATTATGAGTAAATGATTACTTCATTTATTCCTTTTGTCTCTTTCTCTCTCTAATCATTCCGTTTCTCTCTTTAGAATTGCTAGCATACGAACATAATTGTGACTGATATACCTATACAGAACTTCTGGCAAAAGACTCTTACTATAATGTCATCCTAGTTCTAATCATAAGTTCATGGATAAATGAAATGCGACATTCATCTAAGGAAAAAACATTTACAAACGTTACAAATACACTCTCTAACTTCCTAGAGTATTCAAGTAATATTATATAGTGTCTTAGAAGATCTAAAAAAAGACCCTTGAATTTTCTTTAACACGTCAGCTTTTATTTGCTTGGCTTGACTTAGGTTTTATATTTGAGTAGTGTTTGTGTCATCTCTTGTTTCCCCCAATTTTATCTTTATATAAGGATCGTTCAAAAAGTTAGGGGATTCTTCTTTCTCAGTCTCCATATTTCCTACTTTGTCCCTCTTGAACTTGCGCCCAACTTTCTAAATAATTCTCTTCATTAATTTTATATATCCATTGCTTTAGGGTTGTATTATATGTAGGCCATCATAATATATCATGCAAGTTTCTTCAATCATACTTGAGCTATTTCTTTTGGCATGTGGTTCGTCATCATATTATGTTTTGGTTTTGGATTCGTCATCGATTATATACAGTACAACCTAATATTAGTGAATGGTATTTAACTCGAAATTAAGGATATATAACCCATAGGTTAATATGACCTTATGAGAGCTCCCCCATAGTTCTTAAGTGTAATTTTATAATTAAAGACTATAACACAATGTAAAGGCTATAAGACAATGAAAATAGACCCCCATAGTTATTAAGTATAATTCTTATGGTTAAGGACTATATAAAAAATGAGGATCTTTTAAACTTGTAAAATGGCTTTCTTTAATTCTTGGATATAATTTTGGTAGCTAAGAACTATATGATAGATTAATGATTGTCTTGTTATTTGAATTATTAATCAATATCTCTCGCTTTTCCTTCTGACTTGCGTAGTCATTACCTCATAAATTTCCAACTAATTATTTTATTTAACAAAGAAAGTAGAAAACTATATGTATTCTACATTGTTTTAATTGAGCATGTAATATCATCCCTTTATTTGTTTCATACTCAATAGTTCTAATTTACCACTATCACCTATATAAAGGTTTGAAGCATTTTTTTTATAACTTCTATGAGATCTCCCTCTAATTTTGTTTTTCCAAAAATACCTCGCATCCTCCATTTTCATTTTGTCAAAATTTTAAGTCCCTATTGTTAAACAAACAAACAGTTAAAGGTAAAATTCATAATTTCTTAAAATTATTTTTTTTCTTAATTGTATGGGTCGTGCTAAAAATCATGAGACTGGTCTATTACTTCGTTAAGATATAATGTTTGAGAGTATGGAACAATCCTATTCCCTAAATGATCATTATATTAGAATATTTGGTAGCTTGTCTTCTAGTAAAAATAGTTTGTCTAACAATGGATATGATGCTAAAATTTTGAATGAAATGAGATTTTGTATCATGACCTCGTCTAAAAAGTTGACATTTAATAAAAATCCCAAAGATATTATTTTTTTAGAAACGTTTAACACATACATTTCCTCGTTATCTAACCAATTCATCATTGGATATTTTTCTGTAGTTGACTTAAATAATGTTGTTGAAAGCGCCACTTTCATAGATAACTTTTTCTAATCTCTTACGAATCATATTATTTATCTTAACGAACTCAATAAAGATGAACTTCATTATAATTGGGGTATATATGGCTCTATTAATATTAGGTTTCCAAAGATAATAGATTTTTATCATCATAGAAAAGAGGATGATGTGTGTTTTTTCTAAAATCTTGTAATATAATTGAGTTATTCAAATATGTTCAAATCTTACATACTAGACTGAATCCAATGGTTGGGGAAAGATGATTAAAATCGTATTAGCTTTTAAACTTTTTAAGGTACCTACCATTATCAAAGATGTTCCGTTTCACTATAAAATTCAAAACTACCTCATTCTATTCTCTTTCACTATATCATTTCGATCGGGTCATCAAGCTCCATGATTCCAATCATGTCTGGAAGTCAAGATTCTTGTATGTAACTGGTGTTTAGGAATTTGATCAACTAAGGGACGTCGGATGAAAACATGAATATATGAAGTGAAGTTTTAATAATCGTAACAATATGTAGGTTGTCATTTTTGATGTTCTAAAAATATTTTTTATTGTTTTGATTGACAGGTGTTACTTGTCTAACTATATTTTAGCTGCTGAAAGGCTTTGAAATATTTGCACAAGGGAAAATTAAGATCCATAAAGCTGGTGGCTGGTGGAGACCTTGCTGGACTAACTCCCAATGTGCCTCATAAGAAAACTAACAAAAATCGCAACAAAAAAGATGATGAGGCGACCCCGAATAAAAAATCAAAATCAGATGTTAAGAAAAAGAAGAAAGAGTTTCCCAAGCCATCTTCCACACAACAAGCTACATCCACCATTGTAAAAGGTATGCTATAAACACTATCTATTAGAAAAATACACCAAAAAAAAGAATCCAAATTTTTCTAATAGTTCTCATGCTATACAACTTATATAAAATGACCATCCTCTTACCATTGTTGTCACTAAAATTTCATCTTGATAAGCAATATGATCGCCATCTTCTTGGATTGAAAACATCTACTTAATCGTCAGTTTGCTTTACATTGTGATGGTCTTATTAATTCCTCAGCATCTATGCTTCTTATTAATTCCTCAGCATCTCTTGCATAGATATTTCAACCCTAAGAAGAAAGTTTCGTAGAGTTAATTTTACTTTTACTTTTATATTTTTGTACAGACGTATCATATATAATTTTATTGTATTTGCACTAACTACTCATTATGTTAAGCATAGAGTTATTATAATTCATCGTTTTTAGCCCGTAAATTTATATTGTCTACTGATATTGATGCTCTAAACACTATATTCAGTTGACCTATTAGGATTGGAGACAATATATTCAATTTTAAAAACCAACTTCAAATAGATAAGAAAGAATATACTCACCCAAAAACGAAATACAACCAATTGGTTGCATAAAATACTATGTTGAAGAATGATGGAAAATATGTGAAGACCATGAAGACGGAGATAACTAACCCCAATAATATAGTTAACGATGATGAAAATGATAAATACGATGCAAAAAGTAATGCGCAAATTAAGTTTTCACAATATGCTAATGTTTCATGCGCCAAATTCAAGAAATAATTGGTATTTGCTATATGGAAATATAACCATGGTATTCATTTAGGAAATTTTTAGAATGTATACCTTGAAAATAATGGACTCATCAAGAAATGGACGAAAACCTTTCTTATAAAGCTAACACATTAGAGGAAGATGAAAAGGTGACCGAGAATGAAGAGAATGACGAGCCTAACACATTTTGTTTTTTGGCGGACTTTAGTATGGTTTTTAGTTGCAAAAGTTGTTTTGCTGGGTGGCGTCCAACTTGTTATTGTTGTTTGATACTCATTTTTATGTTTAAAATTACTTTATGTTACTTAGTTTAAGTATTTTTCAGAACTATCCTCCATATTTTTACTTTGCGCTTAGTAATGGAGACCCCTGGTTTTGTGGAACTTGAACCACCAATTTGTTAACTTTGTTAGATCATGTTGTAAATTATATTTTGTGGAGTATATTTAATTTAGCCATAATTTGGGCTAATATATACCACAATATGGAAAAATATATGGGTTTTTCAAGGTTTGCCCTATATTCGTGTTTGAACCAGCAGTCGAACGAAAGCATGATATATTTTATACTTCGTAGGGTGTGATTGCGTTTCTTTTTGGTTTGTGAAAAATATTCTTTTATTAAACTAAAGTTAGTTCATCAGATTATTGGCATTATCCAGTTATCATTTTTATATTAATTTTAATTTAACTATAATATGGATCCATATATTCAATAATATGGATAGATGTTCGTGTTTTGATACAATGACCAGACCAATATATGGGCAATTGCATACTCCGTAAGGCATGGCTAATAGGCATATTCGCTTGCATAACCTCTTATTCTTTTAAAAACAGATTTTTCAAGTTACTCGACGATGAATTTTATATTATCTCATGACAATTATGTTAAATTATTTATTGATATACTTTTTATTTTATAGGTTTATTTTTCCTTTCCGCTTTCCAAAATTTTCTAAGTAGTTTTACAAGCCAAAAATCTATTAAAATGACAAAAAGTTGTATCGATAACGGTCTTTATGGTGTCTTATTAAAATAAACTACCCATGCCACGATGATAGAGAAAACGTACACTGACCAAGTTTACAATGAAGAACCGTACAGTTTTAAAGAGTCATTGTTTCAAAGATAGTTTTAATATGTTCCCCTTTAAATCAAATGGTCTGTATGCTCCATGATTTCTTTCCAACCAAAACCTTATGATAAATTATTTGTACAAATTATTCTAGAAATAAAAAATTATCATACTTATTTAGAAAACTTAGAAGTGGTCGTGTTAACCTTATTTATATAATGTCTCGTTAAATATAATAAATTTTGTTGCTTTAATTTTCAAAGCTTGTGCCTTAGCCTTAACTTAATGAAAAACTTGATCCTTGAGAAATAAAAGGTATGTTTGATGCTAATTAGCGGAAAGACCCATAAAACATCACTTCCAAGTAATCTTTAGTTAGTTTAATTAATGAAGTATAACCATATGATTTCTTACAAAACAACCAAAACTTGTTAGAAGACTAGCGTTAGTTTAATTGACGAGGCAATTGGCAATTATTCAAAAATTAATATTTCGAAACTCTGTTTTAGTTGCTTAATCAATTTTAAGTAATCTTTCATATCATTTTGTTTTGTTTTAAACATTCTCCGGATTTGACTTACTACTAGTTGATAATCAAACACAATACAAACCACCTAAGCCAAAATTGCCTCGTGTGATGCTATATTATTTGTGGTTTTAAAAAGGAATTTGATTACTTGTTTAATTTTCTCCTCAAAAAGGGAATCAACATAATTCTTTCAATAAAATCATTCAAACCAGATGCTTCATCATTTAGTACTAAATATGACCTCATTTTCTTGCTGATATAGCTAGATCAAAATCTATTTTATTTCCAAATATAGATATCTTATTTTAGCATCCATCATTTTTCACTTACGCAATAAACAAGTTATTGAATTATCAATATCTTCATAAACATACAACGAACTCACCGTCAAAGTTGATATTGACATATATAACAACAAAAATTCAATTTTCATAGGTGTTGACAAGATCTATGTACAAACACAATACTATTTAAATCCTTAAAAATCCTTTCCACAATCATCATTCAAATCAAATCACTTTGCTTCTTATAGAAATTTCAAACAAATCGTGAATTTTATTTGAAGCTTTGGATATGAATCAGGATATTGTAGGTAGACCACCTGTTAGCTTTTGTATTCCTTTGAATGACTTGAGGGGGGGGGGGGGGTCATGGTTACAACTCATTTAATGTGTGGACGAAAACCTTTCTTATAAAGCTAACACATTAGAGGAAGATGAAAAGGTGACCGAGAATGAAGAGAATGACGAGCCTAACACATTTTGTTTTTTGGCGGACTTTAGTATGGTTTTTAGTTGCAAAAGTTGTTTTGCTGGGTGGCGTCCAACTTGTTATTGTTGTTTGATACTCATTTTTATGTTTAAAATTACTTTATGTTACTTAGTTTAAGTATTTTTCAGAACTATCCTCCATATTTTTACTTTGCACTTAGTAATGGAGACCCCTGGTTTTGTGGAACTTGAACCACCAATTTGTTAACTTTGTTAGATCATGTTGTAAATTATATTTTGTGGAGTATATTTAATTTAGCCATAATTTGGGCTAATATATACCACAATATGGAAAAATATATGGGTTTTTCAAGGTTTGCCCTATATTCGTGTTTGAACCAGCAGTCGAACGAAAGCATGATATATTTTATACTTCGTAGGGTGTGATTGCGTTTCTTTTTGGTTTGTGAAAAATATTCTTTTATTAAACTTAAGTTAGTTCATCAGATTATTGGCATTATCCAGTTATCATTTTTATATTAATTTTAATTTAACTATAATATGGATCCATATATTCAATAATATGGATAGATGTTCGTGTTTTGATACAATGACCAGACCAATATATGGGCAATTGCATACTCCGTAAGGCATGGCTAATAGGCATATTCGCTTGCATAACCTCTTATTCTTTTAAAAACAGATTTTTCAAGTTACTCGACGATGAATTTTATATTATCTCATGACAATTATGTTAAATTATTTATTGATATACTTTTTATTTTATAGGTTTATTTTTCCTTTCCGCTTTCCAAAATTTTCTAAGTAGTTTTACAAGCCAAAAATCTATTAAAATGACAAAAAGTTGTATCGATAACGGTCTTTATGGTGTCTTATTAAAATAAACTACCCATGCCACGATGATAGAGAAAACGTACACTGACCAAGTTTACAATGAAGAACCGTACAGTTTTAAAGAGTCATTGTTTCAAAGATAGTTTTAATATGTTCCCCTTTAAATCAAATGGTCTGTATGCTCCATGATTTCTTTCCAACCAAAACCTTATGATAAATTATTTGTACAAATTATTCTAGAAATAAAAAATTATCATACTTATTTAGAAAACTTAGAAGTGGTCGTGTTAACCTTATTTATATAATGTCTCGTTAAATATAATAAATTTTGTTGCTTTAATTTTCAAAGCTTGTGCCTTAGCCTTAACTTAATGAAAAACTTGATCCTTGAGAAATAAAAGGTATGTTTGATGCTAATTAGCGGAAAGACCCATAAAACATCACTTCCAAGTAATCTTTAGTTAGTTTAATTAATGAAGTATAACCATATGATTTCTTACAAAACAACCAAAACTTGTTAGAAGACTAGCGTTAGTTTAATTGACGAGGCAATTGGCAATTATTCAAAAATTAATATTTCGAAACTCTGTTTTAGTTGCTTAATCAATTTTAAGTAATCTTTCATATCATTTTGTTTTGTTTTAAACATTCTCCGGATTTGACTTACTACTAGTTGATAATCAAACACAATACAAACCACCTAAGCCAAAATTGCCTCGTGTGATGCTATATTATTTGTGGTTTTAAAAAGGAATTTGATTACTTGTTTAATTTTCTCCTCAAAAAGGGAATCAACATAATTCTTTCAATAAAATCATTCAAACCAGATGCTTCATCATTTAGTACTAAATATGACCTCATTTTCTTGCTGATATAGCTAGATCAAAATCTATTTTATTTCCAAATATAGATATCTTATTTTAGCATCCATCATTTTTCACTTACGCAATAAACAAGTTATTGAATTATCAATATCTTCATAAACATACAACGAACTCACCGTCAAAGTTGATATTGACATATATAACAACAAAAATTCAATTTTCATAGGTGTTGACAAGATCTATGTACAAACACAATACTATTTAAATCCTTAAAAATCCTTTCCACAATCATCATTCAAATCAAATCACTTTGCTTCTTATAGAAATTTCAAACAAATCGTGAATTTTATTTGAAGCTTTGGATATGAATCAGGATATTGTAGGTAGACCACCTGTTAGCTTTTGTATTCCTTTGAATGACTTGAGGGGGGGGGGGGGGGGTCATGGTTACAACTCATTTAATGTGTGGACGAAAACCTTTCTTATAAAGCTAACACATTAGAGGAAGATGAAAAGGTGACCGAGAATGAAGAGAATGACGAGCCTAACACATTTTGTTTTTTGGCGGACTTTAGTATGGTTTTTAGTTGCAAAAGTTGTTTTGCTGGGTGGCGTCCAACTTGTTATTGTTGTTTGATACTCATTTTTATGTTTAAAATTACTTTATGTTACTTAGTTTAAGTATTTTTCAGAACTATCCTCCATATTTTTACTTTGCACTTAGTAATGGAGACCCCTGGTTTTGTGGAACTTGAACCACCAATTTGTTAACTTTGTTAGATCATGTTGTAAATTATATTTTGTGGAGTATATTTAATTTAGCCATAATTTGGGCTAATATATACCACAATATGGAAAAATATATGGGTTTTTCAAGGTTTGCCCTATATTCGTGTTTGAACCAGCAGTCGAACGAAAGCATGATATATTTTATACTTCGTAGGGTGTGATTGCGTTTCTTTTTGGTTTGTGAAAAATATTCTTTTATTAAACTAAAGTTAGTTCATCAGATTATTGGCATTATCCAGTTATCATTTTTATATTAATTTTAATTTAACTATAATATGGATCCATATATTCAATAATATGGATAGATGTTCGTGTTTTGATACAATGACCAGACCAATATATGGGCAATTGCATACTCCGTAAGGCATGGCTAATAGGCATATTCGCTTGCATAACCTCTTATTCTTTTAAAAACAGATTTTTCAAGTTACTCGACGATGAATTTTATATTATCTCATGACAATTATGTTAAATTATTTATTGATATACTTTTTATTTTATAGGTTTATTTTTCCTTTCCGCTTTCCAAAATTTTCTAAGTAGTTTTACAAGCCAAAAATCTATTAAAATGACAAAAAGTTGTATCGATAACGGTCTTTATGGTGTCTTATTAAAATAAACTACCCATGCCACGATGATAGAGAAAACGTACACTGACCAAGTTTACAATGAAGAACCGTACAGTTTTAAAGAGTCATTGTTTCAAAGATAGTTTTAATATGTTCCCCTTTAAATCAAATGGTCTGTATGCTCCATGATTTCTTTCCAACCAAAACCTTATGATAAATTATTTGTACAAATTATTCTAGAAATAAAAAATTATCATACTTATTTAGAAAACTTAGAAGTGGTCGTGTTAACCTTATTTATATAATGTCTCGTTAAATATAATAAATTTTGTTGCTTTAATTTTCAAAGCTTGTGCCTTAGCCTTAACTTAATGAAAAACTTGATCCTTGAGAAATAAAAGGTATGTTTGATGCTAATTAGCGGAAAGACCCATAAAACATCACTTCCAAGTAATCTTTAGTTAGTTTAATTAATGAAGTATAACCATATGATTTCTTACAAAACAACCAAAACTTGTTAGAAGACTAGCGTTAGTTTAATTGACGAGGCAATTGGCAATTATTCAAAAATTAATATTTCGAAACTCTGTTTTAGTTGCTTAATCAATTTTAAGTAATCTTTCATATCATTTTGTTTTGTTTTAAACATTCTCCGGATTTGACTTACTACTAGTTGATAATCAAACACAATACAAACCACCTAAGCCAAAATTGCCTCGTGTGATGCTATATTATTTGTGGTTTTAAAAAGGAATTTGATTACTTGTTTAATTTTCTCCTCAAAAAGGGAATCAACATAATTCTTTCAATAAAATCATTCAAACCAGATGCTTCATCATTTAGTACTAAATATGACCTCATTTTCTTGCTGATATAGCTAGATCAAAATCTATTTTATTTCCAAATATAGATATCTTATTTTAGCATCCATCATTTTTCACTTACGCAATAAACAAGTTATTGAATTATCAATATCTTCATAAACATACAACGAACTCACCGTCAAAGTTGATATTGACATATATAACAACAAAAATTCAATTTTCATAGGTGTTGACAAGATCTATGTACAAACACAATACTATTTAAATCCTTAAAAATCCTTTCCACAATCATTATTCAAATCAAATCACTTTGCTTCTTATAGAAATTTCAAACAAATCGTGAATTTTATTTGAAGCTTTGGATATGAATCAGGATATTGTAGGTAGACCACCTGTTAGCTTTTGTATTCCTTTGAATGACTTGAGGGGGGGGGGGGGGTCATGGTTACAACTCATTTAATGTGTGGACGAAAACCTTTCTTATAAAGCTAACACATTAGAGGAAGATGAAAAGGTGACCGAGAATGAAGAGAATGACGAGCCTAACACATTTTGTTTTTTGGCGGACTTTAGTATGGTTTTTAGTTGCAAAAGTTGTTTTGCTGGGTGGCGTCCAACTTGTTATTGTTGTTTGATACTCATTTTTATGTTTAAAATTACTTTATGTTACTTAGTTTAAGTATTTTTCAGAACTATCCTCCATATTTTTACTTTGCGCTTAGTAATGGAGACCCCTGGTTTTGTGGAACTTGAACCACCAATTTGTTAACTTTGTTAGATCATGTTGTAAATTATATTTTGTGGAGTATATTTAATTTAGCCATAATTTGGGCTAATATATACCACAATATGGAAAAATATATGGGTTTTTCAAGGTTTGCCCTATATTCGTGTTTGAACCAGCAGTCGAACGAAAGCATGATATATTTTATACTTCGTAGGGTGTGATTGCGTTTCTTTTTGGTTTGTGAAAAATATTCTTTTATTAAACTAAAGTTAGTTCATCAGATTATTGGCATTATCCAGTTATCATTTTTATATTAATTTTAATTTAACTGTAATAAAGTTTTAGTTAATTTCATATCAAAGAGATTTACCAGCTTGGTACACCAAAAGAACATTCTGGTGGATTTAACTGCAAATTAGATTTCCTTAAAATGCGATTTTTTTTAATAAAGAATTTCTTCATATCATTAGACTCACAATTATTGTTTCATCTAATATCTTTATTATATGAACTATTTCCCTAGGCTCGTTAGCCTCTTTTTCACTAGATCCCAAAAATCGTCTATAAGATTTTATTGGTTTATCACCCGAGTATGTGATTGTTATACGATGATGTTTTTTGGAGACAATGCGATCGGATAATATTTCATGAATACTTTCTGATTTCTTCTAGTAAATCCAACGGTCATTCCAATAAAATACTTCACACAATGATGGTAATATGATACCACTGGCTCCATTTTATATAGTTAAGGAAGATCTATAATAATATTATACGAACCCCATGCGTCAACAAAGATCTAAACATATTCTTCGTATTGCCACGACCTACTACAAATAAGAGCTCCAGTTCACTAATGATCTAAACATACTCCATTTTATCATTTTTTTCTTATAGCATTTTCTAAATTTGATATTCCTTAAGTTTTATTATATTCACTCCTTCCAATATCCTCACAGTCTTAATCAAATCATCATTTTCGATTAAATTTTAAATCTCATCCTTCTATTGGAAACAATCTTTTGTAGTATAAATCCTATATAATATTTGAGATCTTTCATTGTTGGGGGGTTAACATATTTTTTGAAGGATAATAATTAATTATGTCCTATATCTTATAAAAAATAACCGCAATAGATGCATTTGAAAGAGTAAATATTATGTTGATTTTTCGTAACATGAGTACCTAGGCCTATTTGGGTCCTTGACAACCTCTCTGGATCTTTGGTCTTCACTTTTTTTTTTCTATCAGACATATCAGTCATTTGATAATAGACTTGTTTAAATAAACCTCCCGTCTTATGGGTTCCTTTATCTCAATAAATATTTCAGACCTTCTTAAAACATTCCCCATATAATCATCAAATCATTAAGTAATTTGATATATGTTAGAGTACCTCTCTTAAAATATGCCAAGGTCGCTCCTTCAACACAACCGTCTAGAATATTTATTTCTTGGCCAAAACTTTGCACATAATTCATCAAAGACTCACCGTGCTTTTGGTACAGAGCCATGATATAATATTTTTCTTTTTTAATTGCTTTATTTCTCATAAATTGATTCATGAAAAAAGTCCATAACTCCTCAATTATTTTGATTGATCCAAAAGGTAGATTATTAAACCATGCCTAAACTACTATAAATGATGCTCCTGGTCTTTTGTCTCATCATATTTTCCCGGCTATAAGGATCAAACTTCCTTTACAAATCTTCTTTAAAAATATTTTAGAACAAGGGAAATTGTGCTGAAGTGTAAGCAATTAGTCTTGGTATATTCAAATTTTATATGAATTTATGAGCTACTTTTCATTTCCCTTTAGAATTAAAATCATTACTGAAATGTACATTATATTTCTTCTCCGTATGTTTCTTTTTAATTCAAAACTTCTTGAATAACAACCTCGTCTAGATTTATGATTTTTGTGTATGTAAGCTTTTAAGTTAACAATTGCAAAGTCATGGATAAATGATCAAACGTACTTCATCCCTCTTTATCCCTTATATTTTTTAAAACGTTACATTTGTATTTTTCTTGTTTTAATTCATCCATTAGTATCTTTAAAGCAATTAAAATAAATAAACTCACACATTTGTGAATAATACGTTTCTTTATTGATATATACATAATCAAAATAAAGCTTGTTGGATAGGCGTGTTATTCGTTACCTCAGTAGGTGAAACTCTTACCTCATCACCTTTGAGATTGGTTGGAGCAACCACGTATGTACCAATTTTATTTGGAATAAGTTCGTTTATAGTAATGGGAGAAACAACTCTTAAAATAGCTCAATCTTCTTCATTTTCACGCAATAAAAACATGATTTTCTCCTCTCTCTCTCTCTCTCTCTCTCTCTCTCCCTCTCTCTCCCTCTCCCTCCCTCTCTCTCTCTTCCTCCCTCCCTCTCTCTCTCTCTCTCTCTCCCTCTCTCTCTCTCTCTCTCTCTCTCTCTCTATATATATATATATATATATATATATATATATATATATATATATATATATCTCTCTCTCTCTCTCTTTCTCTCTATCTCTGTCCCTCTCCTTTGGCTCACTTTCACTTTGTATTAGAGCTACTCCTTCAATGACAGAATCTCCTTCCTTCAGTTCCGGCTCAGCTGAGCAAACTTGTTCTCCATTGGACAACCTGCTAACGAACAAAAGCACGCAAATGAATCCTATAAGTACCTTCAATAGCTTAAGGCTTGACATACACAATTTTCTGTTATGGAAAATTATGGTGTTTCCTATAATAAGGGGGAACAAGATTGGATATTTTATCAATTGTGATAAACCTTGTCCTCCTAAGATTTTGAGCACTTCTGATGGCTCACTAAATGAAAATATTGAGTTTGACAACTGGACAACAAATGACCAGTTGCTAATGGGATGGCTCTATAGCACTATAAGCCCTGAGGTTGCATCCCAAGTAATGGAGGAAGAAACATCCAAAGGTTTGTGGGTTCTATAATTAGGCTATCTGGCTCCCAATTTTTTTCCAGAGGACTAGGAAGGAAAACCTCTCTATGGAAGACTATTTGGCTAGGATGAAAAACATATCAATTAACCTAGCTCAAGCAGGTTCCCCAATGTCTCTGGATGATCTAGTGTCTCAGATATTGGTTGGCATGAACACAGTATTGCTGTGAATCTAACAGAAACAAGGTACAAAATTGGCTTGATTTACAAGCTACTCTGTTGAGCTATGAAAACAGACTAGATCAACTCAACAAAGTGCAGCTATCCTTGGCAAATGTTAATCTTACCTTAGCTAACAAGACCGAGTCTAGGTCTTTTGGTAACAATTATATCAATCTACGGGGTGGAAACAAGGGACAGGGAAGAGGTTCCTACAAGGGAAGATACTCACCTAACTTCTCTAACAATAGAAGAGGCAGAGGTTTCTACAGGGGCAGAGGAGGCAGGTTCAATAACAACAACAAGCCTATCTTCCAAATTTGTGGAAAGTTTGGTCATGGTGGGGCTTACTGCTACTTCAGGGATGATCCCAATGTTTTGGGACACCTACCAACTGATCAAAATAAAGCTAGTCAAGATTCAAGTTCCCTGACTGTCTCTCAAGATTCTGGAAGAGGAGGCGATGAAGCCTGGTATGTTGACAGTGGTGCTAGTCACCATGTCACCAATTCAGCTAAGATGATTTCTTAGAAATCTGAATATTCAGGTACCAAGTCTATGGTTGTGGGCAATGGTAGTAAACTCCGCAATAAACATCTAGGTGAAACTAGTCTTTCTACCAAAACCAATCAACATTTACACCTAAATAATATCCTACATGTCTCTCAAATTAATAAAAATCTCATATCCGTTTCTCAATTGACTTCACATAACAATATTTTTTCTTGAATTTCATAGTTTTAATTATTTTGTGAATGACAAGATCACAACGAAGACTCTTCTTACATGGAAGGTTGAGAATGTGATCTATAGATTGGAAAGTTCATCTGATTCCTGTGTCTCTAAGGCTGTTGGTTTAAAAGGGTGTCCTAGTGTGTCAAATGTATCTATTTCTTTTGTTTCTACTAAGTCTCTAAGCGAAGGGTGGCATAGGAAGTTAGGTCATCTTTCCACCAGGGTCCTATCTTTTGTTCTAAAGCTTTGTCATGTGCCAGTTGGGTTCTCAAATGAAAAAATATTTTGTGATGATTTCCAGTTAGGCAAATCACATTCACTTCCTTATTCTAGGTCTTTGTCTCAGTATATTAATGTTCTGGATTTGATTCACTTAGACCTATGGGGACCCTCTCCTATTGTGTCTAACAATGGTTTCAGTTTCTATATTTTTTTGTGGATGATTTCTCTAGGTTCACTCGGTTGTATCCTCTCAAATCTAAAAGTTGAGGCTCTACAAGCTTTCAAAGATTTCAAAAATTTGGTAGCAAAACCAATTTGAGAGAAAAATCAAATGTTTTCAATCTCATGGTGGATGAGATTTTAAGGTCTTTTCATCTTTGGCAAGGGAGTCAGTAATCAGCTCAGGACATCCTGTCCTTACTCTTCTGCTCAGAATGGGAGAGTATAGAGGAAGCACAAACATGTCACTGAGATTGGTCTGACTCTCTTTGCTCAATCTAACCCGAGCGTTTTCTGCGGAGATCCCAAAACACATGAGCAAAATCTGAAGAGAAAATATTTGAAGGTTAAAAAACAACTTCCATCGTGTTGAGCATTTAACCAAGAACTTGACCAATGAACATTTAAGAAGAACTTGACCAATGAACATTTAAGAAAAACTTGACCAATGAATTCCACAAGTGCTTCACTCAGGCCATAAAAATCGTAAAGCCATTACAACATAAAATACACACCGTGAGAAGACAGTATGATCGATAAACTCCGGATTCTAAAATTAGTTAATAGAATGACGCTCTTGCTAAAGGTTCATGGAAAAAAAGAGCTAGGTATATTTTTCTATCAAGAACTAAAAAAAGTTAAAGTTTAAATTTTGATGTATGTAGTCTTATATAAATGTCCAATGTGGTATCATTGTGATAATTCACATATATCTGTAAGTACATAACAAGGATTGGTCTCTAGCCCAATTGATAGGAATGAAGTATCCATGCTGCAATACATCAGTAGGAATGAAGTTCTGAATTTCCATCAAGAAATAAACTGAATATTAATGTTGGGAGAAGAATGATAAAATTGAAAGAACATCTTTAGTACATTAAACATGTTCCTCGATATGCTGACTTAATATCTTAAAATCTGTCAGTACTTCTCAAATGCTTTATAAGGAATAAATATCTGTTTGATTAACTTCTATCCCTTGAAGACTTTGTCTTGTGGTGTTTCCCCGAAGCCCTCTTCAGGAGGAGGGGGTATACAAGGATCGTGCACGAATAACTCCGTCCATGTCCGGAATGTTTTCTTGCATTCTGGACATGAAGGCCTTGCTTCATCCTCAATATCCCTCATGTCCCCTTCCTCTTTTCTTTTGACATTGTTGGCTGATGAGACTTCGTCATCATCAGTAATACTTTTATCAGTCGTTTGAGTAACCTCGTTGCATGCAGAGTTTGCCGTAGAGGCTTTTCCTCGGGAAGAATAATCCGACCCTTTAGATGAGTTACCCGATGACAGAGAGGTGCAGCCGGCGGAAGAATAGGAATCATAGAACTCGCTCTCGGTAAAGGGTGCGAAAGACATTTCCGAGTAACTCGATTCTATTCAAATGCCAAAAGATGTCTTTCTTGGCCGGTGATGGTGGTGGGTTTTGGAAGGGCAAATATGGTGGAGATTATATAGAGGTAAATGATAATGTAATTCATCGTTAGGGTTTGATTGTCTGAACTGGATAGTTGGTGTTGTTTTTCGTCTAGGGTTACGACGCTTCTCTATGAAAATGTTTATTTCCATAAGGGGTTCGTTTTCTAATAAGCGGCAAAACTAACCGTTTTTTACCACTTCAAATTATTTTTATACAAACAAAAAATATACAATTTTAGGTTTAAACTATTTTATTTATAATATAATAAAGATATTGTCATTACTAGCGCACTATGAAAAACCACATGGAACTATTTTATTTCATGTGCTAGATTTAATTTACGGGAAAATATTCCCTCCATCAATTTTTTTATTTTCCTTATAAATAAATAAAAGCTTCACTTTGTTATTTCTTCCATAAAGTAAATATATATTTATCATTATTTTATTTTATCCCAAAACTCATTCATTCTCCAGCAACTCCATCGACTTCTACCATCCTATGTCAACTATCTCCCATCCTATTAATCGTTTGCACACCCAACCAGTCCTATTAGCGTCTCATCATCAATAACCCATAAACCCTAACTCTAGCCTAGCCATTATGAAAACGGCCTCATATTCAGATTTTTCTTTAAATCTTGAAAAATAACAAACCCTAGCCACCTATTCGATTTCTCTTCTAATCTTGAAAAACAACGACAGTTTTTTTTTACGAATTCGTCTAAGGTATAAATCATTCGTTATTTTAAAAAGCGCTTAAAAATGCACCATTACTTATTGAAACAGACGAAATGCACCTAATTACGGGATGACATCTCAGAATTAAGTGCATTTTTTATATATAAATAACACATGATTCCGAGGTGCTGTCTCAGAATCAGGTGTTTTTTTATAAAAAAAATGAACCTGATTCCTGGGTGTTGTCTCAGAATTGATTCATATCTGGTGTCTCAAAATTAGTTATTTTCTGCTAAGACGTGCACAAATCAGGATTTTCAAAAACATGTTTTTTAAACACGGATTCTTAAATTAAATGAATGTAAAACTAAAAAAAACAATATTAAATTACCTTTTTGGTTGATTGAGTGATGTTCTCGGGTGTTAAACTTTGGTTTGGGTGAATGAGTAATCTTTAATAAATTTATTTTTTGTTTTTGTTTTTAGGGTTTAATTTTAGAAGCGAAATGATACATGTTGGATTTAACTTGACTTAATCATGCGTTTGTTGATATAAGGATTTCATAATCGTTAACGACATCAAGCTATAAATTAGAAGGTAAAACGAGGCCAAAATAGTAAAAGCAAGTGATAACTTTTTTTTTGAAACATGAAAAAAATAAAAAATATGACGGAAGAAATAGTTTCACCCTTTAATTTAGATTTATTATTGGAGCCGAAATCTCGTACAAAATAATAACCGAACTTAAATACAACACCTTACTTTTCCCGTGACATAATCAAATTTGATTTTCAAAATACTAAATCCAACAGTTTAGTATTCTTATACATTACTACACAAGTAACCCTGATTCTGCTAGTGTGTGTTGAAGATATTACTGTTATTGGAAACAATTCATAATACCTTTGTAAATTCACCCGACAACTACATTCTATATTTTTAGAGACAAGTTGATTCTACATCACTAGAAGGAAGTACATCTAGAATTTGCTTACTTTAATTAAAATGACTACTTACAAAACAATCACATGTTCATCCAAAATTATAATCAGAGGGCGATGATCCGAAATCAAAAGAAATTTTCACTAACAAAGAATAGAAATTTGAAAACCTAAAACAATGGATGATATGGAAGCAAATAGAAACAATGCTAGAAATATAGTAGTACCAGAAAGTCCTGACGTGAGAAAAGGCATTGACTATTGTAATTTCTCACTTCCGGGATTCGTTCCAACTATAGTTAGACCAATGGTCGTTGTACATATTTTGAGTCAATCCAGTGCTGTAAATATAATACAAGACAATATCATGTTCATTGGAGACTCAAGATGGTTCCCAAACACCCGTCTATCCAATTTTATGGAGATAAGGGATATTCACAAGTGCAATAATAATCTAGGTGATGAAATATGTTTGAGACTTTGTTTATTTTCTCTCAGGGAAAAAGCCAAGGTATGACATTAATCTCTACCTCCTGAATGTATAATAACTTGAGAGTAACTAGGTCAATTGTTGTTAAATAAGTATTTTCCGCCAGTGAAGTTAGAAAAATTCTAAAATGATATCATTACGTTAAGAAATGATGAACCGTTGTATGATTCATGGAATGATATATGTTAGAGTACCTCTCTTAAAATATGCCAAGGTCGCTCCTTCAACACAACCGTCTAGAATATTTATTTCTTGGCCAAAACTTTGCACATAATTCATCAAAGACTCACCGTGCTTTTGGTACAGAGCCATGATATAATATTTTTCTTTTTTAATTGCTTTATTTCTCATAAATTGATTCATGAAAAAAGTCCATAACTCCTCAATTATTTTGATTGATCCAAAAGGTAGATTATTAAACCATGCCTAAACTACTATAAATGATGCTCCTGGTCTTTTGTCTCATCATATTTTCCCGGCTATAAAGATCAAACTTCCTTTACAAATCTTCTTTAAAAATATTTTAGAACAAGGGAAATTGTGCTGAAGTGTAAGCAATTAGTCTTGGTATATTCAAATTTTATATGAATTTATGAGCTACTTTTCATTTCCCTTTAGAATTAAAATCATTACTGAAATGTACATTATATTTCTTCTCCGTATGTTTCTTTTTAATTCAAAACTTCTTGAATAACAACCTCGTCTAGATTTATGATTTTTGTGTATGTAAGCTTTTAAGTTAACAATTGCAAAGTCATGGATAAATGATCAAACGTACTTCATCCCTCTTTATCCCTTATATTTTTTAAAACGTTACATTTGTATTTTTCTTGTTTTAATTCATCCATTAGTATCTTTAAAGCAATTAAAATAAATAAACTCACACATTTGTGAATAATACGTTTCTTTATTGATATATACATAATCAAAATAAAGCTTGTTGGATAGGCGTGTTATTCGTTACCTCAGTAGGTGAAACTCTTACCTCATCACCTTTGAGATTGGTTGGAGCAACCACGTATGTACCAATTTTATTTGGAATAAGTTCGTTTATAGTAATGGGAGAAACAACTCTTAAAATAGCTCAATCTTCTTCATTTTCACGTAATAAAAACATGATTTTCTCCTCTCTCTCTCTCTCTCTCTCTCTCTCTCTCTCCCTCTCTCTCCCTCTCTCTCCCTCTCTCTCTCTTCCTTCCTCCCTCTCTCTCTCTCTCTCTATATATATATATATATATCTCTCTCTCTCTCTCTCTCTCTCTCTCTCTCTATCTCTCTCCCTCTCCTTTGGCTCACTTTCACTTTGTATTAGAGCTACTCCTTCAATGACAGAATCTCCTTCCTTCAGTTCCGGCTCAGCTGAGCAAACTTGTTCTCCATTGGACAACCTGCTAACGAACAAAAGCACGCAAATGAATCCTATAAGTACCTTCAATAGCTTAAGGCTTGACATACACAATTTTCTGTTATGGAAAATTATGGTGTTTCCTATAATAAGGGGGAACAAGATTGGATATTTTATCAATTGTGATAAACCTTGTCCTCCTAAGATTTTGAGCACTTCTGATGGCTCACTAAATGAAAATATTGAGTTTGACAACTGGACAACAAATGACCAGTTGCTAATGGGATGGCTCTATAGCACTATAAGCCCTGAGGTTGCATCCCAAGTAATGGAGGAAGAAACATCCAAAGGTTTGTGGGTTCTATAATTAGGCTATCTGGCTCCCAATTTTTTTCCAGAGGACTAGGAAGGAAAACCTCTCTATGGAAGACTATTTGGCTAGGATGAAAAACATATCAATTAACCTAGCTCAAGCAGGTTCCCCAATGTCTCTGGATGATCTAGTGTCTCAAATATTGGTTGGCATGAACACAGTATTGCTGTGAATCTAACAGAAACAAGGTACAAAATTGGCTTGATTTACAAGCTACTCTGTTGAGCTATGAAAACAGACTAGATCAACTCAACAAAGTGCAGCTATCCTTGGCAAATGTTAATCTTACCTTAGCTAACAAGACCGAGTCTAGGTCCTTTGGTAACAATTATATCAATCTACGGGGTGGAAACAAGGGACAGGGAAGAGGTTCCTACAAGGGAAGATACTCACCTAACTTCTCTAACAATAGAAGAGGCAGAGGTTTCTACAGGGGCAGAGGAGGCAGGTTCAATAACAACAACAAGCCTATCTTCCAAATTTGTGGAAAGTTTGGTCATGGTGGGGCTTACTGCTACTTCAGGGATGATCCCAATGTTTTGGGACACCTACCAACTGATCAAAATAAAGCTAGTCAAGATTCAAGTTCCCTGACTGTCTCTCAAGATTCTGGAAGAGGAGGCGATGAAGCCTGGTATGTTGACAGTGGTGCTAGTCACCATGTCACCAATTCAGCTAAGATGATTTCTTAGAAATCTGAATATTCAGGTACCAAGTCTATGGTTGTGGGCAATGGTAGTAAACTCCACAATAAACATCTAGGTGAAACTAGTCTTTCTACCAAAACCAATCAACATTTACACCTAAATAATATCCTACATGTCTCTCAAATTAATAAAAATCTCATATCCGTTTCTCAATTGACTTCACATAACAATATTTTTTCTTGAATTTCATAGTTTTAATTATTTTGTGAATGACAAGATCACAACGAAGACTCTTCTTACATGGAAGGTTGAGAATGTGATCTATAGATTGGAAAGTTCATCTGATTCCTGTGTCTCTAAGGCTGTTGGTTTAAAAGGGTGTCCTAGTGTGTCAAATGTATCTATTTCTTTTGTTTCTACTAAGTCTCTAAGCGAAGGGTGGCATAGGAAGTTAGGTCATCTTTCCACCAGGGTCCTATCTTTTGTTCTAAAGCTTTGTCATGTGCCAGTTGGGTTCTCAAATGAAAAAATATTTTGTGATGATTTCCAGTTAGGCAAATCACATTCACTTCCTTATTCTAGGTCTTTGTCTCAGTATATTAATGTTCTGGATTTGATTCACTTAGACCTATGGGGACCCTCTCCTATTGTGTCTAACAATGGTTTCAGTTTCTATATTTTTTTGTGGATGATTTCTCTAGGTTCACTCGGTTGTATCCTCTCAAATCTAAAAGTTGAGGCTCTACAAGCTTTCAAAGATTTCAAAAATTTGGTAGCAAAACCAATTTGAGAGAAAAATCAAATGTTTTCAATCTCATGGTGGATGAGATTTTAAGGTCTTTTCATCTTTGGCAAGGGAGTCAGTAATCAGCTCAGGACATCCTGTCCTTACTCTTCTGCTCAGAATGGGAGAGTATAGAGGAAGCACAAACATGTCACTGAGATTGGTCTGACTCTCTTTGCTCAATCTAACCCGAGCGTTTTCTGCGGAGATCCCAAAACACATGAGCAAAATCTGAAGAGAAAATATTTGAAGGTTAAAAAACAACTTCCATCGTGTTGAGCATTTAACCAAGAACTTGACCAATGAACATTTAAGAAGAACTTGACCAATGAACATTTAAGAAAAACTTGACCAATGAATTCCACAAGTGCTTCACTCAGGCCATAAAAATCGTAAAGCCATTACAACATAAAATACACACCGTGAGAAGACAGTATGATCGATAAACTCCGGATTCTAAAATTAGTTAATAGAATGACGCTCTTGCTAAAGGTTCATGGAAAAAAAGAGCTAGGTATATTTTTCTATCAAGAACTAAAAAAAGTTAAGTTTAAATTTTGATGTATGTAGTCTTATATAAATGTCCAATGTGGTATCATTGTGATAATTCACATATATCTGTAAGTACATAACAAGGATTGGTCTCTAGCCCAATTGATAGGAATGAAGTATCCATGCTGCAATACATCAGTAGGAATGAAGTTCTGAATTTCCATCAAGAAATAAACTGAATATTAATGTTGGGAGAAGAATGATAAAATTGAAAGAACATCTTTAGTACATTAAACATGTTCCTCGATATGCTGACTTAATATCTTAAAATCTGTCAGTACTTCTCAAATGCTTTATAAGGAATAAATATCTGTTTGATTAACTTCTATCCCTTGAAGACTTTGTCTTGTGGTGTTTCCCCGAAGCCCTCTTCAGGAGGAGGGGGTATACAAGGATCGTGCACGAATAACTCCGTCCATGTCCGGAATGTTTTCTTGCATTCTGGACATGAAGGCCTTGCTTCATCCTCAATATCCCTCATGTCCCCTTCCTCTTTTCTTTTGACATTGTTGGCTGATGAGACTTCGTCATCATCAGTAATACTTTTATCAGTCGTTTGAGTAACCTCGTTGCATGCAGAGTTTGCCGTAGAGGCTTTTCCTCGGGAAGAATCATCCGACCCTTTAGATGAGTTACCCGATGACAGAGAGGTGCAGCCGGCGGAAGAATAGGAATCATAGAACTCGCTCTCGGTAAAGGGTGCGAAAGACATTTCCGAGTAACTCGATTCTATTCAAATGCCAAAAGATGTCTTTCTTGGCCGGTGATGGTGGTGGGTTTTGGAAGGGCAAATATGGTAGAGATTATATAGAGGTAAATGATAATGTAATTCATCGTTAGGGTTTGATTGTCTGAACTGGATAGTTGGTGTTGTTTTTCGTCTAGGGTTACGACGCTTCTCTATGAAAATGTTTATTTCCATAAGGGGTTCGTTTTCTAATAAGCGGCAAAACTAACCGTTTTTTACCACTTCAAATTATTTTTATACAAACAAAAAATATACAATTTTAGGTTTAAACTATTTTATTTATAATATAATAAAGATATTGTCATTACTAGCGCACTATGAAAAACCACATGGAACTATTTTATTTCATGTGCTAGATTTAATTTACGGGAAAATATTCCCTCCATCAAATTTTTTATTTTCCTCATAAATAAATAAAAGCTTCACTTTGTTATTTCTTCCATAAAGTAAATATATATTTATCATTATTTTATTTTATCCCAAAACTCATTCATTCTCCAGCAACTCCATCGACTTCTACCATCCTATGTCAACTATCTCCCATCCTATTAATCGTTTGCACACCCAACCAGTCCTATTAGCGTCTCATCATCAATAACCCATAAACCCTAACTCTAGCCTAGCCATTATGAAAACGGCCTCATATTCATATTTTTCTTTAAATCTTGAAAAATAACAAACCCTAGCCACCTATTCGATTTCTCTTCTAATCTTGAAAAACAACGACAATTTTTTTTACGAATTCGTCTAAGGTACAAATCATTCGTTATTTTAAAAAGCGCTTAAAAATGCACCATTACTTATTGAAACAGACGAAATGCACCTAATTACGGGATGACATCTCAGAATTAAGTGCATTTTTTATATATAAATAACACATGATTCCGAGGTGCTGTCTCAGAATCAGGTGTTTTTTTATAAAAAAAATGAACCTGATTCCTGGGTGTTGTCTCAGAATTGATTCATATCTGGTGTCTCAAAATTAGTTATTTTCTGCTAAGACGTGCACAAATCAGGATTTTCAAAAACATGTTTTTTAAACACGGATTCTTAAATTAAATGAATGTAAAACTAAAAAAAACAATATTAAATTACCTTTTTGGTTGATTGAGTGATGTTCTCGGGTGTTAAACTTTGGTTTGGGTGATTGAGTAATCTTTAATAAATTTATTTTTTGTTTTTGTTTTTAGGGTTTAATTTTAGAAGCGAAATGATACATGTTGGATTTAACTTGACTTAATCATGCGTTTGTTGATATAAGGATTTCATAATCGTTAACGACATCAAGCTATAAATTAGAAGGTAAAATGAGGCCAAAATAGTAAAAGCAAGTGATAACTTTTTTTTTTGAAACATGAAAAAAATAAAAAATATGACGGAAGAAATAGTTTCACCCTTTAATTTAGATTTATTATTGGAGCCGAAATCTCGTACAAAATAATAACCGAACTTAAATACAACACCTTACTTTTCCCGTGACATAATCAAATTTGATTTTCAAAATACTAAATCCAACAGTTTAGTATTCTTATACATTACTACACAAGTAACCCTGATTCTGCTAGTGTGTGTTGAAGATATTACTGTTATTGGAAACAATTCATAATACCTTTGTAAATTCACCCGACAACTACATTCTATATTTTTAGAGACAAGTTGATTCTACATCACTAGAAGGAAGTACATCTAGAATTTGCTTACTTTAATTAAAATGACTACTTACAAAACAATCACATGTTCATCCAAAATTATAATCAGAGGGCGATGATCCGAAATCAAAAGAAATTTTCACTAACAAAGAATAGAAATTTGAAAACCTAAAACAATGGATGATATGGAAGCAAATAGAAACAATGCTAGAAATATAGTAGTACCAGAAAGTCCTGACGTGAGAAAAGGCATTGACTATTGTAATTTCTCACTTCCGGGATTCGTTCCAAGTATAGTTAGACCAATGGTCGTTGTACATATTTTGAGTCAATCCAGTGCTGTAAATATAATACAAGACAATATCATGTTCATTGGAGACTCAAGATGGTTCCCAAACACCCGTCTATCCAATTTTATGGAGATAAGGGATATTCACAAGTGCAATAATAATCTAGGTGATGAAATATGTTTGAGACTTTGTTTATTTTCTCTCAGGGAAAAAGCCAAGGTATGACATTAATCTCTACCTCCTGAATGTATAATAACTTGAGAGTAACTAGGTCAATTGTTGTTAAATAAGTATTTTCCGCCAGTGAAGTTAGAAAAATTCTAAAATGATATCATTACGTTAAGAAATGATGAACCGTTGTATGATTCATGGAATGATATAATAATTTTTTATGCATATATCCTGACTATAGGATTCGATGATATTCCAAACCTTCTATAATAAACTATTGAGAGTACTAAGCTATGATTGATGCTACATAAAGATCGCGTATTATTGATGACCCGTAACAGCTGCAGGGTCGAAAAAAAGCTATAAAAAATATAAGCAGCGGCTAGTGAAACAATTCTTTAAGCAATAATTATTTCGTCGGAGAAACATGTGGCTGATTTGAAAACAATTCAGACATAGTAATTGAAGTAAAAAACATATTATCGAACAAAAATTAATCAATTCACAACATACGAGGATGTAATGTATATAAGTTACCTCAACCAAGAGCCTAGAATTTATTATGCTAATAATTCATATTAAATTTTCGCAGTAAGAATCCTAAATTCTCTTGGAAATAATGACAATGTGTGGAAACAAGAAGACTTAGACTGGATAGAGAAAACATACAACTCAGAAGAGAATCTTAGCAAGTTTATTGAGTACAGACATTGACTATTTTACTATGAACAAGTCAAGTACAAAACATATAAAGGTTTTGGTATACCAAATAGGGAGAATGTCAAACTAATATAAAGGTCGAAATGCTTCAATAACATTCGATGATGGGCTAAAGAGTTCATGGAATATGAGAAGATAATACCAAAAATAACCCCAAACATGTAAATGTTATTACTTTACAAAATGAGAGAGAATTATCCAACAATAAGGTGTTGAAGTCCAAAGAAGTGTTAGAAGGAAGAATTATGTAAACGCTGATCAAAGTAAGAAATAAATAAAAAAGAAAAGATGAATCAAAACGCCGAAGTTAGAAAACAGCAAGATTACAATCTTATCGGAGAAAAGGCTAAAAATCAGAATTTGTCAAAATATGCGCCCTCTATATTCCATATCTATGTAGGAGAAAGAAGCCGAAGATGGGAATCATTTTCTTAAATTTTTTGGAGTTGTTCATAAGTTTTGAAGTAAATATACAAGTTTTCTATCTTTTGGAGAAATGCCAAAATATTCATAATTTTTGAAGGACATTATTCAGACAAGAGGAAGTTCAAAGATTTTGAAACTGTGATGCTCACCAAGGAATGTAGTGCTCTCATCCAGAATAAATTGCCACCAAAGCTATAAGATATATTAATATTTATTGTCCCTTGCAAAATTGCTGATTTAGATTTTAAAAAGTGTTTTTGTTACTTAGGTGCTAGCATAAATCTGATACCATTATCTATCTATAGTAAATGATACAAGAAATTAAAATTACTATAATATCTTTACAATTGGTTGATCATATTTCAATTACCGGAAATGAAAAATTGATGTTGTATTAGTAAAAGTTGACGAATTTGTTTTGTATATGGTACAAGATCGACTCGTACCGCTCATTTTAAAAAGATCATTTCTAGTGACTGCTAGATCCGCTATTAATGTTGAATTTTTAAAATTTTAAAAAAATATTCATACATGTTTGTCAATCGATGGGTAAACAGTCTCATTGATGAATGTTTGCATGAGATATTATCTTAATTTTCTATATAAAATTGTCTAATTCGTGCTAGACTAGATTAAACTGAAAAAACAGGTAATAGAATGTGCTAAGGACGCAACTATGGAATATTCAAATTTTAGGATTAAAAAAGAAATTGCCAACACCTCCAACATCTTAACTGGAATTAACACATTTACCATTACACTTTTATCATATTTTTTTGTGTAGGAGCCTAATAATTTTCATGTGATTATTAATGCCTTTTTAAATGATACAAATGCAATGAAGTTATTGAGGATGTTCAGAAAATTAAAGAAAACTCTTAAATAGACGATTTCTCTTTTAATCTTGAAAAACAACGACAGTTTTTCTCGAATTCGTCTAATATATAAATCATTCGTTATTTAAAAAACAACAACACTTAAAAATGCACAATTACTTATTGAAACAGACAAAATGCACCTAATTCCGAGACGACATCTCGAAATTAAGTGCATTTTAACTACTTATTGAACGTTTTATGAATTTTTTTATATTTGGCGACTCTTTAGAAGTTAGAGGTTGTTTTGGTTCAGTCTAAATAGTAGTTAAAGTTTTACAATCTAGATTCGTTTCACCTATATTATATAAAGACGCACATACGTTTGTTATAAAATTCCATATATGCTAGTGTATTGGTAGCATATATACAAAAACGAAATGTCACTGAATAATATTGTAGAGGTAGAGTTGTTCGACGCATGAGGTATCGATTTTATGAGATCATTTCTATCATCATTCAATAAAAATTATATCATTCTTAGGGTTGATTACGTCTCCAAATGGGTTGAAGCATTTTGCGATATGAGACCCCAAAAGCGATCAAGATGTATAATCTCATTTTTCAGTCGTTAACTGTACGCTCTTTTGGCTAAGTGCGAAATTACTAACATATTTTCAACACCTTATCACCCTTAGACCAGCGGACAAGTAGAGGTGTTGACTTGAGAATTGAAAGAATCTTAGAGAATACATCAGTATTTTACGAAAAAGACTTGTCACCAAAGCTTGATGATGTGTTGTGCACATGCATAAATGATTTCAAGACACCGATTTATATGTCTTTTTAGAGCATCCCCAACAGATACGCTAGTTGACAGTTTAAAGTAAATTTAACTATTATATATGATTTTTTTATTTCCAACAGATACGCTAAAAGACTATCTATATTTATTAGCTTAAATTAAGGTAGCTATATTTGTAGTAGCAGTTACACAATCGGTAAAAGTTTATTTGTTATTTCCCTTGTTTTTCTCCTATGGATTGACAACTAACTTAAATATACCTTATCTGTTGGAAGAAAAAGATAATATTTAAATTTACATTACCTAAATACTATCTATATTTACCTAAAAAATAGAGTATCTGTTGGGGATGCTCTTATAAGTTAGTTTATGAGAAAACATGTCACCTCTATGTATAGCTGGAACATTGATCATATTGGACCACTAGATTGTTGAATTTCGACTTAGAGGCAGATGGAAAAAAAGAAAGTTGCAATTGATGAGCTAGAGGAGTTTGAAAATGATCATACGAGAATTAAGAATCTAAAACGAAAACACGAAAATTTGGCATGATAAAAGAATTATTTTATGAAGCTTCTATACGGGAGAGCAAGTACTGTTATATAACTCATTATACAGAGCAATAAAAGTGGTCGCGACCATTTGAGATTACTTGCATCTCACCCTACAGAGCGATCAAAATATATCATCCAAAGAAGGAGAGGTTCACGATAAACAAAAAATGACTAAGCCTTACTATCAATGAGTAGTCGACGAAGATCGGGTGTCAACTTCATCAAAACCTTACTAGTTCTTTACCCAAGAAAAACGAGCCTTCAAAAGCTACTAAATATTTACCTTAAACTTCGAGGAATATTTCTCTTCTTCGCAAGCTCATTCTCGAAAACCCTCAGGAGGTTGCGTTTTACACCGATGTGTTCTAACTCTGAAAGCTCTGCCAAAAATACTTTAAACATATAAAATTAACCTCTAATACTCCCCCAAGAAAGTTTTTCAATATGAGGGAAGATACAAACGAGTTTGAGAAATCTCTGCTGCTCAACTGTCCATCCATGTGACATCTGCTGAGGTCCATGTTGACAAATATTTTTAAGGGCTCCAATGCTATTAGTCAATGAGTTTCAAGAGGCTGAGATGGATACGGTAATTGACACCAATGAGGTCGTTGAAACCCATAACGAAGGCAAACAGGCGGCAATCTAACTGCCGTCACCGACAACATACTTTCCTTGGAAATATCCGAGGTGCCGGGGGCGTAATCTTCGCGAGGTTGACACCAAATACCTTGTACCATTCTACAGTGGAAAGTACCACCACTATCCAGAGCAGGAGTGTCCAAACCTAAGGAAACGCTAGGAATCCTGAAGTCTATTACCATGCGCCTACCCAAAGTCAAACACCACTCTCTGTGAAGAAAAGTGAGTTGGTGGTTTACTCGGACGTCCTGAACTGGGAGATCTGGTTCCCTTTGGACCCCTTTATAATTTAATACTTCAAGCTGGTAATACTTTGTCCCAATGAAGCCAGACCCAACACATGGTTTGTGGTTTTAATGAGATATTTTTGGAAAATGAAAGAAAAATATGGGAGAGAACAAAAGTATTTTTTATTTTATTTTTCTTAATCCTCTTTTGTTTAGTACATCTCCTATATATATTAGTATAAATATATTATACTGTTTTAAATCACAGAATAACATATTTTACTAATATAATACTCTTTAAAATATAAAATCAAATCTAAACATATTTTTTCTAAATCGAATAATATATTATCAATTAAATAATATATTCTCAATTGAATAATATTTTCAATTGAATAATATATTCTTAATTGAGTAATATATATTATTCAAAAATACATTAATATATTATTAAAATATTTTAACTAAATTAAATAATTAATATTTTCAAGCTTAATTAATTATTGTCTTAACAATGCCTCCCTTAAATTAAGCTTGCTTTTGATTCCCAAACTTTCAACATTCCTTTTGAAGACTTGTGCACTTTGTGGCTTTGTGAAGATATTAGCCATATGATCTTCAGTCTTGCAATAGTTAACTTGAACATCACCATTATTCACGAGCTCCCTCAGAAAATGATATCGAATCCGGATGTGTTTTGTTCTTCCATGAAGAACTGGATCCTTTGTGACTGAAATAGTAGAATTATTGTCACAAAATAAAATGGTTGACTTGACTTGCTTTCTTTTTAGACTTTCCAAAATTCTGCGCAACCAAATCAATTGACATCCTGCATAAGATGCAGCAATATATTCTGCTTCTGTAGTCGAAATTGCCACAACTGATTGTTTCTTTGCGCTCCATGAAACTGCACCGCTACCAAGGTGAAACACATACCCAGAAGTGCTTTTGCTATCATAAATGCTTCCTGCTAAATCACTATATGTATAACCAATGAAATTCACTTCTGTATTAGCTTCATAAAAAATTCCATAGTCAATGGTTCCCTTCACATATCGCAATATTCTTTCGGCAGCCTCCTAATGGTTAGAATAAGGTTTGTCCATGAATCTACTTATCAAACTAACAGCATACAGAATGTCAGGCCTTGTCGAAGTTAGATACATCAGATTTCCAATCAGACTTCGGAACATGGTTGAATTAATAAGTTTTCCTTAACCTTCTTTAGATAACTTCAGTCCTGTGATGCATAGAGTAGTGACTGGATTAGCAGCTTCCATCTTGAATTTTTTCAAACTTTCTTTTGCATAGTTCTCTTGTGAAATAAAAATTGCCAAGAAAATGATGATGTTCTTCTAAATCTGTCATCTTAAATTTTGCCATCATTGACTGTTTAAATTCTTCCAACATTTTAAAATTGTTTCCCGTGAAAGCAAGATCGTCGACATAGAGACTAACCACCATAAATCTTCCTTGGGAATCACTTTTGATGTAGAGAGTATGTTCATACAGACATTTTTTAGACCCATATTTTTCAAAATAAGAATTGATACGGCTGTACCAGGCTCGGGGTGATTGTTTCAACCCATACAATGCTTTCTTTAGTTGTAAACTTTTTCTTCTTCTCCTTTCTTAATAAACCCAGGTGGTTGATCAACATAGACTTCTTCTTTGAGAACACCATTCAAGAATGCAGACTTTGCATCCATTTGGAACATCTTCCAATTCTTTTGAGCAGCAAGAGATATGAGTAACCAAACTGTATCAAGTCTAGAAACGGGAGCAAACACCTCTGTAAAATCTTCTCCTTCTGTTTGTTTCTATTCTTTTGCAACTAGCTTCGCCTTGTATTTATTGATGGAACCATTTGGATTCATCTTTGTCTTGTAAACCCATTTTACCCCAATAGAACTCTTGTGCGGAGGTAAATCTGTAAGCTCCCATGTATCATTATTTTCAATTGAGACAATCTCTTCATTTATGGCTTTCCTCCATACTTTTTCTTGATATGCATCATCAAACAAAATTGGAACTTCTCTTGCAAAGAAAGCAAAAAATACAGCATCGTATTCCAGGATTTCATGAGTTACATCATATAGTTCATGAATACTTCTCATTTTTCTGACCGGACTAGATGAAGAACTTGATGAAAAATTTGGGGAAGTAGGAGGGCTTCCTGTTAGAGTATTATTTTCAGCACTTTCAAAATCCGCCTCTTCTTTTTCTTCAATCTCAAGTGGAAAAATTTGTAAAGGTTCTTTCTCAGGTGTCATCTCCTCAAAAAACGAATTTTCATCAAACCGAACATCTCGACTTATCACAATCTTTTTTGTTAACGGATTCTATAGCTTGTATGCCTTACTTCTTTCATTATAACCAATGAAGATGCATTTTTCAGACTTGTCATCTAACTTGCTTCTCATTACATCCGGAATATGAGAGTATGCAACACTCTCAAATATTCTTAGATGATGAACATTAGGTTGTCTACCATACCACATCTCATATGGCGTGCAATTCTCCAAGCTTGTGTTGGTGATCTGTTAATAAAATAAACAGCGCAGGCAACAGCTTCAGCCCAAAAAACTCATGATAACCTCTTCCTCTTAAGAAGACATCTAGCCATCTCCATTATTGTTCTGTTCTTTTTTTCAGATACACCATTTTGCTGAGGTGTATAGCGGACTGTCATCTCATACCGAATGCCACTGTCTCTGCAATATTTCTCAAATTCTTTTGAAAAATACTCACCTCCACGATTTGTCCGTAAGGTGTTGATTTGTAATCCAGTAAAGTTCTCTACTGCTGCTTTAAAATCTTTGAATTTTTTAAATGCCTCTGATTTTTCTCTAACACAATAAACCCAAACTCTTCGTGAGTAATCATCAATAAAAGTTATAAAATAACAATTGCCTCCGAAAGATGGAACTTTCATTGGACCACAAAGATCTGAATGAATAAATTGCAGTGGTCTCTTTGCTTTCCACGATGATTTAGACGGAAACAAAATTTTATGTTGCTTTCCAAATTGACAAGTTTCACATACATCATCGAGACGACTAATATTTGGTAAACCGGTGACCATCATCTTTCTTGAAAGCATCTCCAAATTTCTATAATTCAAATGTCAAAACCGATCATGCCATAATTTTGCAACTGCTTCATGAGAACTAATCAAGCAAGACATATTCTGATTTTGAAGAGTGAGTGAGAAAAGATTATTTTGTGCTACTCCAACTTTAGAAACAAATTGATGATTCAATGATAAGTAACATGCCATGTCATGAAAGTGAATATCATACCCCTTCTTCAGTAGATGCCCAACGCTAAGCAAATTATTTTGAAGTCCAGGAACAAAATAAACATCAGACATTTTCTCAATCTTCCCTTACTTTGTCTTAAATTCTAATTCACTAACACCTTTGATTTTGTAAGATTTTCCATCTCCTACTTTTACTTCTCCACAATCAACTTCAAATAATTTTGAAAATAAGTTTTTGTTACCTGTCATATGTTTGCTAGCACCACTGTCTATGTACCAGAAATCATCAGTCTCTCCACCATGAGTCATAAGCAATAAATTTTCTTGACTATTTTTCACCATATTAGCTTCGATTTTTTCTTTTTCCTTGTGCCAACAATCGCTTTCTATATGACCACGCTTGTGACAATAAAAACACTCAATATAACCACGACCTGTTCCTCTTTGATTTCCACGTCCACGTCCTCTTTGTGAACCTCTAAAGTTCTGATTTTGTTTGTTTCTTTCCATTGATTTTCATAATGACCCCTTCCATAAGTATTGAAGCCTCTTCCTTTTTGATTTCCGTGTCCTCTTTATGAGCTTCTAAAATTCTGGTTTTTGTTTGTTCTTTTCCATTCTCTTGAATGATGGCCATAATCTTTTTTCCTCTGATTTGTAGAATATTCTTTCTTCTCATTTATAGACAAGTTTGACTGTAGTGCTTGATCTAATTGTACTTTCTTCTTTTTCTTATTTAATCTTTCTTCATGAGCTTTCAATGAGCCCGTTAATTCATCAATCGTCATGATGTTTAAATCCTTAGATTCTTCAATAGCAACCACAATATAGTCAAATCTAGAATCCAAAGAGCGTAGAAGTTTTTTCAGTTACACGGATATCATCCAATGTTTCCCCATTTATTTTTAATTGGTTCACAATGGACAATACCCGTGAACAATAATCAGAAACGGATTCAGGCGCTGTTTTTTGTAAACTTTCAAATTCTCCTCTAAGAGTTTGAAATCGAATTCTTTTTACCTTTTCATCTCCTTTGAATGATTTCTCCAAAATTTCCCATGCTTGTTTTGCTGAAGTAGCACAAGCAATTTTTCCCAAGCTGCTTCATATGATTGGACTCCTTAATATATCCAAAACAATCCTTTTTTGTGTTGGTGTTAATTTTTATTCTTTAACATCTTTTACTTCATTGTATCCTTTTTCAACAACTTCCCATTCTTCTTGAGATCCTAGTAGAGCCTTCATCTGCGTACTCCATTTATTATAATTTTCTTTTGTTAATTGAGGAAGAGATAGGAATCGAGTTGTTCATCTTGATCGAACAGAGCTCTGATACACATTCTAGATTTTAATGAGATATTTTTGGAGAAAGAAAGAAAAATATGGGAGAGAACAAAAATATTTTTTATTTTATTTTTCTTAATCCTCTTTGTTTCCCATTTATTTTTAATTGGTTCACAATGGACAATACCCGTGAACAATAATCAGAAACGGATTCAGACGCTGTTTTTTGTAAACTTTCAAAAAATTCTCCTCTAAGAGTTTGTAATCGAATTCTTTTTACCTTTTCATCTCCTTTGAATGATTTCTCCAAAATTTCCCATGCTTGTTTTGCTCAAGTAGAACAAGCAATTTTTTCCCAAGCTGCTTCATATCATTGGACTCCTTAATATATCCAAAACAATCCTTTTTTGTGTTGGTGTTAATTTTTCTTCTTCAACATCTTTTACTTCATTGTAGCCTTTTTCAACAACTTCCCATTCTTCTTGAGATCCTAGTAGAGCCTTCATCTGCGTACTCCATTTATTATAATTTTCTTTTGTTAATTGAGGAAGAGATAGGAATCGAGTTGTTCATCTTGATCGAACAGAGCTCTGATACCAATTCTAGATTTTAATGAGATATTTTTGGAGAAAGAAAGAAAAATATGGGAGAGAACAAAAATATTTTTTATTTTATTTTTCTTAATCCTCTTTGTTTAGTACATCTCATATATATTAGTATACATATATTATACTGTTTTAAATGACAGAATAATATATTTTACTAATATAATTATCTTTAAAATATAAAATCAAATCTAAACATATTTTTCCTAAATTGAATAATATATTATCAATTAAATAATATTTTCAATTGAATAATATATTCTTAATTGAATAATATATATTATTACAAATACATTAATATATTATTAAAATATTTTAACTAAATTAATTAATTAATATTTTCAAGCTTAATTAAATATTGTCCTAACATGATTTACTCTGATGCCATGTATCATAGCTTCGTGCCTCTTCCATCTTTCAAATTCCATTGCCGATGGAAGAGTTTGCTGATATAATCTCGCTGTCGAGGTACCCCTTGACTTTGTTTATATTTTATTACTATTGAGAACGATTACAAAATCGTTAACGACCTTCTCGAAACAGGTAAGATTTGAAAACAACATTTTTTATTTATGCGTGGGAGAACTAAAATCCTCAAGAATACAAATTTGAAGCGTCTTCTAAGAAAATAGAAAGGCATATGGAATTTTCTCACTTCCTTTATTTGTTATTTGCAAAATCTGAAGAGAAAACATTTGAAGGTTAAAAAACAACTCCCATCGTGTTGAGCATTTAACCGAGTTGAGCATTTACCCAAGAACTTCACCAATGAGCATTTAACCAAGTTGAGCATTTAACCAAGAACTTCACCAATGAACATTTATCCAAGAAGAACTTGACCAATGAATTCCACAAGTCCTTCACTCACGCCATAAAAATCGTAAAGCCATTACAACATAAAACACACATCGTGAGAAGACAGTATGATCGATAAACTCCGGATTCTAAAATTAGTTAATAGAATGACGCTCTTGCTAAAGGTTCATGGAAAAAAAGAGCTAGGTATATTTTTCTATCAAGAACTAAAAAAAGTTAAGTTTAAATTTTGATGTATGTAGTCTTATATAAATGTCCAATGTGGTATCATTGTGATAATTCACATATATCTGTAAGTACATAACAAGGATTGGTCTCTAGCCCAATTGATAGGAATGAAGTATCCATGCTGCAATACATCAGTAGGAATGAAGTTCTGAATTTCCATCAAGAAATAAACTGAATATTAATGTTGGGAGAAGAATGATAAAATTGAAAGAACATCTTTAGTACATTAAACATGTTCCTCGAATTGGTGTGCACTGTTAGAATTGGTGTGTGAGCGTGTGACCCGACCTCACGGACTAGCGAGATATTGTCCGCTTTGCGCTCGTAGGCGCGCACGGGTTTGCTCTTGGGTGTACTCCCAAAAGGCCTCTTGCTAGTTGAGGTGGGCTCACACTTATATACACTCTTTTATGTTCCTTGTTAGCAATGTGGGATTGGGGGTCCTCTATGGGATGAAGTTTATTCTTCACATTCCCCCTTAACAACTCCCATCGTGTTGAGCATTTAACCGAGTTGAGCATTTACCCAAGAACTTCACCAATGAGCATTTAACCAAGTTGAGCATTTAACCAAGAACTTCACCAATGAACATTTATCCAAGAAGAACTTGACCAATGAATTCCACAAGTCCTTCACTCACGCCATAAAAATCGTAAAGCCATTACAACATAAAACACACATCGTGAGAAGACAGTATGATCGATAAACTCCGGATTCTAAAATTAGTTAATAGAATGACGCTCTTGCTAAAGGTTCATGGAAAAAAAGAGCTAGGTATATTTTTCTATCAAGAACTAAAAAAAGTTAAGTTTAAATTTTGATGTATGTAGTCTTATATAAATGTCCAATGTGGTATCATTGTGATAATTCACATATATCTGTAAGTACATAACAAGGATTGGTCTCTAGCCCAATTGATAGGAATGAAGTATCCATGCTGCAATACATCAGTAGGAATGAAGTTCTGAATTTCCATCAAGAAATAAACTGAATATTAATGTTGGGAGAAGAATGATAAAATTGAAAGAACATCTTTAGTACATTAAACATGTTCCTCGAATTGGTGTGCACTGTTAGAATTGGTGTGTGAGCGTGTGACCCGACCTCACGGACTAGCGAGATATTGTCCGCTTTGCGCTCGTAGGCGCGCACGGGTTTGCTCTTGGGTGTACTCCCAAAAGGCCTCTTGCTAGTTGAGGTGGGCTCACACTTATATACACTCTTTTATGTTCCTTGTTAGCAATGTGGGATTGGGGGTCCTCTATGGGATGAAGTTTATTCTTCACATTCCCCCTTAACAACTCCCATCGTGTTGAGCATTTAACCGAGTTGAGCATTTACCCAAGAACTTCACCAATGAGCATTTAACCAAGTTGAGCATTTAACCAAGAACTTCACCAATGAACATTTATCCAAGAAGAACTTGACCAATGAATTCCACAAGTCCTTCACTCACGCCATAAAAATCGTAAAGCCATTACAACATAAAACACACATCGTGAGAAGACAGTATGATCGATAAACTCCGGATTCTAAAATTAGTTAATAGAATGACGCTCTTGCTAAAGGTTCATGGAAAAAAAGAGCTAGGTATATTTTTCTATCAAGAACTAAAAAAAGTTAAGTTTAAATTTTGATGTATGTAGTCTTATATAAATGTCCAATGTGGTATCATTGTGATAATTCACATATATCTGTAAGTACATAACAAGGATTGGTCTCTAGCCCAATTGATAGGAATGAAGTATCCATGCTGCAATACATCAGTAGGAATGAAGTTCTGAATTTCCATCAAGAAATAAACTGAATATTAATGTTGGGAGAAGAATGATAAAATTGAAAGAACATCTTTAGTACATTAAACATGTTCCTCGAATTGGTGTGCACTGTTAGAATTGGTGTGTGAGCGTGTGACCCGACCTCACGGACTAGCGAGATATTGTCCGCTTTGCGCTCGTAGGCGCGCACGGGTTTGCTCTTGGGTGTACTCCCAAAAGGCCTCTTGCTAGTTGAGGTGGGCTCACACTTATATACACTCTTTTATGTTCCTTTTTAGCAATGTGGGATTGGGGGTCCTCTATGGGATGAAGTTTATTCTTCACATTCCCCCTTAAACTTTATCCCAGTAATTTGCTGGAACTTCGGCGGTTAAGCCTTATAGAATTGGTGTGTGAGCGTGTGACCCGACCTCACGGACTAGCGAGGTATTGTCCGCTTTGCGCTCGTAGGCGCGCACGGGTTTGCTCTTGGGTGTACTCCCAAAAGGCCTCTTGCTAGTTAAGGTGGGCTCACACTTATATACACTCTTTTATGTTCCTTGTTAGCAATGTGGGATTGGGGGTCCTCCATGGGATGAAGTTTATTCTTCACATGCACGAATAACTCCGTCCATGTCCGGAATGTTTTCTTGCATTCTGGACATGAAGGCCTTGCTTCATCCTCAATATCCCTCATGTCCCCTTCCTCTTTTCTTTTGACATTGTTGGCTGATGAGACTTCGTCATCATCAGTAATACTTTTATCAGTCGCTTGAGTAACCTCGTTGCATGCAGAGTTTGCCGTAGAGGCTTTTCCTCGGGAAGAATCATCCGACCCTTTAGATGAGTTACCCGATGACAGAGAGGTGCAGCCGGCGGAAGAATAGGAATCATAGAACTCGCTCTCGGTAAAGGGTGCGAAAGACATTTCCGAGTAACTCGATTCTATTCAAATACCAAAAGATGTCTTTCTTGGCCGGTGATGGTGGTGGGTTTTGGAAGGGCAAATATGGTGGAGATTATATAGAGGTAAATGATAATGTAATTCATTCGTTAGGGTTTGATTGTCTGAACTGGATAGTTGGTGTTGTTTTTCGTCTAGGGTTACGACGCTTCTCTATGAAAATGTTTATTTCCATAAGGGGTTCGTTTTCTAATAAGCGGCAAAAGTAACCGTTTTTTACCACTTCAAATTATTTTATACAAACAAAAAATATACAATTTTAGGTTTAAACTATTTTATTTATAATATAATAAAGATATTGTCATTACTAGCGCACTATGAAAAACCACATGGAACTATTTTATTTCATGTGTTAGATTTAATTTACGGGAAAATATTTCCTCCATCAAATTTTTTATTTTCCTCATAAATAAATAAAAGCTTCACTTTGTTATTTCTTCCATAAAGTAAATATATATTTATCATTATTTTATTTTATCCCAAAACTCATTCATTCTCCAGCAACTCCATCGACTTCTACCATCCTATGTCAACTATCTCCCATCCTATTAATCGTTTGCACACCCAACCCGTCCTATTAGCGTCTCATCATCAATAACCCATAAACCCTAACTCTAGCCTAGCCATTATGAAAACGGCCTCATATTCAGATTTTTCTTTAAATCTTGAAAAATAACAAACCCTAGCCACCTATTCGATTTCTCTTCTAATCTTGAAAAACAACGACAGTTTTTTTTACGAATTCGTCTAAGGTATAAATCATTCGTTATTTTAAAAAGCGCTTAAAAATGCACCATTACTTATTGAAACAGACGAAATGCACCTAATTACGGGATGACATCTCAGAATTAAGTGCATTTTTTATATATAAATAACACATGATTCCGAAGTGCTGTCTCAGAATTAGGTGTTTTTTTATAAAAAAATGAACCTGATTCCTGGGTGTTGTCTCAGAATTGATTCATATCTGGTGTCTCAAAATTAGTTATTTTCTGCTAAGACGTGCACAAATCAGGATTTTCAAAAATATGTTTTTAAACACGGATTCTTAAATTAAATGAATGTAAAACTAAAAAAAACAATATTAAATTACCTTTTTGGTTGATTGGGTGATGTTCTCCGGTGTTAAATCTTTGGTTTTGGTGAATGAGTAATCTTTAATAAATTTATTTTTTGTTTTTGTTTTTAGGGTTTAATTTTAGAAGCGAAATGATACATGTTGGATTTAACTTGACTTAATCATGTGTTTGTTGATATAAGGATTTCATAATGGTTAATGACATCAAACTATAAATTAGATGGTTGAATGAGGCCAAAATAGTAAAAGCAAGTGATAAGTTTTCTTTTTTGAAACATGGAAAAATAAAAAATATGACGGGAGAAATAGTTTCACCCTTTAATTTAGATTCATTGTTGGAGCCGAAATCTCGTACAAAACAATAACCGAACTTAAATACAACACCTTACTTTCAGATGACATAAGTTTTCATGATTTAGCATTTTAAACATAAAAAATAATCGTCTACTAATTTTTACTGAATTCAAAAAATTTGTAAAACGCAATTTAAAAGGTGAACTAAAACAGTTTAGACCGACGGGGAAGGTGAGTAGAAGACTTGTTGCATTTTATGTATTTAATCTAAACATGTTTTATTTATTTAAGTTATAGTAACCGTTAGTATTAAACTGAGTCTTAGAGTTTTACGTGGGTGTAGGAGTTACGTAACGGGCATTAAGTGAAGAGAGAAGTGGGATTATTGGATCTTATTTTGTAACTCCCACCTCGTTTATTGCCTATTTATTTCCTTTGTACGCTGCATTTGATAAATGAAGAAGTACCACAGTTTCACTTTCTCAAAAGGATAATAGATTTGTAGGGCGATATACACTTTCTCTGTGTACCCACGGTCTATCACATTGAACATAAAAAGCGTTTATAAGACTTTCCTACTACTCAATAAAAAATATAGAATTGAGCTTATGATGCTTTTTCCTCACCCATTTGTGAGGAATAACAAGATAAAGTTTTTTAGATTGGTCTTACTTTGTTGGTTTAGTCTCAGCTGTCAACAATACCACCTATTTAGTAAATATGCTTCATATCTTATCCCGCATCACAGAATTCCATATAAAAGAGTATATTACTGACAACCAAATTATTTTTGGTTGTGCTTTTTACCGTTATATTATAACTTATCAACTACACAAATTTAATTTCACTCGTTAGAATATATTTTTATAGAATATTCTGGAACAAAAGGATACAAATTCCTTACTCGTACCAGGAAAATTATGATATCGAAACATGTCATTTTTAATAAATTTGTGTTTTCCTGTCAAAACTAGTTTTTAAATACTAGGAAGCCTATGTCTTTTGTGTCTATGTTCTATTAAAGGCATTTTCTATGTCCTAGATTTGCAGACTCTACTGGTCTATCAATGCAATGAACGCATACTCTACAAGAATATACTGAAAGAGTGCACTTATCAGGTTCTTGTCATACAACACTGTAAAGCCAACCTTGGAACACTTCTCTTTCCATCATTGTCCTACCACAAAATCAACCATACAAATACCGCTTAGTTGCTAAGGGAAGTCCCCGGTCTCATGGTGTATACTTTGATGACATTTTCAGTCCAGTTATCAATGCCTTACCTATAAGGCTTGTTCTTAGCATTTTTGAGTCAGAAAACTGGGGCATTTTTTAGTTGGACATCATGTCTTCCTGAACTGGTACTAACATGAGACACTTTATACGGCTCTATCTGGGGTTTGAGGTTCGTAGTAGACACATTATATTTGCAGTCTTATTAATCTCATGTACGGGCCAATCCAGGCTCCTATGGCATGGTATTCAAGGTTGAGAGATGACCTAATCAAATTTGATTTTCAAAATCCTAAGTCCAACCGTTTAGTATTCTTATACATTACTAGACAAGTAACCCTGATTCTGCTTAGTGTGTGTTGAAGATATTATTGTTATTGGAAACAAGTCATAATACCTTTGTAATTTCACCCGACAACTACATTCTATATTTTTAGAGACACAAGTTTAATCTACATCAATAGAAGGAAGTACATCTAGAATTTGGTTACTTTAATTAAAATGTTATAAAACAATCGCATGTTCATCCAAAATTAGAATTAGAGGGTGATGATCCGAAATCTAAAAAGAATTTCACTAACAAAGAATAGAAATTTGAAAAGATATCGAAGCAAATAGAAACAATGCTAGAAATATAGTAGTACCAGAAAGTCCTGACGTGAGAAAAGGCATTGACTATTATAATCTCTCACTTCCTGGATTCGTTCCAAGTATAGTTAGACCAATGGTCAATGTACATATTTTGAGTCAATCAAGTGTTGTAAATATAATACAAGTGTTGTAAATATAATTCTGTACGGATTAGGTCCCTAAAATTAACAAACAATGCACATAACACACACAGACATTAAATATGGAAATGATATCTGTCATTTCTAAGATCAATATGGAAATGATAACTGTCATTTCATTAATGAATGTAGAAATGATAACGCTCATTTTGAAGATCAATGTACACGGTTTGTCTCTTATATAGACGAATTACTAACGGTTTGATCTTATCTTACTAACTGACATAATAACATGTCTGTTCAATGTTTATCCAACATTCTCCCCCTTAACATTGAACTCGACTCCTGACTTCTTCGTCGTCTGTCTGATCTTCCTCTTTATCTGAAGAGTTGTTGAAGATCTTGTTGCCGTTGTTTCTCCGTTGAGAAATGGCCGTCTTGCCGTCTGTTTCTCCGGAATCAGTTGCTTACCGCTAAAAATTGCATAAATAAGATTTTCTTGAGAAATGGCTACCTTACCGTCTATTTCTCTGCCTTAAGAAATGGCTTCTTTGCCGTCTGTTTCTCCGCTTGAGAAATGGCTGCCTTGCCGTCTGTTTCTCCGCCTTGAGAAATGTCTGCCTTGTCTCTGTTTCTCCGCCCTGAGAAATGGCTGCCTTGCCGTCTGTTTCTCTGCCTTGAGAAATGGCTGTCTTGCCTCTGTTTCTCCGTCTTGAGAAATGGCTGTCTTGTCGTCTGTTCATTGATGAATGTGGAAATGATAACGATCATTTCGAAGATCAATGTACACGGTTTGTCTCTTATATAGACAAATTATGATCTTATCTTACTAACTGACATAATAACACGTGTCTGTTCAATGTTTATCCAACAAATACATGATAATATCTTGTTCATTGGAGACTAAAGATGATTCCCAAACACCCGTCTATTCGATTTTATGGGGATAAGTGATACCCACAAGTGCAATAATAATCTAGGTGATGAAATATGTTTGAGACTTTGTTTATTTTCTCTCAAGGAAAAATCCAAGGTATGACATTAATCTCTACCTCCTGAATGTATAATAACTTGAGAGTAACTAGGTCAATCGTTGTTATATAAGTACTTTCTGCCAGCGAAGTTAGAAAAATTCAAAAATGATATCACCAATTACGTTAAACAATGATGAACCGTTGTATGATTCATGGGAATGATATACTAATTTTTTTATGCATATGTCGTGACTATAGGATTCCGACATGGATGATAGTCCAAACATTCTATAATAAATTATTAGGAGTACTAAGCTATGATTGATGCTATATAAAGATTGCTTATTATTGGAGTTGATGACCGGTAACAACTACAGGTTTGAAAAAAAACTATAAAAAATATACGCAATGGCTAGTGAAACAATTCTTTAAGCAATAATTATTTCGCTGGAGAAACATGTGGCTTATTTAAAAACAATTCGGTCGTAGTAATTGAAGTCAAAATATATTATCGAGCAAACATTAATCAATTCATATACTTCAACCAAGAGCCTAGAAATTATTATGCTAATAATTCATATTAATTTTTTTGCAATAAGAATCCTAAATTCTTTTGGAAATAATGACAATGTGTGAAAACAAGAAGACTTAGACTAGATAGATTAAAAATAAAACTTAAGAAGAGAATCTTAGCAAGTTTACTGAGTACACGATTGACTATTTCATGATGAACAAGTCAAGCATAAAACATATAGAGGTTTTGGTATACCAAATAGGGGGAATGTCAAACTAATATAAAGGTCCAAATGCATCAATAACATTGGACGATGGGCAAAAAAGAGTTGATGGGATATAACTAAATAATACCAAAATTAACCCCAAACATGTAAATGTTATTACTTTACAAAATGGGAGAGAATAATGCAACAATGTGTTGAAGTCCAAAGAAGTGCTAGAAGGCAGGATTATGTAAACGCTGATCAAAGTAAGAAATAGAAAAAGAAAAGATGAATCAAAAAGCCGAAGTTACAAAAACAGCAAGATTACGATCTTATTGGAGAAAAGGCTAAAAATCAGAATTTTTCAAAATATGAACTATATTCCATATCTATGTAGGAGAAAGAAGCCGAACGATGGGAATCATTTTTTAAAAATTCTTGGAGTTGTTCATAAGTTGTAAAGTAAATATACCAGTTGTCTATCTTTTGGAGAAAGGCCAAAATATTCAAAATTTTTGAAAGGCATTCTCCACACAAGAGGAGGTTCAAAGATGAATGTGATGCTCACCAAAGAATGTAGTGCCCTGATCGAGAATTAATTGCCACAAAAGCTACAAGATATATTAATATTTACTGTCCCTTGCGAAATTGCTGATTTAGATTTTAATTTTTTTTGGTTATTTAGGTGCTAGCATAAATTTGATACCATTATATACAAGGAATTCAAAATACTATATTTGATCAATATTTCAATTATCGGAAATGAAAAATTTATGTTGTATTAGTAAAAGTTGACGAATTTGTTTTGTATATGGTACAAGATCGACTCGTGCCACTCATTTTAAAAATGCCATTTCTAGTGACTGCTAGATCCGATATTAATGTTGAAACCAGTAAACTAACCATTCGTGTAGAAGACATATATGTAGAGTTCAAGGTATTAGAATTTTTAAAATTTTCAAAAAATATTCATACATGTTTGTCAATCGATGGGTAAACAGTCTCATTGATGAATGTTTGCATGGGATATTATCTTAATTTTCTGTATAAAATTGTCTAGTTCATGTTAGACTAGATTAAACTCGAAAAAAAAACAAGTAATAGAATGTGCTAAGGATTTGAACAATAAAGTGACGCAAGTATGGAATGTTCAAATTTTAGGATTAAAAAAGAAATTGCCAACACCTCCAACATCTTAACTGGAATTGACACATTTACTATTACACCTGTATCATACTATTTTTTGTTGGAGCCTAATATTTTTTCATGTGATTGTTAATGCCTTTTCAAGTGACACAAATGCAATGAAGTTATTGAAGATGTTCAGAAAATTGAAGAAAACTCTTAAATAGACGATTTCAGATATCGTGGGGATAAGCCTTTTTATTTGTCCATAAATTAATGTGGGCGGATACTTATAAACCAATCATTAACAATAAAGACAATTAAATCCAGCAATGTAAAAAGTGGTGATGAAAGAAGTATTAAAACTGTTGTATGTGGGCGGATACTTATAAACCAATCATTAACAATAAAGACAATTAAATCCAGCAATGTAAAAAGTGGTGATGAAAGAAGTACTAAAACTGTTTTACGCAAGAATTATATATCATATATTTGTTGATATATGGGTGAATCCAACACAAGTACTTCCAAATAAATGGAAGGTTACAGTAATTATGAATTCTAAGAATATAATGATATCGATAAAAACAATAACTATACGGATAATTTGTATTAATTACATACGATTAAATGATGTGACAAACAAATATCATTCATATTTCTATTTATCGATACGTATTCTATTGTTTTCTTGATGTATATGCCAGATACAATCAAATCTCTATGTGAGAAGAGAATCAAGAGAAGAAAATATTCACATGTTCATATGGGACTTTTGTGTATCAAAATATTTTGTTTGGTTTATGCAAGCCTCCTCCTATCTTCGAAAGATTCATAATATCTATTTTTTTTATATAATTGAAAAATCGATTGAACTTGTTATGATTGACTTTTCAATATTTGGCGACTCTTTAGAAGTTAGAGGTTATTATGGTTCAGTCTAAACAGTAGTTAAAGTTTTACAATCTAGACTTGTTTGGCAAATATTATATAAAGACGCCCATACGTTTGTTATAAAATTCCATATATGCTAGTGTATTGGTAACATCTCTACAAAAACTAAATGTCATTGAATAATATTTTAGAGGTAGAGTTGTTCGACGCATGAGGTATCGATTTTATGAGACCATTTCTATCATCATTTAATAAAAATTATATGATTCTTAGGGTTCATTAAGTCTAAAAATGGGTTAAAGCATTATGCAAGGGTGGTGACTAAATCCATAAACAAGAAAAATGTTTTATGATTTGGAACCCCAAAAGCGATCGGGATGTACAATCTCATTTTGCAGTCGTTAACTGTACACTCTTTTGGCCAAGTGCAAAATTACTAACAAATTTTCAACACGTTATCACCCTTAGAACATTGGACAAGTAGAGGTGTTGACTTGAGAATTGAAAGAATCTTAGAGAATACATGAATCTTAGAACATTTCACAAAAAGACTCGTCATCGAAGCTTGATGATTTGTTGTGCACATGTATACATGATTTTAAGACACCAGTTTATATATCTTTTTATAAGTTAGTTTATGAGAAAACATGTCACCTCTCTGAATAGCTGGAACATCGACCATATTGGACCTTTAGATTGTTGAATTTTGACTTAGAGGCAAATGGGAAAAAAAGAAGTTGCTACTAAATGAGCTTGAGGAGTTTCAAAATGATCATATAAGAATTAAGAATCTAAAACGAAAACACGAAACTCTGGCATGATAAAAGAATTATTTTATGAAGCTTCTATACGGGAGAGCAAGTACTGTTATATAACTCATTATACATAGCAATAAAAATGGTCGCGAACATTTGAGATTACTCGCATCTGAAACAAATAATTACTGTAAAAAAATATGTCATCCAAAGAAGGAGAGGTTCAAGATAAATAAAGAATGACTAAGCCTTACTATCAATGACTAGTTGACAAAGATCGTGTGTCAACTTCTTTTCAAGTTCCACAATGAGAATCCTGACAATATCACTGATTGGAGGCATCGAAATGTAACATATTTTCTTTATTTATTTCATTTTCTGAAGATAACACTAACTATTCTTTTTTTTTTCATTTATTTTGTATTTTATATTAGTTAATAATCCTCATATATACTAATTTCATGAATTTTTTTAGGGTTTGTTATATATGCTTGTATTTTTTTATACTTGATTGTCCTTCGACGAAGGAGATCAATATTGTTCTAAATCCAATTTTTTTGTTTAAAAACTATATTCGTCCCCAATCTAAACCTCAAATTGGTTGAATTTATTTGCACTAATAAAAATAAATATCCACATGTTTAGATTTTTATTTGATTATGCCAAATATATATTTATCATATAATGTTTTTATTGCATAAACTATTAGGATTGAAAACCGAAAAGAATATTTTACGGTGAAACTAATAGACTGAAATAATTTCTTTTGTTTGAAAAAATAAAATAATTATCATATGTAATATAAATAAATACAATCGTAAAAAAATTCACTCTAGAGAACTAGAAAATGTTCTTAGTTTAGGCCATTTTGATTCATATTTCCCGTTCTAAACCTAAAGCACTAACTGCGGTAGACGCGACATATCCCCCTCCATATCATGGCTTTACCACTCGGTCCCCGATGATCAGCGGGGGATTCGGTATAACAACTCACGTTCGTTTGCGCTGTGCGTTTCCGTAGACTTATAAAAGAAAATCCTGATGATCTAACACTACTTTTTATTTTATTGGAATTTTTGCATTCACTTCTCTTTCCGCGTTCACCACAAATGTAATTAGAAAAGTAACTGTCATTGTAATTGTCACTACCACTTAAAATGGAACTATATACATTAGACAAGTCACATATAAAACAAAATATAGATTCTAAAGTGCATTATCACCTACTAGTTAGTTCGTCAATTTAAAAACTTCAATTTATTGAGATTATTAAATCATTTCCTAAGTTATCTTTCTTGTATTAATTTTAGTTTAACCATAGTATAGTATGGGTCAATATATTCCATAATATGGGTAGGTGCATGGCCTTCCAAGCTTGGGCTTTTTCCATATTCGCGTCTGAAAAAAATTGTCAGATCAGAATATAAAATAGTTCATACCCCGTAAGACGTGACACATAGCCATCTTTGTGTTTTGATACAATGGTCAAAACACAATACGGACTATTTCATACTCCGTAAGGCGTGACTGATAGCCATATTGGCTTGCATAATCTCTTATTGTTTCAAAGACAAACATTTTTAAAGTTACTTGACGATGAAGTTTGTAATATCTCATGAAAATCATGTTGAATAGTGTATTGATATACTAAGGTCTTCATATTTTTATTTTTCCTTTCCGCTTTCCAAAATTTACTAAATAGTTTTAGAAGCTAAAAACCTATTAAAATGACAAAAGATTGTATTCATAACGACCTTTATAGTACCTCATTAAAAACATCCACCCGTTCCACGAGGATAGAGAAAACGTACACTACTAAGTTTATAATGAAGAATCATAGCCACCGTTTGGCCTGTTGGGACTATCCAAAGATACTTTGAATAAGTTGTCCTCTAAATCAACTAGTTTGTATCCTCCACGATTTCTTCACAATCAAAACCTTATGATAAATCATTTGTACAAATTATTCAGAATAATTTTTATTTATTTATTTAGACAACTTGGAAGTGGTCATGTTAAGCTCTTTTTATATAATATCTCGTTAAATATAATAAATTTTGTTACTTTAATTTTCAAAGCTTGTACCTTAGCCTTAACGTGATGAAAAACTTGAACCTTGAGAAATAAAAGGTATGTTTGACGCTAATTAGAAGAAAGACCCATAGACAACACTTGCAAGTAATATTTGGTTAGTTTAATTGATTATTTTTCTTGAAGAATAACCATATAATTTCTTACAAAAAATAACCAAAACGTATTAGGGGATTAGCGTTAGTTTATCCAGAAATAAATCTTTCAAAACTCCTTTCCAATTGCTTAATCAATTTCAAGTAATCTTTCATATCATATTGTTTTGTTTCAAATATTCTCCGATTTTGGCTTACTACTAGTTGATAATCAGATACAATAAAAACCACCTAAGCCAAAAATACCTCATAATATGGTATATTATTTGTGGTTTTAAAATTAAATTTGATTACTTGTTTCATTTTCTCCTCAAAAGGGTAATCAACACAATTATTTCTCTAAAATAATTCACACTAGGTTCATCATATTGTTCTAAATATGGCCTTATTTTCTTGCTAATATAGCTAGATCAAAAGCTATTTTTTCCAAATATATATATCTTGTTTTAGCATCCATTAATTTTTCACTTACGCAATAAACAAGTTATTGAACAACGAACTTAATGTCAAAGTTAGAATTGACATATATAGCAACAAACATTCTATTTTCAAAGGTGTTGACATGATCTATGTGGAAACATAATACTTTTTAAATTCTTGAAAGCCTTTTTATAAATATTATTCCAATCGAATCACTTTGCTTCTTATAGAAATTTCAAAGAAATAGTGAATTTTATTTGAAGCTTGGGATATGAATATGGATATTTTATGTAGACAACTTGTTAGTTTTCGCATTCCTTTGATTGATTGGAGGGGGGGGGGGGGTTATAGTTACAACTGATATAATATGTGTAATTTCAGTTTCGATACCTTTTTAGCTAATTACATATGAAAGAGATTTACCAGCTCGGTAAACCAAAAGAACATTATAGTGGATTTAACTTTAAATAAGATTTCTTTATAATGTCAATTTTTCTAATAGAGAAGTGCTTCCTGTCATTAAACTCAAATTTATTGTTTTATCTAATATCTGTATTATATGAACTATTTCCCTAGGCTTGTCAACCTCTTATTGATTAGATCTCACCAATCGTCAATTAGATTTTATTGGCTTATCAGCGAGTATGTGATTGTTATATGATGATATTTTTTGGGAACAACACAATCAAATAATATTTCATGGATACTTTCCGATTTCTTCTAATAAATCCAACGCTCATTCTAATAAAATACTTCACACACTAATGATAAGCTGATGCCACTGCCTTCATTTTATATAGCCGAGAAAGACCTAGAATAATATCCTACGAATCTCATGTGTCAACAAGGTTCTAACCATTTTATTCGTATTGTCATGCCCTACAACAAATGAGAGCTCCACCTCACTAAAAAAAGTAGTATGTTGTCCAGAAAAACTGACAAAATTCCTTTATTCATTTCTAGATGGAGTTATCTAATCATTTTATCATAACCAATTTAAAAAAATAACATTTGCTGGAATGTTTGTGTTAACCATTACTCTTCTCATGATTACACTAGCAATCATAATTATTATCAACAATGCATCTTTGTTAGGAGTAATCAACCCTCTTAGATCGTCATCAGTAAAATTAAAAAATCGAGATGGTTGTCTATTGAAGTTTATGACAAGTTCATCAACAAGATGAATATGCAGATCCTTTCAATGTTCTTCCTCAAATTACTTGTTCTTCCTGCCAAAGTGTCCCCTCCAACAATGATACCTATAACGTTTTTTTATTTCTTGTTGCATTTTATGACTTTGATATTCCTTAACTTATTCCTTACTTAGTCATTCCAATATCGTGACAGTCCCAATCAAATCATCACTATCCACTAATCTTTGCATCTCATCCTTTTATTGGAAATAATCTTTTGTATCATATATGTGATACAATGATAAGAACAATAAAATATTTAGGATATTCCATTATTCAGGTTTAACATATTTTTTGGAGGTCAACAATTAATTGTGTCTCATGTCTTATAAAAAATAACTCCAATAGATGCATTAAAAGGGTAAATCTTATGTTGATTTTTTGTAACATGAGTATGGAGACCTATTTGGATCCTTGGAAATATCTCTGGATCTCTGGTCTTCGCTTTGTTTCTATTAGACATACCAATCATTTGATCAATAGAATTTTTTAAATTGACCTCTCCCCTTATCGTTTCCTTTATCTCAATAAACATTCCAGACCTTCTTAAAAGGTTTTCCATACAATACACTAGATATTTTATCAAATCTTGAAGTAATTTACTCTATGTTGGAACACATTTGTTACAATATGACAAGGTAACTCTTTCAACACAATCGTTTAGACTATTTATTTCTTAGACAAAACTTTACACATAATTCATCAAAGACTCACCGTGTTTTTGATATAGAGTCATGATATAATCTTTTTATTTTTTAATTGCTTTATGTTTCATAAATCAATTCATAAAAAAGTCAATAACTCCTAACACTTTTGATTTATCTATACTGTAGATTATTAAACCATGCCTAAAAATGATGCTTCACGTCTTTTATCACATCATATGTTCCAAGCCATAATGATCAAACTTCCTTCTCAAATCTCCTTTAAAAATATTTTAGCGCATGGGAGATTGTGCTGAGATGTAAGAACCCAGTCTTGGTATATTTAAAGTTTATATGAATTTATCAGCTACTTTTCATTTACCTTTAGAATCAACATCGTTACGGAAACATACATTATGTTTCTTATTCATATGTTCCTTTTTCAATTCAAAACTTCTTGAATAACTACCTCATCTAGATTTATGATTTATGTTTTTGTAAGCTTTTAGGTTAACAATTATAAAATCTTGGATACATGATCACATCTAGTTCATCCATCTTTATCCCTTATATTTTTTAAACGTTAAAGTTGTATTATTTTTGCTGTAATTCATTCATTAACAACTGTAAAACATTTAAAATAAATAAACTCGCACATTTGTGAATAACGCGTTTCTCTATTCATGTACATGATCAAAATAACGGTTGTAGGATCAAAATAACGGTTGTAGGATAGGCATGTTATTCGTTACCTCATTCGGTAAAACTCTCACCTCATTTCCTTCAAGATTGGTTGGAGAAACCACGGATGTACCATTTTCATTTGCAACAGCTTCGTTTGTAGTAATGGGAGAAATAAATATTAAAATACCTCAATCTTCTTCGTTTTCACGTAATAACAAAACAAGATTTGCTCCTCCTTCCATCACTTTTTTTTCTAGCAATGGGAGGCATAACATTAGGAACTCTTTGAAAAATTGACAAAAACCTCAAGATAAAAAAATCTTGAGATGTCTCCCTCTTAATTCCTAAGTGATTCAACACCATTAGATGACGCCAAAAATGATAAGGAATAATCCTTAAAAATAATGCTAATGACTTAAAGAACTGAAGAACTTAAGAAACAAATGAAATTTACCTCTCATTAGATTTATCTCTCAATTAAAATTTACAGAACCCTTTACAATGAGGCTTAAAATTTTATTTATAGTGTCATCATAAGCCTAATCTTAAGTTTATGGATGAATGACACGTGACTTTATGTCCCAGTGTCATTCATTTAAAGAAACAAATTAGATACAAATATTACAAATATAGCTCCTAACTACTTAACGTATTCTAGTAATATTGAGTAATATTTTAGAAGGTACTTGAAGACTCTTAAATATTCTTGATCACATTAGATCTGATTTTCTTGGCTTGACTTATGCTTCATATTTGAATGATATTTATGTCATCACTTGTTTAGTCCAATTTCCTCTTTATATTGGGATTGTCCAATTAGTTAGGAGATTCATGGTTCTCAATCTTCATATTTCCTACTTAGTTTGTCTTGAACATGTGTCCACCCTACAAAATAATAATCTTACCTAACGTTTTATATTCATTGCTTTAAGGTAGTATTGATATATAGGTCGGTATAATATCCCATGCTAGCTTTAAGGTAATATTGATATATAGGTCGTTATAATATACCATGCTAGTTTTTCCGATCACGTTTGAGTTATTTTCTTTCACATGTGGGTCGTAATCAATGACATATAGTGAAAAATAATATTAGCGAATGACTTTTACCTTTAGAATAAAGATATATAACTGTTAGAAGAATATGGAATTATCAAAAAGGTGATGGAGGAACAAGCTAATAGTTTATGATTATTAAAAAAATTAATTTCTAAGGTTTGCTAGTCAAATCAATCGTGTAACGCATGAATGAAAACAAACGAGATGATACAAGTCCTATAATATTTAGGGACAGTCTATTGAAATAAACTCAAAGGAGGAACCACCCTTTTAATGCGTCTCACAAATGGGACAAAGAAAACTCTGAATAAGGGTCATTAAGCCAAAATAAAAAGCAACGAACATATCAATAAGACAAAAGAAGTATCCAAACTCTTAATTCAAGGAATAACCAAAATAAAGAAGAAAGATATAAAACATTAGCTAGATTATGAGGAGAAAAAGAAAAAACAACAATTCTCCATCTATAAATACTAGAGCACCACTACCGACTGTAATACATTCGGGATACCTTGTGCCTCATGAGAGGTATTAGCAGTTCGCTGGACTTCATCTAATATTCGAATAAACTCACATTCGACCACCGAGGATTCTCTCTAATCAATAGTAGTAATTTCCGGCCTCCAAGCCGTGGATTCCCTATAATAATTTTGGAGCTCATTTATGATATTCATCGAACCTTGCACGTGGACACCAATACCAACCAAATCATGTAACTCGTCGCCAAAATTCGATCCAGGAATATCTATAACACCTTCAAGGATATATCTAGTTAAATCTAAAAAGTGGAACCAGGCACAAGCAAACTACCTCCCATGATATCAATCGGCCATGTCAAATTACAATACAATCCGTTAGGTGAAAGGAAATAGATTTGTGCATGCATCCCAGTCATGAATATTTTTTATGTTACGAGGAATGTTGGCCTAATAAAAGTCCCCATTGGCTCCAAATATTTTATACCATCAAACATAGTTGGTCTGGAAAATTACTGTTGGATAAACATTGAACTTAGACACAGACACACGTGTTAATATTAGTTATTATGTTAGTTATTTAGATAAAATCAAACCGTTTGTTTGTTTCTTCTATATAACGAATAGAAGTATGTACATTGATATTTGAAATGAGAAGTTAACATTTCCAAGTTCTTGTCTGTCTGTGAGTGTATCTGGGTTGTTGTTTTTTAGAGGGACCTAGTCCCTTCAGTTACATGGAGTAAGGGAGTTAAGAGACAAAAATAAATTTTGTAAGTTTTATTGTGATATTTGTTATTTTACTAAAGATGGTTGGTACTAATTCAAAAATTTAATTGATGAATACAACGGCAATGAATTTCTTAAGAAGAAAGAGAGAAATAAACCGATGAAAGGTTCTAGAGAAAACATAAAATAAATTTTGGGAAGAAGTGAAGTACAAAAATCACTGGATATGAATGATATTGTAGTGGCCGAAGAAATGTTAGTTGGTCGTTTACTCAGACTTCATGAATTGGGATATCTGGTTCCCTTTGGACCCCTCTATAATTTAATACTTCAGCTGGTAATACTTTGTCCCAGTGAAACCAGACCAAACACATGGTTTACTCTGATATCATGTATCATAGCCTCGTTTCTCTTGCAAATTCAACTGCCGTCGATGGAAGAGTTTGTAGAGGAAACCCTATTATCCTTTTTGAGAAAGTAAAACTGTGGTACTTCTTCATTCATCAAATGCAACGTACAAAGGAAATAAATAGGCAATAAACAAGGTGGAAGTTACAAAATAGGATCCACTAATCCCACTTCTCTCTTCACTTAATGCCCGTTACATAACTCCTACACCCACGTAAAACTCTAAGACTCAGTCTAATACTAACGGTTACTATAACTTAAATAAATAAAACATGTTTAGATTAAATACATAAAATGCAACATGTCCCCCCCCTAATCTCAACATGTTTTTCAAACCTCGACTTCAGCTTCCCGAGCTCGCAGTAAGATCCTCAACCCCTATTGCCTTCCTCATTTCTTCAAATTTAACCTTCCCCAATGCCTTAGTTAAGATGTCTGTCCTCTGTTCTTGAGTCACCACGTGCTTAATGATCAACTCACCCCTTTCAATACACTCTCGAATAAAATGAAACCGTACGTCGATATTTTGGCTCCTCCCGTGTAGTACCGGATTCTTCATTAACTCGATGGCTTACCTGTTATCTATGTGGAATATCACTGGTCGAACCGATTGTCCCGAGATTTCCTTTAGTAGTCCACGAAGCTATATGCTCTGACAAGCTGCTGTCGTGGCGGCCATGTACTCCGCCTCGCACGAAGATAGAGCAACCACTTTCTGTTTCTGCGATGTCCAAGATATTAAGCTCCTGTTAAGGTAGAAACACATCCCCCAGTACTTCTCCTGTCGATAACATCTCCAGCAAGATCACTATCTGTAAACCCATACAACATCATACTACTCTTCTCGTTTGCATAAACCAGCCCATACTCAATTGTCCATCGAATGTACCTCAAGATATGTTTCACAGCTTGTTGGTGCTTCACTGTGGGTTTCTCCATGAATCTGCTCACCACTCCCACAGCGTATGAAATATCTGGACGAGTGTGAGTTAGATATCGCAGACTTCCAACGATACATCTGTACTCAGTGGCATCAACAATTACTCCTTCTTCATCTCTGTCCAACTGTAACTTATGCTCCATAGGAAATTTGGACGCGTTACAATTCATCATTCCAGATTTTTCCAGTAACTTCTTGGCATATGATGACTGCTTCAGTGTAGTACGCATCTCTCCTTGGTTTACTTCTATTCCAAGATAAAACGACAATAAACCCAGATCACTCATCTCAAACCGTTTGTTCATTTGCTGCTTGAATGCTTCGATTTCCTGCTTGTCTGAACCTGTCACCAATAAATCGTCAACATACACACCCACTATGAGTATACTCCCTTCTTTGTACTTCATGTACACCGCTTGCTTGTGTAAGCATCTGTCAATTCCCAACTCTTTCAAGCATCTGTCTAGCTTCGCATTCCACGCTCTAGGAGCTTGACGCAGCCCGTACAAAGCCTTCACCAGTCTATACACCATCTGTTCCTGTCCTTTCTTGACGAACCCCTCAGGTTGGATGACATAAACTTCTTCAATGAGCTCTCCATTTAAAAACGCTGATTTTACATCAAGATGATAAACTTCCCAACCTTCTTTCGCTGAAAGTGCTAGCAAGAGTCGAACCGTGTCAAGTCGTGCTACGGGAGCGAAAACTTCATCATAATCTATTCCTTTCCTTTGAACGTATCCCTTTGCGACGAGTCGTGCCTTATGTTTCACCACATTCCCATCTGGGTCCTTTTTTAACTTATATACCCACTTCAAACCTATTGGTTTATGCCCAGGTGGTAAACTTGTGAGTACCCAGGTTTCGTTCTTCTCTATTATCTCGAACTCTGTCTTCATAGCATCTTGCCAATCCTTCTCTTTTATGGCTTCGAAATATGACGTTGGTTCCTCAGCCTTTAATAACATCATTTCATCAATCAGCTCAATGACCTCAGTGTCATTATAAATATCTGCCAAAGGCCTGAACCTCTTAGGTTCACTGCTCGTGGTAGATGATGTTCCAACAGTTTCAGCTGTTCTGGTCGTCGTAGTTTGTTGTGACGATGCCGATGACTGTGAAGTCATGGATTGCAGAGGAGTTGTGGGTTCATAATCTGCATCCACACTGTCCCCAGTTTCCGTGTTCTCGGTTACCTCAACATAGCTCCCAGGGAAAGTTACTTCACCACCTGTTTCTTGTTCCCATGACCAGAAGGCTTCCTCTTGAAATACCACGTCCCTACTGACGTGTACAGTCCCTGTTTGTGGGTCAAATAAGCGACTCCCTTTTGTTCCCGGCTCCTTACCGAGATACACCACCCTCTTACTACGATCATCTAATTTCTTGACATGTATCGAAGGTATCTTCATAAATGCAATACACCCAAACACTCTTAAGTGTGTCAGGTCCGGCTTAGTCCCACTCCATGCTTCATATGGTGTTCTTCCGTTTAAACTTCGAGTTGGTAGTCGATTGAGAACATAGATCGAATGACGCACCGCTTCACCACAGAGATACGCAGGTAGGTTTGCTCCCCTTAGAAAACTTCTTGCCATAGCAGCCACAGTCCTATTCCTTCGTTCCACCACCCCGTTTTGCTGCGGAGTGTATGGTGCTGTGTAATGCCTCAAAATACCAGCCTTCTCACAATACAAGGTGAATTCCTTGGAACAAAATTCACCGCCTCTATCTGTCCTCAAGATCTTTATGTTTTTCTCGCTCCCCTTTTCAACTAAAGCTTTAAAATTTTTAAACATCTCGAAAGCATTACTTTTCTCCTTTAACATGTAGACCCACATTTTCTTACTGAAATCATCAACAAATAGAAGGAAATAACGATTACCTCCAGTTGTCGTTGGTGTGATAGGGCCACAAATATCAGCATGAATTATCTCGAGTGCTTTCCTCGACACAGAGCTAGTTTGATGTGGGAAGGATTTTCTGGATTGCTTCGTCATTAAACAACCTTCGTACCTTTTAAGTGGTTGAGTCATGCATGGAATCCCGTATGCCATCTTCTCTCGCGACATTAATTCCAAAGCTTGGAAATTTACGTGCCCAAGACGAGCATGCCACAACCAAGTATCTTCTTCGGCCTTGTTAAACAAACATGTTGCTCTACTTTCTTCAAGACTGATCTTATATAGTCGATTCTCTGTCCTTTTCACCTTCATCAATAGTCTTCCACTCGCCTCGTGAATCCACAAATAATCCCCATCAAGTACGACTTTATTCCCTGCCTCAGAAAGTTGTCCAAAGCTTATAATATTATTACAGAGATTTGGGATATAGTATACCTCTTCAAGCATCCTTTCTTCACCATTCTTGCACTGGAACGCCACTGTTCCCTTTCGCTTGATACACACGGTCGATCCATCGCCAAACTTCACTTTCCCGGAGACACGCTCATCCAAGCTTTTGAATTTTCCACGCTGCCCAGTCATGTGATTGCTGGCGCCGTTATCCAAGTACCACACATGTGACTCCTTTTGTTCACCTGCGTTTGTTCGTAGCTTTGGAACCACTCCATCCTCCTTCAGAAGCATAGATTCGATATCCATTTGTTCGACCTCAACAACCAACAAGGCTGGCTCATCTTCTTGAATTTTTGAGAGATTTGCTTCTCTCGTCATGTCTTTCTCCTTCCTTGGTTTACGACAGTCCGCAGCAAAGTGTCCCAGTGCTTGACAGTTAAAGCACCTCACTCTACTTCTGTCTCGTACTCCACGAGTACTTCCTCCACCTCGAGTCCCTTCTCTATTGGTTTTCCTTAACCATTCTTCTCGAGTCAACAAAAGCTGCCCCTCGCCGCTTTCTTTCTTCCTCCACTCATCTTCTGTCAGCAGCAATTGTCCCTGGTGTTTCTCCGTTGTCCCTCGCAATCTTTCCTCGTGGGCTTTCAAAGAACCAACGACTTCTTCTACCGACATCTCTTCCAGATCTCCGAATTGCTCAATAGCAGATGCAATCTGTAAGAATTTTGTGGGAACCGCTCTGAGAAGTTTCTTAACCACATATGTCTCTTCCACTTTCTTTCCCAACACTCGAATATTGGTAACCAGGCTGTTCAGCTTCAGATAGAATTCGTCTAATGGCTCATCGTCTTTCATGCTTAGAGCTTCGAATTCGCTCTTGAGGGTCTGGGCTCTAGCTGCTTTTACCTTGTCTGCTCCCAGGTACATGGTTTTGACAGCCTTCCACGCATCCTTGGCCGTCTTCTTTTCTGCAAGTAACATCAGGACATCTTCTGGAACTCCCTGGTAAATAACAGCGAGTTCCTTTTTGTCGACCTTGTCTTCCACATGAGCTTTAGGGTCCTTGGGTTCGATTGCCTCCCACACTTCGTGGGCTTGCATGAATACCGTCATTTTGAGAGCCCATGCAGTGTAGTTGGTTTTGCTCAACATCGGGTAGCTGAGACCAAAGGAGCTTTTGCTTGTCGTCTCCATCTGAAGTTATGAACAACTCCTGAAGCTCTGATACCAAGTATTATCCTTTTTGAGAAAGTAAAACTGTGGTACTTCTTCATTCATCAAATGCAACGTACAAAGGAAATAAATAGGCAATAAACGAGGTGGAAGTTACAAAATAGGATCCACTAATCCCACTTCTCTCTTCACTTAATGCCCGTTACGTAACTCCTACACCCACGTAAAACTCTAAGACTCAGTCTAATACTAACGGTTACTATAACTTAAATAAATAAAACATGTTTAGATTAAATACATAAAATGCAACAAACCCTTGACTTTGTTGATATTTTATTACTATTGAGAATGATTATAAAATCGTTAACGACCTTCTCAAAACAGGTAAGATTTGGAGAACGAAAAACCTCAAGAAGACAAATTTGTTGTATCTTCTAAGAAAATAGAAGGTATATGGTGAAGGGACTAGGTCCCTCTTATTAAACAATCAAAGCAGACAGCAAGTATAAAAATGATATCTGACATGTCTATAAATTTTTATGAAAATGATAACTGTCTTCTACTGGGGCTGCTATGGCTTCGACATCTAACGCCATTGTTCCTGTTCATCACCAACCAACAATCTTTCCTAATTCAGACAAATCCGATGAGGTAGCTTTGATCCTTCGTCCTTTTGATAATTTAAGTGCTGCAGCCAATAAATTATGTGAAGAAGTAAAAAATTCACACGCACAATTGGAGCTTCTTGCACAAAAATTGGTCAAGAGCAAAAAAGAAACAGAGTCTGAAAAGACTTCGAAAATTGAGGCACTTCAGAAATTCGAAGCTGAGAGAGAAAAGCTTCTTAAAGAGCACAAAGAAAAAGTCGAAGCTCTGGAGACTTCTCATCGACTAGCTCTTGAAGACCTAAATTCTCAACATTCCACTGCTATCTCCGAGGAAAAGAAAAAATCTTCCGATGCTGAGAAACTTGTTAAAGAAACTCAGGAGAAGCTGGAGAGTTGCCAAACTCAGTTGACTACGCTTCGAACAGGATTCGAAGAAGAAAAGAATGTTGCCGTCAAAAAGGCCGAAGCCGCCGTTGGTTCTTTAATGCTTGAAGGTATCAAGAAAGCTCAAATTGATACAGATATTCAACTTCTTCGAGAGGTTCATGCTGCCTGTCCAAGGCTGGATTTATCGGATCTTTGGAAACAAGTTCCTGAAGAAAGTCGCCCAAGGGAAGCATTCGAGGTGCTACGAAGCTCCTCCTCAGAAGAAGATGCTTCAGAAAGGTCATCGGAAGAAGAAGAAGACGCCTAATAGACTAGGCATGTCATGTTTGTTTTTGTGTATTTGGCTAAGTAGTTTTATCCCTTTTGTAAGCCTCATGTTTTATTCGACGAACAAGCAACTTTTAATATTTTTAAATTCTGGTGCATTTATTTAAACTTGTCGTTTCGAAAAATAGATGCACTTATAAGACGTGGCACCTCGAAAAATAGATGCACTCATAAGACGTGGCACCTTGAAAAATAGATGCACTCATAAGACGTGGCACCTCGAAAAATAGATGCACTCATAAGACGTGGCACCTCGAAAATTTGGTTGTTTCTTCAAAGCTATTGCTTCGGAAAATTATTCTTGGTTAACTTCCAAAGATGATCAATCTTTGCCAAGTCACCAAAATAATAAATCACCCATTAATAAACAACCAATGGCCAAAAGAAATTTTATTAAAAAATTCAATATTAACCAGACACCTCGTTAAAACCTTTCTGGGCCAACAGATAAGGAAAGAGTATGTCTGTTTTACAAAAATTCGAAGTTTGGTTTTACTCACAGTACAATTTTAAATGCTCTATATTCCAAGGATGTTTGAGCATCCTTCCCTCTCGATCAGACAACCTGTAGGAACCTGGCTTGACCTTCATTTTAACTTCGTAAGGACCTTCCCAATTCGGAGCCAATTTTCCGAGGTGCTTGTCCCTAGTATGAAGAAATATTTTTCGTAACACTCGATCGCCAATTTTGAATTCTCTCCTCTTAAGTTTAGCATCGTACCTACTTCTCATTAACGTTTGATAATGGACCACATTCAAATGCGCTTTGACTCTTTTTTCCTCTAACAAATCAAGCTCAACTCTTCTAGCTTCATCGTTATCCACATCGGAATATCGTAGCAGTCTGTAGGAAGGAAATGTAGATTCAGCAGGGCACACAGCGTCCATTCCATATACCAAAGAAAAAGGAGTCTCTTTTGTAGCCTCTCTAGGGGTTGTTCTATATGCCCACAACACTTCTTGAAGATAATTTGGCCATTTCCCTGCTGCTCCTGCCAAATTTTTCTTCAAGCCATCCAAAATAGATCTATTCGTAAGTTCCACCTGTCCATTTGCTTGGGGGTGGAAAGGAGTAGAAAAACATTGTTGTATCCCTTTCGAAGAGCAAAAAGAGTCCCTTTCCTTGTTATTAAATTGAGGACCGTTGTCAGTCGTTATTTTTCGAGGAACTCCAAAACGGTAGCAGATGTTACTCTGAATAAACTTATTTACATCCTTAGTTTTTGTCCCAGCTAAAGGTTCTGCTTCTGCCCACTTTGAAAAATAATCAACCGTAACTATAATCATCTGTCTTCCACCAGAAGCCATAGGTAATGGTCCTACTAAATCAATCCCCCACCTATCGAAAGGAACCGCCTCTGAGATTGTCATTAGGGGTACTGCTGGTTTATGTATTAAATTTGCATACCTTTGACAAGTATCACAACTTCGAACTAACAACTTGGCGTCCTGCAAAATGGTAGGCCAATAATACCCTGCCAACAATACCCTACGCGTTAAAGCTTTGAATCCACAATGAGCTGATCCATCCCCATCATGCAGCTCGGATAGAATGTTTTGAGACTCTTGTTTGCTTAAACATCGTAGCAAAGGTTTCGATGCAGACCTTTTGTACAATACCCCATCCAATACCACATAGCCAAGAGCTTTATACTTTATTTTTTTGAGCAAGTGTTTATCAGGGGGTAATATTCCCTTTGAAATAAAGTTTAACAAGTCAAACCTCCAATCTCCTCGAGTGCACATCGGATCATTTACTACCTCACTAACAACTTCACACTGCTCAGAATTTAATATGATCGAGGGCGATGGTTGTGTCATGATGCATGGATATTCTTTAGAGTAAGCCATTGTTGCCAAAGAATCAGCCATTGTGTTGCTACCTCTTCGAATATGCTCCACTTCGACATTTTCAAATTGTGCCATCATTCCTCGTAGCTCTTGTAAGTACAAAATAAAACGTTCCTTTTTGGCTTCTGATACTCCCTTAACATGGTTAACTACCAACTGCGAATCTGTTTCCAAGCGCACAAATATTGCTCCACAAATCTTTGCTAACCGTAATCCTGCTAGCACAGCTTCATATTCAGCTTCATTGTTCGAAGCATGAAATCCAAATTTTATAGCTTGAAACATAAACTCCCCTGTTGGTGCCACCAATTCAACTCCTGCACTCGACCCTTTATTACTGGATCCCCCGTCAGTTCGTATCGTCCACGTCAGATTCTCGTTCACTTTTTCGCCATCTTCCTCTTCGGATCTACTCGAGTGAAACTCAACCAAAAAGTCTGCTAAGGCTTGAGCTTTGATAGCTGTTCGAGGAGAAAATAGCACATCGAAATCTCCTAACTCTACAGACCACTTAGTCATCCTTCCTGAAATGTCTGGCTTTTGCAACACATTTTTTAATGGATATGAAGTTCGAACCACAATCGTATGTGCCTGGAAGTAAGGGCGCATTTTTCTCGCTGCCACTACTATACACAGTGCCAATTTTTCGAGCTTCAAATAACGTTTCTCAGCATCAACCAAACTTTTGCTGACATAGTAGACAGGCTTCGAAATTTTCGTATCTTCACTGACCAGAACTGCACTCACTGCATAATCCGATACCGCTACATACAAAAATAACTGCTCACCCTTTCGAGGCTTTGACAATATTTCAGGAGAGGACAAAAGATTTTTGATCTTCACAAAAGCTTCTTCACAATCCGAAGTCCACTCAAAATTATTACGTCTACACAGCACCTGGAAAAAAGGCAAGCACTTATCTGAAAAACGAGAAATGAATCTGTTCAAAGCTGCTAACCTGCCCGTTAACATTTGCACTTCTTTGATATTCCGAGGTGAAGACATCAATATCAGAGCCCTCAATTGTTCTGGATCCACTTCGATTCCTCTTTCACTAATCATGTACCCCAGAAACTTACCAGATCGGACTCCAAATCTACATTTTTCTGGGTTCAACTTCAATTGTATGGCTCTGAGATTCAAAAACGTCTCTTCTAAATCATCAATGTGTTCATCATCACTTTTGCTTTTAACAAGCATATCATCGATGTATACTTCGATATTTATGCCTTTTTGTGAAGCAAATGCCTTATTCATTAGCCTCTGATATGTTGACCCAACATTTTTTAATCTGAACGGCATCACTCTATAGCAGTGTAAACCTCTGTCGGTGATAAAAGTTGTGCTTTCTTCATCATCTGGATTCATTCGAATCTGATTATACCCTGAAAAAGCATCCATAAATGTCAAGATTTTATTCCCCGAAGTGGAATCCACTAACTGATCGATTCGAGGCACTGGAAAAGGATCTTTTGGACAAGCTCTATTCAGATCTGTGAAGTCCATGCACATTCGCCATTTTCCGTTCTTCTTTTTCACCACCACAGGATTAGCCGTCCACCTTGGATAATTGGCTTCCCTGATATGCCCCATCTTATATAGTCGATCCACCTCAGCAACTATGGCCTCGGACTTCTCCAACGAAAAAGCTCTTCTTTTTTGAATTATCGGTTTAATCTTCGGATCTACCGCCAAACTATAACATATGATATCACTTGGGACCCCCACTACATCTTCGGACCTCCAAGCAAATACATCCAAATTCTCAGACAAAAACTTCAACAATTTTTCTCGCATTGATAAAGATAACAGAGTCCCGATTCGAAGTACCCTGCCATTACTGAAAACATGTTCTTCTATTTCTTCATTTACCACCACAGAACTCGGGGTTGACCTCGGATCATCAATTCCCTCATCTGTGCCACCAGAAGACAACCCCCTAAACTGCTAATTCTCCATCGGATCATCAGTATTTTTGCCTCGTAATCTAAACGCAGCAGCGTAACACTCTCTTGCCACCTTTTGATCACTTCGAACGACACCGACTTGATCCTCGATCACATACTTCAAACATTGGTGAACCGTAGAGACTACAGCATACATTTTAGCCAGCCACGACCTTCCAAAAATAGCATTGTAGCTCGATGGGCAATCCACCACCACAAAAAGCACTTGTACTTTCTTTTTGAAAGGCCCCTTTCCCAAAGAAATCTGTCCCTCGAACTCCCCTATCACATTTGCTGTTGCGCCAGTAAACCCAATGATAGTTCTCTCTGACCTTTCGATTCGAGGTGAAGCGGTTAATCTATCATAAGTTGACTTGAAAAGTACATTAGCAGAGCTTCCGGTATCAATCAATACTCGTCGAATCTCCACCCAGTGACTCAAAGAAGGCACACAAATCTCGAACACGTCCCTGACGCATCGGCTCATCTATATTGACATTAACAATAGTCGACTAGGGTCTGGGTCGACATATTCCGAGGCCACATCAAACTCGTCACCTACAGCATCTAAAATCATCAATGCAGTTTCCTGCTTAGAATTAGGATTACCAATTTTCGGAGCTGCAGCTTTAGCATTCTTCCTGACATATTCCAGCAACTTCCCATTTTCTATCAAAATCTGCATCTCCTTCTTTAGAGCAATGCAATCATTTGTATCATGGCCAATATCATCATGATACCTGCAGAACTTATTATTGCGCTCCTCTCTTGGCCTGTTAATTGCTGGTGGCTTTCTAAAATTTATTGTTCCCCTTGTTTTTTCATATATCGAAGCCACACTTTCAGTCAGATCCGCATAATAATCTGGCCTTACCCATACATTCGATCTGGACCTAAACTGTTGTTGATTATTAGAATTGTGCTGGTTATATCCCCCTTGATACGAGCTTGAAGCTCCTCGGTTAGAAACATTTTGATTATTCTTCGGACGCGATGAGTTATTATTTGAAGTGTTAGCTTGTCCATTCCCTTTCTGAATAGTACCGCCTCCTCCTCGAACCCGCGTCGATTCTTCGACCTTAATCTGATCCTGAACCTGAGCCATGAGAGCTCCAAATGTTAACGCCCTACGCCTCGTAGTCTCATCGGCTAAATCTCCTGGCAACAGTCCTTGTCTAAATGCCTCCATAGCCACACTTTCTTCACAATCATCTAGTTCAGCTTTGGTTGATACGAATCTCTTAGTATAATCCTTCAGCTTCTCTCCCACAGCCTGCTTGCATTGTATTATTGTATCCCCATTAGCTCTTATTTCTTTGCTTCCCACAAACTGTCTTCGGAAAGCGGTATAGAAGCCTCTAAAATTTGCAATTGACTCCTTAGGAATCTTGTTGAACCATTTCAGCGCAGTTCCCTTAAACGTCTGAGAGAATGCTCTACACACCAATTTATCGTCATCTTCGAAATTAGTCATGTAGTTTTTTAATTGTTCTATATGGTCATCGGGATCTTGAGTCCCATCAAACTTATCAACTTTGGAAATATCAAATCGCCTCGGAAGCGGCACAGATCTGATCTCCCTGATCAATGGTGAGTCCCTCCAGTCGACTCCTTGAACATACTGGTCTTCGTTCCTCATCCCCACAGTAGCATATAAACTTGACTCACCTTCATACTTTCGAGGCGAATATTTCCGAGGCGAATATTTCCGAGGCGAATATTTCCGAGGCGAATATTTCCGAGGTGAATATACTCGCCTATCTTTCTTTTTCCTCCCTTCCTTATACACCTTAGCTGCCCGGAATTCACGTTCTGCTCCTCTTGAATGGCCTCGAGAATATTCATACCTCGGTGTTTCATCTGACTCCGAATTTTCGGAATCCTCTTCATCACTAGAATTCAAATACTGTCGCTTCTGCAGTTTTCCTTTCCTTTTTATCCCACCGTACTCCTTTTTTCGCTCAAAACGTGCTTTGCGCTGTTCATACTGAACGTCGCCATCGTCCATCGACTGATCCGACTGATTATCTTGATCGCCTCTTGCTATTTTAGACCTAAGTCTAGTGCTATCATTACTTTCCTTCTTTTTCACCAATTCATCAAGCTCTGCCACCTTCCTAATCATCTCATTCATTTTTCCTTCGAAATCAAATTGGTTTGCTTGAGTTGGAATCGATTTACCTGCTTCTTGCAGATCGGATTTCAATGTTTCCATAGCCTTTCGAACGGATGGATTGTCACCTTCTGCTGGATCCATCTTCAATCAGCGAAGAACTAAACAAGAATACTTCAGAAAAACTCGAACGCAAAACTTTTAGAAAACGAAAACTTGAGACTTCGATTTTTGATCTGTTGATCAAGGTATCTTCGCCCCCTCCTTCTAGCGCCAATTTGGTATGAAATAAAGTTGGATTAAGAGAATCAAGAACTAAAATCTTCACAGAGAGAGTTTTCAGTAGTGAAAATAGTATTGCACTTCTAATTATTTCATAAGTGTAACTCTCCTCCTCAGCCTCTATAAATAGGCCAGGTGAATCAGTTACAAAAACGGTTACATGAGCGAATATTTACAACTTAGTCCCTATATTTCTCATATAGACTTAATCTTGCCTTATATTTGTAGAACTTATCAATCTAGTCCTTACTAATTACATTTAGGCCCTCGTAAAATATCTTTCCTTATCAATTTCTAAGATCAATATGGAAATGATAACGGTCATTTCATGATCATTGTGGAAATGATAACGGTCGGTCATTTGGAAGATCAAATGTACACGGTTTGTCTCTTATATAGACAAATTACTAACTGTTTGATCTTATCCTTACTAACTGACAAAATAACACGTGTCTGTTCAATATTTATCCAACATTCTCCCCCTTAACATTGAACTCGAATCCTGTTTTCTTCGTCGTCTACCTGATCTTCCTCTTTATCTGAAGAGTTGTTGAAGATCTTGTTGCCGTCTGTTTCTCCGCTTTAGAAATGGCCGCCTTGCCGTCTGTTCCTCCGCCTGAGAAATGGCCGCGTTGCCGTCTGTTCCTCCACCTGAGAAATGGCCGCCTTGCCGTCTGTTTCTCCGCCTGAGAAATGGCTTCTTTGCCGTCTGTTTCTCTGCCTGAGAAATAAATGCTTTGCCGTCTGTTTCTCCGCCTGAGAAATGGCTGCTTTGCCGTCTGTTTCTCCGCCTGTGAAATGGCTGCTTTGCTGTCTGTTTCTCCGCTTGAGAAATGGCTACCTTGCCGTTTGTTTCTCCGCTTGAGAAATGGATCCCTTGCCGTCTGCTTCTTCAGAATGTATGATTGATCTGTTTCTCCGTCAAAGGCTCTGATACCAAATGTAGGGACTAGGTCCCTAAAATTAAACAAACAAAGCAGACATCAAGTATGAAAATGATATCTGACATATCTATACATTTTTATGAAAATGATAACTGTCATTTCTAAGATCAATATGGAAATGATAACGGTCATTTCATGATCACTGTGGAAATGATAACGGTCATTTCGAAGATCAAATGTACACGGTTTGTCTCTTATATAGACAAATTACTAACTTTTTGATCTTATCCTTACTAACTGACATAATAACACGTGTCTGTTCAATGTTTATCGAACATATGGCATTTTCTCACTTCGTTTATTTGTTATTTATTATCTCGACAGGATTCTAACCTAAACGTTTTCTGCAGGGATCCCAAAACACATGAGCAAAATCTGAAGAGAAAACATTTGAAGGTTAAAAAATAACTTTCATCTCGTTGAACATTTAGCCAAGAAAAACTTCCAAAAGTGCTTCACGCCATAAAAATCGTAAAGCGATCACAACATAAAATACACATCGTGAGAAGACAGTATGATCGATAAACTCCGGATTCTAAAATTAGTTAATAATGTAAGATTAAATTATGTAGTTGCGATTTCGGAAAAACAAAAACGCCAAACACGGCTTTGATAGATATGATCAAGCAGTTTGAAGCCGTTTTATTCCGTTTATATTTCAGTTATTCTACAGTGTAATATATAAGATATTATGTCAGTGAAATGAATTAACCCTTTTACATAAACTCTGTTGTCTCTGTTTCATTTTTTTAACACAATCCTACCATTTAAAGAAGTAGAAGGATTAAATCCTACTTTCTAAAGAAGCAGATACATTCTGAAGAAGCAGAGGGATTCAATCCTACATTCTAAAGAAACAGACGGATTAAAATCCTATATTCACACAAATACAGAAGGATTAAAATCCAACAATTAGTATCAGAGCCGCAATGTCGCATACGCCAGGACAGGATGATAGTTACGCAGTGTGGTGAGGGGCAGTGGAGACATGCATACATGAGTTTCTGGAGGTAGATCTGTCTCGAGGGAAAAATCTCTATCCTTCCAGTACCCGAAACTTTCTGATACAAACTACCAAGTATGGGCTATGCAGATGAAAATTTTCATGCGCATCCAGAGAGTTTGGGAAGCAGTGGAGTCAATGGTTGACACACAAACGGAACAACTTGCACTCGCTGTTCTCTACCAAGGATTGAATGAAGAGATGTTATATCAAATTCTGGATAAAGACACCGCAAAAGGAGTGTGAGATGCGTTGAAAGAGACTCATGTCGGAGCAGATCGTGCTGTTAAAGTCAGAACTCAAGCGTTAAGAAAAGAATTAGACAGCATGGACATGGCTGAGAATGAATCCGTTGATGAGTATACCAGAAAGATGACCATGATAATCGGTAAGATAAGGTCTCTTGGAGCAAACGTTGACAACAGTTATGTCATCGAAAAATTGCTAAGATCGGTGTCATCAAAATTTATGTCAGTGGCCACGATTATTGAATAGTTTGGTGATATCTCCTCCAAATCTCTAGAAGAAATCATAGGCTCTTTAAATTCCTTTGAAGATAAGATGACAAACTTTGAAGAAAAGAAAGGTGTTGAAAAAATCTTGTACACGAAGACAGATATGCAAAAAAGGGATCAAGGCATATCGAGTAACAGAGAAATACGCCCAGGAAATGGAGGAGGCCGAGACAGGGAAAAGGGTCGAGGAAAAAATAATTCCAGCAAGGAAGGTGAGAGACATAAGAAACATGATTCCACCTTTGACATAAAAATGTCAGATTTTACAACTGATATGGTGCTGTAAATTGTGGGTACAAGACAGAAAAAAAAGTTCACTTAATTCAGCAAGTGGAGGAAGAAGCTACGTTGCTTGCAGCGGAGATAAACTTGGATACTTCTGTTAAATGAGAAGTCAGATTTGAAGATGGATGATCGAGTGACTACAAAATTGAGGGAGAGAAATGTAAGATTAAATTATGTAGTCGCAATTTCGGAAAAACAGAAACGCCAAACACAACTTTGATAGATAGGATCAAGCAGTTTGAAGCCGCTTTATTTCGTTTATATTTCAGTTATTCGACAATGTAATATATAAGATATTATGTTAGTGAAATGAATTAACCCTTTCACATAAACTTTGTTGTCTCTGTTTCATTTTTTTTAACGCAATCCTACCATTTAAAGAAGCAGGATTAAATCCTACTTTCTAAAGAAGCAGATACATTCCCAAGAAGCAGAGGGATTCAATCCTACATTCTAAAGAAACAGACGGAGTAAAATCTTATATTCACACAAATACAGAAGGATTAAAATCCAACAAATAGAATAACGCTCTTGCTAAAGGTTCATGGAAAAAAAGAGTTAGGTATATTTTTCTATCAAGACCTAAAAAAGTTGTTTAAATTTTGATGTATGTTGTCTTATATATAAATGTCCAATGTGGTATCATTGTGATAATTCACATATATTTGTAAGTACATAACAAGGATTAGTCTCTAGCCCGGTTGATAGCTGCTATATCCTAAACCAAAATGGAGTATCCATGCTGCAATACAACAGTAAGAATGAAGTTCTGAATTTCCATCGAGAAATAAACTGAATATTCATGTCGCGAGAAGAATGATAAAATTGAAAGAACTCGACTGTAAAACATTAATTGTCTCGTGCATGCTAAGAATAACATCTTTAGTACATTAAACATGTTCCTCGATAACTGACTTAATATCTTAAAATCTGTCAGTACTTCTCAAATACCTTATAAGGAACAAACATCTGTTTGATTAACTTTTATCCCTTGAAGACTTTGTCTTCTGGTGTTTCCCCAAAGCCCTCTTCAGGAGGAGGGGGTATACAAGGATCGTGCACCAATAACTCCGTCCATGTCCGGAATGTTTTGTTGCATTCTGGACATGAAGGCGTTTCTTCATCCTCAACATCCCTCACGTCCCCTAACTCTTTTGTTTTGACATTGTTGGCTGATGAGACTTCCTCATCATCAGTAGTACTTTTATCAGTAGTTTGAGTAACCTCGTTGCAGGCAGAGTTTGCCGTAGAGGCCTTTCCTCCGGTAGAGTCATCCGACCCTTTAGAAAAATAACCGGATGACAGAGAGGTGCAGCAGGCGGAAGAATAGGAATCATAGAACTCGCTCTCTGTAAATGGTGTGAAAGACATTTCCGAGTAACTCGATTCTATACAAATGCCAAAAGATGTATTTCGTGGCCGGTGATGGTGGTGGGTTTTGGAGGGACAATTTCGTGGAGATTATATAGAGGTAAATGATAATGTAATTCATCGTTTGGGTTTGATTGTCTGAACTGCATAGTTGGTGTTGTTTTTCGTCTAGGGTTACGCCGCTTCTCTATGAAAATGTGTTTATTCCCATAATGGGTTCGTTTTCAAATAAGCGTCAAAACAAACAGTTTTTTACTATTTTAAAATATTTTTATACAAACAAAAAATATACAATTTTAGGCTTAAACTATTTTATTTATAATATAATAAAAATAATTACTAGCATATTATAATATGTAATGAAAAAGATATTTTTTATCTTTTTTAGATCATAATTTGTGGTAATTTTTACCCAATATATTTTTTAGAAAATTATCCATAAATACCTTTTTAAGTATCTAACACCAAACTAGTTTTTATTTTTTAAATATAGAGGAAATAAAAAATATGATGGGAAAATAGTTTCACCGTTTAATTTACCTTCATTGTTGGACCCGAAATCTCATAAAAAACAATAACTGAACTTAAATACAACACCTTACTTTCAGATGATTTTAACATAAGTTTTCAACAATACCACCTATTTAGTAAATATGCTTCATATCTTATCCCGCATCACAAAATTCCATATAAAACAGTATATCACTCACAACCAAATTATTTTTGGTTGTGCTTTCTACCGTTATGTTATGTTGCGCCTTTTCAACAACACAAATTTAATTTCACTCATTAGAATATATTTTCATAGAATATCCTAAAACAAAAGGATACAAATACCTTACTCGTACTAGGAATATTATCATATCAAAACATGTGACTTTTAATAAATTTATGTTTTCCTGTCAAAACTACTTTTTAAATACTAGCTAGGAACCTAAGTCTTTTGTGTCTATGTTCTATTAAAGGCATTTTCTATGTCCTAGATTTGCAGACTCTACTGGTCTATAATTGCAATGAACTCATACTCTACAAGAATCTACTGAAAGAGTGGACTTATCAGGTTTGTCATACAACACTGTAAAGCCAACCTTGGAACAATTATCTTTCCATCATTGTCCTACCATAAAATCAACCATACAAACACCGCTTAGTTGCTAAGAGAAGTCCCCTGTCTCATGGTATACACCATGATGACACTTTCAGTCTGAGTTACAAATGTCTTACCTATAAGGCTTGTTCTTAGCATTTTTTAGTGAGACAACTGGAGCATTTTTTAGTTGGATGTCATGTCTTCCTGAGTTGAGTTGTTACTAACATGATGAATAAAATAAATCTAAGAGAATTTGTTTTCCTGAAATTCTAAATCCATTCAAGTTGATCAAATTACATATATATAACGGAAACGGTGAATTTACGAAGGCAGTTACAACTGCACATAATTTATAACGGAGACTAATAAAATATAACTGCATACATATAAATAAGATACGAGATTAATTAATTATGCCAACATTTCTCCATCTTAATCTCGTAACTCAGGCTTCAAGTTGAACACACCATTTGCATCTCTTAAGAACTCGAATCTGTCACGCGACAATGGCTTGGTAAACAAATCTGCAATTAGTTCATTTGTGTTGACATGCGCAATATCAAGGATTCTTTGTTTCATGCAACCACGCAAAAAATGAATCTTGATATCTTTGTGTTTAATTTTTCCATGGAAGACTGGGTTCTTTGCTAAAACAATTGCAGACTTGTTATCAACTCGCAGACTAACTTTTTCAACTTTAATTTCGCATAACTCTTCCAGCAACCTCTTGAGCCACATTGCTTGGCAAGCTTCTGCAGAAGCAGCAACATATTCAGCTCCACATGAAGACAGTGCTACAACCTTCTATATTTGTGAAGTCCAACTAATCGGATCACTGCCCAGAAAAAAACAACCCCAGAGGTACTTTTCCGATCATCAATGTCTCTAGCAAGATCACTATCAGCATACCCAATCAAATCTGGATGTTGTTGGTCTCTTCTAACATACTTCAAACCGAAATTGAGTGTGCCCTTTTTATATCAAAGAATTTGTTTGACAACACTCATATGTTTTATAGACGGTTTTTCCATGAAACGGCTAGCCACGCCAACAAAAAATGATATATCAGGTCTACTATGGACTAAGTAGCTCAAACTCCCAATGACACTGTAATACATTATTGCATCAACGGATGGATTTCTATCAGTCTTTCTTAGCTTTCGCCTTGAATCCATTGGTACACGACATGGATTACAACTCAACATTCCCATTTTCTCCAAAATCCTTTCTGCATAACTTGTTTGGCTCAAAGTTATATGATCATACCTCTGTTTAACCACAATTCTCACATAAAAACTTAATAAACCCAAATCTGTCATGTCAAACATTTCTTTCATCTTTGCTTTGAAACTTCTCAGGTTCGCCAAGTTTTAGCCGGTTATTACTAAATCATCCACATAAACACCAACATACTGCATATCACCTCCATTTCTTCTTTCGTAAACTGCATGTTCGAGACTACGTTTCTCATAACCCAAATTCTATAAAAAAAGTCTAGTTTTTTATTTCAAGCTCTTGGAGCCTGTTTCAAACCATATAATGCTTTCTTCAATCTCAGAACTTCATCTTCTCTTCCTTTCTCAGCAAAACCTGGTGCTTGCTTAACATAAACCAATTTCTTTAGATCCTCATTCAAGAACACTGATTTCACGTACATATGGTGTACTTGCCACCCTTCATGGGCTGCTAGTGCCATAAGAAATCTAATCGTTTCTAACCGAGAAACTGGAGCAAAAACCTCATCATAATCAATTCCATGTTCTTGAATGTAGCCTTTCACCACGAGTCTTGCCCTATATTTAATAATTTCACCGTCTGGATTCTTCTTCAACTTATAAACCCATTTTAAACCTATTGTTTTGTGTTCTGGTGGTAATTTTCTAAGCTCCCATGTTCTATTTTTCTTAATCGCCTCCAGCTCCTCCACTATTGCCAGCCTCCAATTTTCATTGTTGAATGCTTCTTATTGCGTCGTTGCTTCTTCAATAGATAGAAGGCTCATATCTGAATCTAATCCAATTTCCTTAGATTTTATGTGACCATTTCTATCATCATTCAATAAAAATTATATGATTCTTAGGGTTGATTACGTCTCAAAATGCGTTAAAGCATTATGCAAGGGTGGTGATTAAATCCATCAACAATTAAATTTTTTATGATTTGGAACCCAAAAGCGATCGAGATGTACAATCTCATTTTGCAGTCGTTAACTATACGCTCTTTTGGCCAAGTGCAAAATTACTACCAAATTTTCAACACGTTATCACCCTTAGACCACTGGACAAGTAGAGGTGTTGACTTGAGAATTGAAAGAATCTTAGAGAATACAATGAGTATTACTACCAAATTTTGTTGTGCACATGCATACATGATTTTAAGACACCAGTTTATATATCTTTTTATAAGTTAGTTTATGAGAAAATATGTCACCTCTCTGAATAGCTGGAACATCGACCATATTGGACCACTGGATTGTTGAATTTCGACTTAGAGGCATATGGAGAAAAAGAAAGTTGCAATTGAATAAGCTAGAGGAGTTTCAAAATGATCATACGAAAACACGAAACTCTGGTACGATAAAAGAATTATTTTATGAAGCTTCCATACGGGAGAGCAAGTATTATTATATAACTCGTTATATAGAGCAATAAAAGTGGTCGTGACCATTTGAGATTACTTACATCTCACCCTACAGAGAGATCAATATATGTCATCCAAAGAAGGAGAGGTTCACGATAAACAAAGAATGACTAAACCTTACTATCAATGAGTAGTTGACGAAGATTTGAGGCATCCAAATATAACTTTTTTTCTTTATTTATTTTATTTTCTGAAGATAAAACTAACTATTCTTTTTTTCCTTTTTTGTATATCATATTAGTTAATAATCCTCATATATACTACTTTCATGATTTTTTTAGGGTTTGTTAGATATTCATGTAATTGTTTTATATTTGATTGTCTTTCGACGAATGAGATCAACATTGTTCTAAATCCAATTTTTTTGTTTAAAAACTATATTCATCCCCAATCTAAACCTCAAATTTTTTGAATTTATTTGCAGTAATAAATATAAATACCCATATATTTAGATTTTTATTTGATTATGCCAAATATATTTGTCATCTAGCGTTTTTATTGCATAAACTATTAGGATTGAAAACCGAAAATAATCTTTTACAATGAAACTAATAGACTTAAATAATTTCTTTTGTTTGACAAAATAAAATAATTATCATATGTAATATAAATAAATAAAAGTCTTGTTAATTTCATAGCCTAATTAGTCTAAATCAATAGATCATTTGAGGTGATTTACCTACTACTCTTGATCAATCATATTTTTTTTATTGATCCAACGCTTGATAATGTATTAGTTAGTAATTTGAAGTAAACTATACATTGCACAAGTCACATATAAAACATTATATATATTCTAAAGTGCATTATCACCTACTGGTTCAATTTTAAATCTTCAATTTATTGAGATTATTAAATGATTTTGTAAGTTATCTTTCTTGTATTAATTTTAGTTTAACCATAGTATGGGTCAATATATTCCAGAATAAGGGTAGGTGCATGGCCTTCCAGGCTTGGGCTTTTTCCATATACGCGTCTGAAAAAAATGGTCAGATAAAAATATAAAATATTTCATACCCCGTCTTCGGGTTTTAATACAATGGTCAAAACAAAATATGGACAATTGCATACTCCGTAAGGCGTCACTGATAGCCATATTCGCTTGCATAATCTCTTATTGTTCCAAAGACAAACATTTTTAAAGTTACTTGACGATGAAGTTTGTAATATCCGGGACTGTTCCAAGTATAGTTAGACCAATGGTCAATGTACATATTTTGAGTCAATCCAGTGTTGTAAATATAATACAAGATAATATCTTGTTCATTGGAGACTAAAGATGATTCCCAAACACCCGTCTATCCGATTTTATGGAGATAAGTGATACCCACAAGTGCAATAATAATCTAGGTGATGAAATATGTTTGAGACTTTGTTTATTTTCTCTCAAGAAAAAAGCCAAGGTAAGACATTAATCTCTATCTCCTGAACGTATAATAACTTGAGAGTAACTAGGTCAATCTTTCTGCCAGCAAAGTTAAAAAAATTCTAAAATAATATCATCAATTACATTGAGAAATGATGAACCATTATATGATTCATGGGAATGATATAATATTTTTTTATGCATATGTCCTGACTATAGGATTCCGACATGGATGACAGTCCAAACATTCTATAATAAACTATTAGGGGTACTAAACTATGATTGATGCTACATAAAGATCGCTTATTATTGGATTTGATGACCTGTAACAACTACAGGTTTGAAAAAAAAAACTATAAAAAATATACGCAGTGGCTAGTGAAACAATTCTTTAAGCAATAATTATTTCGCTGGAGAAACATGGCTTATTTAAAAACAATTCGGTCGTTGTAATTGAAGTCAAAACATATTATCGAGCAAACATTAATCAATTCACAACATAAGACGATGTAATGTATATATACTTCAACTAAGAGCCTAGAATTTATTATGCTAATAATTCATATTAAAAATTTTGCAATAAGAATCCTAAATTATCTTGGAAATAATGACAATGTGTGGAAACAAGAAGACTTAAGACTAGATAGTGTAAAAATAAAAATTAAGAAGAAAATCTTAGCAAGTTTATAGAGTACACGATTCACTATTTCATGATGAACAAGTCAAGCATAAAACATATAGAGGTTTTGGTATACCAAATAGGGGAATGTCAAACTAATATAAAGGTCCAAATGCATCAATAACATTGGCTGTTGGGCTAAAGAGTTCATGGGATATAACTAGATAATACCAAAATTAACCCCAAATATGTAAATGTTATTACTTTACAAAATGGGAGAGAATTATGCAACAATAAGGTGTTGAAGTCCAAAGAAGTGCTAGAAGGCAGGATTATGTAAACGCTGATCAAAGTAAGAAATAGAAAAAGAAAAGATGAATCAAAAGGTCGAAGGTACGAAAACAGCAAGATTACAATCTTATCGGAGAAAAGGCTAAAAATCAGATTTTTTCAAAATATGCGCCCTCTATATTCCATATCTATGCAGGAGAAAGAAGCCGAACGATGGAAATCATTTTTTAAATTTTTTTGGAGTTGTTCATAAGTTGTAAAGTAAATATACCAGTTGTCTATCTTTTGGAGAAAGGCCAAAATATTCATATGTTTTGAAAGACATCCTTCACACAAGAGGAAGTTCAAAGATTTTGAAACTGTGATGCTCACCAAGGAATGTAGTGCTCTGATCGAAAATAAATTGCGACAAAAGCCACAAGATATATTAATATTTACTATCTCTTGCAAAATTTTTGATTTAGATTTTAAAAAGTGTTTTTGTTATTTAGGTGCTAGCATAAATCTGATACCATTATATACAAGGAATTCAAAATACTATAATATCTTTACAATTGGTTGATCAATATTTCATATGTTGTATTAGTAAAAGTTGACGAATTTGTTTTGTATATGGTACAAGATCGACTCGTACCACTCATTTTAAAAAGACCATTTCTAGTGACTGCTAGATCCGATATTAATGTTGAAACTAGTAAACTAACCATTCGTGTAGAAGACATATATGTAGAGTTCAAGGTATTATAATTTTTAAAATTTTCAAAAAATATTCATACATGTTTGTCAAGCGATGGGTAAACAGTCTCATTGATGAATGTTTGCATGGGATATTATCTTAATTTTCTATATAAAATTATCTAGTTCATGCTAGACTAGATTAAACTGAAAAAAAAAACAGGTAATAGAATGTGCTAAGGATTTGAACAATAAAGTGACGCAACTATGGAATGTTCAAATTTTAGGAATAAAAAAGAAATTGCCAACACCTCCAACATCTTAACTGGAATTGACACATTTACCATTACACTTGTATCATACTATTTTTTGTAGGAGCCTAATAATTTTCATGTGATTATTAATGCCATTTTCAAGTGATACAAATGCAATGAAGTTATTGAAGATGTTCAGAAAATTGAAGAAAACTCTTAAATAGACGATTTTAGATATCGTGGGGATAAGCCTCTTTATTTGTCCATAAATTAATGTGGGCGGATACTTATAAACCAATCATTAACAACAAAGACAATTAAATCCAGAAATGTAAAAAGTGGTGATGAAAGAAGTACAAAAACTGTTGTATGTGGGCGGATACTTATAAACCAATCATTAACAACAAAGACAATTAAATCCATCAATGTAAAAAGTGATGATGAAAGAAGTACTAAAACTGTTGTACGCAAGAATTATATATCATATCTCTGTTGATATATGGGTGAATCTAACACAAGTACTTCCAAATAAATGGAAGATTACAGTAATTATGAATTCTAAGAATATAATGATATCGATAAAAACAATAACTATATGGATAATTTGTATTAATTACATACGATTAAATGATGTGACACACAAATATCATTCATATTTCTATTTATCGATAAAATATTGGAGAGACTATTCATATACGTATTCTAATGTTTTCTTGATGTATATGCCAGATACAATCAAATCTCTATGTGAGAAGATGAGCAAGAGAAGAAAATATTCACATGTTCATATGGGACTTTTGTGTATCAAAATATTTTGTTTGGTTTATGCAAGCCTCCTCCTATCTTCGAAAGATTCATAATATCTATTTTTTTATATAATTGAAAAATCGATTGAACTTTTTATGAATGACTTTTCAATATTTGGCGACTCTTTAGAAGTTAGAGGTTATTATGGTTCAGTCTAAACAGTAGTTAAAGTTTTACGGTCTAGACTTGTTTGACCAATATTATATAAAGACGCACATACGTTTGTTATAAAATTCCATATATGCTAGTCTATTGGTAACATCTCTACAAAAACTAAATGTCATTGAATAATATTTTAGAGGTAGAGTTGTTCCACGCATGAGGTATCGATTTTATGAGACCATTTCTATCATCATTCAATAAAAATTATATGATTCTTAGGGTTGATTACGTCTCAAAATGGGTTGAAGCATTATGCAAGGGTGGTGATTAAATCCATCAACAAGAAAAATGTTTTATGATTTGGAACCCCAAAAGCGATCGGGAGGTACAATCTCATTTTGCAGTCGTTAACTGTACGCTCTTTTGGCCAAGTGCAAAATTACTAACAAATTTTCAACACGTTATCACCCTTAGACCAGTGGACAAGTAGAGGTGTTGACTTGAGAATTGAAAGAATCTTAGAGAATACAATGAGTATTTCACAAAAAGACTCGTCATCGAAGCTTGGTGATTTGTTGTGCACATGCATACATGATTTTAAGAAACCAATTTATATATCTTTTTATAAGTTAGTTTATGACAAAACATGTCAACTCTCTGAATAGCTGGAACGACCATATTGGACGACTAGATTGTTGAATTTTGACTTAGAGGCAGATGGGAAAAAAAGGAAGGTGCTACTAAATAAGCTTGAGTAGTTTCAAAATGATCATATGAGAATTAAGAATCTAAAACGAAAACACGAAACTCTTGCATGATAAAAGAATTATTTTATGAAGCTTCTGTACGGGAGAGCAAGTACTGTTATATAACTCATTATACATAGAAATAAAAATAGTCGCAAACATTTGAGATTACTTGCATCTCACCATACAGAGCGATCAAAATATGTCATCCAAAGAAGGAGAGGTTCAAGATAAATAAAGAATGACTAAGCCTTACTATCAATGACTAGTTGATGAAGATCGCGTGTCAAATTCTTTTCAAGTTCCTCAATGAGAATCTTGACAAGTCGAACTACCGACTTTAAACATATCACTGATTGGAGGCATCCAAATGTAACTTATTTTCTTTATTTATTTCATTTTCTGAAGATAACACTAACTATTCTTTTATTCATTTATTTTGTATTTTATATTAGTTAATAATGCTTATATATACTAATTTCATGATTTTTTAGGGGTTGTTAGATATTCTTGTATTTTTTTATACTTGATTGTCCTTCGACGAAGGAGATCAATATTGTTCTAAATCCAATTTTTTTTGTTTAAAAACTATATTCGTCCCCAATCTAAACCTCAAATTGTTTGAATTTATTTGCACTAATAAAAATAAATATCCATATGTTTAGATTTTATTTGATTATGCCAAATATATTTGTCATCTAATGTTTTTATTGCATAAACTATTAGGATTGAAAACCTAAAATAATCTTTTACGGTGAAACTAATAGACTGAAATAATTTATTTTGTTTGAAAAAATAAAATAATTATCATATGTAATATAAATAAATACAATCGTAAAAAAATTCCCTATAGAGAATAGAAAATTTTCCTAGTTTAGGCCATTTTGATTCATATTGCCCGCTCTAAACCTAAAGCACCAACTGCGGTAGACGCGCCATATCCCCTTCCATATCATGGCTTTACCACTCGGTTCCTGATGGCCAGCGGGGAATTCGGTATAACAACTCTCGTTCGTTTGCGCTGCGCGTTTCCGTGGACTTATAAAAGAAAATTCTGATGATCTAACACTACTTTTTATTTTATTGGAATTTTTTCCTTCACTACTCTTTCCGCGTTCACCACAAATGTAATTGGAAAAGTAACTGTCATTATAATTGTCACTACCACTTAAAATATAACTATATACATTACACAAGTCACATATAAACCAAAATATATATTCCAAAGTGCATTAGCACCTACTCGTTAGTTCGTGAATTTTAAATCTTCAATTTATTGAGATTATTAAATCATTTCGTAAGTTATCTTTCTTGTATTAATTTTAGTTTAACCATAGTATGGGTCAATATGTTCCATAATATGGGTAGGTGCATGGCCTTCCAGGCTTTGACTTTTTCCATATTCGCGTCTGAAAAAAATTGTCAGACAGAAATATAAAATATTTCATACCCCGTAAGACGTGACATATAGCCATTTTCGTGTTTTGATACAATGGTCAAAACACAATACGGACAATTTCATACTCCGTAAGGCGTGACTGATAGCCATATTGGCTTGCATAATCTCTTATTGTTTCAAATACACATTTTTAAAGTTACTTGACGATGAAGTTTGTAATATCTCATGAAAATCATGTTGAATAATGTATTGATATACTAATGTCTTCATATTTTTATTTTTCCTTTCCTCTTTCCAAAATTTACTAAATAGTTTTAGAAGCTAAAAACCTATTAAAATGACAAAAGATTGTATTCATAACGTCATCTATAGTACCTCATTAAAAACATCCACCCATGCCACGAGGATAGAGAAAACATACACTACTAAGTTTATAATGAAGAATCGTATAGTTTTAAAAGTTCAATGTTCCAAAGATACTTTGAATAAGTTGTCCTCTAAATCAACTAGTTTGTATCCTCCACGATTTCTTCACAACCAAAACCTTATGATAAATCATTTGTACAAATTATTCAGAATATTTTTTTATATTTATTTAGACAACTTGGAAGTGGTAATGTTAAGCTCTTTTTATATAATATCTCGTTAAATATAATAAATTTTGTTGCTTTAATTTTCAAAGCTTGTGCCTTAACCTTAACGTGATGAAAAACTTGAGCCTTGAGAAATAAAAGGTATGTTTGACGCTAATTAGAAGAAAGACCCATAGACAACACTTCCAAGTAATATTGGGTTAGTTTAATTGATGATTTTTCTTGAAGAATAACCATATAATTTCTTACAAAAAATAACCAAAGCGTATTAGGAGATATTGTTTTGGTTAGTTTATCCCGAAATTAATCTTTCAAAACTCTTTTCCAGTTGCTTAATCAATTTCAAGCAATCATTCCTATCATATTGTTTTGTTTCAAATATTCTTTGATTTTGGCTTACTATTAGTTGATAATCAGATACAATAAAAACCACCTAAGCCAAAACTACCTCATAGTATGGTATATTATTTGTTGTTTTAAAATTGAATTTGATTACTTGTTTCATTTTCTCCTCAAAAGGGTAATCAACATAATTATTTCTCTAAAATAATTCACACTAGGTTCATCATATTGTTTTAAATATGGCCTTATTTCTTGCTGATATAGCTAGATCAAAAGCTATTTTTTCCATATATATATATATATATATTGTTTTAGCATCCATTAATTTTTCACTTACACAATAAACAAGTTATTGAACAACGAACTCAATGTCAAAGTTAGAATTGACATATATAAAAACAAACATTCTATTTTCAAAGGTGTTGACATGATCTATGTAGAAACATAATACTTTTTAAATTCTTGAAAGCCTTTTCATAAATATCATTCCAATCGAATCACTTTGCTTCTTATAGAAATTATAACAAATAGTGAATTTTATTTAAAGCTTGGGATATGAATATGGATATTGTATGTAGACAACTTGTTGGTTTTCGCATTCCTTTGATTGATTGGAGGGGGTTTATAGTTACAACTTATATAATATGTGTAATTTCAGTTTCGATACCTTTTTAGCTAATTACATACGAAAGAGATTTACCAGCTCAGTAAACCAAAAGAACATTATAGTGGATTTAACTTTAAATAAGATTTCCTTATAATGTCAATTTTTCTAATAAAGAAGTGCTTCCTGTCATTAAACTCAAATTTATTGTTTCATCTAATATCTGTATTATATGAACTATTTCCCTAGGCTCGTCAACCTCTTATTCACTAGATCCCACCAATCGTCAATTAGATTTTATTGTCTTATCACTGAGTATGTGATTGTTATATGATGATATTTTTTGGGGACAACACAATCAAATAATATTTCATGGATACTTTCCGATTTCTTCTAATAAATGCAACGCTCATTCTAATAAGATACTTACCACACTGACGATAAGATGATGCTACTACCTTCATTTTATATAGCTGAGAAATACCTAGAATAATATCCTTCGAATCTCATGTGTCAACAAGGTTCTAACCATTTTACTCGTATTGTCATGACCTACAACAAATGAGAGCTCCACCTCACTCACAAAAGTAGTATGTTGTCAAGAAAAACTGACAAAATTCCTTTATTCATTTCTAGATGGAGTTATCTAATCATTTTATCATAACCACTTTAAAAAAATAACATTTGCTGGAATGTTTGTGTTAACCATTACTCTTCTCGTGATTACACTAGCAATCATAATTATTATCAACAATACATCTTTGTTAGGAGTAATCAACCCTCTTAGATTGTCATCAGTAAAATTAAAAAATCGAGATGGTTGTCTATTGAAGTGTATGACAATTTCATCAACAAGATGAATATGCAGATCCTTTCAATGTTCTTCCTCAAATTACTTGTTGTCCCTGCCAAAGTGTCCCCTCCAACAATGATACCTATAACTTTTTTTATTTCTTGTTGCATTTCATGACTTTGATATTCCTTAACTTATTCCTTACTTACTCATTCCAATATCGTGACAGTCCCAATCAAATCATCACTATCCACTAATCTTTGCATCTCATCTTTTTATTGGAAATAATCTTTTGTAGCATATATGTGATAACAATGATAAGAACAATAAAATATTTAGGATATTCTATGTTCAGGTTTAACATATTTTTTGGAGGTCAACAATTAATTTTGTCTCATGTCTTATAAAAAATAACTGGAATAGATGCATTCAAAAGGGTAAATCTTATGTTGATTTTTTGTAACATGAGTACCGAGACCTATTTGGATCCTTGGAAATATCTCTGGATCTCTGGTCTTTGCTTTGTTTCTATTAGACATACCACTCATTTGATCAATAATTTTTTTTAGATTGACCTCCCCTCTTATCGTTTTTCTTATCTCAATAAACATTCTAGACCTTCTTAAAAAGTTTTCTATACAATACATTAGATATTTTATCAAATCTTGAAGTAATTTACTCTATGTTGGAATATATCTGTTACAATAAGGCAAGGTAACTCTTTCAACACAATCGTTTAGACTATTTATTTCTTAGACAAAACTTTACACATAATTCATCAAAGACTCACCGTGTTTTTGATATAGAGTCATGATATAATCTTTTTATTTTCTAATTGCTTTATGTTTCATAAATCAATTCATAAAAAAGTCAATAACTCCTAAAACTTTTGATTGATCTATACTGTAGATTATTAAACCATGCCTAAACTACTCTAAATGATGCTCCATGTCTTTTGTCACATCATATGTTCCAAGCCATAATGATCAAACTTCCTTCTCAAATATCCTTTAAAAATATTTTAGCGCAAGGGAGATTGTGCTGAGGTGTAAGAACCCAGTCTTCGTATATTTAAAGTTTATATGAATTTATCAGCTACTTTTCATTTTCTTTTAGAATCAACATCGTTACGGAAACATACATTATGTTTCTTATTCATATGTTCCTTTTTTAATTCAAAACTTCTTGAATAACTACCTCGTCTAGATTTATGATTTATGTTTTTGTAAGCTTTTAGGTTAACAATTATAAAATCTTGGATACATGATCACATCTAGTTCATCCATCTTTATCCCTTACATTTTTTAAACGTTAAAGTTGTATTATTTTTGTTGTAATTCATTCATTAACAACTGTAAAGCATTTAAAATAAATAAACTTGCACAATTGTGAATAATGCGTTTCTCTATTCATGTACATGATCAAAATACCGATTGTAGGATGAAAATAACGATTGTAGGATGAAAATAACGGTTGTAGGATAGACAAGTTATTTGTTACCTCATTCGGTGAAACTCTCACCTCATTTCTTTCAAGATTGGTTGGAGAAACCACGGATGTACCATTTTCATTTGCAACAGCTTCGTTTGTAGTAATTGGAGAAATAAATATTGAAATACCTCAGTCTTCTTCGTTTTCACGTAATAACAAAACAAGATTTGCTCCTCCTTCAATCACTTTTTTTCTAGCAACGAGAGGCATAACATTAGGAACTCTTTGAAAAATTGACAAAAACATAAAGATAAAAAAAATCTTGAGATGTGTCCCTCTTAATTCCTAAGTGATTCAACACCATTAGATGACGCCAAAAATGATAAGAAATAATACTTAACAAATAATGCTAATGACTTAAAGAACTGAAGAACTCAAGAAACAAATCAAATTTACCTCTCATTAGATTTATCTCTCAATTACAATTTACCGAACCCTTTACAATGAGGCTTAAAATTTTATTTATAGTGTCATCATAAGCCTAATCTTAAGTTTATGGATGAATGACACGTGACTTGATGTCCCAGTGTCATTTATTTAAAGAAACAAAATAGATAAAATATTACAAATATAGCTCATAACTACTTAAGGTATTCTAGTAATATTGAGTAATATTTTAGAAGGTCCTTGAAAACTCTTAAATATTCTTTATCACATTAGATCTGATTTTCTTGGCTTGAATTATGCTTCATATTTGAATGATATTTATGTCATCACTTGTTTAGTCCGATTTCCTCTTTATATTGGGATTGTCCAATTAGTTAGGAGATTCCTCGTTCTCAAACTTCATATTTCCTACTTAGTTTGTCTTGAACATGTGTCCACCCTACAAAATAATAATCTTACCTAACTTTTTATATTTATTGCTTTAAGGTAGTATTTATATATAGGTTGATATAATATACCATGCTAGCTTTAAGGTAGTATTGATATATATGTCGTTATAATATACCATGCTAGTTTTTCCAATCACGTTTAAGTTATTTCCTTTCGCATGTGGGTCGTAATCAATGACATATAGTGAAAAATAATATTAGCGAATGACCTTTACCTCTAGAATAAAGATATATAACCGTTAGAAGAATATGAAATTATCAAGAAGGTGATGGAGAAACAAGCTAATAGTTTATGATTATTAAAAAGAAAAAAATTCTAAGCTCCGTTAGTCAAATCAATCGTCTAACGCATGAATGAAAAGGAACGAGATGATACAAGTCCTATAATATTGAGGGACCGTCTATTGAAATAAACTCAAAGGAGGAACCACCCTTTTAATGCGTCTCACAAATAGGACAAAAAAAACTCTGAATAAGGGTTCTTAAGCCAAAATAAAAAGCAACAAACATATCAATAAGAAAAAAGAATAATCCAAACTCTTAATTCAAGGAATAACCAAAATAAAGAAGAAAGACATATAACATTAGCTAGATTATGAGGAGAAAAAGAAAAAACAACAGTTCTCCATCTATAGATACTAGAGCACCACTACCGACTGTAATACATTCGGGATACCTTGAGCCTCATCAGGGGTTTTAGCAGTTCGATGGACTTCATCTAAGATTCAAATAAACTCAAATTCGACCACCGAGGATTCTCTCTAATCAATAGTAATTTCCGGCCTCCAAGCCGTGGATTCCCTATAATAATTTTGGAGCTCATTTATGATATTCGTCGAACCTTGCACGTGGACACCAATACCAACCAAATCATGTAACTCGTCGCCAAAATTAGATCTAGGAATATCTATAACACCTTCAAGCATATATCTAGTTAAATCTAAAAAGCGGAACCAGACACAAGAAAACTACCTCCCATAATATCAATCGGCCATGTCGAATTACAATACAATCCGTTAGGTGAAAGGAAATAGATTTATGCATGCATCCCAGTCATTAATATTTTTTATGTTACGAGGAATGTTGGCCCGATAAAAGTCTCCATTGGCTCCAAATATTATGTCTGGTAAATTACTGTTGGATAAACATTGAACTTAGACAAACGCGTGTTAATATTAGTTATTATATTAGTTATTTAGATAAGATCAAACCGTTTGTTTGTTTCTTCTATATAAGAAACAGAAGTATGTACATTGATCTTTGAAATGAAAAGTTAACATTTCCAAGTTCTTGTCTGTCTGTGAGTGTATCTGGGTTGTTGTTTTTTAGCAGGGACCTAGTCCCTTCAGTTACATGGAGTAAGGGAGTTAACAGACAAAAATAAATGTTGTAAGTTTTATGGTGATATTTGTTATTTTACTAGAGATGGTTGGTACTAATTCAAAAATTTAATTGATGAATACAACGACAATGGATTTCTTAAAAAGAAAGAGAGAAAGAAGCCGATGAAAGGTCACAGAGAAAACATAAAATAAATTTTGGGAAGAAGTGAAGTACAAAAATCACTGCATATGAATGATATTGTAGTGGCCGAAGAAACGTGAGTTGGTGGTTTACTCGGGCTTCATGAACTGGGATATATGGTTCCCCTAGGACCCCTCTATAATTTAATACTTCAGCTGGTAATACTTTGTACCAATGAAACCAGACCAAACACATGGTTTATTATGATGTGATGTATCATAGCCTCGCGCTTTTTCCAAATTCAACCTGCCGTCGATGGAAGAGTTTGCAGAGGAAACCCTGGACTTTGTTTATATTTTATTACCATTGAGAATGATTATAAAATCGTTAGCGACCTTCTCAAAACAGATAAGATTTGGAGAACGAAAAACCTCAAGAAGACAAATTTGATGTGTCTTCTAAGAAAATAGAAGGTATATGGCATTTTCTCACTTTGTTTATTTGTTATTTATTATCTCGACAGGATTCTAACCTAAACGTTTCCTGCAGGGATCCCAAAACACATGAGCAAAATCTGAAGAGAAAACATTTGAAGGTTAAAAAACAACTTTTATCTCGTTGAACATTTAGCCAAGAAAAACTTGACCAATGAATCCCAAAAGTGCTTCACGCCATAAAAATCGTAAAGCGATTACAACATAAAATACACATCGTGAGAAGACAGTATGACCGATAAACTCCGAATTCTAAAATTAGTTAATAGAATGACGCTCTGGCTAAAGGTTCATGGAAAAAAAGAGTTAGGTATATTTTTCTATCAAGACCTAAAAAAGTTGTTTAAATTTTGATGTATGTTGTCTTATATAAATGTCCAATGTGGTATCATTGTGATAATTCACATATATTTGTCAGTACATAACAAGGATTAGTCTCTAACCCGATGGATAGATGCTATATCCTAAACCAAAATGGAGTATCCATGCTGCAATACAACAGTAAGAATGAAGTTCTGAATTTCCTGAAGAAAATAAAATTAAGAGAATTTGTTTTCCTGAAATTCTGAATCTATTCGAGTTGATCAAATTACATATATATAACGGAAACACGGTTTACGGAGGCAGTTGCAACTGCACATAATTTATAACAGAAACTAATAAAATATACCTGCATACATATAAATAAGATACGAGATTAAATTAATTATGCCAGCATTTCTCCCTCTTAATCTCGTAACTCAGGCTTCAAGTTGAACACACCAGTTGCATCTCTTAAGAACTCGAATCTGTCGTGTACCAATGGATTCAAGGCTAAAGTTAAGCAAGACTGATGGAAATCCATCTGTTGATGCAACAATGTATCGCAGTGTCATTGGGAGTTTGAGGTACTTAGTCCATACTAGACCTGATATATCATTTGTTGTCGACGTGGCTAGTCGTTTCATGGAAAAATCCTCTATAAAACATATGAGTTCTGTCAAACAAATTCTTTGATATATAAAGGGTACACTCAATTTCGGTTTGAAGTATGTTAAAAGAGAACAACAAAATCCAGAGTTGATTGGGTATGCTGATAGTGATCTTGTTGGAGACATTGATGATCAAAAAATTACTCCTGGGGTTGTTTTCTTTCTAGGTAGTGATCCGATTAGTTGGACTTCACAAAAACAGAAGGTTGTAGCACTGTCTTCATGTGAAGCTGAATATGTTGCTGCTTCTGCAGGAGCTTGCCAAGCAATGTGGCTCAAGAGGTTGTTGGAAGAGTTATGTGAAATTAAAGTTGAAAACGTTAGTCTGCGAGTTGATAACAAGTCTGCAATTGCTTTAGCAAAGAACCCAGTCTTCCATGGAAAAAGTAAACACATAGATATCAAGATTCATTTTTTGGGTGATTGCCTAAAACAAGGAATCCTTGATATTGCGCATGTCAACACAGAAGAACAAATTGCAGATTTGTTTACCAAGCCATTGTCGCGTGACAGATTCAAGTTCTTAAGAGATGCAACTGGTGTGTTCAACTTGAAACCTGAGTTACGAGATTAAGAGGGAGAAATGTTGGCATAATTAATTTAATCTCGTATCTGATTAATATGTATGCGGTTATATTTTATTAGTTTCCGTTATAAATTATGTGCAGTTGCAACTGCCTCCGTAAACCGTGTTTCCGTTATGTATATGTAATTTGATCCACTCGAATAGATTCAGAATTTCAGGAAAACAAATTCTCTTAATTTTATTTTCTTCATTGGTGAGCAAATGAAGAAAATAAAATTAAGAGAATTTGTTTTCATGATATTCTGAATCTATTCGAGTTGATCAAATTACATATACATAACGGAAACACGGTTTACGGAGGCAGTTGCAACTGCACATAATTTATAACGGAAACTAATAAAATAGAACTGCATACATATAAATAAGATACGAGATTAAATTAATTATGCCAACATTAAATGAAGGGACTAGGTCCCTCTTATTAAACAAACAAAGCAGACAGCAAGTATAGAAATGATATCTGACATTTCTATAAATCTTTATGGAAATGATAATTGTCATTTCTAAGATCAATATTGAAATGATAACTGTCATTTCGAAGATCAATGTACATGGTTTGTCTCTTATATAGACAAATTACTAACTGTTTTATCTTATCTTACTAACTGACATAATAACACGTGTATGTTCAATGTTTATCGAACATTCTTCCCCTTAACATTGAACTCGACTCCTGTCTTCTTCGTCGTCTGTCTGATCTTCCTCTTTATCTGATGAGTTGTTGAAGATCTTGTTTCCTGTTGCCGTCTGTTTCTCTGCTTGAGAAATGACCGCCTTGCCGTCTGTTTCTCCGCTTGAGAAATGGCCGCCTTGCTGTCAATGGCTCCCTTGCCGTCCACTTCTTGAAGAATGTAGGATTGAATCCCTCTGCTTCTTCAGAATGTATCTCCTTGTTTAGAAAGTAGAATTTAATCCTTCTGATTGAATCCCTCTGCTTCTTCAGAATGTATCTGCTTCTTTAGAAAGTAGAATTTAATCCTTCTGCTTCTTTAAGAATGTAGGATTGAATCCCTCTCCTTCTTCGAACACAGGCTCTGATACCAAATGAAGGAAATGAAATTAAGAGAATTTGTTTTCCTGAAATCCTGAATCTATTCGAGTTGATCAAATTACATATACATAACAGAAACACGGTTTACGGAGGCAGTTGCAACTGCACATAATTTATAACGGAAACAAATAAAATATAACTGCATACATATAAATAAGATACGAGATTAAATTAATTATGCCAACATTTCTCCCTCTTAATCTCGTAACTCAGACTTCAAGTTGAACACACCAGTTGCATCTCTTAAGAACTCGAATCTGTCACGCGACAATGGCTTGGTAAACAAATCTGCAATTTGTTCTTCTGTGTTGACATGCGCAATATCAAGGATTCCTTGTTTTAGACAATCACGCAAAAAATGAATCTTGATATCTATGTGTTTACTTTTTCCATGGAAGACTGGGTTCTTTGCTAAAGCAATTGGAGACTTGTTATCAACTCGCAGACTAAATTTTTCAACTTTAATTTCACATAACTCTTACAATAACCTCTTGAGCCACATTGCTTGGCAAGCTCCTGCAGAAGCAGCAACATATTCAGCTTCACATGAAGACAGTGCTACAACCTTCTGTTTTTGTGAAGTCCAACTAATCGGATCACTACCCAGAAAGAAATAACAAAGGTACAATGTTATGCATGTCATAATTTTGGGCATTATGCTAGGGATTGCAAACCGAAGAAAGAGGAAACAATGAATCTAACAGAAGAAGTAGAACATAAAGATACATTGCTAGTCATGGAGACTAATTGTCAAGGCAGTTATATCTCAAGTGGAGAAGCAAATGAAGTGCCAACAAGGCAGCCATTTCTCAAGCGGAGAAGCAAAGGAAGTGCCAACAAGATCTTCAGGAACTCTTCGGATAAAGAGGAAGATCAGGCAAATGACTAAGAAGACAGCAGTCAAGTTCAATGTTAAGGGGGAGAACGTTGGATAAACATTGAACTTGAACACGTGTTTATATTAGTTATTAAAACTATTAGTAAGATAAGATCAAACCGTTAGTTATTTGTTTATATAAAAGACACAACGGTGTAAATTGATCTTTGAAATGAGAAGTTAACATTTCTAAATTGATCTTTGAAATGAGAAGTTAACATTTCCAAGTTCTTGTCTGTCTGCGAGTGTATCTGCAGTGTTGTTTTATAGCAGGGATCGTATCCCTACATTTCCATCGAGACATAAACTGAATATTAATGTTGCGAGAAGAATGATAAAATTGAAAGAACTCGACTATAAAACATTAATTGTCTCTTGCATGCTAAGAATAACATCTTTAGTACATTAAACATGTTCCTCGATATACTGACTTAATTTCTTAAAATCTCTCAGTACTTCTCAAATGGTTTGATTAACTTCTATCCCTTGAAGACTTTGTCTTCTGGTGTTTCCCCAAAGCCCTCTTCAGGAGGAGGGGGTATACAAGGATCGTGCACCAATAACTCCGTCCATGTCCGGAATGTTTTGTTGCATTCTGGACATGAAGGCGTTTCTTCATCCTCAACATCCCTCACGTCCCCTAACTCTTTTGTTTTGACATTGTTGGCTGATGAGACTTCCTTATCATCAGTAGTACTTTTATCAGTAGTTTGAGTAACTTCGTTGCAGGCAGAGTTTGCCGTAGAGGCCTTTCCTCCGGAAGAGTCATCCAACCCTTTAGAAAAATAACCGGATGACAGAGAGGTGCAGCAGGCGGAAGAATAGGAATCATAGAACTCGCTCTCCGTAAATGGTGTGAAAGACATTTCCGAGTAACTCGATTCTATACAAATGCCAAAAGATGTCTTTTGTGGTGGTGGGTTTTGTTGGAGATATAATCTCAAACATGTGTGTTTTATTTTATTTCAAGTGTTAACGTCTAGTTTGATTTGGTCACGGTCAGTTAGTAGAGTTTGTAGGAAGGTGGAATAAACAAGTAAGTGGGTGAGTGGTTTTAGGAAACTGTTAGTTAATGTCCTATGTTTTAGGATCTGATTTGGAAGTCTTTCTATTTAATGTAATTGTCTTGTTTTATGAGTTAATATGAATTACCCCCGAAGGTTTGTTCAAACCAGTACTGTCCTCGTTCTGTAGTCAATCTGTTGCTTAATATGTACACATATCTGTAAACTACATTTGGTATCAGAGCGGGAAGATCTTGGTGAAAGAAGGCAGACAAACATGGAGGCTAACAAGTTAAAGAGCGGGTCGTTGGGTTTGAGTTATCCGACGCTTGATCGAAGTAACTATATAGCGTGGGCACTCAAGATGACAGTGTTTATTAAAGCACAAGGGGTGTGGAACGCCATAGAACCGAATGACCCGAAGGTTGCAGTCGACGACAAGACTGACAAAGTTGCGTTAGCCATGATTTATCAGGGAATCCCTGAGGAGATCTTACTGTCAATTGCAGACAAAGAGACGGCGAAAGAAGCTTGGGAAGCAATAAAGACTCTCTGCCAGGGAGCAGATCAAGTGAAGAAGGCGAGAATACAGACTTTGAAATCTGAATTTGAAGCCATGACTATGAAGGAAGACGAGACAATTGATGACTTTCATATTAAGATGAACGGAGTTGTGTCAAACATCAGGGCACTCGGCGAAAAAATGGAGGAATCCTACACAGTCATCGGCGAAGTTTTTGAGAGCAGTCCCTCCCAAGTTCCTACAGATTACGTCCACCATAGAGCAGTTTGGAGATATTAACACGATGACAATGGAAGAAGCTGTGGGATCTTTGAAGGCTCATGAGGAACGTACAAAGGGAAGAGTTGAGACGAAGGAGAACCGGCTACTGCTGACTGAAGAAGAGTGGATGAAACGGGAAAAGACCGAAAGAAAACTACTACTGACACGAGAGGAATGGCTTAAGCGATCTAATAAAGAAGGATCAGGTTCCTCTAATTCCAGAAACAGAACAGGGCGTATCGACAAAAGCACCGTGAAATGCTACAACTGCAACATTTACGGCCATTTTGCCTCTGAGTGTCGAAGACCCAAGAAAAATAGAGAATTCAGGCAAGAGGCACACATGGCTCAGATAGACGACAACGAACCAGCATTATTGTTAGCTAAATGTGTCAAGGAAGAAGGAGTGATGATGCTTACAGCTGAGAACAAGGCCATACACACAACCATGTCAAGAGGTGACAAGAAAGCTACGAACTTGTGGTACCTAGACAACGGCGCGAGCAACCACATGACGGGCTTTCGAGATAAATTCTAGACGAGACAACCACTGGAGTAGTGCACTTTGGAGATGGGTCAACTGTCAAAATCGAAGGGAAGGGAACTGTGAAAATGATATGCAAAAATAGAGAAGAAAGGCTACTGTCTGACGTGTACTACATACCTAGTTTATGCAGCAACATTATAAGCTTGGGACAAATGTCTGAAGGTGGAAACAGGGTAGTAATGACAGGGGATTATCTGTGGATCTATGATGAAAACGAACGACTCCTGATGAAGGTGAAGCGCTCAGCAAACCGGTTGTACAAGATCCTCATTGAAACAGAGATAAAAACGTGCTTGCTGACGCTGACAAACACCGAGGTAATATCCAAAATCTGGCATGTACGTCTTGGACACTTAAATTATCAAGCACTGCACATAACGTCAAATGAGCAAATGGTCACTGGAATGCCCAAGATAAGTCAACAAGGAAATGTATGCGATGGTTGTTTGATGTCAAAACAGGCGAGAAAGAGAATTCCAAATAAGGCGAACTATGAAGCAAAAAAAAAATACTTGAACTGATCCATGGTGATTTGTGTGGCCCTATTACCCCAGCGACAGCATCCGGCTACAGGTTTTTCTTTCTTTTGGTAGATGACTTCAGTCGATATATGTGGGTCTATTTTTTGAAAACCAAAGATGAAGCATTGACAGCCTTCAAGACTTTTCGAGCACAAGTTGAAAAGGGAATCGAGAAAAGGATTAAGGTGTTCAGGACGGACAGGGGGGGGGGGGTGAGTTCATATCGAATGCGTTCAAGGAATACTGTGAAGGTGCTGGGATAGAACGACACTTTACAACCCCTTACACCCCTCAACAGAATGGGGTTGTGGAACGTCGCAACAGAACGGTGGTGGAAATGGCTAGAAATTGTATGCAGGAAGTGAACCTACCAAAGAAGATGTGGGGAGAGGCAGTTCGAAATTCAGTCTATATTCTGAACAGAGTTCCCACGAGAGCTTTGTCAAAGTTGACACCATATGAAGCAAGGTACGAACGCAAACCAAACCTGAGTTACATTCGTGTTTTTGGTTGCTTGGCATACATGAAAACAACAGGTACGCACATTCAAAAACTGGAGGATCGCAGCAAAAGGGTCATAAACCTTGGAAAAGAACCCGGTACGAAAGGGTACCGTCTATATGATCCTGTAACTGATCGAGTGCATGTGAGTCGTGATGTAACGTTTAATGAGTCCGAATCTTGGTCTTGGAATAAGGCAGACGTGGAAAGGGAACAATTTACAGTACACTTTACAGAAGACAGTGTAAGTGATTCACAGTTTCAAGCAACCGAGGAGACTGTTTTCCAAGAAAATGATCCAGTCACTCCTTCTCACCAAACAAAAGGTGACATAGTTACTCCTGCTCGCCAAACAACCGGAGATCCCCTAAATCCTGATAACTACGACGACAGTACTGAACCCAGAAGAAGCAGGTTGATCAGAGACATATATGAGGAAACGGAAGAAATGGAAGTCAGAGATGAGTTGTGTTTAATGGGGGTCGACTAACCAGGAAATTATAAGCAAGCTATCAAGGATGACAACTGGAAGTGGGCAATGGAACAGGAGATGCAATCCATCGAGGAGAATGAGACTTGGGAGCTAACCAAATTACCACCAGCACAGAAAATTATCGGCTTGAAGTGGGTCTACAAGCTAAAGAAGGATGCTGATGGGAGAGTTATTAAACACAAGGCACGACTTGTGGCTAAGGGATACACTCAAGAACAAGGCGTGGATTACGACGAAGTATATGCTCCAGTCACTCGACTCGAGACGGTGAGACTATTGTTAGCCTTATCAGCCAAGAACAATTGGGAGGTGCATCATCTCGATGTGAAGACAGCTTTTTTGAACGGGGACATTAAAGAAGATGTATACGTATGTCAGCCAGAGGGTTTTGAAAAGGCAGACAAAGCACAGTTTGTGTACAAGCTAAAGAAGGCTCTCTACGGACTTCGTCAAGCTCCCCGTGCATGGTACGCCAAGTTAAACTCTTATCTTGAAAAAATTGGAATCACTCGATGTCCTTACGAGCCCGCAGTCTACACAAGGAAGGAGGATGATGAAATACTTATTATAGCAGTTTACGTAGATGATCTACTAGTCACTGGCTCAAGTGCATATGGCATCGACAGGTTCAAGGTTGAAATGAGTAACAAATTTCAAATGAGTAATTTGGGAAAGCTCAACTATTATTTGGGTATTGAAGTAAAGCAGAGTAAGGGTCATATCGTGCTAAAACAATCTGGATATGCTCGAAAAATCCTCGAGAAAGCTGGCATGTTGGAGTGTAATTCCACAACCTATCCCATGGATCAAAAGATGCAGATTACAAGTGATGAACAGGGCGAAGCTATAGATGCAACCGCGTTCAAAAGTATGGTGGGTGGCCTGCGTTATCTGGTGCACACAAGGCCGGACATTGCCTACAGTGTGGGAATCGTTAGTCGCTATATGGAAAGGCCAACGAAGCTCCACTTAGAGGCAGTGAAGTGAATAATGAGATATGTGAAGGGGACTATGCATTTTGGGTTAGTTTACTCTGAAGACAGTAAAAATAATATCCTGAATGGCTTTTCTGATAGTGACTTGGCTGGTCATTTAGATGATCGACGGAGTACAAGTGGGATGGTGTTCTACTGGAATGACAGTGTAATAACCTGGGTGTCACAAAAGCAACGCTGCGTAGCACTATCTTCGTGCGAAGCAGAATTTATGGCTGCTACTGCAGCAGCTTGTCAAGCTGTGTGGCTTCGAAACGTTCTGAGTCAAATCACTTCAGAGCTCGTTGGTCCAGTTGTTTTGTGTATCGATAACAGGTCAACCATAGACTTGGCAAAGAACCCAGTCTTTCATGGAAGGAGCAAGCACATAGACATACGTTATCATTTCATTAGAGAGTGCGTGGAACGAGGAGAAGTGATCTTGAAACATGTCATCAGCAGCGAGCAACGTGCAGACATAATGACGAAGGCTTTGGTCAAGAACAAGTTTGAAGACATGAGAAAGCTCTTGGGAGTTAAAAGCTTGAATGGACATGTTTGAGATTAAAGGGGGGATTGTTGGAGATATAATCTCAAACATGTGTGTTTTATTTTATTTCAAGTGTTAACGTCTAGTTTGATTTGGTCACGGTCAGTTAGTAGAGTTTGTAGGAAGGTGGAATAAACAAGTAAGTGGGTGAGTGGTTTTAGGAAACTGTTAGTTAATGTCCTATGTTTTAGGATCTGATTTGGAAGTCTTTCTATTTAATGTAATTGTCTTGTTTTATGAGTTAATAGGAATTACCCCCGAAGGTTTATTCAAACCAGTACTGTCCTCGTTCTGTAGTCAATCTGTTGCTTAATATATACACATATCTGTAAACTACAGGTTTTGGAGGGACAATATGGTTGTGGAGATTATATAGAGGTAAATGATAATGTAATTCATCGTTCGGGTTTGATTGTCTGAACTGGATAGTTGGTGTTGTTTATCGTCTAGGGTTGCGCCGCTTCTCTATGAAAATGTGTTTATTCCCATAATGGGTTCGTCTTCAAATAAGCGTCAAAACAAACCGTTTTTTACTATTTTAAAATATTTTTATACAAACAAAAAATATACAATTTTAGGCTTAAACTATTTTATTTATAATATAATAAAAATAATTACTAGCATATTATATAATAAAAAATTTAATGTGTGATATTTTTATCTTTTTTAGATTATAATTTGTTGTAATTTTCACCCAATATATTTTTTAGAAAATTATACATAAATACCTTTTCAAGTATCTATTTTTAATGAAGGACTATATTCAAAATTAGAAGAAAGCCAAGCCTATCAAGGCAATTGTACAAAAATTTGAATCAAAACCCTAACAAAAAAATCGGGAAGTCATCTTCTTCCCCAAATCAACCCTAACCCCCAAAATTGAACCCTAATCAATTAGCCTCAGATAGCCCAAATTGAGACTCTCTAAGAAGGCAATAGCCTTTAGCTTCGATGGAGCCTCAATGTCATCGAAATCAAGCTCAGATTTAGTCTTCAGCGTCTCCTTGGCCACCCAATCAGCTCCATGGTTCTGCTCCCGGAAAACATGCTTCACCACCATCTCCGATTTGATAAGTCTCCTACAGCAACTCAACAAAGAATCAAGATACCAAGGAGACTTACCAAAAGACAAAAGACGGACCAGAACCTGAGAATCAACTTCAACATCGACTTTCTCAAGCCCCATATCACTCCACAGCTTCAAACCATCTAACAAGGCTCGACACTCAGCAATCAATAGAGTCCTTTTACCGTACAGCCTACCACAACCTCTGATGATGCCACCATTCCAGTCCCGAATCAGAATACCACCAGCAACTTCATGAGCAAAGGTACAGGCACCATCCACATTAACTTTATATCTGCCATTCTTAGGATTTTTCCATTTCAGAAACAAAGGCCTGTTCAAACCTTTAGATTGATTCACACAACCGATGCTGGCACCATCCTTAGCATAGATTCCCCAATGCTTTGATTTTAAAACTTTCGAATTGTCCAGACTAGTTAGAATGAAGATAATCTGCTTGATGACAGAACTGGCATTTGTGTTTTCATTTCCTAACTTTTTTTTATTCCTTCCAGACCATATGGACCAAGCAATAATGGCTGGAAGAATGGTAAAAATATCATAGTTACTCTGTGCAGACCAGTACCATCTCATTATGATGTGCGAGAACGTCATGTGAGGAAGCACCTGAACCTTAATAATAGCATTGAAGTGAAGCCAAACAGCCCAGGCTTGAGGACACTGCACAAAGACATGGTTAGTAGTTTCTACCTCATTGCAATGAATACATTTAGAAGCCAGATGTATATTTCTTGATTGCATAACATCATCTGTAGAAACCCACTTGTGAAGCACTCTCCATAACAAAAAAGAACGCATTTTTGGAGTCACAACATTCCAAGACTTGGCATAAATGCTAGTGATAGTGCCTTTATCTCTGATATGATTGTATGTGTCCTTTGAGTTAAACTTACCGTCCTTTGACAAAGACCACAACATAGTATCCTGACTGTTAGATAGTGTAATGTCCCTGATCTTGTTAATCTCAGTAACAGTTACTTTAGTACTGAGCCTATCAAAGTCCCATGAGCCATCAGACCAAAAATCCTTAACAAGATCCTTAGTAGAGTCCCAAAGTAACCTTCTGTTATTGTCACTAGTGACTTTGATAAAAAGGACTGTCTGAGCACCATCTGTCATACCAAAAACTCATACTCCCCTGACCAGGAAGCCAAAAAACATAGTCCTCAGCCTTCTCTCTTGCTGAGATAACACGATTCCAAGCCTTAGACTTGAGATGAGGAGAAATAGCCAAAACGGGATGAATATTATTCCTGCAATGAATTGATAACATGTAAGTAGCCCAGAAAGAGTTCTGCACCCTGAAGTTAAACCATAGCTTCATCGAGTAGACCATTTTCGTGTCCTTAAGCTGCTTGATGTTAAGACCGCCTTCATTGATAGGCTTGCACAACCTTTCCCATCTGGCCCAATTAACAACTCTTTTATCACTCTTGCTTCCCCACAAGAACATGTTCATCAGGATTTCAAGTCTACTGATAATGCCAACAGGCAGAAGAGAATGCTGAAGATGATAAACTGGGAAAGCAACCAGCACAGTTTGAATCAACAACAGCCTGCCAGCAAACGATAAATGCAACTTATCCCAGTCCATGATTCTACTTCTAACCTTGTAAATCAAGTCTTCAAAATGAGCAATTCTTGAACTAATGGCAATAGTAGAGCCAAGATATGTAAAAGGGAGAAATGTATGATGAATGTTCCATAAATCTTCAATAATGGAAATCTGATGATGAGCCATTTTGTTTGATACAATTAACTTAGATTTAGAAGTGTTTATTTCCTGACCATAAACATTTTGATAATGATCTAAAACACCTTTAACAGCTTCCATTGTCTCCACTCTTCCATTAGCAAATACCATGAAATCGTCTGCAAAAGCAAGACAAGCAATATTATGATCACTTCTGGTCTTGTACCTGAACAAGTTATTGCCATTAGAGGTAAACTTTATAGCACGAATCAAATATTCTTCAGCCAGGATAAATAGACTTGGGGAAAGTGGATCCCCTTGTCTAAGACCTTGAGTATTAGCAAAGTACCCCACAGGCTCACCATTCACCAAAATAGAAGAACAAACCCTGTTAATAAAACTGCCAATGAGACCAGAAACCTTAGCATTAAAACCAAAAAGCCCCAGAACTTTAAAGAGAAACACATGATTCAGCTTATCAAAAGCTTTAGTCATGTCAGTTTTAACAATAACATTGCCAAACCTTCCATTCCTATTAATATCAAAGCTCAACTCCTGAGCCAAAAGAATAGAATCATGGATACACCTCCCCTTTACAAAGCCACCTTGCTCCACAGAAATAAGCTTGGGTAATATCTCAGCCATCTTGTTATTAATGATCTTTCCCACAACTCTAGAAAACATAGTAGTTAAACTAATAGGTCGAAAGTCCCTCCATCTATTAGGATTGTCAGTCTTTGGTATTAAGCAGATCAATGTTGCCTTCACACCCTTAGGCAAAGGAAAACCATTGAAGACACCCTTAACAGCATCACACAAGTCACTACCCACAACAGCCCAACATTTTTTTTTATAAAACTCACCATTGTAGCCATAAAGGCCAGCAGCAGAATCTGAGCTCAAAGACTTAATAACATCAAAGATCTCCTCAGTTCTAGGAACTCTAGAAATATTATAGTTATCATCAACAGAGACCAAAGAAGGGATCACATCCATTAAGACAGAGTCAGTCTCCTCACTATCACCAGGAGCAAGCAAAGCTTTGAAATAATCAACAGCTGAACTACCAATATCTTCCTTAGAAGAAAGCCACTGATCACCAACCTTGATTCTGTGAATTCTATTCCTTTTAATCCTCTTCCTCACAAAGCTATGATAAGCTTTAGTGTTCCTATCAGAATCCTTTAGCCAGGACATATGGGCCTTCTGCTTCCAGAAACTCTCCTCCCTATCAAGAAGCACTAAATGATTCTGTCTAGCCTCCTCCAAAGCACTTCTATTTTCATCATTCAAGACACTTTGAAGAGGAATTTCCTTGGCAATGATACTTTCTTCAGACCTCTTAAGAGCATCAAAAACATTCCCAAAAATACTCATATTCCAAGCCTTTAAAACACCCTTCAATCTCTGCTGCTTAATCCAAAAAACCATGACATGGTTCCTCACATCACCATTAATGGTAGTAGACCAGCTATCTTTAACAGTCTTCATGAAATCAGGGTGAGAAACCCACATATTCAAAAACCTGAAAGAAGCTTTAGGCCTTTCAAAAGTGGAGGCAGCCTTAATAACCAAAGGACAATGGTCTGAACAGCTTCTAGCAAGGGGAGACACTGCAGTACAGTCAAATAATTCCAACCAAGAAGAGCTATATAAAACACGATCTAGCCTCTTCCACTTATGCCCATTAGACCAGGTATAAGGACACCCAGAAAAACCAGCATCAATGAACCCACAATCCATAATCAGGCCATTGAAGTCATCCATACCTCTTTGATTAATAGTAGAGCAAGACAACTGCTCCTGAATACTAGAGATAATATTAAAGTCACCAAACATTATCCATTCACAACTACCAACATCAAGGCTTCTAATCGAATCCCAAAGCAACAATCTCTGATCCCTTTTACATTTTGCATACACCACAAAAACATAAAACTCCTTACTCATTGAAGCATGACTAACCTTTAAATGAAACAATTGCTCACTGTCAAAAACCACATCAACCTTATAATCCCGATGCCAAAACACCCAGATCTTGTTATTCTCATTACTACTGAACCCAGTTAACTTCAACTTCCTGGCAACACTATTCATTTTATCAACCTTCACAAAAGGTTCCTGAACAGCAACAAAACTAGCTTTTTCAGAAATAACCAAAGACTTTAATCTTTGCATTGTCTCCATATTAGAAAGCCCTCTTGCGTTCCAGTTGATCATAGTAATGGTCATTGATCAGGAGGCAACTTATGGGCTCTTTTAAGCTTCATAATTTTAGATGAAACCGGCCCCTTAGAGCTCCAGATTTTAGACACTTTCTTGGGCTTCTGAATATCATGTCTTCTAACATTTTCTTTATCAATCTTGTCCTTAACATGAGAATAAACAAGGCTACCATCATGCTTCGGGGAACTATGAACATCATCACTCAATACTTCGAACATATTCTTTCTTTCTAAAGTCTTCAACGCATCAATCAACTCTTCCTCATTAACAGGAGATCCACTATTCTCTCGAGTTACAACTTTTCTAAGAGTGAAGTTATCAGACTCCATATCAAAAGAATCAGCAGTCTTGTCTACAACTATGGACTTTAACATACGACTATTAACATTTTCATTATCAACCCCAGTGTGAATCACCTGATCCACATTAGAATCTTGAATATTCACACCCTCTTGCTGAGAACAAGACACTTGGTCAGAAATATTCCCCCTATCCTGAACATTCACCACCAACTTATCACCAGACACCAATTTCTTATAATTGTCATTCGAATGCCCAATGTGAGCACAATGGCTACAATAAATTGGGATACTGTCATAAACCAGATTGATCCAGTAACCATCAGAATCTCCAAATTTTAATTGCATCTTTCGAATTAAAGGCTTTGAAATATCCACTTCAACCCACACCCGACAACAATTCTGCCTTGCCCTATTAACAGAAGGAACCCAGACCTTTAATGAAGTTCCCAAAACTTTCACAACTTCATTAATCGTAGACTTATTAAACAAGAACTCGGGCAGGCCAGGAAGAGAAATCCAAACCAGAGTGAATGGACATTCAAGGTTAGGATCAAATCCAGGAATCCACTTTAACAATCTCATGGTCTTACTCCCCAAGACCCACACATTTCTTGACCATAGCCTCATGAAATCATCAAACTCATTAAACTCCAAGAACATATGCCTGTAATCCCAGACCGAGACACTGTACCTTCCAACAAATTTAAACTTCGACTAGAATTTTCTAAAAGATTCGATTAGTGGCTTACCGGTTGCGAATTTAGCAATTAAAGTATGCTTAGAAATCCTTAACAACCTTTCTTTGTCTTCAACATCAAACATAATCACAGGAAATTCCTCTTGCAGCGAAATAGAAACCTTCGAATATTCAAAATCAATGTTCTTATCTTTCAAAGTATCCGCATAAGAACCCTTCTTGATTTCATCAACCTGTTCTTTATCCCCTTCTTCAAAAACTGGATTCGAAATGACATTACATTCAACACCCAAAACCTCTGTTTCTTTCACACTCTGTTTTCCATCTTGAGGTCGATCATCTTTCCTCAGCAAAGGAAATTCTATAGATGACCCAAACTTAAGATTATCAGCCATGAACAATGCCCAGGAACTAACTTGATCAGAAATCAAAAACAAAGAAGGAATTTGATCAACAAAAAAACCTATGTTCTTGATTTAGAACAGAGTGTTTCCAAGAAAACGTGTTCATCTTTTGATATAGGTATACCTTTTCAAGTATCTAATACCAAATTAGTTTTTATTTTTTTAAATATGGAGGAAATAAAAAATATGATGGGGAAATAGTTTCACCGTTTAATTTACCTTCATTGTTGGACCTAAAATCTCGTAAAAAACAATAACTGAACTTAAATTCAACATCTTACTTTCAGATGACTTTAACATAAGTTTTCGTGATTTACCATTTTAAACAGAATTTTTTTATTCTACTTGATATGGGAATGGTTTTTAAGGATTAATTTATAAACAAAGTAAATTCAGGGACTTGATTGTAATTAGTGTAAGTTTTGTCTTTAATTTGTGAACGATGTAAGTTTTAGGAAGCTATTGTGACTTTGTATAATTTGAGACCAAATAACAATTAGTCCATTTTTGTAACAGTTTCAGTTTGAGACTAAGTCTTGGCTCCTCTATATAAAGGGCGAGACTGTTCTAATATAGGGGTTGAACACTTTTACTTGAAACTCATTTGTACTTGTGTTTTTTCTCTCTAAAAAAACTCTTAAGCACTTTCTTTCTCTCTAATTTTTCTCTAGCAATTTACCTTAGCAGAACAAAACCTTATCAAATTGGCGACTCCGTTGGGGACCTGGATAAGAAACATTAGTAGCTTATTTTGTTCGAAAGTGGTACTATTCAGTGGTATTCTTTGACTAAAATTCATAAGATGAATCTTGAAAATAATAATCCTACGCTTCAATCAGCGATAGAAACGGTAAAAGATGATTTGCAAAAGAATGGGACTGATGGGAATAGAACTGATGGATCGTCTTCGGTTCAAGTTCGATCTGATATTGAGACAAGTATAAATCGACTTCTTGATAAAATCAATGATTTGAATGAAAAATATGAACGAAGGGACCAAGAGATACTTTCTGCTAGAATCAGATCTGAAGTTAGGCAAGAAATGGAAAAAACCGATGTGGAAGGTCAGTAAGATCGATCTTTTGATGACAGACATGTTAAGTCCGAGCATAAAAAAGCACGCTTTGTGTCTCCTAAAGAGAGATATTCGTCTCGAAAAGATAAGAAAGATAAGCAAAAATTGATAACCTCAAGTGATGAGGAAGTAGAAAGTTCAGCTTCAGGATTTAAAAGCCATAGAGATTCTTCGAAAGGAGAATCAAAAAGAGATTATTCGAGGAGGTATAAAAAGGAGAGCGAGTCTAAGAATGCTCCTCGATCAACTTGGCATGAAGGAAATCCTCTGCATCAATGTGCTGAAACCAATAGAAATTTGTATGTCACAATGGGGACCAATGATCAATTTCTTCAAGGCGTTGATTGGAGGAACTCTCTATTAACAGATTAAATTTGCTCTATTACACTTCCGAAGCGACTCGATATTTCAAAGGTTGAATAGCTCGATGGGATGCAAGATCCGGATGATCACATCGAACAATTCAAAAATTATATGATGAATTTTGAGGATGACGACATGCTTGTGTGTTGTGTTTTTTCCCAAACCTTTAAAGTAACAGCTCTCAAATGGTACAACAGGATTTCGAGGGGGTCCATATCAAATTTCATGGATCTTTATACTGCTTTCCGAAGACAGTTTGTGGAAAGCAATGAGATGATAACTAATAATGATACAATTATCCAATGCAAGCAGGCAGCAGGATAAAAATTAAAAGACTATACCAAGAGATTTGTGTTGACCAAGGCTAGTTTGGACAACTGTGAAGAAAACGTGGCGATGTCAGCTTTTTTCCAGGGTTTATTGCCAAGGGATCTGGCTAATGAGACGACAAAGAGAAGGGATTTGAATTTTGGAACATTGATGGCTCAAGTCGAGAATCAAATTAAGGTTGAAGAGTCTAGCAGAGTCTGAGGTGCACTAGTTAATACTTCAAAGAATTCGGGACAAGCAGCCAATAATCAGGGGCAACCCTTGAATGGAAATAATAATGCTAATGGGAATAATCAAATGTCGAGGCAGAAGAACAACAATTTATCTCCTCGGAGTGGTGGATATTCGAACCACACTACATCCAAAAATTACAACAGGCCTAGGCTGAATACATGGGTTAGGCCAGAGTACTATACTAATTTGATAGAGCGTGTTTCTGTTATTTGGGGTAAAACCAAGAATTCTGTGAATTTTAGGAAACCAGCTCCTATCAGCCGACCGAGGGAAGAAAAGAATAATAAAATTTGTATGTATCATGATGATATTGGGCATGATACAAGTGATTGTATTGCCTTGAAAAACGAAATCCAATATTTGATTGATAATGGGAAGCTCTTGACTTATGTGAAGTCACATGGAAGTACATCGAAGAATAATGGTGCATCGACTTTGAAGGCTGCACAACCAGCTGAGAATTTGATGATTGGATTCACAGGTTGAATCATTTGATGCTTTTAATGAATATGTTAAAAATGATCCGAATAGATTGCTTCTGATGGCAATCAAAGAGCCTGTTGAGATTGTTTCTATAAAAAGGGACATGCTAGGGAATTGTGCAAGTTTTTTGAATCGTTAGCAATTTTTTAGGGCGATTCAATGATTGGAAATTGAGACAGCTCAAGGAAAACGCATGTTGTCAACTTGACAACTCAAATTGAAGGGAAGATGTCAACATATTTGTATAGAAAGGAAGACATTCCCTTCATTTTATTTGATGAAGATGATTTAAGAGGGACTGCAGGACCACATGAGGATGTTGTGGTGATCGGAGCTAAGGTGGCTGGCGTCAAAATTCGACATTTGCTGATTGACAAACCCTCCTCGGATTACTCAATCAGATCGTACAATTATTGGATTTACAGGTGTAATAACTCGTGTTTTTTTTTTTTTTTTTTTTTCGGAGGGAACCCGCAGCCGCTACTCAGAGTGCAATGAGTGCGCACAGGGTAAACCCTCAGTCTGGCGCGATAGCCTGCAAACCAACGCCAGAAGGTAAACCACACAAGGTGACAGGCTCAGCCGATAAAGCGTATGTAGAGGGACTCGAACTCGTGACCTTTTGGTCATAAGAATGCCATACTCAACCAACTCGGCTACCCCCTTGGGGGCTGTAATAACTCGTGTTGTTGGTGAATTCGATGGATAAGTTAGTTTGGGGAAAATATCATTCAAGAAGAAAGTTCAAGTAATTTTTGTGGTGGTGGACTGTCTCACAAGTTATAATGCTATTTTTGGAAGATCGCGATTTCAAGAATGTACGGGGTGGTTTCAATAGTCCATCAATGTTTTAAGTACGTGGTTGGAGACAGAGTTGGAGTGGTTCGGGGCGATCAAAAGGTTGGCAAAGAATGCTATGCCACTGCGCTTCGGGTCTGAGGATCCAGCAGTGTAGATTTGATGCGAGAATAGCAATTAGAAGGGGTTCCCTTGGATTTGGAAGGAAGGGTTGACGATCCGAGGGAAACTACGGGGTCTTTAACAATGAGTGCAGAAATAGAGGAGTTCACTTTTTTAGAAGGAAAAGTGCTTCGGATTGGAACTTTATTGACCCATAATCTACGTCAACAACTGCTTAATTTTTTGCCTCAAAATTTGGATGTCTTCGCTTGAAAGATGGATAATGTAACTGGAGTACCCATCGAAGTAATCCGGCATAGCTTGGCTATAGATCCGAAGGTCAAACCAGTGATTAAAAAACGAAGAGCATTTTCATCGGAAAAAGCAGAAGCAATTGTTGCCGAAGTGGATCAGTTGTCTAAGGTCAGACACATAAGAGAATCTGAATATCCTTTATGGACTGCGAATCCGGTAGTGTTTAAAAATAAGAATGGAAAATTGACGATGTGTGTAGATTTTACAGATTTGAATAGAGTTTTCCCCAAAGATCCATTTCCTGTTCCTCGAATAGATCAGTTGATTTATTCCACTTTAGGCAATTTTTTTTTTACTTTTATGGATGCTTTCGCAGGGTATAATCAGATCCAGATGGATCCGAAGGATCAAGAGTGCACGACTTTTATAACTGATGCATGCCTCCATTATTATAGGGTGATGCCCTTTGGATTGAAGAATACTGGTGCCACTTACCAGAAATTAATGAATAAAGCTTAGTATTGGATTAAAGAATACTGCAGCCAATTATTGGAATATCACCTTAGCACCTTCTCGACGAGTGGAGTAGCGTTTCAAAATTTCTGGTATAAACAAACAAAATAAAATATTAAGTAAAAAAGGGTATAAAGGATTTTTTTTGAGAACTTACGATTACTTCTCTAGACCATAGTTAACTTCACACGGTTGTCTTCGGAAATCGGCTTGCCATTCTCCCAAGCTCTAGAGATAAAAACAAATCTTTGTTTCTAGAACTTATGAGCCTCCAAATGATCCTCGATGATTTTAAGATTGTCCATCAATGTAAGGTGATAAAATGGAAGCTTCAGACCTTTTGAAAGCTGAGTGAGTGAAATGAATTCCTTGATGCTGATCGGTATTTTGGATAGGCGAGATGCCATGATCACTAACATTAGGGTGAACCACTGGTTTGGAGATATTTGGGTAGGGTACGAGCTGAGAACTTCAAAGTAATCTACGATCATCGGATCTAGTGGAAATCGAAGACCCCAGTTGATGATTTTTGGATAAACCACTAGTTCATCATTCTTGCAGTCAAGGGGAGTTTCTCTTTCCTTTGATAGTCGAAGGGTGATGTTTTCTCCCATTCCCCATTACTTTTTGAGGAAAGAGGCTTGGCTTACTTTGGAATATATGTATCGAACCTTTCTCAAGGCGATAATTTATTTGCTTTCGAGGTTTCTCAGATTCCTCCTAATCTTTGCTCTTTCCTCCTCAGAAATAGAATAGACGTCAGCTTCTTCTTGAGATTCAGCTTCAGTATCAGATTTGGTAGCCTCCAAATCAACTTCACTGGTCTTAGAGGTAGCTTCTCGAGGATCTTGAGAAGTGGGAATGTTTTCTTTTGACAGAGGGATTGCAGTTCGACTTACTTCTTCTGGCATTTCTCTTTGAGAAGGATCATTAGTGTTGGTTTTCGAAGGAGATAGAGTTCGAACTATTGTTGATTCATCTCCCATTACAATGAAGGTCTTTTTAGGTTCGGATGAAGAATATTTCTTTGAGGAAAGTTTTTTTTTCAGTTTTAGAGGAGAAACTTTGCTTTGAGTTCAAGAAGTTCGAGGGGTTTTAGGGCCAAAGATTCTAGATGATGTTTTTTCTTCGATATGGGAGTAGGAGATAGCTTTGGAACTTTGATAGGATCGAAGTTATCGTAATAAAATGTCTCATTTGTAGTTCCAATTGGGCCACCAACAATTAACCCTACTCTTCGATACTCTTCGGATCTTTGTGTTATGCAAAAATAGTCGTAAGAACCGAACACCAGGTTGTTATCAGTATCAGAAGATTCTGGTGTTTTGGGTAAAATGGCCTTCGACTTTTTGGTTACCGGTTTCTTTCTCATAAACCAGGAATGGATTGATCGGAGAAGATGAAGATTGATCGGAAGATTTGAGTTTTGCAATAAGAATTCTGGGAATAGGGGAGGAGCAGTTGAAGGTAGCCAAAAAAGCTCTCACCTTCTGTCTAGAATGGTTGTGTGTAAAGAGAGTTGAAATGAGAAATGAATGTTATTTATACTGAAGTAGGTGAAGACGTGTAAAGATGGACAGACCCATTTGGTGATAGGTTGGAATACGAATCGTTGGGTGGATTAGATGTTTGACACTTGTCAGGTCTACATCACCATGGAATGTAACCGTTACGCATGTAACCGTTACATTCGAGGAAGGAATACTGAAACAACATGTTAAAGGAATTTTTTATTCGAAAAATAGTCTTCTTGGTTGTTTGGGACTTAGTATTGAGAATTTTCCTCTCCCATATTCTAGTGTATTTTTCATTTCCGAGATAGGTGACCACTGGCCATTTAGTTCCTTCTCTATAAATACATCTCCCTCTCTCATAATCCTATTTTTACAAATATTTTATAGAGAAAGATTGAAATTTGTGTCCTTTATTTCTAGAGAGAGAACATTTTGCCATCGCAAACACCATTTCATAGTCAAATAACCACCATCAAAATAACTCAAGTGCACATCCCTTTTATCTCTTCAAATAGTGATGTTATATGAGAACCAACTTCAACGATCTTGATTGGTTTTTGATAGGTGAATAAAAAACAACTCTAGGGATAATAAACAACAAGCCAAAATATTAGTTCAAGTGTTTACCTATGGTAACTTCTACCACTAAGAAACTACCTAAAACTGCTCCCCGGTCTTCTTCCGATCCCATCGGTTCTTTATCAAAACCTAATAGTTATTTACCCAAGAAAAACGAGCCTTGAAAAGCTACTAAATATTTACCATAAACTTCGAAGTCGTAACCCAAGACAACTACACCTTTACCGGAGGGAAATTTCTCTTCTTCACAAGCTCATTTTTGAAACCTCCTAGGAGGTTGCGTTTTACACCGATGTGTCACTCTAACTCTGAAAGCTCTGCCAAATATACCTTAAACATATAAAAGTAACCTCTAATACTCCCCCAAGAAATGTTTTCAATATGATGGAACATGCAAACGATTTTGAGCAATCCCTTTTGCTCAACTGCCCATCCATGTGACATCTGCAGAGGTCCATGTTGACAAATCTTTCTAAGGGCTCCGATGCTCTTAGTCAATGAGTTCGAAGAGGCTGGGATGGATACGGTAGTTGGCACCAATGAGGTCGTTAAAACCCATAGGGAAGGCAAACAGGAAGCTGTTAAGTCATACAATCTAACTGCCAACACCGATAACATACTTCACTTGGAAATACCCGAGGTGCTGGGGCGTGAGTTGGTGGTTTACTCGAACATCCTAAATTGGGAGATCTGGTTCCTTCTGGACCCTCTATAATTTAATACTTCAAGCTGGTAATTCTTTGTCCCAGTGAAGCCAGACCCAATACATGGTTTACTCTGATGTCATGTATCATAGCCTCACGCCTCTCGCAAATTCTACTACCGACGGAGGAGTTTGCAGATATAATCACACTATTGAGGTACCCCTTGACTTTGTTTATATTTTATTACTATTGAGAATGATTACAAAATCGTTAACGACCTTCTCGAAAACAGATAAGATTTGAAAACAACATTTTTTATTCATGCTTAGGAGAACGAAAAACCTCAAGAAGACAAATTTGAAGCGTCTTCTAAGAAAATAGAAAGGCATATGGAATTTTCTCTACATGATTCTAGCCCGAACGTTTCTTGCAGGGATCCCATTCGTATCAATCTACGGGGTGGAAACAGAGGACAAGGAAGAGGTTCCTACAGGGGAAGATACTAACCTAACTTCTTTAACAATAACAGAGGCATAGGTTTCTACAGAGGCAGATGAGGTAGGTTCAATAACAACAACAAGCTTATCTGCCAGATTTATGGAAAGTTTGGTTATTGTGGGGATTACTGCTACTTCAGGGATGATCCTAATGTTATGGGACAACTACCACCTGCTCAAAATAAATCTAGTCAAGATTCAAATGCCCTAACTGTCTCTCAAGAGTCTGGAGGATGAGCTGATGAAGCCCGATATGTTGACAGTGGTGCTAGTCACCATGTCACCAATTCAGCTAAGATGATTTCTCAGAAATATAAATATTCAGGTACTAAGTCTGTGGTTGTGGGGAATGGTAGTAAACTCAACATTAAACATCTAGGTGAAACTACTCTTTGTACCAAAACCAATCAACATTTACACCTAAATAATATCCTACATGTCCTTCAAATTGACTTCACATAACAATATTTTTCTTGAATTTCATAGTTTTAATGATTTTGTAAAGGACAAGATCACAAGTAGGACTTTTCTTACATGGAAGGCTGAGAATGGGCTCTATAGATTGGAAAGTTCATTTGATTCATGTGTCTCTAAGGCTGTTGGTTTAAAGGGGTGTCCTAGTGTGTCAAATTTATCTGTTTCTTATGTTTCTACTAAGTCTGTAAAGGAAGGGTGGCATAGGAAGTTAGGCCATCCTTCCACCATGGTCCTATCTCTTGTTCTAAAGCTTTATAATGTGGCAGGTGGGTTTTCTAATGAAAAAATCTTTTGTGATGATTGCCAGTTAGGCAAATCACATTCACTTCCTTATTCTAGGTATTTGTCTCAGTCTACTAATATTCTAATTTGATTCACTCAGACCTATGGGGACCCTCTCCTATTGTGTCTAAAAATGGTTTCAGGTTATATATCCTTTTTGTGGATTATTTTTCTAGGTTCACTCGGCTGTATCCTCTCAGGACTAAAGGTGAGGCTCTATAAGCTTTCAAAGTCTTATGGTGGAAGGTTTGATAACTTGGTCTCTTGTCCAATATATGGCTGATATGAGCCTGGTTGGATGCAAATGGGTTTATAAATTAAAGTACAATCCTAATGGTTCTGTTCGAAGGTGCAAAGCTAGACTTGTGGCTAAAGGTTTTCATCAACAGCCTGGTATTGACTTTACATAAACCTTTAGCCAAGTTATCAAACCTTCCACCATAAGACTTGTACTTACACTTGATGTGTCCATGGACTGGTCTATAGGAAACTTGACATTAACAATATCTTTTTAAATGGGAATTTGAAAGAACAAGTTTTTATGGAGAAGCCTCAAGACTTTGTGAATGTTGAGTGTCCTAATCATTTTGTAAGTTGAACAAAGCCTTTTATGGTTTAAAGCACACACCCAGAGCCTCGTACTCCAAGGTCAAGGATATATTTCTGGTGTGGGGCTTTCGAAATTCACGTGCAAATTGTTCTATATTCAACTTAATGACCAAGGAGGTATCTATTATTCTTTTAGTCTATGTGGATGATATCATTGTTACTGTATCATTTCTATCTACCTAACTAAGTTCTTACAGAGGCTTAACTCGACTCCATACAAATGCCATAAGATGTCTTTCTTGGCAGGTGATGGTGGTGAGTTTTGGAATGCCAATTTGGTGGAGATTATATAGTGGTAAATGATAATGTAATTCATCGTTTGGGTTTGATTGTTTGAACTGGATAGTTGATGTTGTTTTTCGTCTAGGCTTACGCCGCTTCTCTATTAAAAATTTTATTCCAATAAAGGGTTCGTTTTCTAATAAGCGGCAAAACTAAATGTTTTTTACTTTTTAAAATTATTTTTATACAAACAAAAAATATACAATTTTAGGTTTAAACTATTTTGTTTACAGTATAATAAAGATATTGTTGTTAATGGCACACTATGACAAATCAAATGTGTGATATTACTAAAAATCACATGAAACTATATAATTTCATGTGGTAGATTTAATTTAGGGTGAAGATATTTATTCTATTAATTTTTTATTTTCCTCATAAATTAATAAAAGCTTCACATTGTTATTTTTTCCATAAAGTAAATATATTTACCTTTTTTTATTTTATCCCAAAACTCATTCATTCTCCAGCAACTCCATCGACTTCTACCACCATCTCAACTATCTCTCATCCTATTAACTTTTGCACACCCAACCAGTCATATTAGCTTCGCATCATCAATCGCCCATAAACCCTAACCCTACCCTAGCCACTATAAAAACGACATCTCAGAATTAAGTGTATTTCTTATATATAGAAAACACATGATTTTGAGGTGGTGTCTCAGAATCATGTGTTTTTTATAAAAAAAAACTCACCTGATTCCTAGGTGTTGTCTCAGAATTAGGTGTTTGTTTCTAGAAAAAAGCAACTGATTCTTATGTGCTGTCTCAGAATTAGTTGTTTTCTACTAAGACATGCACAAATCCGGATTTTTGAAAGTATGTTTTCTAAACACGGATTCTGAAATTAACCTTGTTGTTTGATTGGGTGATGTTCTCCAGTGTTAAATCTTTGGTTTGGGTGTCTTCCTCTTCCATGAGTAATCTTTAAGAAATTTGTTTTTGTTTTTATTTTTAGGATTTAATTTTAGAAGCTAAATCACGTATGTTGGATTTAATTTGGCTTAATCATGTGTTTGTTGATATAAGGATTTCATAATGATTAATGTCATCAAGCTATAAATCAGAAGGTTAGCTGAGGGCTAAGTTTTTTTTAAAGATGGGAGAAATAAAAAATATGACGGGGGGAATAGCTTCATCCTTTAATTTACATTCATTGTTGGAGCCCAAATCTCGTACAAAACAATAACTGAACTTAAATACAACACCTTACTTTAGATGAGTTTAACATTAGTTTCCATGATTTACCATTTTAAACAGGAAAATATTGTTCTAGTAATTTTTACTGAATTCAAAAAATTTGTAGAAGAACTAAACCAGTTTAGACCGATGGGGAAGGTGCGTACAAAACTTTCCTACTAATCAGTAAGAAATACATATAAAATTGAGCTTATGATATTTTTCCTCACACATTTGTCTAAAATAACAAGACAGAGATGAAGCACATGTACATTGTTGAGATTGGTCTGACTTTGGTCTGACTTTGTTGACTTAGTCTCAACTACCTTTTTTTCTACTCGCATGAAGCTTTCAACAATACCACCTATTTAGTAAATATGCTTCATATCGTATCCCGCATCATAAAATTCCATATAAAAGAGTATATCACTAACAACCAAATTATTTTTGGTTGCGCTTTTTACCGTTATATTATATCTTATCAACTACACAAATTTAATTTCACTCGTTAGAATATATTTTTATAGAATATTCTGGAACAAAAGGATACAAATTCCTTACTCGTACGAGGAAAATTATGATATCGAAACATGTCATTTTTAATAAATTTGTGTTTTCCGGTCAAAACTAGTTTTTAAATACTAGGAAGCCTAAGTCTTTTGTGTCTATGTTCTATTAAAGGAATTTTTTATGTCCTAGATTTGCAGACTCTACTGGTCTATCAATGCAATGGACTCATACTCTACAAGAATATACTGAAATAGTGCACTTATCAGGTTCTTGTCATACAACACTGTAAAGCCAACCTTGGAACACTTCTCTTTCCATCATTGTCCTACCACAAAATCAACCATACAAATGCCGCTTAGTTGCTAAGGGAAGTCCTCGGTCTCATGGTGTATACTTTGATGACACTTTCAGTCCAGTTATCAATGCCTTACCTATAAGGCTTGTTCTTAGCATTTTTGAGTCAAAAAACTGGGGCATTTTTTGGTTGGACATCATGTCTTCCTGAACCAGTGGCGGAACCAGGAATCCGGGTCAGCAGGGGCTGGAGTATTACACAAACTAGACATATTTTTTTAAAAAAATTCATTCATTTCGTACTTTTAATTGACTTTTTAATAATTTATCTGGAAATATTAAAAAAATTAATCATGACATCTTTATTGATTAAGAAAATCATGAATATTTATCAAAATTAAATATATAAAAAAAATTATACATTTGATTTATGGGGCATATGTCTAAATAATTTTAAGTTTATATATGAGTTAGTACCAGTTATAGCATTTATGTATAAACTCAAAAGGCTTCATACTGGTTGAGATATGTTCTTACTTATTTGTCATCGATCCTTCTCATACCTATCCGACGTGGAAATTTGGTTGCACATAATAAATTATACCATTTTTACCTCCCCTCACTTGACTTACCTAATGCTCCCTCTAATTAGGTTGTTTCATGATTCATATCTAAGTCATAAAGTTTTACAATGGATATATTTGTTCACTCTTATTAGAGCATCTTAGAAGTTCCTTAGCGTCACTTCAATTAATTAAGTCACGCTTCTTTATACACTCTAATAAAGTCACTCCGTTTGATGAGCATGACTGATGGTTCATCATCTTCGACATCCAAGAATTTCATCCATATCACGTTTTCGTCTCAGTATGAAGCTCTAATACAAACTATTAGACCCAAACAATAGTATATCAACCATGCGGGAGATTACCTTCAAAACAACCAACCAAATAATAAAACAACCGATTTATTAACAAAATAAAACCACAAACCTAATCACTGAAAAATAATCAACGGTAAAATAAATCAACAACCAAAACATTTATATGAAAAGACCACTTCGTTGTGAAGAGTAAAATACCACGAGACTTATGAAGGCTCCACCAAGAATACTTTTACTATTATGATAAGTTGAAGGTAAAAGTATATCCAATTCAATATAATAAATATCTACAACCCACCAACAATTCTAAACATAATAAACTAACAAAAAAAAGAAACAAAAATGAATAATATTACAAAAACTACTCCACTATTCCAAAAATTATTTCTCCAAAACCATAGCATCAATTAACAATCCAACCGGACATATGGAAGCTTTATATCTCCCAAACACGCTGTCCAAATTTCAGCCAAAACCGACACTGTTTGACCATTGATCAAACATTTTAAACATAACTTCTTTAAAAATTCCGAAAATAAAAATTTCTCCAATACTAATCTTCCTTGGGGCTAGGGGGCGCGGGTGTTTGGGAATCATCTTTAGTCTCCAATAGTAAATCCGCCCCTGTCCTGAACTGTTACTAACATGAGACACTTTATATGGCTCTATCTGGGGTTTGAGGTTCCTAGTAGACACATTATTTTTGCGGTCTTAATAATCTCATGTACGGGCCAATCCAGGCTCCTATGGCATGGTATTCAAGGTTGAGAGATGACCTAATCAAATTTGATTTTCAAAATCCTAAGTCCAACAGTTTAGTATTCATATACATTACTAGACAAGTAACCCTGATTCTGCTTAGTGTGTTTTGAAGATATTATTTTTATTGGAAACAAGTCATAATACCTTTGTAATTTCACCCGACAACTACATTCTATATTTTTAGAGACACAAGTTGAATCTACATCACTAGAAGGAAGTACATCTAGAATTTGCTTACTTTAATTAAAATGACTACTTACAAGTTACAAAACAATCACATGTTCATCCAAAATTATAATTAGAGGGCGATGATCCGAAATCAAAAGAAATTTTCACTAACAAAGAATAGAAATTTGAAGACCTAAAACAATAGATGATATCGAAGCAAATAGAAACAGTGCTAGAAATATAGTAGTACCCGAAAATCCTCACGTGAGAAAAGGCATTGACTATTGTAATTTCTCACTTCCTGGATTCGTTCCAAGTATAGTTAGACCAATGGTCAATGTACATATTTTGAGTCAATCCAGTGTTGTAAATATAATACAAGATAATATATTGTTCATTGGAGACTAAAGATGATTCTCAAACACTCGTCTATCCCATTTTATGGAGATAAGTGATACCCACAAGTGCAATAATAATCTAGGTGATGAAATATGTTTGAGACTTCATTTAATGTATAATAGCTTGAGAGTAACTAGGTCAATCGTTGTTAGAAAAATTCTAAAATGATATCACCAATTATGTTGAGAAATGATGAACCGTTATATTATTCATGGGAATGATATAATAATTTTTTATGCATATGTCCTGACTATAGGATTCCGACATGAATGATAGTCCAAACATTCTATAATAAACTATTAGGAGTACTAAGCTATGATTGATGCTACATAAAGATGGCTTATTATTGGAGTTGATGACCTGTAACAACTACTGATTTGAAAAAAAAACTATAAAAAATATACGCAGTGGCTAGTGAAACAATTCTTTAAGCAATAATTATTTCGCTGGAGAAACATGTGGCTTATTTAAAAACAATTCGGTCGTAGTAATTGAAGTCAAAACATATTATCGATCAAACATTAATCAATTCACAACATAAGACGATGTAATGTATATATACTTCAACTAAGAGCCTAGAATTTATTATGCTAATAATTCATATTAAATTTTTTGCAATAAGAATCCTAAATTATCTTGGAAATAATGACAATGTGTGGAAACAAGAAGACTTAAACTAGATAGAGTAAAAATAAAACTTAAGAAGAGAATCTTAGCAAGTTTATTGAGTACACGATTGACTATTTCATGATGAACAAGTCAAGCATAAAACATATAGAGGTTTTGGTATACCAAATAGGGGGAATGTCAAACTAATATAAAAGTCCAAATGCATCAATAACATTGGCTCATGGGCTAAAGAGTTCATGGGATATAACTAGATAATACCAAATTAACCCCAAACATGTAAATGTTATTACTTTATAAAATGGGAGAGAATTATGCAACAATAAGGTGTTGAAGTCCAAAGAACGCTGATCAAAGTAAGAAATAGAAAAAGAAAAGATGAATCAAAAGGCCGAAGTTACGAAAACAGCAAGATTACAATCTTATCGGAGAAAAGGCTAAAAATCGGAATTTTTCAAAATATGCGCCCTCTATATTCCATATCTATGTAGGAGAAAGAAGCCGAACGATGGGAATCATTTTTTAAAATTTCTTGGAGTTGTTCATAAGTTGTAAAGTAAATATACAAGTTGTCTATCTTTTGGAGAAATGCCAATATATTCATAATTTTTGAAAGACATTCTTCACACAAGAGGAAGTTCAAAGATTTTGAAACTGTGATGCTCACCAAAGAATGTAGTGCTCTGATCGAGAATAAATTGCCACAAAAGCTACAAGATATATTAATATTTACTGTCCCTTTCGAAATTGCTAATTTTAAAAAGTGTTTTTGTTATTTAGGTACTAGCATAAATCTGATACCATTATATACAAGGAATTCAAAATACTATAATATCTTTACAATTGGTTGATCAATATTTCAATTACCGGAAATGAAAATTTTATATTGTATTAGTAAAAGTTGACGAATTTGTTTTTTATATGGTACAAGATCGAGTTGTACCACTCATTTTAAAAAGACCATTTCGAGTGACTGCTAGATCCGTTATTAATGTTGAAACTAGTAAACTAACCATTCGTGTAGAAGACATATATGTAGAGTTCAAGGTATTAGAATTTTTAAAATTTTCAAAAAATGTTCATACATGTTTGTCAATCGATGGGTAAACAGTCTCATCGATGAATGTTTGGATGAGATATTATCTTAATTTTCTATATAAAATTGTCTAGTTCATGATAGACTAGATTAAACTGAAACAAAAAACAGGTAATAGAATGTGCTAAGGATTTGAACAATAAAGTGACACAACTATGGAATGTTCAAATTTTAGGAATAAAAAAGAAATTGCCAACACCTCCAACATCTTAACTGGAATTGACACATTTACCATTACACTTGTATCATACTATTTTTTGTAGGAGCCTAATAATTTTCATGTGATTATTAATGCCTTTTCAAGTGTTACAAATGCAATGAAGTTATTGAAGATGTTCAGAAAATTGAAGAAAACTCTTAAAATGACGATTTCAGATATCGTGGGGATAAGCCTCTTTATTTGTCCATAAATTAATGTGGGCGGATACTTATAAACCAATCATTAACAACAAAGACAATTAAATCCAGCAATATAAAAAGTGGTAGTGAAAGAAGTACAAAAACTGTTGTACGTGGGCGGATACTTATAAACCAATCATTAACAACAAAGACAATTAAATCCAGCAATGTAAAAAGTGATGATGAAAGAAGTACTAAAACTGTTGTACGCAAGAATTATATATCATATCTATGTTGATATATGGGTGAATCTAACACAAGTACTTCCAAATAAATGGAAGATTACAATAATTATGAATTCTAAGAATATAATGATATCGATAAAAACAATAACTATATGGATAATTTGTATTAATTACATACGATTAAATGATATGACAAACAAATATCATTCATATTTCCATTTACCGATAAAATATTGGAGAGACTATTCATATACGTATTCTAATGTTTTCTTGATGTATATGCCAGATACAATCAAATCTCTATGTGAGAAGATGAGCAAGAGAAGAAAATATTCACATGTTGATATGGGACTTTTGTGTATCAAAATATTTTGTTTGGTTTATGCAAGCCTCCTCCTATCTTCGAAAGATTCATAATATCTATTTTTATATAATTGAAAAATCGATTGAACTTTGTATGAATAACTTTTCAATATTTGGCGACTCTTTAGAAGTTAGAGGTTATTAGGGTTCAGTCTAAACAGTAGTTAAAGTTTTACAGTCTAGACTTGTTTGACCAATATTATATAAAGACGCACATACGTTTGTTAAAAAATTCCATATATTCTAGTCTATTGGTAACATCTCTACAAAAACTAAATGTCATTGAATAATATTTTAGAGGTAGAGTTGTTCGACGCATGCGGTATCGAATTTATGAGACCATTTCTATTATCATTCAATAAAAATTATATGATTCTTAGGGTTGATTACGTCTCAAAATGGGTTGAAGCATTATGCAAGGGTGGTGTCCATCAACAAGAAAAATATTTTATGATTTGGAACCCCAAAAGCGATCGGGATGTACAATCTCATTTTGCAGTCGTTAACTGTACGCTCTTTTGGCCAAGTGCAAAATTACTAACAAATTTTCAACACGTTATCACCCTTAGACCAGTGGACAAGTAGAGGTGTTAACTTGTGAATTGAAAGAATCTTAGAGAATACAATGAGTATTTCACAAAAAGACTCGTCATCAAAGCTTGATGATTTGTTGTGCACATGCATACATGATTTTAAAACACCAATTTATATATCTTTTTATAAGTTAGTTTATGAGAAAACATGTCACCTCTCTGAATAGCTGGAACGACCATATTGGACCACTAGATTGTTGAATTTCGACTTAGAGGCAGATGGAAAAAGAGGAAGGTGCTACTAAATGAGCTTGAGGAGTTTCAAAATGATCATATGAGATTTAAGAATCTAAATCGAAAACACGAAACTCTGGCATGATAAAAGAATTATTTTATGAAGCTTCTATACGGGAGAGCAAATACTGTTATATAACTCATTATACATAGAAATAAAAATAGTCGCGAACATTTGAGATTACTTGCATCTCACCCTACAGAGCGATCAAAATATGTCATCCAAAGAAGGAGAGGTTCAAGATAAATAAAGAATGACTAAGCCTTACTACCAATGACTAGTTGACAAAGATCGTGTGTCAACTTCTTTTCAAGTTCCTCAATGAGAATCTTGACAAGTCGAACTACCGACTTTAAACATATCACTGATTGGAGGCATCCAAATGTAACTTATTTTCTTTATTTATTTCATTTTCTGAAGATAACACTAACTATTCTTTTTTTTTCATTTATTTTGTATTTTAAATTAGTTAATAATGCTCATGTATACTACTTTCATGATTTTTTTAGGGTTTGTTAGATATTCTTGTATTTTTTTATACTTGATTGTCCTTCGACGAAGGAGACCAATATTGTTCTAAATCCAATTTTTTTTTTGTTTAAAAACTATATTCGTCCCCAATCTAAACCTTAAATTGTTTGAATTTACTTGCACAAATAAAAATAAATATCCATATGTTTATATTTTTATTTGATTATGCCAAATATATTTTTCATCTAATGTTTTTATTGCATAAACTATTAGGATTGAAAACCGAAAAGAATCTTTTACGGTGAAACTAATAGACTGAAATAATTTCTTTTGTTTGAAAAAAGAAAATAATTATCATATGTAATATAAATAAATACAATCGTAAAAAAATTCACTATAGAGAACAAACAAATTTCCTAGTTTAGGCCATTTTCATTCATATTGCCCGTTCTAAACCTAAAGCACCCTGCGGGAGACGCGACATATCCCCTTCCATATCATCGCTTTACCATTCGGATGGCCAGCGGAGGATTCGGTATAACAACTCTCGTTCGTTTGTGCTGCGCCTTTCCATGGACTTATAAAAGAAAATTCTTGTAATCTAACACTACTTTTTATTTTATTGGAATATTTGCCTTCACTACTCTTTCCGCGTTCCCCACAAATGTAATTAGAAACCTAACTGTCATTATAATTGTCAGTACCACTTAAAATGGAACTATAATCATTACACATGTCACATATAAAACAAAATATATATTCCAAAGTGCATTATCACCTACTGGTTAGTTCGTCAATTTTAAATCTTCAATTTATTGAGATTATTAAATCATTTCGTAAGTTATCTTTCTTGTATTAATTTTAGTTTAACCATACTATGGGTCAATATGTTCCATAATATGGGTAGGTGCATGGCCTTCCAGGCTTGGGCTTTTTACATATTCGCGTCTGAAAAAAATTGTCAGACCAGAATATAAAATATTTCATACCCCGTAAGACGTGACATATAGCCATCTTCTTGTTTTGATACAATGGTCAAAACACAATACGGACAATTGCATACTTCGTAAGGCGTGACTGATAGCCATATTGGCTTGCATATCTCTTATTGTTTCAAAGACAAACATTTTTAAAGTTACTTGAGGATGAAGTTTGTAATATGTAATGAAAATCATGTTGAATAATGTATTAATATATTAATGTCTTCATATTTTTATGTTCCCTTTCCTCTTTCCAAAATTTACTAAATAGTTTTAGATGCTAAAAACCTATTAAAATGACAAAAGATTGTATTCATAACGGCCTTTATAGTACCTCATTAAAAACATCCACCCGTGCCACGAGGATAGAGAAAACATACACTACTAAGTTTATAATGAAGAATCGTATGGTTTTAAAAGTTCAATGTTTCAAAGATACTTTGAATAAGTTGTCCTCTAAATCAACTAGTTTGTATCCTCCACGATTTCTTCACAACCAAAACCTTATGATAAATCATTTGTACAAATTATTCAGAATAATTTTTTTTTATATAGACAACTTGGAAGTGGTCATGTTAAGCTCTTTTTATATAATATCTCGTTAAATATAATTAATTTTGTTGCTTTAATTTTCAAATCTTGTGCCTTAACCTTAACGTGATGAAAAACTTGAGCCTTGAGAAATAAAAGGTATGTTTGACGCTAATTAGAAGAAAGACCCATAGACAACACTTCCAAGTAATATTTGGTTAGTTTAATTGATGATTTTTCTTGAAGAATAACCATATAATTTCGTACAAAAAATAACCAAAACGTATTAGGAGATTAGCGTTAGTTTATCCCGAAATTAATCTTTCAAAATTCTTTTCAAGTTGCTTAATCAATTTCAAGTAATCATTTCTATCATATTGTTTTGTTTCAAATATTCTCTGATTTTGGCTTACTACTAGTTGATAATTAGATAAAATAAAAACCACCTAAGCCAAAACTACCTCATAGTATGGTATATTATTTGTGGTTTTAAAATTGAATTTGATTACTTGTTTCATTTTCTCCTCAAAAAGGTAATAAACATAATTATTTCTTTAAAATAATTCACACTAGGTTCATCATATTGTTCTAAATATAGCCTTATTTTCTTGCTGATATAGCTAAATCAAAAGTTATTTTTTCCATATATATATATATATATCTTGTTTTAGCATCCATTAATTTTTCACTTACGCAATTAACAAGTTATCGAACATCGAACTCAATGTCAAAGTTAGAATTGACATATATAAAAACAAACATTCTATTTTCGAAGGTGTTGACATGATCTATGTAGAAACATAATACTTTTTAAATTCTTGAAAGCCTTTTCATAAATATCATTCCAGTCGAATCACTTTGCTTCTTATAGAAATTTCAAACAAATAGTGAATTTTATTTGAAGCTTGGGATATGAATATGGATGTAGACAACTTGTTAGTTTTCGCATTCCTTTGATTGATTGGAGGGGGTTTATAGTTACAACTTATATAATATGTGTAATTTCAGTTTCGATACCTTTTTAGCTAATTACATACGAAAGAGATTTTCCAGCTCAGTAAACCAAAAGAACATTATAGTGGATTTAACTTTAAATAAGATTTCCTTATAATGTCAATTTTTCTAATAAAGAATTGCTTCCTGTCATTAAACTCAAATTTATTGTTTCATCTAATATCTGTATTATATGAACTATTTTCCTAGACTCGTCAACCTCTTATTCACTAGATCCCACCAATCGTCAATTAGATTTTATTGGCTTAGCACCGAGTATGTGATTGTTATATGATGATATTTTTTTGGGGACAACACAATCAAATAATATTTCATGGATACTTTCCGATTTCTTCTAATATATGCAACGCTCATTCTAATAAAATACTTCACACACTAATGATAAGATGATGCCACTACCTTCATTTTATATAGCTGAGAAATACCTAGAATAATATCCTACGAATCTCATGTGCCAACAAGGTTCTAACCATTTTATTCGTATTGTCATGACCTACAACAAATGATAGCTCCACCTCACTCACAAAAGTAGTATGTTGTCAAGAAAAACTGACAAAATTCCTTTATTCATTTATAGATGGAGTTATCTAATCATTTTATCATAACCACTTTTAAAAAATAACATTTGCAGAATGTTTGTGTTAACCATTACTCTTCTCATGATTACATTAGAAATCATAATTATTATCAACAATGCATCTTTGTTAGGAGTAATCAACCCTCTTAGATCGTCATCAGTAAAATTAAAAAATCGAGATGGTTGTCTATTGAAGTGTATGACAAGTTCATTAACAACATGAATATGCAGATCCTTTCAATGTTCTTCCTCAAATTACTTGTTGTTCCTGCCAAAGTGTCCCCTCCAACAATGATACCTATAACTTTTTTTATTTCTTGTTGCATTTCATGACTTTGATATTCCTTAACTTATTCCTTACTTACTCATTCCAATATCGTGACAGTCCCAATCAAATCATCACTATCCACTAATCTTTGCATCTCATCTTTTTATTGGGAATAATCTTTTGTAGCATATATGTGATAACAATGATAAGAACAATAAAATATTTAGGATATTCCATTGTTCAGGTTTAACATATTTTTTCGAGGTCAACAATTAATTTTATCTCATGTCTTATAAAAAATAACTGCAATAGATGCATTCAAAAGGGTAAATCTTATGTTGATTTTTTGTAACATGAGTACCGAGACCTATTTGGATCCTTGGAAATCTCTCTGGATCTCTGGTCTTCGCTTTGCTTCTATTAGACATACCACTCATTTGATCAATAGAATGTTTTAAATTGACCTCCCCTCTTATCGTTTCCTTTATCTCAATAAACATTCCAGACCTTCTTAAAACGTTTTCCATACAATACACTAGATATTTTATCAAATCTTGAAGTAATTTACTCTATGTTGGAATATATTTGTTACGATGTGGCAAGGTAACTCTTTCAACACAATCGTTTAGACTATTTATTTCTTAGACAAAACTTTACACATATTTCATCAAAGACTCACTGTGTTTTTTATATAGAGTCATGATATAATCGTTTTATTTTCTAATTGCTTTATGTTTCATAAATCAATTCATAAAAAAGTGAATAACTCCTAAAACTTTTGATTGATCTATACTGTAGATTATTAAACCATGCCTAAACTACTCTAAATGATGCTCCATGTCTTTTGTCACATCATATGTTCCAAGCCATAATGATCAAACTTCCTTCTCAAATATCCTTTAAAAACAATTTAGCGCAAGGGAGATTGTGCTGAGGTGTAAGAACCCAGTCTTGGTATATTTGAAGTTTATATGAATTTATCAACTACTTTTCATTTTCCTTTAGAATCAACATCGTTACGGAAACATACATTATGTTTCTTATTCATATGTTCCTTTTTTAATTCAAAACTTCTTGAATAATTACCTCATCTAGATTTATGATTTATGTTTTTGTAAGCTTTTAGGTTAAGAATTACAAAATCTTGGATACATGATCACATCTAGCTCATCCATCTTTATCCCTTACATTTTTTAAACGTTAAAGTTGTATTATTTTTGTTGTAATTCATTCATTAACAACTGTAAAGCATTTAAAATAAATAAACTCGCACATTTGTGAATAATGCATTTCTTTATTCATGTACATGATGAAAATAACGGTTGTAGGATGAAAATAACGGTTGTAGGATAGACATGTTATTCGTTACCTCATTCGGTGAAACTCTCACCTCATTTCCTTCAAGATTGGTTGGAGAAACCACGGATGTACCATTTTCATTTGCAACAGCTTCACTTGTAGTAATGGGAGAAATAAATATTGAAATACCTCAATCTTCTTCGTTTTCACGTAATAACGAAACAAGATTTGCTCCTCCTTCCATCACTTTTTTTTCTAGCAACGGGAGGCATAACATTAGGAACTCTTTGAAAATTTGACAAAAACCTCAAGATAAAAAAATCTTTAGATGTGTCCCTCTTAATTCCTAAGTGATTCAACACCATTAGATGACGCCAAAAATGATAAGGAATAATCCTTAACAAATAATGCTAATGACTTAAAGAACTGAAGAACTCAAGAAACAAATGAAATTTATGTCTCATTAGAATTATCTCTCAATTACAATTTACAGAACCCTTTACAATGAGGCTTAAAAATTTATTTATAGTGTCATCATAAGCCTAATCTTAAGTTTATGGATGAATGACACGTGACTTTATGTCCCAGTGTCATTCATTTAAAGAAACAAATTAGATACAAATATTACAAATATAGCTCATAACTACTTAAGGTATTCTAGTAATATTGAGTAATATTTTAGAATGTCCTTGAAAACTCTAAAATATTCTTTATCACATTAGATCTTATTTTCTTGGCTTGACTTATGCTTCATATTTGAATGATATTTATGTCATCACTTGTTTAGTCCAATTTCCTCTTTATATTGGGATTGTCCAATTAGTTAGGAGATTCCTCGTTCTCAAACTTCATATTTCCTACTTAGTTTGTCTTGAACATGTATCCACCCTACAAAATAATAATCTTACCTAACATTTTATATTCATTGTTTTAAGGTAGTATTGATATATAGGTCGGTATAATATACCATGCTTGCTTTAAGATAGTATTGATATATAGGTCGTTATAATATACCATGCTAGTTTTTCCAATAACGTTTGAGTTATTTTCTTTCGCATGTGGTTCGTAATCAATGACATATAGTGAAAAATAATATTAGCGAATGACCTTTACCTCTAGAATAAAGATATATAACCGTTAGAAGAATATGGAATTATCAAGAAGGTGATGGAGGAACAAGCTAATAGTTTATGATTATTACAAAAAAATAATTTCTAAGCTCCGTTAGTCAAATCAATCGTCTAACACATGAATGAAAAGGAACGAGATGATACAAGTCCTATAATATTGAGGGACCGTCTATTGAAATAAACTCAAAGGAGGAACCACCCTTTTAATACGTCTCACAAATGGGACAAAGAAAACTCTGAATAAGGGTTCTTAAGCCAAATAAAAAGCAACGAACATATCAATAAGAAAAAAGAAGAATCCAAACTCTTAATTTAAGGAATAACCAAAATAAAGAAGAAAGATATTGAACATTAGCTAGATTATGAGGAGGAAAAGAAAAAACAACAGGTCTCCATCTATAAATACTAGAGCACCACTATCGACTGTAATACATTCGGGATACCTTGTGCCTCATCAGGGGTTTTAGCAGTTCGCTGGACTTCATCTAAGATTCAAATAAACTCAAGCGGAGAAGCAAAGGAAGTGCCAACAAGATCTTCAGGAACTCTTCGGATAAAGAGGAAGATCAGGCAGATGACTAAAAAGACAGCAGTCAAGTTCAATGTTAAGGGGAGAATGTTGGATAAACATTGAACTTGAACACGTGTTTATATTAGTTATTAAAACTGTTAGTAAGATAAGATCAAACCGTTAGTTATTTGTTTATATAAAAGACACAACCGTGTAAATTGATCTTTGAAATGAGAAGTTAACATTTCCAAGTTCTTGTCTGTCTGCAAGTGTGTCTGCATTGTTGTTTTATAGGAGGGATGGCTATCCCTACATTTCCATCGAGAAATAAACTGAATATTAATGTTGCGAGAAGAATGATAAAATTGAAAGAACTCGACTGTAAAACATTAATTGTCTCCTGCATGCTAAGAATAACATCTTTAGTACATTAAACATGTTCCTCGATAACTGACTTAAAATCTTAAAATCTCTCAGTACTTCTCAAATGCCTTATAAGGAATAAATATCTGTTTGATTAACTTCTATCCCTTGAAGACTTTGTCTTCTGGTGTTTCCCCAAAGCCCTCTTCAGGAGGAGGGGGTATACAAGGATCGTGCACCAATAACTCCGTCCATGTCCGGAATGTTTTCTTGCATTCTGGACATGAAGGCGTTTCTTCATCCTCAACATCCCTCACGTCCCCTAACTCTTTTGTTTTGACATTGTTGGCTGATGAGACTTCCTCATCATCAGTAGTACTTTTATCAGTAGTTTGAGTAACTTCGTTGCAGGCAGAGTTTGCCGTAGAGGCCTTTCCTCCGGAAGAGTCATCCGACCCTTTAGAAAAATAACCGGATGACAGAGAGGTGCAGCAGGCGGAAGAATACGAATCATAGAACTCGCTCTCCGTAAATGGTGTGAAAGACATTTCCGAGTAACTCGATTCTATACAAATGCCAAAAGATGTCTTTCGTGGTGGTGGGTTTTGGAGGGACAATATGGTGGAGATTATATAGAGGTAAATGATAATGTAATTCATCGTTTGGGTTTGATTGTCTCAACTGGATAGTTGGTGTTGTTTTTGGTCTAGGGTTACGCCGCTTCTCTATGAAAATGTGTTTATTCCCATAATGGGTTCGTTTTCAAATAAGAGTCAAAACAAACCGTTTTTTACTATTTTAAAATATTTTTATACAAACAAAAAATATACAATTTTAGGTTTAAACTATTTTATTTATAATATAATAAAAATAATTACTAGCATATTATATAATGAAAAATCTAATGTCGATATTTTTATCTTCTTTTTTTTATTATAATTTGTGGTAATTTTCACCCAATAGATTTTTTAGAAAATTATCTATAAATACCTTTTCAAGTATCTAATATTTATTTTTTAAATATGGAGGAAATAAAAAATATGATCGGGAAATAGTTTCACCGGTTTAATTTACCTTCATTGTTGGATCCGAAATCTCGTAAAAAACAATAACTGAACTTAAATACAACACCTTACTTTCACATGACTTTAACATAAGTTTTCGTGATTTACCATTTTAAACAGAAAAAATATTGTTCTACTTGATATCGGAATGGGTTTTTAAGGATTAATTTATAAACAATGTAAATTGGGGGACTTGATTGTAATTAGTGTAAGTTTTATCTTTCATTTGTGAACGATGTAAGTTTTAGGAATCTATTGTGACTTTGTATAATTTGTAAGGACCAAATAGCAATTAGTCCATTTTTGTAACAGTTTCGTTTGAGACTAAGTCTTGGCACCTATATATAAAGGACGAGACTGTTCTAATAAAGGGGTTGAATACTTTTACTTGAAACTCATTTGTATTTGTGTTTTCTCTTTCTAAAAAAACTCTTAAGCACTTTCTCTCTCTAGAATTTCTCTCTAGCAATTTACCTTAGTAGAACAAAACCTTATCAAATTCGCGACTCCGTTGGGGACCTGAATTAGAAACATTAGTAGCTTATTTTGTTCGAAAGTGGTACTATTCAGTGTTATTATTTGACGAAAATTCATAAGATGAATCTTGAAAATAATAATCATACGCTTCAATCAGCGATAGAAACGGTAAAAGATGATTTGCAAAAGAATGGGACTGATGGGAATAGAACTGATGGATCGTCTTCGGTTCAAGTTCGATCTGATATTGAGACAAATATAAACCAACTTCTTGATAAAATCAATGATTTGAATGAAAAATATGAACGAAGGGAGCAAGAGATACTTTATGCTAGAATCAGATCTGAAGTTAGGCAAGAAATGGAAAAAACCGATGTGGAAGGTCAGTCAGATCGATCTTTTGATGACAGACATGTTAAGTCCAAGCATAAAAAAGCACGCTTTGTGTCTCCTAAAGAGAGATATTCGTCTCGAAAGGACAAGAAAGATAAGCAAAAATTGATAACCTCAAGTGATGAGGAAGTAGAAAGTTCAGCTTCAGGATTTAAAAGGCATAGAGATTCTTCGAAAGGAGAATCAAAAAGAGATTATTCGAGGAGGTATAAAAAAGAGAGCAAGTCTAACAATGCTCCTCGATCAACTTGGCATGAAGGAAATCCTTCAAATCAATGTGGTGAAACCAATAGAAATTTGTATGTCACAATGGGGATCAATAATCAATTTGTTCAAAGCGTTGATTGGAGGAACTCTCTATTAACAGATTAAATTTCCTCTATGACACTTCCGAAGCGATTTGATATTTCAAAGGTTGAAAAGTTCGATGGGATGCAAGATCCCGATGATCACATCGAACAATTCAAAAATTATATGATGAATTTTGAGGATGACAACATGCTTGTGTGTCGTGTTTTTCCCAAACCTTTAAAGTAACAGCTCTCAAATGGTAAAACAGGATTCCGAGGGGGTCCATATCAAATTTCAGGGATCTTTATACTGCTTCCCAAAGACAGTTTGTGGGAAGCAAGGAGATGATAGCTAATAGTGATACAATTATCCAATGGAAGCAGACAACAGGAGAAAAATTAAAAGACTATACCAAGAGATTTGTGTTGACTAAGGCTAGTTTGGACAACTGTGAAGAAAACGTGGCGATGTCAGCTTTTTGCTAGGGTTTATTGCCAGGGGATTTGGCTAATCAGACGACAAAGAGAAGGGCTATGAATTTTGGAGAATTTATGGCTCAAGTCGAGAATCAAATTAAGGTTGAAGAGTCTAGCAGAGTCCGAGGTGCACCAGTTAATACTTCAAAGAATTCGGGATAAGCAGCCAATAATCAGGGGCAACCCTCCAATGGAAATAATAATGTTAATGGGAATAATCAGAAGTCGAGGCATAAGAACAACAATTTGTCTCCTCGGAGTGGTGGATATTCGAACCATATTCCATCCAACAATTACAACAGGCCTAGGCTGAATACATGGGTTTGGCCAGAGTACTATGCTGATTTGACAGAGAGTGTTTCTGTTATTTGGGGTAAAACCAAGAATTATGTGACTTTTAGGAAACCAGCTCCTATCAGCCGACCGAGGGAAGAAAAGAATAATAAATTTTGTATGTATCATTATGATATTGGGCATGATACAAATGATTGTATTGCCTTGAAAAAATAAATCCAATATTTGATTGATAATGGGAAGCTCTTGACTTATGTGAAGTCACATGGAAGTGCATCGAAGAATAATGGTGCATCGACTTCGAAGGTTGCACAACCAACTGAAAATAAATGATTATGGATTTACAAGTTGAGTCATTTGATGTTTTTAATGAATATGTTAAAAATGATCTGAATAGATTGCTTTTGATGGCAATCAAAGAGCCTGTTGAGATTGTTTCTATAAAAAGGGACATGCTAAGTAATTGTGCAAGTTTTTTGAATCGTTAGCAATTTTTGTGGGCGATTCAATGATTTGAAATTGAGACAACTCAAGGAAAACGCATGTTGTCAACTTGACAACTCAAATTGAAGGGAGGATGTCAACATATTTGTATAGAAATGAAGGCATTCCCTTCATCTTGTTTGATGAAGATGATTTGAGAGGGATTGCAGGACCACATGAGGATGCTGTGGTGATCGGAGCTAAGGTGGCTGGCGTCGAAATTTGACGTTTGTTGATTGACACGGGCAGTTCTGCCAATGTTCTTTTTCAGTCCACCTATGATAGGATGACAAACCTTCCTCGGATTACTCAAACAGATTGTGCAATTATTGGATTTACAGGTGTAACAACTCGTGTTGTTGGTGAATTCAATGGATAAGTTAGTTTGGGGAAAAGGCAATTCAAAAAGAAAGTTCAAGTACTTCTTGTGGTAGTGGACTGTCTCACAAGTTATAATGCTATTTTTGGAAGATCATGGCTTTCAAAAATATATGGGGTGGTTTCAATAGTCCATCAATGTGTTAAGTACGTGGTTGGAGACAGAGTTGGAGTCGTTCGGGGCGATCAAATGGTTGGCAAAGAATGCTATGCCACTGCGCTTCGGGTCCAAGGATCCAGTAGTGGAGATTTTATGCGAGAATAGCAATTAGAAGGGGTTCCCTTGGATTTGGAAGGAAGGGTTGACGATCCGAGGGAAACTACGGCGTCTTTAACAACGAGTGAAGAAATAGAGGAGTTCATTTTTTCGAAAGGAAAAGTGCTTCGGATTGGAACTTTATTGACCGCTAATTTACGTCAAAAACTGCTTAATTTTTTGTCTCAAAATTTGGATGTCTTCGCTTGAAAGACAGATAATGTAACATGAGTACCCATCGAAGTAATCAGGCATAGCTTGTCTATAGATCCGTAGGTCAAACCAGTGATTAAAAAACGAAGAGCATTTTCATCGGAAAAAGCAGAAGCAATTGTTGCCAAAGTGGTTCGGTTGTCTAAGGTCAGACACATAAGAGAATTTGAATATCCTTTATGGACGGCGAATCCGGTAGTGGTTAAAAATAAGAATGGAAAATTGAGGATGTGTGTAGGTTTTACAGATTTGAATAGAGTTTTCCCCAAAGATCCATTTCCTGTTCCTCGAATAGATCAGTTGATTGATTCCATGGTATAATCAGATCCAGATGGATCTGAAGGATCAAGAGTGCACGACTTTTATAACTGATACAGGCCTCCATTATTATAGAGTGATGCCCTTTGGATTGAAAAATACTGGGGCCACTTACCAGAGATTAATGAATAAAGCTTTTGCAACGCAAATCGGAAGAAATATTGAGGTATATATAGACGTTTGGTAGTGAAAAGTTCAAGGGACGAGGTGCATCTTGATGATCTAGAAGAAGCTTTTTTGAATCTAAGAGAAATTAGGTTGAAGCTAAATCCGGAAAAATGTACCTTCGGTGTTCGATCGGGGAAGTTCTTGGATTTTATTAGTAGTGAAAAAGGAATAGAAGCCAACCCAGAACAATTAAAGGCTTTGATAACAATGAATTCACCCCGACCAGTCTAAGAAGTGTAAATATTGACAAGAAGGTTAGCAGCACTTAATTGATTTATTTCACGATTTTCTGAAAAATGCTTTCCTTTCTTTCAAGTGTTACGAGGACCTAACAGGTTCGAATGGACGTCGGAATGCGAAGCAGGGTTCACAAGCATTATAAATTTGTTTTTATCACCAAGAATATTAACAAAGCCTCGAAATAGGGAGAAATTATTCTTGTACATCGCTGTATCAGATTTTGCACTCAGCGCAGTGTTACTTAGTGAAGATTCAGGAATTCTGAAGCCGGTGTTTTACATCAGTAAAAGTCTGGTTGCAACGGAAAAAAGTTATATAAAGTTGGAGAAGCTAGCTTTAGTATTGGTAATTTCTGTTAGGAAGATGCATCCGTATTTTCAAGCTCATACAATAGAAGGCCGAACTTCATTCACCTTAAAACATGTATTGCAATTACGTGATATTTCGGGGAGGATGACCAAATGGTCAGTGAAGTTAGGATATTATGATATTTTATTTACACCTGAAACAACAATTAAGGCACATGCATTGGCTGACTTTTTTGTTGAGTTCCACTCAAGTAGATAGGATGAAGAAGAAAGCACAAAAGTTTTACCTATAGATTCGAGGTGGGTTTTTCGAACAGATGGAGGGTCTAGTATTTTAGGGTGTAGTGCTGGAGTTCAATTGATAGATCCGATGGGGGAAACAATGGTCCAATCAATTAAATTCGGTTTTCATGCATCAAACAATAAAGCTGAGTACGAAGCTACTTTGGCAGGTTTGAGATTGGCAAAAATTTGTGGGGTGATTTTAGTACGTTTGGAAACGGATTCTCAGTTATTGGCAAATCAAGTATATGGGTTTTCCGAAGCAAGGAAGGATCATTTAATTTTATATCTTTGGGAGCTTCGGAATTTAATGCTTCTGTTTGACAATGTGGTTGTAGAATATATCGGGCGAGGAAGTAAGATAGTGGCTGATTCTTTAGTAAATGTTGCTTACAATGAAGAATATCCTTGGACTTTGCTACAAGAGAATCCTTCAATTGTTGCTCAACCTGGCCAATGTGAAATTATAGAAGAATTTTTTGCCACTGATGAAAGCCGACGCGATTGGCGATCATATATTCTTAATTCTTTTACCTCAGGTTTACTGCAGAGGATTCTCAATTGGCTAAAAAGTTAAGGGGTAAAGCCTTTGGATATATAGTTATGGATGGAATTTTATTTGAAAAGACATTAAACAGACCATTGATACGATGTTTAGGGAAGCAAGAATCACAAGAAGTATTATGAAAGTTGTATGATGGAGAAAGGTCACCTCAATATAGGTTTATTGCTATATCTCGTAGAGTTTTATTTGTAGGGTTTTATTGGCCTACAATCATGAACGATGCTAAGAATTTAGTCCGAGGTTGTGATACTTGTCAGAGATTTGCTAATGCTATTCACAGACCAGCAGTGCCACTTATGTTTATATCTAAGGCGATACCATTTGATAGATGGGGAATTGATTTGGTGGGACCCTTGCCGATGGCCTCTGGGGGAAGGCAAATGATAATTGTGGCGGTGAATTATTTTACGAAGTGGGCGGAAGCAAAACCGCTATCACGCACAAAAGCAAAGGATGTCATCAAATTTATTGTGAATAATACATGTTGTCGTTTTGGGGTTCCTCGGAATAATAAACAACGAGCCAAAATATTAGTTCAAGTGTTTACCTATGGTAACTTCTACCACTAAGAAACTACCTAAAACTGCTCCCTGGTCTTCTTCCGATCCCATCGGTTCTTTATCAAAACCAAATAGTTATTTACCCAAGAAAAACGAGCCTTGAAAAACTACTTAATCTTTACCATAAACTTCGAAGTCTTAACCCAAGACAACTACACCTTTACCGGAGGGAAATTTCTCTTCTTCGCAAGCTCATTTTTGAAACCTCCCAGGAGGTTGCGTTTTACACCTATGTGTCACTCTAACTCTGAAAGCTCTGCCAAATATACCTTAAATATATAAAAGTAACCTCTAATACTCCCCCAAGAAATATTTTCAATATGATGGAACATGCGAACGATTTTGAGCAATCCCTTCTGCTCAACTGCCCATCCATGTGACATCTGCAGAGGTCCATGTTGACAAATATTTCTAAGGGCTCCGATGCTCTTAGTCAATGAGCTCGAAGAGGCTCGGATGGATACGGTAGTTGGCACCAATGAGGTCGTTGAAACCCATAGGGAAGGCAAACATGCAGCTGTTAAGTGATACAATCTAACTGCCAACACCGATAACATACTTACCTTGGAAATACCCGAGGTGCTGGGGCGTAATCTTCGCGAGATTGACACCAAATACCTTGTACCATTATACAGTGGAAAGTACCACAACTAACCATAGAAGGAGGGTCCAAAGCAAAGGAACCGCTAGGGAATCCCGAAGTCTATTACCATGCGCCTACCCAAAGTCAAACACCACTCTCTGTGAAGAAACGTGAGTTGGTGGTTTACTTGGACATCCTAAACTGGGAGATCTGGTTCCTTCTGGACCCCTCTATAATTTAATACTTCAAGCTGGTAATACTTTGTCCCAGTGAAGCCAGACCCAATACATGGTTTACTCTGATGTCATGTATCATAGCCTCACGCCTCTCCTAAATTCCACTGCCGACCGAAGAGTTTGCAGATATAATCACACTCTTGAGGTACCCCTTGACTTTGTTTATATTTTATTACTATTGAGAATGATTACAAAATTGTTAACGACCTTCTCGAAAACAGATTAGTTTAGAAAACAACAATTTTGATTCATGCTTAGGAGAACGAAAAACCTCAAGAAGACAAATTTGAAGCGTCTTTTAAGAAAATAGAAAGGCATATGGAATTTTCTCTACAGGATGCTAGCCCGAACGTTTCTTGCAGGGATCCCATTCGTATCAATTTTCCGGGCGGAAACAGAGGACAAAGAAGAGGTTCCTACAGGGGAAGATACTCACCTAGCTTCTTTAACAATAGCAGAGGCATAGGTTTCTACAGAGGCAGATGAGGTAGGTTCAATAACAACAACAAGCTTATCTACCAGATTTATGGAAGGTTTGGTCATTGTGGGACTTACTGCTACTTTAGAGATGATCCTAATGTTATGGGACAACTACCACCTGCTCAAAATAAAGCTAGTCAAGATTCAAATGCCCTGACTGTCTCTCAAGAGTCTGGAGGATGAGCTGATGAAGCCTGATATGTTGATAGTGGTGCTAGTCACCATGTCACCAATTCAGCTAAGATGATTTCTCAGAAATATAAATATTCAGGTTCTAAGTCTGTGGTTGTGGGAAATGGTAGTAAACTCAACATTAAACATCTAGGTGAAACTACTCTTTGTACCAAAACCAATCAACATTTACACCTAAATAATATCCTACATGTCCCTCAAATTGACTTCACATAACAATATTTTTCTTGAATTTCATAGTTTTAATTGTTTTGTACAGGACAAGATCACAAGGAGGACTTTTCTTACATGGAAGGCTGAGAATGGGCTCTATAGATTGGAAAGTTCATCTGATTCATGTGTCTCTAAGGCTGTTGGTTTAAAGGGGTGTCCTAGTGTGTCAAATTTATATGTTTCTTATGTTTCTACTAAGTCTGTAAAGGAAGGGTGGCATAGGAAGTTAGGCCATCCTTCCACCATGGTCCTATCTCTTGTTCTAAAGCTTTATAATGTGCCAGTTGGGTTTTCTAATGAAAAAATCTTTTGTGATGATTTCCAGTTAGGTAAATCACATTCACTTCCTTATTCTAGGTATTTGTCTGAGTCTACTAATGTTCTGAATTTGATTCACTCATACCTATGGAGACCTCTCCTATTGTGTCAAAAAATGGTTTCAGGTTATATATCCTTTTTGTGGATGATTTTTCTAGGTTCACTCGGCTGTATCCTCTCAGGACTAAAGGTGAGGCTCTACAAGCTTTCAAAGATTTCAAAAATTTGGTAGAAAACCAATTTGAGAGAAAAATAAATTGTTTTCAATCTGATGGTGGAGGAGAGTTTAAGGTCTTTCCATATTTGGCAATGGAGTCAGTAATCCAACTCTCGATGTTATTACCCTTCTGCACAGAATGGGAGAACAGAGAGGAAGAACAGACATGTGACTAAGATTGGTCTGACTCTCCATGCTCAATCTAATCTACCTTTTAGCTATTGGTCTGATGCTTTTCTCTTATTTTTGTATCTAATCAATAGACTTCCAACAATCATTCTTAAGGATAAGTCTCCTTTTGAGAAACTATTCAACACTAAACCTGATTACAACTTTCTAAGGGTGTTTGGTTGCTCTTGTTTTCCTTGTCTCAGACCTTAGCAGACTGCTAAGTTTCAATATCATTATATTAAGTGTGTGTTTATGGGCTATAGTTCTGTCCATAAGGGGAATAAGTGCTTAAATTCTACCGGGAGAATATATGTTTCTAGAAATGTCATTTCCAATGAAAATAAATTTCCTTGTTTTTCTGCGTTTCTGGGTTCTACAAGTCATACTTCTAAGTTTGTCTCTCTTTGGTTACCTAAGTTTCCTACTGTCCAGTGTTCAAGTGGAATTTCTAATCTACAAAAGTCTCTTTCTATAACACTTCCTAACTCCCTGGTGACTGACTCTACCAACAAAATCACACAGACAAGGTCAGCAAACTCACAACACAAACTTACCTTCTCAAAACATACATTTTAGCTCAAATTATTTTCAGTAAAATTCACCTAGTAAATCCTCGTCTCCTGCCCAAAATACAACCTTCATACCTCCATCACTTGCACCACAAAAACAAACTGAAGCCAGATTAGTGATTGAATTACCATTTGATAGTCCTAACACCCAATCTCACCCTCCTAATGACCTTAACACTCACTCTATCGTAACTAGGGCCAAAGCAGAGGTTTTAAACCTAAGCATGTTTATACTGGTCTTACTACTATGCCTACTGCTACACTTAGAGAACCTGTAAGATTCTCTGAGGCTGTGACTATTCCGGAATGGTCCCAACCCATGACAAAAGAGTATGATTCCGTAATGTAAAATCGTACTTGCTCTCTTGTCCAATATATAGATGATATGAGCCTGGTTGGATGCAAATGGTTTATAAATTAAAGTACAATCGTAATGGTTCTGTTCAAAGGAGCAAAGCTAGACTTGTGGCTAAAGGTTTCCATCAACAGCCTGGTATTGACTTTAGATAAACCTTTAGCCAAGTTATCAAACCTTCCACCATAAGACTTGTACTTACACTTGATGTTGTCCAGAGACTGGTCTATAAGGAAACTTGACATTAACAATGTCTTTTTAAATGAGAATTTGAAAGAACAAGTCTTTATGGAGTAGCCTCAAGACTTTGTGAATGTTAAGTGTCCTAATCATTTTGTAAGTTGAATAAAGCCTTGTATGGTTTAAAGCACACACCCAGAGCCTCGTACTCCAAGGTCAAGGATATATTGCTGGTGTGGGGCTTTCGAAATCCACGTGCAAATTGTTCTATGTTCAACTTAATGACCAAGAAGGTATCTATTATTCTTTTAGTCTATGTGGATGATATTATTGTTACTGGTATCATTTCTATCTACCTAACTAAGTTCATACAGAGGCTTAACTCAACTTCATACAAATGCCAGAAGATGTCTTTCTTGGAAGGTGATAGTGGTGGGTTTTGGAGTGACAATTTAGTGAAGATTATATAGTGGTAAATCATAATGTAATTCATCGTTTGGGCTTGATTGTTTGAACTGGATAGTTGATGTTGTTTTTCGTCTAGGCTTACGCCACTTCTCTATTAAAATGTTTATTCCCATAAAGGGTTCGTTTTCTAATAAGCGGAAAAACTAACTGTTTTTTACTTTTTAAAATTATTTTTATAAAAACAAAAAATATACAATTTTAGGTTTAAACTATTTTGTTTACAATATAATAAAGATATTGTTATTAATGGCACACTATGACAAATCAAATGTCTGATATTACTAAAAATCACATGAAACTATTTTATTTCATGTGCTAGATTTAATTTAGGGTGAAGATATTTCTTATAACAATTTTTTATTTTGCTCATAAATTAATAAAAGCTTCACATTGTTATTTTTTCCATAAAGTAAATATATTTACCTTTTTTTATTTTATCCCAAAACTCATTCATTCTCCGGCAACTCCATCGACTTCTACCACCATTTCAACTATCTCACACCCTATTAACTTTTGCACACCCAACCAGTCATATTAGCTTCGCATCATCAATCGCCCATAAACCCTAACCCTACCCTAGAAACTATGAAAACGACATCTCAGCATTAAGTGTATTTTTTATATATAGAAAACACATGATTTTGAGGTGGTGTCTCAGAATCAGGTGTTTTTGATAAAAAAAACTCACCTGATTCCTAGGTGTTGTCTCAGAATTAGGTGTTTGTTTCTAGAAAAAAACAACTGATTCCTATATGCTGTCTCAGAATTAGTTGTTTTCTACTAAGACCTGCACAAATCAGGATTTTCGAAAGTATGTTTTCTAAACACGGATTTTGAAATTAAATGAATGTAACAATAAAAACAAAATTAAATTACCTTGTTGTTTGATTGGGTGATGTTCTCCGGTGTTAACTCTTTGGTTTGGGTGTCTTCCTCTTCCATGAGTAATCTTTAAGAAATTTGTTTTTTTTTTATTTTTAAGATTTAATTTTAGAAGCTAAATCATATATGTTGGATTTGATTTGGCTTACTCATGTGTTTGTTGACATAAGGATTTCATAATGGTTAATGTCATCAAGCTATAAATCAGAAGGTTAGCTGAGGGCTAAGTTTTTTTTTGAAATATGGAGGAAATAAGAAATATGACGGGGGAATAGCTTCACCCTTTAATTTACATTCATTGTTGGAGCTGAAATCTCGTACAAAACAATAACTGAACTTAAATACAACACCTTACTTTCAGATAACTTTAACATAAGTTTCCATGATTTACCATTTTAAATAGAAAAATATTGTTCTAGTAATTTTTATTGAATTCAAAAAATTTGTAGAACACAATTTAAAAGGTGAACTAAAACAATTTAGACCGATGGGAAAGGTGAGTACCAAACTTTCCTACTACTCGGTAAGAAATACATATAGAATTGAACTTATGATATTTTTTCCTCACACATTTGTCTAAAATAACAAGACAGAGATGAAGCACATGTACATTGTTGAGATTGGTCTGACTTTGTTGACTTAGTCTCAATTGCCTTTTTTTCTACTCGTATGCGCATCATAAAATTCCATATAAAAGAGTATATCAGTGACAACCAAATTATTTTTGGTTGTGCTTTTTACCGTTATATTATACCTTATCAACAACACAAATTTAATTTAACTCGTTAGAATATATTTTTATAGAATATTCTGGAACAAAAGGATACAAATTCCTTACTCGTACCAGGAAAATTATGATATCGAAACATGTCATTTTTAATAAATTTGTGTTTTCCTGTCAAAACTAGTTTTTAAATATTAGGAAGCCTAAGTCTTATGTGTCTATGTTCTATTAAAGGCATTTTCTATGTCCTAGATTTGCAGACTCTACTGGTCTATCAATGCAATGAACTCATACTCTACAAGAATATACTGAAAGAGTGCACTTATCAGGTTCTTGTCATACAACACTGTAAAGCCAACCTTGGAATACTTCTCTTTCCATCATTGTCCTACCACAAAACTAACCATACAAGGGAAGTCCTCGATCTCATGGTGTATACTTTGATGACACTTTCAGTCCAGTTATCAATGCCTTACCTATAAGGCTTGTTCTTAGCATTTTTGAGTCAGAAAACTGGGGCATTTTTAGTTGGACATCATGTCTTCCTGAACTGGTACTAACATGAGACAGTTTATACGGCTCTATCTGGGGTTTGAGGTCCTAGTAGACACAATATATTTGCAGTCTTAATAATCTCATGTACGGGCCAATCCAGGCTCCTATGGCATGGTATTCAAGGTTGAGAGATGACCTAATCAAATTTGATTTTCAAAATCCTAAGTCCAACCGTTTAGTATTCTTATACATTACTAGACAAGTAACCCTCATTCTGCTTAGTGTGTGTTGAAGATATTATTGTTATTGGAAACAAGTCATAATACCTTTGTAATTTCACCCGACAACTACATTCTATATTTTTAGAGACACAAGTTTAATCTACATCACTAGAAGGAAGTACATCTAGAATTTGCTTACTTTAATTAAAATGTTACAAAACAATCGCATGTTCATCCAAAATTAGAATTAGAGGGTGATGATCCGAAATTTAAAAAAAAATCACTAACAAAGAATAGAAATTTGAAAACCTAAAACAATGGATGATATCGAAGCAAATAGAAACAATGCTAGAAATATAATAGTACGAGAAAGTCCTGACGTGAGAAAAGGCATTGACTATTGTAATTTCTCACTTCCTGGATTCGTTGCAAGTATAGTTAGACCAATGTTCAATGTACATATTTTGAGTCAATCAAGTGTTGTAAATATAATACAAGTGTTGTAAATATAATACCCTAAAATTAACATACAATGCAGATAACACTAACAGACATCAAATATGGAAATGATATCTGTCATTTCTAAGATCAATATGGAAATGATAACTGTCATTTCATTGATGAATGTGGAAATGATAACGGTCATTTCGAAGATCAATGTACACGGTTTGTCTATTATATAGACGAATTACTAACGGTTTGATCTTATCTTACTAACTGACATAATAACACGTGTCTGTTCAATGTTTATCCAACATTCTCCCCCTTAACATTGAACTCGACTCTTGACTTCTTCGTCGTTTGTCTGATCTTCCTCTTTATCTGAATAGTTGTTGAAGATTTTGTTGCCGTTGTTTCTCCGTTGAGAAATGACCGTCTTGCCGTCTGTTTCTCCGGAATCAGTTGCTTGCCGCTAAAAACTGCATAAATTAAGATTTTCTTGAGAAATGGCTACCTTGCCGTCTGTTTCTCTGCCTTAAGAAATTGTTTATTTGCCGTCTGTTTCTCCGCTTGAGAAATGGCTGCCTTGCCGTCTGTTTCTCCGCCTTGAGAAATGTCTATCTTGTCTCTGTTTCTCCGCCCTGAGAAATGCCTGCCTTGCCGTCTGTTTCTCCGCCTTAAGAAATCACTGACTTGCCTCTGTTTCTCCGCCTTGAGAAATGGTTGTCTTGCCTCTGTTTCTCCGCCTTGAGAAATGGCTGTCTTGCCTCTGTTTCTCCGTCTTGAGAAATGGCTGTCTTGCCGTCTGCAACACAGGCTCTGATCAATATGGAAATGATAACTGTCATTTCATTGATGAATGTGGAAATGATAACGGTCATTTTGAAGATCAATGTACACGGTTTGTCTATTATATAGACGAATTACTAACGGTTTGATCTTATCTTACTAACTGACATAATAACACGTGTCTGTTCAATGTTTATCCAACATTCTCCCCCTTAACATTGAACTCGACTCTTGACTTCTTCGTCGTCTGTCTGATCTTCCTCTTTATCTGAAGAGTTGTTGAAGATTTTGTTGCCGTTGTTTCTCCGTTGAGAAATGACCGTCTTGCCGTCTGTTTCTCCGGAATCAGTTGCTTGCCGCTAAAAACTGCATAAATTAAGATTTTCTTGAGAAATGGCTACCTTGCCGTCTGTTTCTCTGCCTTAAGAAATGGCTTATTTGCCGTCTGTTTCTCCGCTTGAGAAATGGCTGCCTTGCCGTCTGTTTCTCCGCCTCGAGAAATGTCTGTCTTGTCTCTGTTTCTCCGCCCTGAGAAATGGCTGCCTTGCCGTCTGTTTCTCCGCCTTAAGAAATCACTGACTTGCCTCTGTTTCTCCGCCTTGAGAAATGGTTGTCTTGCCTCTGTTTCTCTGCCTTGAGAAATGGCTGTCTTGCCTCTGTTTCTCCGTCTTGAGAAATGGCTGTCTTGCCGTCTGCAACACAGGCTCTGATCAATATGGAAATGATAACTGTCATTTCATTGATGAATGTGGAAATGATAACGGTCATTTCGAAGATCAATGTACACGGTTTGTCTCTTATATAGACAAATTACTAACGGTTTGATCTTATCTTACTAACTAACATAATAACACGTGTCTGTTCAATGTTTATCCAACATTCTCCCCCTTAACATTGAACTCGACTCTTGACTTCTTCGTCGTCTGTCTGATCTTCCTCTTTATCTGAAGAGTTGTTGAAGATTTTGTTGCCGTTGTTTCTCCGTTGAGAAATGACCGTCTTGCCGTCTGTTTCTCCGGAATTAGTTGCTTGCCGCTAAAAACTGCATAAATTAAGATTTTCTTGAGAAATGGCTACCTTGCCGTCTGTTTCTCTGCCTTAAGAAATGGCTTATTTGCCGTCTGTTTCTCCGCTTGAGAAATGGCTGCCTTGCCGTCTGTTTCTCCGCCTTGAGAAATGTCTGTCTTGTCTCTGTTTCTCCACCCTGAGAAATGGCTGTCTTGCCGTCTGTTTTTCCGCCTTAAGAAATCACTGACTTGCCTCTGTTTCTCCGCCTTGAGAAATGGTTGTCTTGCCTCTGTTTCTCCGCCTTGAGAAATGGCTGTCTTGCCAGTGTTGTAAATATAATACAAGATAATATCTTGTTCATTGGAGAATAAAGATGATTCCCAAACACCCGTCTATCCGATTTTATGGAGATAATTGATACCCACAAGTGCAATAATAATCTAGGTGATCCAAGGTATGACATTAATTTCTACCTCCTGAATGTATAATAACTTGAGAGTAACTAGGTCAATTGTTGTAATATAAGTACTTTCTGCCAGCGAAGTTAGAAAAATTCAAAAATGCTATCACCAATTACCAATTACGTTAAGCAATGATGAACCATTGTATGATTCATGGGAATGATATAATATTTTTTTATGCATATGTCCTGACTATAGGATTCCGACATGGATGATAGTCCAAACATTCTATAATAAACTATTAGGAGTACTAAGCTATGATTGATGCTACATAAAGATTGCTTATTATTGGAGTTGATGACCGGTAACAACTACAGGTTTGAAAAAAAACTATAAAAAATATACGCAGTGGCTAGTGAAACAATTCTTTAAGCAATAATTATTTCGCTGAAAAAACATGTCGCTTATTTAAAAACAATTGGGTCGTAGTAATTGAAGTCAAAACATATTATCGAGCAAACATTAATCAATTCATAACATAAGACGATGTAATGTATATATACTTCAACCAAGAGCCTATAAATTATTATGCTAATAATTCATATTAAATTTTTTGCAATAAGAATCCTAAATTATCTTGGAAATAATGACAATGTGCGGAAACAAGAAGACTTAGACGAGATAGATTAAAAATAAAACTTAAGAAGAGAATCTTAGCAAGTTTACTGAGTACACGATTGACTATTTCATGATGAACAATTCAAGCATAAAGCATATAGAGGTTTTGGTATACCAAATAGGGGAATGTCAAACTAATATAAAGGTCCAAATGCATCAATAACATTGGATGATGGGCAAAAAAGAGTTGATGGGATATAACTAGATAATACCAAAATTAACCCCAAACATGTAAATGTTATTACTATACAAAATGGGAGAGAATAATGCAACAATACGGTGTTGAAGTCCAAAAAAGTGTTAGAAGGCAGGATTATGTAAACGCTGATCAAAGTAAGAAATAGAAAAAGAAAAGATGAATCAAAAGGCCGAAGTTACGAAAACAGCAAGATTACAATCTTATCGGAGAAAAGGCTAAAAATCAGAATTTTTCAAAATATGCGCCCTCTATATTCCATATCTATGTAGGAGAAAGAAGTCGAACGATGGGAATCATTTTTTAAAAATTCTTGGAGTTGTTCTTAAGTTGTAAAGTAAATATACCAGTTGTCTATCTTTTGGAGAAAGGCCAAAATATTCAAAAAATTTGAAAGACATTCTGCACACAAGAGGAGGTTCAAAGATTTTGAAAATGTGATGCTCACCAAAGAATGTAGTGCTCTAATCGAGAATAAATTGCCACAAAAGCTACAAGATATATTAATATTTACTGTCCCTTGTGAAATTGCTGATTTAGATTTTAATTTTTTTTTTGTTATTTAGGTGCTAGCATAAATTTGATACCATTATATACAAGGAATTCAAAAAACTATATTTGGTCAATATTTCAATTACCGGAAATGAAAAATTTATGTTGTATTAGTAAAAGTTGACGAATTTGTTTTGTATATGGTACAAGATCGACTCGTGCCACTCATTTTAAAAAGACCATTTCTAGTGACGGCTAGATCCGATATTAATGTTGAAACTAGTAAACTAACTATTCGTGTAGAAGACATATATGTAGAGTTCAAGGTATTAGAATTTTTTAAATTTTCAAAAAATATTCATACATGTTTGTCAATCGATGGGTAAACAGTCTCATTGATGAATGTTTGGATGGGATATTATCTTAATTTTCTATATAAAATTGTCTAGTTCATGTTAGACTAGATTAAACTCGAAAAAAACAAGTAATAGAATGTGCTAAGGATTTGAACAATAAAGTGACGCAAGTATGGACCGTTCAAATTTTAGGATTAAAAAAGAAATTGCCAACACCTCCAACATCTTAACTGGAATTGACACATTTACCATTACACCTGTATCATACTATTTTTTGTAGGAGCCTAATAATTTTCATGTGATTGTTAATGCCTTTTCAAGTGACACAAATGCAATGAAGTTATTGAAGATGTTCAGAAAATTGAAGAAAACTCTTAAATATACGATTTCAGATATCGTGGGGATAAGCCTTTTTATTTGTCCATAAATTAATGTGGGCGGATACTTATAAACCAATCATTAACAATAAAGACAATTAAATCCAGCAATGTAAAAAGTGGTGATGAAAGAAGTATTAAAACTGTTGTATGTGGGCGGATACTTATAAACCAATCATTAACAACAAAGACAATTAAATCCAGCAATGTAAAAAGTGGTGATGAAAGAAGTACTAAAACTGTTGTACGCAAGAATTATATATCATATATCTGTTGATATATGGGTGAATCCAACACAAGTACTTCCAAATAAATGGAAGATTACAGTAATTATGAATTCTAAGAATATAATGATATCGATAAAAAGAATAACTATACGGATAATTTGTATTAATTACATACGATTAAATGATGTGACAAACAAATATCATTCATATTTCCATTTATCGATACGTATTCTACTGTTTTCTTGATGTATATGCCAGATACAATCAAATCTCTATGTGAGAAGATGATCAAGAGAAGAAAATATTTACATGTTCATATGGGACTTTTGTGTATCAAAATATTTTATTTGGTTTATGCAAGCCTCCTCCTATCTTCGAAAGATTCATAATATCTATTTTTTTTTTATAATTGAAAAATCGATTGAACTTGTTATGATTGACTTTTCAATATTTGGCGACTCTTTAGAAGTTAGAGGTTATTATGGTTCAGTCTAAACAGTAGTTAAATTTTTACAATCTAGACTTGTTTGACCAATATTATATAAAGACGCCCATACGTTTGTTATAAAATTCCATATATGCTAGTGTATTGGCAACATCTCTACAAAAACTAAATGTCATTGAATAATATTTTAGAGGTAGAGTTGTTCGACGCATGAGGTATCGATTTTATGAGACCATTTCTATCATCATTCAATAAAAATTATATGATTCTTAGGGTTTATTAAGTCTCAAAATGGGTTGAAGCATTATGCAAGGGTGGTGATTAAATCCATCAACAAGAAAAATATTTTATGATTTAGAACCCCAAAAGCGATCGGGATGTACAATCTCATTTCGCAGTCGTTAACTGTACACTCTTTTGGCCAAGTGCAAAATTACTAACAAATTTTCAACACGTTATCACCCTTAGAACATTGGACAAGTAGAGGTGTTGATTTGAGAATTGAAAGAATCTTAGAGAATACAATGAGTATTTCACAAAAAGACTCGTCATCGAAGCTTGATGATTTGTTGTGCCCATGCATACATGATTTTAAGACACCAGTTTATATATCTTTTTATAAGTTAGTTTATGAGAAAACATGTCACCTCTCTGAATAGCTGGAACATCGACCATATTGGACCATTAGATTGTTGAATTTTGACTTAAAGGCAGATGGGAAAAAAAAAAGTTGCTACTAAATGAGCTTGAGGAGTTTCAAAATGATCATATAAGAATTAAGAATGTAAAACGAAAACACGAAACTCTGGCATGATAAAATAAGCTTATATACGGGAGAGCAAGTACTGTTATATAACTCATTATACATAGCAATAAAAATGGTCGCGAACATTTGAGATTACTCGCATCTGAAAAAAATAATTACTATAAAAAAATATGTCATCCAAAGAAGGAGAGGTTCAAGATAAATAAAGAATGACTAAGCCTTACTATCAATGACTAGTTGACGAAGATCGTGTGTCAACTTCTTTTCAAGTTCCACAATGAGAATCCTGACAATATCACTGATTGGAGGCATCCAAATGTAACCTATTTTCTTTATCTATTTCATTTTCTGAAGATAGCACTAACTATTCTTTTTTTTCATTTATTTTGTATTTTATATTAGTTAATAATCCTCATATATACTAATTTCATGAATTTTTTTAGGGTTTGTTATATATTCTTGTATTTTTTTTTATACTTGATTGTCCTTCGACGAAGGAGATCAATATTGTTCTAAATCCAATTTTTTTTGTTTAAAAACTATATTCGTCCCCAATCTAAACCTCAAATTGGTTGAATTTATTTGCACTAATAAAAATAAATATCCATATGTTTAGATTATTATTTGATTATGCCAAATATATTTGTCATCTAATGTTTTTATTGCATAAACTATTAGGATTGAAAACCGAAAAGAATATTTTACGGTGAAACTAATAGACTGAAATAATTTCTTTTGTTTGAAAAAATAAAATAATTATCATATGTAATATAAATAAATACAATCGTAAAAAAATTCACTCTAGAGAACGGAAAATGTTCCTAGTTTAGGCCATTTTGATTCATATTGCCCGTTCTAAACCTAAAGCACTAACTGCGGTAGACGCGACATATCCCCCTCCAGATCATGGCTTTACCACTCGGTCCCCGATGGCCAGTGGGGGATTCGGTATAAGAACTCACGTTCGTTTGCGCTGTGCGTTTCCGTAGACTTATAAAAGAAAATGTTGATGATGTAACACTACTTTTTATTTTATTGGAATTTTTGCCTTCACTTCTGTTTCCGCGTTCACCACAAATGTAATTAGAAAACTAACTGTCATTGTAATTGTCACTACCACTTAAAATGGAACTATATACATTACACAAGTCACATATAAAACAAAATATAGATTCCAAAGTGCATTATCACCTACTAGTTAGTTCGTCAATTTAAAAACTTCAATTTATTGAGATTATTAAATCATTTCGTAAGTTATCTTTCTTGTATTAATTTTAGTTTAACCATAGTATGGGTCAATATATTCCATAATATGGGTAGGTGCATGGCCTTCCAAGCTTGGGCTTTTTCCATATTCGCGTCTGAAAAAAATTGTCAGATCAGAATATAAAATAGTTCATACCCCGTAAGACGTGACACATAGCCATCTTCGTGTTTTGATACAATGGTCAAAACATAATACGGACTATTGCATACTCCGTAAGGCGTGACTGATAGCCATATTGGCTTGCATAATCTCTTATTGTTTCAAAGACAAACATTTTTAAAGTTACTTGACGATGAAGTTTGTAATATCTCCTGAAAATCATGTTGAATAATGTATTGATATACTAAGGTCTTCATATTTTTATTTTTCCTTTCCGCTTTCCAAAATTTACTAAATAGTTTTAGAAGCTAAAAACCTATTAAAATGACAAAAGATTGTATTCATAGCGGTCTTTATAGTACCTCATTAAAAACATCCACCCGTGCCACGAGGATAGAGAAAACGTACACTACTAAGTTTATAATGAAGAATCATATAGTTTTAAAAGGTCAATGTTCCAAAGATACTTTGAATAAGTTGTCCTCTAAATCAACTAGTTTGTATCCTCCACGATTTCTTCACAACCAAAACCTTATGATAAATCATTTGTACAAATTATTCAGAATATTTTTTTTTATTTATTTAGACAACTTGGAAGTGGTCATGTTAAGCTCTTTTTATATAATATCTCGTTAAATATAATAAATTTTGTTGCTTTAATTTTCAAAGCTTGTACCTTAGCCTTAACGTGATGAAAAACTTGAGCCTTGAGAAATACAAGGTATGTTTGACGCTAATTAGAAGAAAGACCCATAGACAACATTTCCTCGTAAAATTTGGTTAGTTTAATTGATTATTTTTCTTGAAGAATAACCATATTATTTCTTACAAAAAATAACCAAAACGAATTAGGGGATTAGCGTTAGTTTATCCAGAAATTAATCTTTTAAAACTCTTTTCCAATTGCTTAATCAATTTCAAGTAATCTTTCATATCATATTGTTTGTTTCAAATATTCTCCGATTCTGGCTTACTACTAGTTGATAATCAGATACAATAAAAACCACATAAGCCAAAACTACCTCATAGTATGGTATATTATTTGTAGTTTTAAAATTAAATTTGATTACTTGTTTCATTTTCTCGTCAAAAGGGTAATCAACATAATTATTTCTCTAAAGTAATTCATACTAGGTTCATCATATTGTTCTAAATATGACCTTATTTTCTTGCTAATATAGCTACATCAAAAGCTATTTTTTCCAAATATATATAGCTTGTTTTAGCATCCGTTTTAGCATCCATTAATGTTTCACTTACGCAATAAACAAGTTATTGAACAACGAACTTAATGTCAAAGTTAGACTTGACATATATAACAACAAACATTCTATTTTCAAAGGTGTTGACATGATCTATGTAGAAACATAATACTTTTTAAATTCTTGAAAGCCTTTTTATAAATATTATTCCAATCGAATCACTTTGCTTCTTATAGAAATTTCAAAGAAATAATGAATTTTATTTGAAGCTTTGGATATGAATATGGATATTTTATGTAGACAACTTGTTAGTTTTCGCATTCCTTTGATTGATTGGAGGGGGGAGGGGGGGTTTATAGTTACAACTGATATAATATGTGTAATTTCAGTTTCGATACCTTTTTAGCTAATTACATATGAAAGAGATTTACCAGCTCGGTAAACCGAAAGAACATTACAGTGGATTTAACTTTAAATAAGATTTCCTTATAATGTCAATTTTTCTAATAGAGAAGTGCTTCCTGTCATTAAACTCAAATTTATTGTTTTATCTAATATCTGTATTATATGAACTATTTCCCTAGGCTTGTCAACCTCTTATTGATTAGATCTCACAAATCGTCAATTAAATTTTATTGGCTTATCAGGGAGGATGTGATTGTTATATGATGATATTTTTTGGGGACAACACAATCAAATAATATTTCATGGATACTTTCCGATTTCTTCTAATAAATCCAATGCTCATTCTAGTAAAATATTTCACACACTAATGATAAGATGATGCCACTGCCTTCATTTTATATAGCTGAGAAAAACCTAGAATAATATCCTACGAATCTCGTGTGTCAACAAGGTTCTAACCATTTTATTCGTATTGGCATGCCCTACAACAAATGAGAGCTCCACCTCACTCACAAAAGTAGTATGTTGTCAAGAAAAACTGACAAAATTCCTTTATTCATTTCTAGATGGAGTTATCTAATCATTTTATCATAACCACTTTAAAAAAATAACATTTGCTGGAATGTTTGTGTTAACCATTACTCTTCTCATGATTACACTAGCAATCATAATTATTATCAACAATACATCTTTGTTAGGAGTAATCAACCCTCTTAGATCGTCATCAGTAAAATTAAAAAATCGAGATGGTTGTCTATTGAAGTGTATGGCAAGTTCATCAACAAGATGAATATGCAGATCCTTTCAATGTTCTTCCTCAAATTACTTGTTGTTCCTGCCAGAGTGTCCTCTCCAACAATGACACCTATAACTTTTTTTATTTCTTGTTGCATTTTATGACTTTGATATTCCTTAACTTATTCCTTACTTACTCATTCCAATATCGTGACAGTCCCAATCAAATCATCACTATCCACTAATCTTTGCATCTCATCCTTTTATTGGAAATAATCTTTTGTACCATATATGTGATACAATGATACGAACAATAAAATATTTAGGATATTCCATTATTCAGGTTTAACATATTTTTTGGAGGTCAACAATTAATTTTGTCTCGTATCTTATAAAAAATAACTCCAATAGATGCATCAAAAGGATAAATCTTATGTTGATTTTTTGTAACATGAGTATGGAGACCTATTTGGTTCCTTGGAAATCTCTCTGTATCTCTGGTCTTCGCTTTGTTTCTATTAGACATACCACTCATTTGATCAATAGAATTTTTTAAATTGACCTCTCCCCTTATCGTTTCCTTTATCTCAATAAACATTCCAGACCTTCTTAAAAGGTTTTCCATACAATACACTAGATATTTTATCAAATCTTGAAGTAATTTACTTTATGTTGGAACACATTTGTTACAATATGACAAGGTAACTCTTTCAACACAATCGTTTAGACTATTTATTTCTTAGACAAAACTTTACACATAATTCATCAAAGACTCACCGTGTTTTTGATATAGAGTCATGATATAATTTTTTTATTTTTTAATTGCTTTATGTTTCATAAATCAATTCATAAAAAAAGTCAATAACTCCTAAAACTTTTGATTTATCTATACTGTAGATTATTAAACCATGCCTAAAAATGATGCTTCACGTCTTTTATCACGTCATATGTTCCAAGCCATAATGATCAAACTTCCTTCTCAAATCTCCTTTAAAAATATTTTAGCGCATGGGAGATTGTGCTGAGATGTAAGAACCCAGTCTTGGTATATTTAAAGTTTATATGGATTTATCAGCTACTTTTCATTTTTCTTTAGAATCAACATCGTTACGGAAACATACATTATGTTTCTTATTCATATGTTCCTTTTTTAATTCAAAACTTCTTGAATAACTACCTCGTCTAGATTTATGATTTATGTTTTCGTAAGCTTTTAGGTTAACAATTATAAAATTTTGGATACATGATCACATCTAGTTCATCCATCTTTATCCCTTACATTTTTTAAACGTTTAAGTTGTATTATTTTTGCTGTAATTCATTCATTAAAAACTGTAGAGCATTTAAAATAAATAAACTCGCACATTTGTGAATAACGCGTTTCTCTATTTATGTACATGATCAAAATAACGGTTGTAGGATCAAAATAACGGTTGTAGGATAGGCATGTTATTCGTTACCTCATTCGGTGAAACTCTCACCTCATTTCCTTCAAGATTGGTTGGAGAAACCACGGATGTACCATTTTCATTTGCAACAGCTTCGTTTGTAGTAATGGGAGAAATAAATATTAAAATACCTCAATCTTCTTCGTTTTCACGTAATAACAAAACAAGATTTGCTCCTCCTTCCATCACTTTTTTTTCTAGCAACGGGAGGCATAACATTAGGAACTCTTTGAAAAATTGACAAAAACCTCAAGATAAAAAAATCTTGAGATGTGTCCCTCTTAATTCCTAAATGATTCAACACCATTAGATGACGCCAAAAATGATCAGGAATAATTCTTAAAAATAATGCTAATGACTTAAAGAACTGAAGAACTTAAGAAACAAATGAAATTTACCTCTCATTAGATTTATCTCTCAATTAAAATTTACAGAACCCTTTACAATGAGGCTTAAAATTTTATTTATAGTGTCACCATAAGCCTAATCTTAAGTTTATGGATGAATGACACGTGACTTTATGTCCCAGTGTCATTCATTTAAAGAAACAAATTAGATACAAATATTACAAATATAGCTCATAACTACTTAACGTATTCTAATAATATTGAGTAATATTTTAGAAGGTACTTGAAGACTCTTAAATATTCTTTATCACGTTAGATCAGATTTTCTTGGCTTGACTTATGCTTCATATTTGAATGATATTTATGTCATCACTTGTTTAGTCCAATTTCCTCTTTATATTGGGATTGTCCAATTAGTTAGGAGATTCCTGGTTCTCAAACTTCATATTTCCTACTTAGTTTGTCTTGAAGATGTGTCCACCCTACAAAATAATAATCTTACCTAACGTTTTATATTCATTGCTTTAAGGTAGTATTGATATATAGGTGGGTATAATATACCATGATAGCTTTAAGGTAGTATTGATATATAGGTCGTTATAATATACCATGCTAGTTTTTCCGATCACGTTTGAGTTATTTTCTTTCGCATGTGGGTTGTAATCAATGACATATAATGAAAAATAATATTAGCGAATGACCTTTACCTTTAGAATAAAGATATATAACCGTTAGAAGAATATGGAATTATCAAGAAGGTGATGGAGGAACAAGCTAATAGTTTATGATTATTACAAAAAATTTAATTTCTAAGGTTTGTTAGTTAAATCAATCGTGTAACGCATGAATGAAAACGAACGAGATGATACAAGTCTTATAATATTTAGGGACATTATATTGAAATAAACTCAAAGGAGGAACCACCATTTCAATGCGTCTCACAAATGGGACAAAGAAAACTCTGAATAAGGGTCATTAAGCCAAAATAAAAAGCAACGAACATATCAATAAGACAAAAGAAGAATCCAAAGTCTTAATTCAAGGAATAACCAAAATAAAGAAGAAAGATATAAAACATTAGCTCGATTATGAGGAGAAAAAGAAAAAACAACAATTCTCCATCTATAAATACTAGAGCACCATTACCGACTGTAATATATTCGGGATGCCTTGTGCCTCATGAGAGGTATTAGCAGTTCGCTGGACTTCATCTAAGATTCGAATAAACTCAAATTCGACCACCGAGGATTCTCTCTAATCAATAGTAATTTCTGGCCTCCAAGCCGTGGATTCCCTATAATAATTTTGGAGCTCATTTATGATATTCGTCGAACCTTGCACGTGGACACCAATACCAACCAAATCATGTAACTCGTCGCCAAAATTCAATCCAGGAATATCTATAACACCTTCAAAGATATATCTAGTTAAATCTAAAAAGCGGAACCAGGCACAAGCAAACTACCTCCCATGATATCAATCGGCCATGTCAAATTACAATACAATCCGTCACGTGAAAGGAAATAGATTTGTGCATGCATCCCAGTCATGAATATTTTTTATGTTACGAGGAATGTTAGTCTGATAAAAGTCTCCATTGGCTCCACATATTTTATACCATCAAACATAGTCGGTCTGGAAAATTACTGTTGGATAAACATTGAACTTAGACACAGACACACGTGTTAATATTAGTTATTATGTTAGTTATATAGATAAGATCAAACCGTTTGTTTGTTTCTTCTATATAACGAATAGAAGTATGTACATTGATCTTTGAAATGAGAAGTTAACATTTCCAAGTTCTTGTCTGTCTATGAGTGTATCTGGGTTGTTGTTTTTTAAAAGGGACCTAGTCCCTTTAGTTACATGGAGTAAGGGAGTTAAGAGACAAAAATAAATTTTGTAAGTTTTATTGTGATATTTGTTATTTTACTAAAGATGGTTGGTACTAATTCAAAAATTTAATTGATGAATATAACGGCAATGAATTTCTTAAGAAGAAAGAGAGAAAGAAACCGATGAAAGGTTCTAGAGAAAACATAAAATAAATTTTGGGAAGAAGTAAAGTACAAAAATCACTAGATATGAATGATATTATAGTGGCCGAAGAAATGTTAGTTGGTGGTTTACTCAGACTTCATGAATTGGGATATCTGGTTCCCTTTGGACCCCTCTATAATTTAATACTTCAGCTGGTAATACTTTGTCCCAGTGAAACCAGACCAAACACATGGTTGATATCATGTATCATAGCCTCGCGCCTCTTCCAAATTCAACTGTCGTCGATGGAAGAGTTTGTAGAGGAACCCCTTGACTTTGTTTATATTTTATTACTATTGAGAATGATTATAAAATCGTTAACGACCTTCTCAAAACAGGTAAGATTTGGAGAACGAAAAACCCCAAGAAGACAAATTTGATGTGTCTTCTAAGAAAATAGAAGGTATATGGTGAAGGGACTAGGTCCCTCTTATTGAACAATCAAAGCAGACAGCAAGTATAAAAATGATATCTGACATATCTATAAATTTTTATGAAAATGATAATTGTCATTTCTAAGATCAATATGGAAATGATAATGGTCATTTCATGATCACTGTGGAAATGATAACGGTCATTTCAAAGATCAAATGTACACGGTTTGTCTCTTATATAGACAAGTTACTAGCTGTTTGATCTTATCCTTACTAACTGACATAATAGCACATGTCTGTTCAATGTTTATCCAACATTCTCCCCCTTAACATTGAACTCGACTCCTGTTTTCTTCGTCGTCTACCTCATCTTCCTCTTTATCTGAAGAGTTGTTGAAGATCTTGTTGCCGTCTGTTTTTCCACTTGAGAAATGGCTGTCTTGCCATCTGTTTCTCCGCTTGAGAAATGGCCGCCTTGCCGTCTGTTCCTCCGCCTGAGAAATGGTCGCCTTGCCGTCTGTTCCTCCGCCTGATAAATGGCCGCCTTGCCGTCTGTTTCTCCTCCTGAGAAATGGCCGCTTTGCCGTCTGTTTCTCCGCTTGAGAAATGGCTGCTTTGCCGTTTGTTTCTCCGCCTGAGAAATGGCTGTTTTGCCGTCTGTTTCTCCGCCTGAGAAATGGCTGCTTTGCTGTCTGTTTCTCCGCTTGAGAAATGGCTACCTTACCGTCTGTTTCTCCGCTTGAGCAATGACTCTATTGCCGTCTGCTTCTTCAGAATATATGATTGATCTGTTTCTTCGTCACAGGCTGTGATACCAAATGTAGGGACTAGGTCCCTAAAATTAAACAAACAAAGCAGACATCAAGTATGAAAATGATATCTGACATATCTATAAATTTTTATGAAAATGATAACTGTCATTTCTAAGATCAATATGGAAATGATAACGGTCATTTCGAAGATCAAATGTACACGGTTTGTCTCTTATATAGAAAAATTACTAACTGTTTGATCTTATCCTTACTAACTGACATAATAACATGTGTTTGTTCAATGTTTATCCAACATATGGCATTTTCTCACTTCGTTTATTTGTTATTTATTATCTCGACAGGATTCTAACCTAAACGTTTCCTGCAGGGATCCCAAAACACATGAGCAAAATCTGAAGAGAAAACATTTGAAGGTTAAAAAACAACTTTCATCTCGTTGAACATTTAGCCAAGAAAAACTTGACCAATGAATTCCAAAAGTGCTTCACGCCATAAAAATCGTAAAGCGATCACAACATAAAATACACATCGTGGGAAGACAGTATGATCGATAAACTCCGGATTCTAAAATGAGTTAATAGTGTAAGATAAAATTATGTAGTCGCGATTTCGGAAAAACAAAAACGCCAAACACGGCTTTGATAGATAGGATCAAGCAGTTTGAAGCCGTTTTATTCCGTTTATATTTTAGTTATTCTACAATGTAATATATAAGATATTATGTCAGTGAAATGAATTAACCCTTTCATATAAACTTTGTTGTCTCTGTTTCATTTTTTTAACGCAATCCTACCATTTAAAGAAGCAGAAGGATTAAATCCTACTTTCTAAAGAAGCAGATACATTCTGAAGAAACAGAGGGATTTAATCCTACATTCTAAACAAACACACGGATTAAAATCCTATATTCACACAAATACAGAAGGATTGAAATCCAACAATTGGTATCAGAGCCGCAATGTCGCATACGCCACGACGGGATGATAGTTACGCAGTGTGGTGAGGGGCAGTGGAGGCATGCATACAGGAGTTTCTGGAGGTAGATCTGTCTCGAGGGAAAAATCTCTATCCTTCCAGTACCCGAAACTATCTGATACAAACTACCAAGTATGGGCTATGCAGATGAAAATTTTCATGCGCATCCAGGGAGTTTGGGAAGCAGTGGAGTCAATGGTTGACACACAAACGGAACAACTTGCACTCGTTGTTCTCTACCAAGGATTGAATGAAGAGACGTTATATCAAATTCTGGATAAATACACCGCAAAAGGAGTGTGGGATGCGTTGAAAGAGACTCATGTCGGAGCAGATCGTGTTGTTAAAGTCAGAACTCAAGCGTTAAGAAGAGAATTAGACAGCATGGACATGGCTGAGAATGAATCCGTTGATGAGTATACTAGAAAGATGACCATGATAGTCGGTAAGATAAGGTCTCTTGGAGCAAACGTTGACAACAGTTATGTCATCGAAAAATTGCTAAGATCGGTGTCATCAAAATTTATGTCAGTGGCCACGACTATTGAAGAGTTTGGTGATATCTCCTCCAAATCTCTAGAAGAAATCATAGGCTCTTTAAAAGCCTTTGAAGATAAGATGACAAACTTTGAATAAAAGATAGGTGTTGAAAAAATCTTGTACAAGAAGACAGATATGCAAAACAGGGATCAAGGTATATCGAGTAACAGAGTAATAGGCCCAGGAAATGGAGGAGGCCGAGACAGGGAAAAGGGTCGAGGCAAAAATAATTCCAGCAAGGAAGGTGAGAGAAATAAGAAACATGATTCCACCTTTGACATAAAAAATGTCAGATTTTACAACTGCGATAAATATGGTCATTTTGCTGTAAATTGTGGGTACAAGACAGAAAAAAAAATTCACTTAATTCAGCAAGTGGAGGAAGAAGCTACGTTGCTTGCAGCGGAGATAAACTTCGATACTTTTGTTAAATGAGAAGTCAGATTTGAAGATGGATGATCGAGTGACTACAAAATTGAGGGAGAGAAATGTAAGATTAAATTATGTAGTCGCGATTTCGGAAAAACAGAATCGCCAAACACGGCTTTGATAGATAGGATCAAGCAGTTTGAAGCCGTTTTATTCCGTTTATATTTCAGTTATTCTACAATGTAATATATAAGATATTATGTTAGTGAAATGAATTAACCCTTTCACATAAACTTTGTTGTCTCTGTTTCATTTTTTTTAACGCAATCCTACCATTTAAAGAAGCAGGATTAAATCCTACTTTCTAAAGAAGCAGATACATTCTGAAGAAGCAAAGGGATTCAATCCTACATTCTAAAGAAACAGACGGATTAAAATCTTATATTCACACAAATACAGAAGGATTAAAATCCAACAAACAGAACGACGCTCTTGCTAAAGGTTCGTGGAAAAAAAGAGTTAGGTATATTTTTCTATCAAGACCTAAAAAAGTTGTTTAAATTTTGATGTATGTTGTCTTATATATAAATGTCCAGTGTGGTATCATTGTGATAATTCACATATATTTGTAAGTACATAACAAGGATTAGTCTCTAGGCCGACTGATAGCTGATATATCCTAAACCAAAATGGAGTATCCATGCTGCAATACATCAGTAGGAACGAAGTTCTGAATTTCCGTCAAGAATTAAACTGAATTTAATGTTGCGAGAAGAATGATAAAATTGAAAGAACTCGACTGTAAAACATTAATTGTCTCCTGCATGCTAAGAATAACATCTTTAGTACATTAAACATGTTCCTCGATAACTGACTTAATATCTTAAAATCTCTCAGTACTTCTCAAATGCCTTATAAGGAATAAACATCTGTTTGATTAACTTCTATCCCTTGAAGACTTTGTCTTCTGGTGTTTCCCCAAAGCCCTCTTCAGGAGGAGGGGGTATACAAGGATCGTGCACCAACAACTCCGTCCATGTCCGGAATGTTTTCTTGCATTCTGGACATGAAGGCGTTTCTTCATCCTCAACATCCCTCACGTCCCCTAACTCTTTTGTTTTGACATTGTTGGCTGATGAGACTTCCTCATCATCAGTAGTACTTTTATCAGTAGTTTGAGTGACCTCGTTGCAGGCAGAGTTTGCCGTAGAGGCCTTTCCTCCGGAAGAGTCATCCGACCCTTTAGAAAAATAACCGGATGACAGAGAGGTGCAGCAGGCGGAAGAATACGAATCATAGAACTCGCTCTCCGTAAATGGTGTGAAAGACATTTCCCAGTAACTCGATTCTATACAAATGCCAAAAGATGTCTTTCGTGGCCGGTGATGGTGGTGGGTTTTGGAGGGACAATATGGTGGAGATTATATAGAGGTAAATGATAATGTAATTCATCGTTTGGGTTTGATTGTCTGAACTACTAAGTTGGTGTTGTTTTTCGTCTAGGGTTACGCCGCTTCTCTATGAAAATATGTTTATTCCCATAATTGGTTCGTTTTCAAATAAGGGTCAAAACAAACCGTTTTTTACTATTTTAAAATATTTTTATACAAACAAAAAATATACAATTTTAGGTTTAAACTATTTTATTTATAATATAATAAAAATAATTACTAGCATATTATATAATGAAAAATCTAATGTCTGATATTTTTATCTTTTTTAGATTATAATTTGTGGTAATTTTCACACAATATATTTTTTAGAAAAATATCCATAAATACCTTTTCAAGTATCTAATACCAAACTAGTTTTTATTTTTTAAATATGAAGGAAATAAAAAAATATGATGGAAAAATAGTTTCACCGTTTAATTTAAATAATAACTGAGCTTAAATACAACACCTTACTTTCAGATGATTTTAACATAAGTTTTCAACCATACCACCTATTTAGTAAATATGCTTCATATCTTATCCCGCTCACGAAATTCCATATAAAACAGTATATCACTCACAACCAAATTATTTTTGGTTGTGCTTTTTACCGTTATGTTGTGCCTTATCAATAACACAAATTTAATTTCACTCATTAGAATATATTTTTATAGAATATTCTAAAACAAAAGGATACAAATAACTTACTCGTACTAGGAAAATTATGATATCAAAACATGTCACTTTTAATAAATTTATGTTTTCCTGTCAAAACTACCTTTTAAATACTAGGAACCTAAGTCTTTTGTGTCTATGTTCTATTAAAGGCATTATCTATGTCCTAGATTTGGAGACTCTACTGGTCTATAATTGCAACGAACTCATACTCTACAAGAATCTACTGAAAGAGTGGACTTATCAGGTTTGTCATACAACACTGTAAAGCCATCCTTAGAACAATTATCTTTCCATCATTGTCCTACCACAAAATCAACCATACAAATACCGCTTAGTTGATAAGGGAAGTCCCCTGTCTCATGGTGTATACTTTGATGACACTTTCAGTCGAATTACAAATGTCTTACCTATAAGGCTTGTTCTTAGCATTTTTTGAGTCAGACAACTGGAGCAATTTTTAGTTGGATGTCAAGTCTTCCTGAATTGTTACTAACATGATGAATAAAATAAATCTAAGAGAATTTGTTTTCCTGAAATTCTAAATCCATTCAAGTTGATCAAATTACATATATATATATAACGGAAACACGGAATTTACGGAGGCAGTTACACCTCCACATAATTTATAACGGAGACTAAGAAAATATAACTGCATACATATAAATAAGATACGGGATTAATTAATTATGCCAACATTTCTCCCTCTTAATCTCGTAACTCAGGCTTCAAGTTGAACACACCAGTTGCATCTCTTAAGAACTCGAATCTGTCACGCGACAATGGTTTGGTAAAGAAATATGCAATTTGTTCTTTTGTGTTGACATGGGCAATATCAAGGATTCTTTGTTTCATTCAATCACGCAAAAAATGAATCTTGATATCTTTGTGTTTAATTTTTTCATGGAAGACTGGGTTCTTTACTAAAGCAATTGCAGACTTGTTATCAACTCGCAGACTAACTTTTTATATTTGCGTGACAATGCTACAACCTTCTATATTTGTGAAGGCAATGCTACAACCTTCTATATTTGTGAAGTTCAACTAATCGGATCACTGCCCAGAAAAAAACAACCCCAGAGGTACTTTTCCGATCATCAATGTCTCTAGCAAGATCACTATCAGCATACCCAATCAACTCTGGATGTTGCTGTTCTCTTTTAACATACTTCAAACCGAAATTGAGTGTGCCATTTTTATATCAAATAATTTGTTTACACTCATATGTTTTATAGAGGTTTTTTCCATGAAACGGCTAGTCACGCCAACAACAAATGATATATCAGGTCTACTATGGACTAAGTAGCTCAAACTCCCAATGACACTGTAATACATTATTGCATCAACAGATGGATTTCCATCAGTCTTGCTTAGCTTTAGCCTTGAATCCATTTGTACACGACATGGATTACAACTCAACATTCCCATTTTATCCAAAATCCTTTCTGCATAACTTGTTTGGCTCAAAGTTATATGATCATACCTCTGTTTAACCTCAATTCCCACATAAAAACTTAATAAACCCACTCATGTCAAACATTTCTTTCATCTTTGCTTTGAAACTTCTCAGGTTCGCCAAGTTTTAGCCGGTTATTACTAAATCATCCACATAAACACCAACATACTGCATATCACCTCCATTTCTTCTTTTGTAAACTGGATGTTCGAGACTACGTTTCTCATAACCCAAATTCTATAAAAAAATTATAGATTTTTATCCGAAGCTCTTGGAGCCTGTTTCAAACCATATAATGCTTTCTTCAATCTCAGAACTTCATCTTCTCTTCCTTTCTCAACAAAACCTGGTGGTTGCTTATCATAAACCAATTTCTTTAGATCCTCATTCAAGAACGCTGATTTCACGTACATATGGTGTACTTGCCACCCTTCATGGGCTGCTAGTGCCATAAGCAATCTAATCGTTTCTAATCGAGCAACTGGAGCAAAAACCTCATCATAATCAATTCTATGTTCTTGAATGTACCCTTTGACCACGAGTCTTGCCCTATATTTAATAATTTCACCATCTCGATTCTTCTTCGACTTATAAACCCATTTAAACATATTGTTTTGTGTTTTAGTGGTAATTTTCTAAGCTTCCATGTTCTATTTTTCTTAATCGCCTCCAGCTCCTCCACCATTGCCATCCTCCAATTTTCATTGTTGAATGCTTCTTATTGCGTCGTTGCTTCTTATTGCGTCGTTGCTTCTTCAATAGATAGAAGGCTCATATCTGAATCTAACCCAGTTTCCTTAGATTCATCATATAACTCTTGTAAAGATCAAAACTTTTTTGGTGGAGTTTCATCGTCCTCGTTGCTAGGTTCCTCATCTGATCTTGTTTGGTTTATCTAAAGATTTTGTTTGGTTTATGCAAGCCTCGTCCTACCTTCGAAAGATTCATAGTGTCTATTTTTTACATTATTGAAAAATTGATTGACCTTTTTATGTATGAATTTTCAATATTTGGCGACTGTTTAGAAGTTAGAGGTTATTTCGGTTCAGTTTAAACAATAGTTAAAGTTTTACAATCTAGATTTGTTTGACCTATATTATATAAAGACGCACATACGTTTGTTATAAAATTCCATATATGCTAGTGTATTGGTAACATCTCTACAAAAACTAAATGTCATTGAATAATATTTTAGAGGTAGCGTTGTTCGACGCATGAGGTATCGATTTTATGAGACCATTTCTATCATCATTCAATAAAAATTATATGATTCTTAGGGTTGATTACGTCTCAAAATGGGTTGAAGCATTATGCAAGGGTGGTGATTAAATCCATCAACAAGAAAAATGTTTTATGATTTGGAACCCCAAAAGCGATCGGGATGTACAATCTCATTTTGCAGTCGTTAACTATACGCTATTTTGGCCAAGTGCAAAATTACTAACAAATTTTCAACACGTTATCACCCTTAGACCAGTGGACAAGTAGAGGTGTTGACTTGAGAATTGAAAGAATCTTAGAGAATACAATGAGTATTTCACAAAAAGACTCGTCATCGAAGCTTGATGATTTGTTGTGCACATGCATACATGATTTTAAGACACCAATTTATATATCTTTTTATAAGTTAGTTTATGAGAAAACATGTCACCTCTCTGAATAGCTGGAACATCGACCATATTGGACCACTAGATTGTTGAATTTCGACTTAGAGGCAGATGGAGAAAAAGAAAGTTGCAACTCAATAAGCTATAGGAGTTTCAAAATGATCATACGAAAACACGAAACTCTGGCATGATAAAAGAATTATTTTATGAAGCTTCTATACGAGAGCAAGTACTATTATATAACTCGTTATGTAGAGCAATAAAAGTGGTCGTGACCATTTGAGATTACTTGCATCTCACCCTACAGAGCGATCAATATATGTCATCCAAAGAAGGAGAATGACTAAACCTTACTATCAATGAGTAGTTGACGAAGATTTGAGGCATCTAAATGTAACTTTTTTTCTTTATTTATTTTATTTTCTGAAAATAACACTAACTATTCTTTTTTTTCCTTTTTGTATATCATATTAGTTAATAATCCTCATATATACTACTTTCATGATTTTTTTAGGGTTTGTTAAATATTCATGTATTTTTTTTATACTTGATTGTCTTTCGACGAATGAGATTAACATTGTTCTAAATCCAAAATTTTTGTTTAAAAACTATATTCATCCCCAATCTAAACCTCAAATTTTTTGAATTTATTTGCAGTAATAAAAATAAATATCCATATGTTTAGATTTTTATTTGATTATGTCAAATATATTTGTCATCTAGCGTTTTTATTGCATAAACTATTAGGATTGAAAACCGAAAATAATCTTTTACAATGAAACTAATAGACTTAAATAATTTCTTTTGTTTGACAAAATAAAATAATTATCATATGTAATATAAATAAATAAAAGTCTTGTTAATTTCATAGCCTAATTAGTCTAAATCAATAGATCATTTGAGGTGCTTTACCTACTACTCTTGATCAACCATATTTTTTTATTGATCCAACGTTTGATAATGTATTAGTTAGTAATTTGAAGGAAACTATACATTGCACAAGTCACATATAAAACAAAATATATATTCTAAAGTGCATTATCACCTACTGGTTAGTTCGTCAATTTTAAATCTTCAATTTATTGAGATTATTAAATCATTTCGTAAGTTATCTTTCTTGTATTAATTTTAGTTTAACCATAGTATGGGTCAATATATTCCAGAATAAGGGTAGGTGCATGGCCTTCCAGGCTTGGGACTTTTCCATATTCGCGTCTGAAAAAAATGGCCAGATAAGAATATAAAATATTTCATACCCCGTAAGACGTGACACATAGCCATCTTCGTGTTTTGATACAATGGTCAAAACACAATATGGACAATTGCATACTCCGTAAGGCGTGACTGATAGCCATATTCGCTTGCATAATCTCTTATTGTTTCAAAGACAAACATTTTTAAAGTTACTTGACGATGAAGTTTGTAATATCTTGTGAAAATCATGTTGAATAATTTATTGATATACTAAGTTCTTCATATTTTTATTTTTCCTTTCCGCTTTCCAAATTTTACGAAGTAGTTTTACAAGCTAAAAATTTATTAAAATGACAAAAGGTTGTATTCATAACGACCTTCATAGTAGCTCATTAAAAAATTCAACTTGTGAAGTTTATAATGAAGAATTGTATAGTTTTAAAAGGTCAATGTTCCAAAGATACTTTGAATAAGTTGTCCTCTAAATCAACAACTTTTTATGCTCCAAAGACACTTTGAATAAGTTGTCCTCTAACTCTCGTTAAATATAATAAATTTTGTTACTTTAATTTTCAAAGCTTGTGCCTTAGTCTTAATGTGATGAAAAACTTGAGCCTTGAGAAATAAAAGACCTATAGACATTGGTTAGTTTAATTGATGATTTTTCTTGAAGAATAACCATATAATTTCTTACAAAAAAAAACCAAAACTTATTATGAGATTAGCGTTAGTTTATTCAAAAATTAATCTTTCAAAACTCTTTTCCAGCTGCTTAATCAATTTCAAGTAATCTTTCATATCATATTGTTTTGTTTCAAACATTCTCCGACTTTGGCTTACTACTAGTTGATAAACAGTCACAATACAAACCATCTAAGCCAAAACTACCTCGTAGTATGCTATATTATTTGTGGTTCTAAAATTGAATTTGATTAGTTGTTTCATTTTCTCCTCAAAAGGGTAATCAATATAATTATTTATATAAAATAATTCACACTAGATGGTTCATCATATTGTTCTAAATATGACCTTATTTTCTTGCTGATATAGCTAGTTCAAAAGCTATTTTTTTCCAAATATAGATATCTTGTTTTAGCATCCATTAATTTTTCACTTACACAATAAAAACGTTATTGAACAACGAACTCAATGTCAAAATTAGAATTGACATATATAACAACAAAAATTCTATTTTCAAAGGTGTTGACAAGATCTATGTAGAAACATAATACTCTTTAAATTCTTGAAAGGCTTTTCATAAATATCATTCCAATCGAATCACTTTGCTTCTTATAGAAATTTCAAACAAATAGTGAATTTTATTTGAAGCTTGGGTTACAACTCATATAATATGTGTAATTTCAGTTTGGATACCTTTTTAGCTAATTACATACCAAAGATATTTACCAGCTTGGTAAACCAAAAGAACATTATAGTGGATTTAATTTTAAATAAGTTCCTTAAAATGTCAATTTTTCTAATAAAGAAGTGTTTCCTGTCATTAAATCAAACTTATTGTTTCATCTAATGAACTATTTTCCTAGGCTCGTCAACCTATTCTTCACTAGATCCCACCAATCGTCAATTAGATTTTATTGACTTATCACCCGAGTATGTGATTGTTCTATGATGATGTTTTTTTGGGACAACACAATCAAATAATATTTCATGGATACTTTCTGATTTCTTATAATAAATCCAACGATCATTCTAATAAAACGCTTCACACACTGATGGTAAGATGATGCCACAACCTTCGTTTTATATAGCTAAGAAATACCTAGAATAATATCATACGAATCTCATGTGTCAACAAGGTTCTTACCATTTTATTCATATTCTCACACCGTACTACAAATGAGAGCTCCACCTCACTCACAAAAGTAGTATGGTGTCAAGCAAAACTGACAAAATTCCTTTATTGATTTCTAGATGGAGTTATCTAATCATTTTATTATAACCACTTAAAAAAATAACATTTGATGAAATATTTATGTTAACCATTACTCTTCTCATGATTACACTAACAATCATAATTAATATCAACAATGCATCTTTGTTAGGGGTAATCAACCCTCTTAAATCGTCATCAGTAAAATTTAAAAATCGAGATGGTTGTCTATTGAAGTGCATGAAAAGTTCATCAACAAGATGAATATGAAGATCCTTTCAATGTTCTTCCTCGAATTACTTGTTGTTCCTTCCAAAGTATTCCCTCCAACAATGATACCTATAACTTTTTTTTTTATTTCTTGTTACATTTTATGACTTTGATATTCCTTAATTTCTTTCTTACTTACTCATTCCAATATCGCGACAGTCTCAATCAAATCATACTATCCACTATTTTTGAATCTTATCCTTTAATTGGAAACAATCTGTTGTAACATATATGTGACAACAATGATAAGAACAATAAAGTATTTAGGATAATCCATTGTTTGGGTTTAACATATTTTTTGGAGGTCAACAATTAATTTTGTCCCATGTCTTATAAAAAATAATCGCAATAGATGTACTCAAAAGGGTAAATCTTATGTTGATTTTTTGTAACATGAGTACCGAGGCCTATTTGGGTCCTTGGCAATCTCTTTGGATCTCTGGTCTTCACTTTGTTTCTATTAAACATACCACTCATTTGATCAATAGACTTTTTTTTAAATTGACCTCCCCTCTTATGGTTTCATTTATCTCTATACAAATTTCAAACCTTCTTAAAACATTTTCAATACAATACACTAGATATTTATCAAATCTTGAAGTAATTTACTATATGTTGGAATACATCTATTACAATATGTCAAGGTAAATCCTTCAACACAACCGTTTAGACTATTTATTTCTTAGACAAAACCTTACACATAATTCACCAAAGACTCACCGTGCTTTTGGTATATAGTCATGATATAATCTTTCTATTTTTTAATTGCTTTATGTTTTTGATAAATCAATTCATGAAAAAGTCAATAACTCCTAAAACTTTTGATTGATCCAGAAGGTAGATTATTAAACCATACATAAACTACTCTAAATGATATTCCATGTCTTTTGTCGCATCATATTTTCCCAGCTAGCTATAAGGATCATACTTCGTTCGCAGATCTCTTATCAAAATATTTTAGAACAAGGGAGATTGTGGTGAGGTATAAGATCTTAGTCTTGGTATATTCAAAGTTTATATGAATTTATCAGCTACTTTTTCATTTTCCTTTAGAATCAACATCGTTACGGAAACATAACATTATATTTCTTATCCATATGTTTCTTTTTAATTCAAAACTTCTTGAATAACTACCTCGTCTAGATTTATGATTTATATTTTTGTAAAATTTTATATTAACAATTACAAAATCTTGGATACATGATCAAATCTAGTTCATCCATCTTTATCTCTTACATTTTTTAAACATTAAAGTTGTATTATTTTTGTTTTAATTCATTAATTAACAACTGTAAAACATCTAAAATAAATAAACTCGCATATTTATGAATAAGCGCTTCTCTATTGATGTAGATGATCAAAATAACGGTTGTAGGATCAAAATAAAACTTGTAGGATAGGCATATTATTCGTTACCTCATTAGGTAAAACTCTCACCTCATTCCCTTCGAGATTAGTTGTAGAAACCACAGATGTACCAATTTCATTTGCAACAGCTTCGTTTGTAATAATGGGAGAAATAAATATTAAAATACCTCAATCTTCTTTGTTTTCACATAATAACGAAAAAAGATTTTCCCCTACTTGCATCACTTTTTTTTCTAGCAACGGGAGGCGTGACATTAGGAACTCTTTGAAAAATTGACGAAAACCTCAAGATCGAAAATCTTGAGATGTGTCCCTCTTAATTCCTAAGCGATTTAACACCATTAGAGGGCGCCAAAAATGATAAGGAATAATCGTTAAGAAATAATGCTAGTGACTTAAAGAACTGAACAACTCAAGAAACAAATGAAATTTACCTCTCAATTTTATTTATCTCTCAACTAAAATTTACATAACCCTTTACAATGAGGCAGACAAATTTATTTAGAATGTCATCTGAAGCCTAATCTTAAGTCTATGGATGAATGACACGTGACTTTATGTCCCGGTGGCATTCATTTAAGGAAAAAAAATAGATACAAATAATACAAATATAGCTCATAACTGCTTAAGGTATTCTAATAATATTGAGTAATGTTTTAGAATGTCCTTGAAGACTCTTTATTCTTTATCACATCAGATTTTCTTGGCTTGACTTATGCTTCATATTTGAATGATATTTATGTCATCACTTGTTTAGTCCAATTTCCATTTTATATTGGGAATTTCCAAATACTTAAGAGATTCATCATTCTCAAACTTCATATTTACTACTTACTTTGTCTTGAACATGTGTCCATCCTACAAAATAATAATCTTACCTAACTTTTTATATTCATTGCTTTAAGGTAGTATTGATACATAGGTCGTTATAATATACCATGCTAGTTTTTCCAATCACGTTTGAGTTATTTCCTTTCGCATGTGGGTCATAATCAATGACATATACTGAAAAATAATATTAGCGAGTGACCTTTACCTTTAGAATAAAGATATATAACCCTTAGAAGAATATGAAATTATCAAGAAGGCGATGGAGGAACAAGCTAATAGTTTATGATTATTACAAAAAAATTAATCTCTAAGCTCCCCTAGTCAAATCAACCGTGCAACGCATGAATGAAAAGGAACGAGATAATACAAGTCCTATAATATTGAGGGACCGCCCTTTTAATGCGTCTCACAAATGTGACAAAGAAAACTCAGAATAAGGATCCTTAATCCAAAACAAAAAAACAACGAACATATCAATAAGACAAAATAAGAATCCAAACATATCAATAAGAAAAAAGAAGAATCAAAACTCTTAATTGAAGGAACAACCAAAATAATGGATAAATATATAGAATATTAGCTAGATTATGAGGAGAAAAAGAAAAAGCAACAATTCCCCATATATAAATACTAAAGCACCACTACCGACTGTAATACATTTGGGATACCTTGTGCCTCATTAGGGTATTAGCAGTTCGCTGGACTTCATCTAAAATTCAAATAAACTCAAATTCTGCCACCGATGATTCTCGTTAATCAATAGTAAGTCTCGGCCTCCAAGCCGTGGATTCCCTAAGATAATTTTGGAGCTCAGTCATGGTATTCGTCGAACCTTGCACGTGGACACGAATACCAACCAAATCATGTAACTCCTCGCCAAAATTAGATTGAGGGATATCCATAACACCTTCAAGGATATATCTAGTTATGTATAAAAAGTGTAACAAGTGACAAGCAAATTAGTACCTCCCATGATATCAATCGGCCATGTCGAATTACAATACAATCCGTTAGGTGAAAAGGTGAAGGGAAATACATTTGAGTATGCATCCCCATTCATGAATATTTTTTATGTTACGAGGAATGTTAGCCTGATAAAAGTCCTCATTGGCCCCAAATATTTTATCCCATCAAACACAACCGGTTCTGGAGAAAACATAAAATAAATTTTGGGAAGAAGTGAAGAACAAAAATCACTCGATATGAATCATATATTAGTGGCCGAAGTAGAAGAAGGATACCTCGACAAACAGCTGAAAACAATTGGTGTGATTCCAGGAGGAGATCTATACTGTAGAAATTCCAAAAAGTCATGAAAGAGCTATGCAAAATAAATAGAGGCAGTGTATCAAGAGTGAAAGTCCCTCGACAGTTGTGATGTATTTTTTTGTTAGGGTCGAGTTCCTAGGCAGTTGTAAGACCATGTATAATATTATTTAATATTAAAAAAATTGTGATGTTAGCTATAACACAATCTATTTTACTTAAACCTAATATGACCAATTTTACTTAAGAATCTTGTATAACCTGTTTTGCACATAAATCTAGTATAGCACCAATAACTTCGTCCATGTCCCGAATGTTTTCTTGCATTCTATGAAGGCGTTGCTTCATCCTCAACATCCCTCACATCCCCTTCCTCTTTTTTTTTTGACATTGTTGGCTGATGAGACTTCGTCATCATCAGTAGTATTTTTAGCCGTCGTTTGAGTAACCTCGTTGCATACAAAATTTACCATAAAAGCTTTTTTCTCGGGAAGAATCATCCAACCCATTAGATGAGTCACCCGATGACAGAGAGGTGCAGCCGGCGGAAGACTAGGAATCATAGAACTCGCTCTCGGTATAGGGTGTGAAAGACATTTCCGAGTAACAAGATTCTATACAACTACCAAAAGATGTCTTTCTTGGCCGGTGATGGTTGTGGGTTTTGGAAGGACAGTTTGGTGGGGATTATATAGAAGTAAATGATAATGTAATTCATCGTTTGGGTTTGATTGTCTTGATAGAAATACTAATACGGATTTCTAATCTGACTTATTGAACCATGAAGTTAAATCATCCTATAATAATGCGGAATAAATACTTACAGGATGTAGACATTCTTTGATCTTCAGATTCCTGACTTAGAGCAGATGATCGGCGATCCTTTGCTAGGTTATTGATTCTTCTAAGAGATGGCAACCAAAACACACTTTTGTAATTGATTCGAAGGAAGAATCAATTTGTTTTTCTTAAAGGATTTTCTCTCTGTATTTTCTTTCTGTTTTTTTCAAGAATGAGAAACTCACTCTTAGATAGAACTGAAGTGAGAAAACGGTTCTTCATTAAGTAATTGTCTGTAACTTCCAGACATTTACTTAACGAAGACCAGTAACGGTTCTTCTCTCTTAATTGTCTGTAACTTCCAGACAGTTACTTAATGAAGACCAGTAACGGTTCTTCTCTCTTAATTGTCTATAACTTCGAGACAGTTACTTAATGAAGACCAGTCCTTATTAAATTGCCACTCTTAGGGACCATAACCCGGTATTATTTTATTTTACAAAATAACCCCAAAACATTACGTTTTGCTTAAGTTGTTTATTTCCGAATCCAATCCTTCACAGTATTCGGAATTAAACCTGGTATCTATACAATTACCTCCATGATACATATTTTATCTACTAGTCCGTTCTTTTCTTTATGATTACTTTTATTGGACTAATTTTAACGATAGTTCGATACATCGATACAACATGTGACGGTCCAACTTAATGGAGAAATTCCAACAATCTCCCACTTGGATCATCAGATGCTACTATAGGATGCATCCACTTAATGAACGTTCTAAATTTCTATCGTCACATAGATAACCTTAACAATCTCGTAAATGACTATTAACGACATAGGACTAAAGTCATCATCAATGCATTTCAAGCCGCAAATAGATGCATCAGTAATCACGATATCGCAACAATCAACTACATGGATCTATCATGGTGCATAGCATAAGAATAATATGAAATGTAATCTTACATATCTATTCTTAACTAATCTCACTTAATTGGAGGTCTACTTACACCAGAGTATGAATAATCAAATACAAGAGCACACTGAAAACTTGTATATAAATATGTTTGCATTAATGACCTTAAGTTCGCGAATATCATAATACAAACAAATTTAATAGCTTAATACAAAATCCCACTGAAACTAATAATCCTCTAAGTACACAACACCCATGTTAATGGTGTGTTCAATAAAAACTTTAGGTACTAATGCCTTCGTAAGAGGATTTGCTAACATTGAGTTTGTCCCTATGTGCTCCACACTAATTTGACCACTCTGTACTCTCTCTTTAACAGACAGCAACTTGATATCTACATGTTTGGACTTAACCGAACTCCTGTTACTGTTTGAATACTGAACTGCCGAGTTATTGTCACAATATAATCTAAGGGGTTTTTCTATCCCTTCTACGATTCGCAGTCCCGTGACAAAATTTCGCAGCCAAAGCGCCTGATTGGATGCCTCGAAACAAGCAACAAATTCCGCAGCCATAGTGGAAGATGCAATGAGTGTTTGTTTAACACTTTTCCATGATATTGCACCTCCCGCTAAAAGGAATATAATGCCTGAGGTTGAACGACGAGAATCCTCACATCCGGCGAAATCCGAGTCGGAATACCCTATGACCTCCAGTTTATCCGACTTCTTATATGTTAACCTGTGATGTTTTGTTTGTTGCAAATACCGGAGAACTCTTTTGACTGCTTTCCAGTGTTCCATCCCCGAATTACTTACGTATCTCCCTAACACACCCACCACAAAAGAAATGTCTGGCCGTGTACAAACTTGAGCATACATCAGACTTCCAACAGCCGAAGCATATGGAACCTTTTGCATTTCCTCAATCTCAAGTTTTGTCTTTGGGCATTGCTTAAGGCTAAACTTTTCACCTTTTGATATAGGGGTTTCCTTTTCCTTTGCTGTTAGCCATCCCGTAACGTTGTAACATACTCTCAATATACGCCTTTTGTGATAAACTCAAAATTCCATGGGATCGATTCCTGTGAATTTGAATTCCTAACACAAATGATAAATCACCAAGATCTTTCATATCGAATTTGTCCGAAAGAAATTTCTTGGTCGTCTGTAACAATTCCTTATCGTTCGTGGCCAATAATATGTCATCAACATACAGCACTAGAAATATGAATTTACTCCCACTGAATTTTTGATACACACAATCTTCTACCGAATTTATCTCGAAACCAAATGAGACAATAACTTCAAGGAATTTGTGATACCACTGTCGAGACGCTTGCTTGAGACCATAAATAGATTTCTTCAGTTTACATACCGTCGACTTTGGATCACCAGAGACAAAGTTTTCAGGTTGTAACATATAGATCGTTTCCTCAATGTCTCCATTAAGAAAGGCGGTCTTTACATCCATTTGATGGAGCTCAAGGTCGAAGTGTGCAACTAATGCCATGATTGTCCGAAAAGAATCCTTCGAAGAAACTGGAGAGAAGGTTTCTTTAAAGTCAATCCCTTCACGTTGAGTAAAACCCTTAGCTACAAGTCGCGCTTTATGCCTCTCCACATTACCCTTAGATTCCCGTTTGGTTTTAAAAATCCATTTACAACCAATCGGCTTCTTTCCTTCAGGTAATGGAACAAGCTCCCATACCGCGTTATCTTGCATTGATTTAAACTCTTCGTTCATTGGTTTAATCCAGAAGTGAGAATCAGAACTTTTCATGGCTTCACGAACACTTAAAGGATCGTTTTCTGTTGAACCATAAAATTCTTCATGTTCTTGAAGATACACTATATAGTCTGAAGATATAGCGCTCTTTCTTTCTCTAGTAGATCTACGCAAAGGCATAATTTCTTCATTTTGCACTTGAACTTCTTGAGGAGATAGAGTTTGTTCTTCTTGAACAACTTCATTTTGCTCCATTGGAACAACATCCATAGGAGGAAGATTAACATCATCTTGAGTATCTTTATGTTCTAACGAATCTGAAGTGATGATTGGCCTTCTAATTACCATATCATCATCTGACACTATAGTATCATTGTTTGAACCTTCATGAATCTCTGTTGATTCTTCCTCAAAATGAATGTCCGTTACTAAATTCTTCCCCCCAAACTCTATATCTTCAAAGAATTTCGCTGTACCCGTCTCAAATATATTCTTTGTGGAAGGATCATAAAACTTAAAACCCCTACTGTGCTCGGGATATCCGATGAAATAACTACTAACCGTTTTGGAGTCCAATTTCTTTTCATTCGGCCTATAAGGCTTCGCTTCAGCTGGACATCCCCAAACATGTAAATGTTTTAAACTAGGTTTACGCCCAGTCCAAAGTTCATACGGTGTCTTAGTAGTTGCTTTCGTCGGAACTCTATTAAGTAGGTAGGTCGCACATTTTATTGCTTCTCCCCAGAGTGATATAGGTAATGTTGAATGACTAATCATACTTCTTACCATATCCTTTAATGTACGGTTTCATCTCTCAGATACTCCATTCATGTTGGGCGAACCCGGCATCGTATACTGAGGGACTATACCACACTCTTCTAGGAACTTTGCAAACGGTCCATGACGTTGTTCACCTGAACCATCATATCTCTCGTAGTATTCACCACCACGGTCCGATCTGACGCACTTAATGTCTTTACCAAGTTGTTTTTCAACTTCAGTCTTAAAGACTTTGAACTTGTCAATGGCCTCTGATTTTTCGTGAATGAGATATAGATACCCATATCGTGAAAAGTCGTCAATGAAAGATACAAAATATCGTTGGCCGTTCCATGATGCTGTAGGGAACGGACCGCAAATGTCTGTATGTATCAAATCCAAGACCCCTTTCGCTCTGTATGCATCTAATCGTTTCACTTTGGTCTGTTTTCCTTTTATACATTCAACGCAAACGTTGAATTCCGAAAAATCCAGTTTACTTAATAAACCTTCTGAGACAAGCTTTTCAATTCTATTTTCAGAAATGTGACCTAATCGCTTGTGCCAAAGTTTTGCTGATTTTTCTATTTTACAATTTAGTTTTCCAGGTACATCTACATTCATTATCTCTTTGTGATCCTTTATAGTATCCAATAAATACAAGTTATCATTTGCTATTAACTTTCCAGAACCAACAACATTACCATGTAAATAAAAACATAAACTTTCATTTCCAAATAGACAAGAATAACTTAATTTGTCCAACATCGGAAAAGAAATTAGGTTCCTTCGAAAAGAAGATACATAAAATACGTCTTTTAAATACAAAAAATGTCCAATGGTAAGCAACAAACGAAAATCACAGATAGAATGAACTAAACACGAACTGCCATCAGCTGTATAGATGGATGTTTCACCATCACTCAGGCTTCGGTTTCTTATTATACCCTGCAAAGAAATACAAACATGGTTTGTTGCTGCTGTATCAACCCACCAAGTATTTCTTGGCACTGAAACTAAATTGATCTGAGAACAGACCATAGAAGTGAAAATACCTTTGGCTTTCATCATAGCCCTTCATTTTTCACATTCTTTCTTAAAGTGCCCCGGTTTCTTACAATGGAAGCAACGCCCTTTACCAGACGTACCCTTATGCTTCTTTTGTCCAGAACCGGATGTATGTGCATCTGAACCTTCATACTTTCTCTTAATTCCCTTATCCACCTGAGCTTTCACCATTTGCACTTCTGGATGTTCTTGCTTCATCTTTTCCTCCTCTTGCGCTGCCTGAGAGATGAGCTCGTTGAGAGTCCATTTCTCGCGCTGACAGTTATAAGAAGTTTCGAAGTTCTTATACTGAGGAGGGAAAGAGTGAAAAGCAAAGCTTACCACAACATCTTCGGGAAGGTCAATCTTAAGTGCTTTCAGTTTGGAAGCGATGTTTGACATTTCCAAGATGTGCTCACGAACAGTCCCTTTGCCACGATATTTCATAGAGGCTAGCTTAATAAGTATCGTCTTAATCTCTACTTTATCGTTCTTGGCAAAACATTTCTCTACCTCTTCGAGAAATATTTTTGCATTAGTGATCTCAGGTGAAACTGCACCACGGAATGCTAATGGAATTGCTTGCTTCATGATCCCTAGACTTATCCTGTTCGAGTTTTCCCATGCCTCTGACTCTTTCTTCTCCGTAGGAGAACTGTCATCAGTCAGAGGTTTAGGTTCATCGACCCTTAATGCTAAGTCGTAATCATGGCACATCAAGTGCAGCAACATATCTTCTTTCCACAGCTCAAAGTTGCTCCCATTAAGTATGGGTGCCTTTTTGCCTTCCGGGTTATAGAAATACGAATTTGCTAACATAACAAACAACAAACAATAAATAGCCAAAAACATCACTTAACATATAACCTCCATAGTATTTAACAAATAAACATAGCATAATAAAACATACTCTTACAACATCAATAAGATACCTTTGGGCAAGCATATTAATTTGTATATGTATGAGTTTGAGCATAATTAATGTTGATCCTTCTAATTGACAAGAAAAAAAATCTTCCTTTGGGCCGATTTTTTTTTTCCTAGTTCAATTTTCTTAATGATCAATTCACAAATAACTATCTCGTGTCTAAGATTAAATATGTCAAACATTAACCTTCCTTTGGGCCGATTAAAATTTACATACTTGTCAATCATAGACTTGTCAAAACTCTAAAATGATTAATTCAGCAATAGGGATCACTTTGGCGATATATTGAATCATTAATTATTTACCGAAGTTCGGACAACTTAAAACATGCTAATTATTTCGAAAAATACTATACGACTACCTTACTTAATTTCCAAACTATTTTGTAGTCTATGTATAATTTAATCAAATTAAATTTACACCTTAAATTTAATATATTATAATATATCTTTAATTATAATATATCTTTAATTAAATTAAATTTACACCTTAAATTTAATATATTATAATATATCTTTAATTATAATATATCTTTAATTAAATTAAATTTACACCTTAAATTTAATATATTATAATATATCTTTAATTATATTGCAATATATCTTTAATTATAATATATCTTTGATTATATTGCAATATATCTTTAATTAAATTAAATTTACACCTTAAATTTAATATATTATAATATATCTTTAATTATATTGTAATATATCTTTAATTATATTATAATATAGTTCTTAATATATATATTATAATATAGTATTTCTTTATATATATAAAACTTATTCATATATATACTATAATATATATTTATATATAATAAACTTCAATGATATAATATAATTCTCGTAATAATTCACTTATAACTTTATATAATATATAAGCAAACTTAATTACACATTTATTTGTGGTCACGTATATTTCACCTATTCTTTAGGCGAAAGGACAGTTACTAAATTAATAATTAATAATTTCAGATTTTAATTTAATTATATTAATTATAGTAGCCGCATACGGCATCTTTTAACTGCATATATAATTATACCACCGTAATTGTTTAATTGTTTGTGTAATTTCCGATAACCGACATCATATCTAATATATAGATCTAATATATATGTTCTAATTTTATAATCTGAAAAAACTAAGAATTTAATTTCATGGTGGCTCTGATACCACTTGATAGAAATACTAATACGGATTTCTAATCTGACTTATTGAACCATGAAGTTAAATCATCCTATAATAATGCGGAATAAATACTTACAGGATGTAGACATTCTTTGATCTTTAGATTCCTGACTTAGAGCAGATGATCGGCGATCCTTTGCTAGGTTATTGATTCTTCTAAGAGATGGCAACCAAAACACACTTTTGTAATTGATTCGAAGGAAGAATCAATTTGTTTTTCTTAAAGGATTTTCTCTCTGTATTTTCTTTCTGTTTTTTTCAAGAATGAGAAACTCACTCTTATATAGAACTGAAGTGAGAAAACGGTTCTTCATTAAGTAATTGTCTGTAACTTCCAGACATTTACTTAACGAAGACTAGTAACGGTTCTTCTCTCTTAATTTTCTGTAACTTCCAGACAGTTACTTAATGAAGACCAGTAACGGTTCTTCTCTCGTAATTGTCTGTAACTTCCAGACAGTTACTTAATGAAGATCAGTCCTTATTAAATTGCCACTCTTAGGGACCATAACCCGGTATTATTTTATTTTACAAAATAACCCCAAAACTTTACGTTTTGCTTAAGTTGTTTATTTCTGAATCCAATCCTTCACAGTATTCCGAATTAAACCTGGTATCTATACAATTACCTCCATGATACATATTTTATCTACTAGTCCGTTCTTTTCTTTATGATTACTTTTATTGGACTAATATTAACGATAGTTCGATACATCGATACGACATGTGACGGTCCAACTTAATGGAGAAATTCCAACATGTCTGAACTAGATAGTTGGTGGTGTTTTTCGTCTACGGTTACACGGCTTCTCTATGAAAATGTTTATTCCCATAAGGGGTTAGTTTTCTAATAAGCGGCAAAACTAACCATTTTTTACTATTTAAAATTATTTGTATACAAACCAAAATATACAATTTTAGGTTTAAACTATTTTATTTATATAAAATAATAAAGATATTGTTGTTACTAGCATACTATATAATACTATATGATGAAAAATCCAATGTCTAATATTTTTATCTTTTTTAGGTTATAATTTGTGGTAATTTTTATACCAATAGATTTTTGAGAAAACTACCTAAAAATACATTCTCAAGTATCTTATACCAAACTAGTACCCATCAATGAGATAGTACCATAGGGTATCATGTCCTTACAAATGGAGTACAGTACCCCATAGGTATAGATAGGCTCATTTAGGTTAGACATACATTTCACCTTTAAACGAGAACCACTTTGAGCAGACGCAACATCCTTATTTATCCGGCGAACACTAATTGTCGATAATAACTTCGACAAGCGCTTTAAGCCATTGATGGTGGGCAATCATTGATCGACGACGTCGAAATTGAACTGGCTGCAGTATGGGTACATCGGCGGAGTCGATAAGTATTTTGTTCTTGTTATCATGGTGTTGAATCTGTAGGCTGTAGTTATGTTCTAGGCAGTTAGGGATATAAATGGGGCTTCACGAATAATAGGGGACACACAATCATTGATTCAATCGTACCTAGTTGGATGAATTCCAAGTACCCAAGGATGTATAGGAGCTTGAGGAGTCTGACTCGGAAGAGCCTTATCATGATTGATGATTATGGTGGTCGATGTGTTTTTTGATTTATATAAACATGCCAATATTAAAATATGTTGTATTTTTTGTTAGGGTCGAGTTCCTGGACAGTTGTAAGGCCATGTATAATGTTATCTAATATTAAAAAAATTGTGATGTTAGCTACAACATGACCTATTTTACTCAAATATAATATGACCAAACCTACTCAAATCTAGTTGACCTGTTATACACATAAATCTCATGACGTATTTTACACATAAATTGCATGGTTTATTTTACACATAAATCACATGATCTATTTTACACATAAACCTGATGACCTATTTTACACATATATCTCATATTCGACAATTTAAATTTACACTAAAATCGCATCATCTACCTAAAACAACTAAAAATGGATTTCAGCACAACAAAACCAAGAACGACAATCAACTAATATCCAAAAATCACAAAATGAAAAAACCAATCTAGCATGACCAATTTTACTCAAATCTAGTATGACCTGTTTTACACAAAAAATATCATGGTTAATTTTACACATAAATCTCATGACCTGTTTTACACAAAAAATATCATGGTTAATTTTACACATTGATGAGTTATTGTTTTGCTTTAGTAAATTTTCAAGAGTGTATTCTAGAGAGAGAAATATCTTGAGAGTTTTTAGAGAGAGAAAATACAAGTACAAATGAGTTTCATAGTAAAAGTGTTCAACCTCTTTATTAGAGTAGTCTTGCCTTTATAGAGAGGAGCCAAGACTTAGTCTCAACCTGAATCTGTTACAAAAGATTGACTAATTTCTCTATAGTCCTTAGAAATTATACAAAGTTACTAATTTCCTCTAAAACTTACACCACTTACGAATTAAGGACAAAACTTACATTAATTACAATTAAATCCTTAAATTTACATTATTTACAATTTAGTCCTTAAAACTCTATTTCCATATCAGAAGCCCCCTTAGTTCTCATGTCTGTAAATGAATGAGAACTAAAAAGTCTTGAAATTCGTTTTGCCTCTGAATCTTTACATCATCGAACATTCTCATTGGCTATATAACCTGTCATATACCTAAAAACAATTGTTCGAAGCCATTAGCATAAAAAATTATTCGAAACATGTATACAATAGTAGATCTTAAAACATATTTGAACCAAAAAATAAACACAAATTGGTTTGCTTCAAATAACCTTGGTAGGTAAACATGACCACATAAATTCGAAATCACTTCGAATTGATATAATTGCTTATCACTTCGAATCGATGTAATTGCTTTTAATGAAAATTGTCCTCGAAATATTATGTAGATAGATCATCCTCGAATATAACAGTTACATATATAACCGTTAAATTTATCATGACCCTAGTAATCTAGCTGACAGATGTCAAATATCGAACCCACTCAACGATTCGTATTCCAACCTATCATCACATGGGTCTTTCCATCTTCACACGCCTTCACTTGCTTTAGTATAAATACAACATGTCTCTCATTTCAACTCTCCTCACACAGAAACCGTTTTAGAGAGAAGGTAGAGCTTTTGGCTACCTTCAACTGCTCCTCCCCTATTCTCAGGATTTTCACCGTAAAATTCAAATTTCCTAATCAACCTCCATCCTCTCCGATCAACCCTTACGTGGTTTATGAGAAAGAAACCAAGAACCAAAAAGTCGAAGGCCATTCTTCCCAAAACACCAGAATCCTCTGATACTGATAGTAACCTAGTGTTCGGATCTTACGATTATTTTTGTATTACGCAAAGGGCTGAAGAATATCGAAGAGCAAGATTAATTCAAGTTGGTCCAATCAGAACTACAACTGAGACATTCTATTACGGTAACTTCGATCCTACTAAAGTCCCAAATCTTTCACCTTCTCTCGGAATCAAAGAGCAATTCTTATCTAAAATCTCAGGGCCTAAAACACCTCGACCCTCCTTATTTCAAAGCAGAATTTCTCCTCTAAAATAAAAAACAAGTAACCCTTCTTCGGAAAAATCTTAATTAACCAAACGAATAAAAACTTTCATTGTCATGGGAGATGAATCAACAATTATCTAAACTTCTTCTCCTCCAAATTCCACTACTAATGATCCTCCTCAAAGAGAAGTGATGGAGGATGTGCCTCGAATTCCTAACCCTTCTTCAGAAACAATTATCCCAACTTCTCAAAATCCTCGAGAAGAAACTTCAAAAGCCAACGCAGCTGACTCGGAGGCTACGAAAATTGATCTTGAGGCTGACTCTCAAGAAGAAGCTGATATTTGCTCCATTTCCGAAGAAGAAATGGCAAAAATCGGGAGGAACCTAAGGAACCTCGAAAGGAAGTATATCATTGCCTTGAAGAAAATTCGTTATATATACTACAAAGAAATCCAAGACTCGGCTCTTAAAAAACAACGGGGATGGGAGAAGACATAACCCTTCGTCTGTCAAAAGAAGGAGAAGCTCCCCTTAACTGCAAAGATGATGAACTAGTGGTATACCCAGAAATCATCAACTGGGGTCTTCGATTTCCACTAGACCCATTGATCGTGGAGTACTTCGAACTCCTCAGTTTATGCCCTACTCATGTGACACCGAATCAATGGTTCACCCTCATGTCAGTGATCATGGCATCCCGTCTATTCAAAATTCACATCAGCATTAAAGACTTCATCTCACTGACTTAACTTTCAAAAGGTCTGAAGCTTCCATTCTATTACCTCACATTGATGGATGACCTCAAGATCATCAATCATCTTCTGGAGGCTGACAAATTCTGGAAACAAAAAATCGTTTTCATATTTGGAGGTTGGGAAAAAGGCAAAACAATTTCCAAAGCTAACCCTTCGAAACTAACTCTTGTTTGGAGAAGCAATCGTAAGTTCTTCAAATTTTTATGTTCTAATAAAAAATTTCTCTTCCTTTTTTAACATTTTATTTTGCTAATTTATACTAGAAATTTCGAAGCGCTACTCAACACATCGAGAAGCTTCTAAGGATATTTTTCAAAAACTCGCCGCCTGGGCTGAAAAGGAATGAAATAATGCATTTCATACTGTCTTTCAACCCATCAATTTCCTCCATACCCACATGTTTCTAATCGAAGAAGGTGGGCTTCCTCCTCAAAATTTATTATCTAAACCAGATCCAAAGCTTGTGTGCCAACGAATACCCCAGCCTGACTGCAAAGTCTTTTTTCCTATTCGCAATAGATCGGATAGCCATTTCCCAAAAAAAAAGAAAGAAAAAGTCATCAAATAAAAGAAGCGTAAAAAGGTAGCTAGCACATCTGGTGCTAACCCTTCCACGCCCTCGAAACCAAAGTTTCGAAAACGAAAAATTGCAGAATAGTCCCTCTCACCTATCGAATATGGAAAGGATAAAGAACCATCATCAAATAAAAATAAAATATCCTTTAATTCCCTCGGAAAGAAAAAGAAACAGAAGAAAATCACTTCGTACACTTTGATTGATGAAGTCGAAGTCACTGTTGCTGAAACAGAAGAAATAACCTTGCAACAGTTGATTATAGGCTCCAGAAATCAATGAGATTTACCTCTTAGTATCATTTCCGTTAAAATGTTGGAGTAAATTTCAGTGTCCAAGAAAGCTTTTCCATTAGACCTACGAATTAGTAGTCCATCTAGTAAGGTTTTTCATTCAGCCACAATAGGATATTGCTTTCAATATATCCTTATATACCCAGCAACTAGGTCCCCATTATGATCCCATATTAAACTACCTCCACTTGCTTTACATGTGAAACTGTTGTCTTCATCAGAATTTAGTTTATATCTGGTAGCTTTACGATGGTTCCATTTTAGGAAAAAATAAATTATAGGTTTGTTTAAATGGTTAATACATCCAATATATGTAGCAATCATAGAATCCTTCCCCTAGAGAGTTCTTTTGAGTACATTAGCTTGGTCGAGAACAAAGATAATATGAATGTTATGGTCTATCATTGAACTAGCAGTAGTAGATTGATGTTCGTGTTTCTTTTTTGTTCTAGCAGACCAAATAAACCATGAGATAATGTTTGGTAGTATAATCCTGATGTGAGTGTCTTTATTTGTGGACCAAAACCATGTCCATATCATGTGATTAAAGGACATATTTTTGTTGATTATTATCTTGAACATATATGAAAAGTAAAACCAGATTTCCTAGGATTATGTGCATTAAATTAAAACATGGTTAATTTTCTCAATTTTTTTTATATTTTAGACATTTGGAGCCCATTTAAAATGCTTTATTTTGTAGAATTGAATCAGTAGGCAACCGATTGTTTATAGTCCTCCAAACCGTAAATGAACATTTCTTTGGGTTAATAAGATTCCATATTTTCTTGAAAAGGTTAGATTTGTTATGTTTCAATCTAATGGCATTCCATGTATCTTTTGTGTTGTACATACCAGTTGGTGACAGAGACCATGTAATTGAATCTTTGGTTAAATTAAATGTAACCTTGTTGATTTTCTCTATGCTGGATGTAGAAAAGGTTCCTTCCAGTTTAGACATTATACATTGACCATCAGCCCATAAATCTTTAACTTCTTTATGACAGCACCAAGTTCTATCTTCAGAAGAGTAAAAAAGATTAAGGGAGAAGGAGAGCACCAACGATCTATCTAGAAGTACATTTTTCTTTCTCCAACCTTATAGTATATAAAAGCCCTATCATTTTCTCTGATTTTAATTAGTCTACTTCAAATCTTATAGCATTTGTTGGGTTCAACAACAATATTATGATGGTAAGGATTGCAGTATATACAAGCCAAATATCTATCCAAAATAAAGTTTTGCTTTCTGTAGTTCAACCACAACTTATAAGAGAAGGTCTCATGAACATCTTCTAATTCCCTTATGTTGCCCCACCTTCTTCATAAGGCTTGTACAACTTAAGACAATCGGACCAATCAATATTGTGCTTATTTTCCTTTGAGCCTCATAAGAATCTGTTGCATAGGACTAAGTCTCTCGATTATAGATTTAGGATTGATAGAGTTTTGCATTCTTTACGTAGTGATTGTGTTAAGAACAGTTTGAATACAAGTAAGTCTCCCCCCCCAAAGGATGTTGTTCGAGTCAATTATCCTAGTTTTGATTGTTTTGACCAAATCTTTAAAATTATTGATTCTATTATTCTCGTTGATGGTAATTCCCAAGTAATTCATAGGTAGATTATTATGATTAAGACATACTATTTACTCTAGTTTTTGAAATGTTGTAGGGATAATTTTGGAAGGAACAATAATTTTTTATATCTCGTTGTTGATTGATTTTCCTATTTTTAACAAAAGCCTCTTGTTCTTCAGAGATACTTTTTGGCAGTAGATAAGCCATCCTATTGTTGATCACTTTGGAAATAACTCTTTTGAACATAGTTGTTAAAGTGATAGGCTTAAAGTCCTTCCATGTCTTTGGGGGTTCTGGCTTTGGAATTAAGCATATTGCACTAGCGTGGACACCAATTAGAATATGGTTTTATTTTAATACATCCCTCAGAGTTTCACATAAGTCCTTGCTAATGATCCCCCAATAGATTTAAGATGTTTTACCATTAAAACCCTCAGGACCTCCAGCACCATTAAGGTTACGAGAGTCAACAACATTGTAAATTTTATCATTTTGAGAAGTAGACATTAGCATGGGAATTCAGTTGAATAGTTCTTCTTCTTCCTTAGGATTATGAGGTTTAGCCATTAAGTTTTAGAAGTAATTATCTGTAGAGGTCCCAATAGAATTTTAGGCTTCAAGTCATTCCCTTTCATCCAAATTTTTTCGTTCTCCCTACTTATTTTCTTAACAAGGTTGTGAAAGGTTGCAGTGTTTATGTCATTGTCTCTTAGCCACTTTGACTTAGTTTTTGGCTCTCGGTAACTTTCCTCTCTTGCAAGAGGTTTCAGGTGATTAGCCTTAGAATTATAAAGTAGTATTTTGTCATGACCAGACTTAGAGTTTAAGTAGTTGTTTTCTCTAGAATTTATTTCATCTTCAACCTCCTTTAACCTTGCACCAAAATATGTATATTGGACTACCATTTATCTCCCTTGTCCAATTTTTTTCAACTATTCTAAGAATTGTTTTTGTATAGACTACGTGTTTAAGAATTTAATGGTTGACTTGATCTAATTTTTAATGGCTTATAGTGATATGCTAATAGGAGAGTGATTAGAGCAAGTCTTAGCAAGATGTTTGATTGTTGTTGTCTTAGCAAGACAGAAAATATCGAATATTACGATGGATGTTGTTGTTGCACAAGAATTTTATTTCGAGATTAGAGACAAGAATGGTTTACAAAACGTCATCACGGGTCATCTCTCGTACTTAGAACCAAATAAAAATGTTGATAAAGAGAGTATGTTGATCAATGAGTATTTTTCGAATGAACAATTGTAAGTTATACTTACAAAACTGTTATTTGCAAGTATTCCAAATTTTCATTTTTGATAAAACTTCTAAAAGACATGAGTTGTCAGAAAAGGAAGAAGTGTTTATGTGATATTAATTTTTACTACTGGGACAATATATATCTTTACAAATAATATGGTGATCATATCATAAGATGATACATACTACATATTAAAGGATGAAACATACTATCCAATGTTAATCTTTAGGAGGTGTAGGTTGGTGTGGTTTATTTTAAGCTGAAGGTAATTTTATCAAGTGTTTTGGAGAGTTTTAAGAGTATTTTCAGGGCCCGTTCGCGTGCTTGGTTCAAGGTTTGTCCGAACTGATTTCTTCTCAGAATTCTAAGAGTTTTTCTTTGGATCGTGTAACATGTGTCACATCTTGATTTGACCTACCAGTCGTTTTTTACCTAGAACGGCACTCCCACTAAGCCTAAAAAGTAACCTTCACATTTAATATTTCCTACGTCAGCGCTATCTTCAAACATTGCTCGAATATTTTCGTCTTCTCCCAGGTATTAGTTGCTTTTTTCATTAGTAGTATATAAGTCACTTTCTTTTACTCCTTCACCATCTTCACCACTGTACAGATCTTTTACAGAGCTTTCACCTTTTCTTTCAAAACCTTTCTTAGGTAGTTTTATGTTCACAACAAGAAACACTCTTGTAAAAGGCGGCTGGTTGAATCTTTCTGAATTAGAGAAGGCAAATAAAGTTGAACGAGAGAGACACATTGATTTTGGTCTTCCAGTCTCTCCAAGCGACAAGTCTGATAAACCATCTCTAAAAACTGATGAGGGATCATCTTCTACCAGAAATCCAAAACCTAAACGTCTATTCAAGCCAAAACTTTCGCCAATCCCATTAGACTCCTCTATTCAGGAGTCCCAACCCTCTGCTGCCCAAGAAAAAGAAGTAACAAGCGTTTAAAAACCCTCCTCGTTCATAGCGATGGGATATAATATCGAAAAATCCCCAGAGAAAACCAATCCACGCCGGACAACACGCTTGGTGAAAGCCCAAGCGACTGGTTCACAATTAAAGTCCTCCAAACCGGGGGCCTCTAAGTCTGAAGCAAAAAACAAACCCTCCGGATCATAGATTTTCATAAGAGCCCCTCGAAATAAGTCCTTTGGATCAGAGGCATCCAAAGTAGCTTCTCTAGCAAAGTCCTCCGGAACTGAGCCCCAACCGGACACAATACCTCTAGAAGAAACTGGTCCTCAACAATCTGGACAAACCATCGAGCCAAAAGCAGACACTCTTCCAAACTCAACAACTGATCAACCTTCCACAATGATGGAAGAATTGATGGAATATAGTATCGAAGAGGCCCCCTTCGAAACGGAAGCCTCTGGGAAAATTGGGGATGTTGCCTCTGACAAAAAAGGAAAATAAAAATTGAAGGTTGGATTGGCTCATCCGGAGTTTCCGGAGTGCTTGGAGGGCAAGGTAGGACCTTGCTTCCAAAAGGTCAACGTGAATTATTTGTTGGCCATGCAAAACATTAACTACGTTTATACTCATACCGTTGAGTTGGGCCGGATCCATACTAAATGGGGGATCCCAGAATCAGTGAAGGTGAGGATACCAGTCACACCGGAGACTATGATGGACTGCAAACTCAATTAAATTGTCATCTATACTGAGTTGTTCAAACGGGGGCTCAGATTCCCTTTAGACCTAGAGACAGTCAGGTATTTTCACCTGATTAAGCTTTGCCCAAGCTAGTTAAGCCCACACGCTTGGTATACCCTCCTTCCCTGCATAATGGCATCGAGGCTGTCAGGCATCCCTCTCCCTATGGAGCAATTCGCCGTTGTGGGCAGCCTGTGCAAAAATCATCAAATCCCATTATATCACCATAACATGGGAATCAGAGAAGAACTGGAAAACTTAGTTCTTATTTCTTAGTGGGTCATGGGAGAATGGGAGAAAGATCAAAACTACGGTTAACCGTAGCATGCTCACCAGCAGGTGGAAGAGTAAAAGTAAGTCTTTAACCTTGTTTTTCATTTTCTCTTTCGCATTTTTACAAATATTCCACTCTTTTATCACATATTTCTTCCTTGTTAGTATTACCGAAGGAGTCCACTGGTTATCTGGAGGAGGGGCAAACCACATGTGCCAAGCTGAACGCGTGGGCTGCAGAACGTTGGGGGAACACTTTCCACAATTGTTTTACTTCTTGCAACTTGGTGAGATCCCATTTGTGGAATACCACAGGCCGGAGAGATCTCAACTGGGAAGAATTGACCACACCACCTCCCCCAGTTGTCATTCTTTAGCGAACAGAGGAAAAAGATGGTAAACTGGCCTTGCCCTCTAGAGCCAAGGCTCCTAACAAGATGAAGGGAAAGGGAAAGGAAAAGAAGGCTGCAGGAGAGGCAGTTCTGGTTGCTGCAGAAGAGAATACTCCAACGAACACAGGAGGGATCGATGCTACTTTGCTCAAGGTAGTTGAAGATAAAACTGTTAAGCAGGCAAGTGAATCGCAAAATCCACCAAGGCCCACTAAAAGGTACCGAAATAGGGGAGCAAGCAGCGATGAGAGCATTGCTAAGAAGAAAAAGGTCACCTTAGGGGAAGAAGTAATCCTTCGCCCTTCGGACCCTCTTCCTGCACCAGAACTGCAATTAGTATATCACGAAATGACTCGTCATGGAAGTTTGACAATGCGTTATGCACATACAGAACTGCCTTCAAAACACTGATTTGTACGTCTCCTTGTAAATTAGTCTATGGCAAAATAAGTCACTTTCATATAGAGGTGGAACATCGATCATACTAGACCACTAGATTGTTGAAATTAGATTTAGAGACAGATGAGAAGAAAATAATGTTCCATATGATTGAGGTAGAGAAGTTTCTAAGTAAACTAAGATCAAAGTAGTTGAGACCGTTCCATATTACTGATGTCTCTGCCTGGAGCAATAAAAATATCTCATCCAAAGAAAGGGAGGTTCACGATAAACATAGAATGACTAAAGCCTTAGTATCAAGGAGTAGTTGATAAATATCGGATGTCAATTCCTCTTCAAGTTCCACCATGAGAATCCCAAATCGAGCTACCGATTGTAAATGAAACATTGATTGGAAACATCCAAATGTAACTTATTTTCTTTCTTTATTTCAATTTTTTTTATAATCTTAAATAATTTTTGTCAAAAAAACATATTTAAAAAATCATTTTTCATAAAAAATAAAAAAATAGTTTTTTATTTGATGAAATATGTTTATGCCTACACAGGACGTAACATAAGTTATGATCATGCTAAAAACTATTCATTGTTCATAATTTAAGATAAAACATTTTAAAACAAGAATACCTGTATGAACAGAACAATTGAAAACCAAAAAAAATCAACACTAGGCAAATTAAATTTATGTTTTTTCCAACAACATATTCTAAGAAACAAAATACCGATGTGATTTTTTTTTTGTTTTTCATTTATCTTGTATTTTATTTTTCTTTATCAATTCCAATACGTAGTATTTGCTTTATGTGTTTTATCGGGTTATTATTAAATATATTTTTATAATTTTTTACATTCAATTGCTCTTTGGCAAATGAAATCAACATTATTCCAAAACCAAACCACTTGTTTAAAGAACCGATTTTCATCCCAAATCTAAACCTTGGGTACCATCGTTCTATGTTTTATTTTCTAACTAAATTTAGATATTGTGGACAATATTGAGTTTATATGGAGTGTGAAAATTTTGTTGTATTATAATATCAAAAAATAAAATAACTTATGATCATAAAAATTAGAGGAAAGTATTCCTAGATACCCATTCAAGTATTAAATACCAAAATGGTACCCGTTTTTGGACTAGTTTCATAAAATACCTAGAGCCAAATTATGGACAATTATACCCTCTAGGGTATAAAAGGGGTTGTTTTGTTGAAACCCACTTTTTTTACACCTTCTAATCATACTTTTAGGTTCCAATTCCCCCCACTTTCACATTTCTAAATTTGAGGAGAGAGAAACACGTGAAACGAGAGGGAACCCAAAAGTTTTTTTTTGAAACCAAACCCAACCGGTGAGAACAAACCGGCGATTACTAACCTTCGAAGCAACCACCGTCTCTGTTCCGATCTCTCAAGCAACCACCGGCAAGCCTCGAACTGCAACGAAGTATAAGTCGAACCGAACCGTCGACCACTATCTATGTTCTTCCTTATTTCTTCGAACCGTAACAGGTATCCGTCTACATACTGTCTCTGTTCGATTTTCATGCGTCAATGTTAGGTGTTAGAAGCAACCACTGTCGCCGGAATACTTTTAATAATCTGATAGTTAGAATAGTCGGTTGTTTTATATTGGTAGTCATGTTGTCTGATGTTAAACCCTCTGGTAGGCAGTAAGGGTATTGCGTTGTGTGACCGGACGACGTTAGGTGATAGTTGTGTTGGTAGTGCTGTCTGACGCAATCGATTAGAATGTTGTAACGTCGTGTATCGTAGCTATGTGGCTGCTGTTGTAAGCGTTTTGAGTTTACGTAGGTTTGTTAGACATCTAGCAATATGGGTTGCATTATCTATCAGTGTTTGTTTATAGTTATACCTGTCCGAAGCCATCGATTTGAACCTGGCCTGGTTGAATCGTGAACGTGTTACGTCGGCTACCGTAGCTATAGGGCTGCTGTTCCAACCGTTGTGAGTTTACGTAGGTTTGTTAGACATCTAGCAATGTAGCTTGTATTATCTATCGGGGTCTGATAATAGTTTACCTGTCAGACAGCACGTCTAGGGGAGAAGTATATGATTCTGGTCACTTCTACCAATCTTCATAATGCAGTGGCTGCTTAGTTTTATTGTTTTGGTTACCATGGTATTACTAACTAGCTTATTATGTAAACGTTGACAAGTCAAAATGACAAAAACAGGAGTATTCTAGAGGTCGGGGTTGGTTAGCATAATCAACGTACTGAGACGGGATATAATCAAAGCTGAACACATCGAGGCTGCTCGTGGAACCCCTTTCTACACCTTCCTCAAAACCTCGTACGACTTGAGGAACGAGGTTCTGAAGCTTAAAAAGTTCCACCACTTGATCGAGGAAATTTATGGTTTATACGATGTTAGATGGAAGGCTTTCAAGATTGGACAAAAGCATGTAAGGCTGACGAAGAAAGATGTTAAGGCGATCTTTGGCCTCAAACACGGTAACGAAGAGATGTCGATTAGAAAATCAGGTGGATTTATCACTCGGTACGCTGATGGAGCTGAGTTAGATTCGATTTTGATGAAGAAATATTTTGTGAGTCCAAGGACGAGGAGAAGCGGGCCAACGAACGACAAATCAGCTTCCAATGCGTTGATAAAGGTAAATAGAGTCTGTTATAATGTAGTTGTTTTTTAGTTTATGCTGCAGGCATATGTTGATGATACAAAAACCTACATGTGTATGTACTTATCTAGCGTAGTAGTATATTATATCTATCAGTGAGTTGGCAGTATAATATTACGTTGTTGTTTGGTTTTATGCATCTAGCAATGTCTGGAATCATATCTATCAAATGTCTTATTAGGTGTGGATGCCTTTAATTATTATTGCTGTCTTCTTGGTATGATTTTGTTTATTTTTGTAGGAAGCGATCGAGAAAGCAGTCAGTGAAGGAGGAGAGGATGAAGCGAAGGATGTGGCTCGGCTCCTGATACTTTTCATATGCTCGACACTGTTCTTTTCACTGTCGGGCGACGTAGTCGGGTGGACAGCAATCTTCTACGTGGAGAATCTCGAGAAGATAAACGACTATGACTGGTCTGGAGCCATCTTGGATAAGCTTCACAAATTGCTGGACAAATGTATTAAGGCCGGGCATCCTTCAAGAATTATCGGATGCGTTGCTCTGCTTTTTGTAAGTACAGTGTGTTATGATCAGCATGTCTGTTACGAAACTGTTTTTTTTAATGGTTAGTTATGTTCTGTGCAGCCGTTTCTTATGGAGCATATTTCGATAAACGTCGACATACCAAGGCCAAACATAATCCCAAGATGTTACAAGTGGTGGGGGCTAGAGGGCAAGGAGTCGACATTCGAAATGATCCAGATGGTCAGTGAGCTCAGGGACGACGAGGTATGTAATGCACCTATCAATGTCAAACAAATCGCATAGACACGGTTCTTACGTACAAATCGAAACCGTGAATATTAGAACGTAAAATAAAAATAAACATATATATCGTTAAAAATATCAAACAAATAGCATACTATGTACATAATTGTCTGTAATTCGAAGTAATAATTATAATATTGTGGTGCTCAATGTATATTATACTGTATTTCTTAGGTTGTCGGCGGTGAGTTGGTGTTTACAGCGTCTGAATGTTTTGTTTATGGAGTAAATGATTCGCGGAGGCAGTGCGAAGCTGCTGGAGAAACAAGTGAACAGAGGAGTAGGAAAAGAAAGAAATCTGTTGCGAACAGAAGTACACGAAGGAAGGTAGATGACGGAGCTAGTAGTAAGAAGAGAAGACGTTCGATGATTGAGGTTGAAGATGATGTTACGTTGGGGCAGTTCATTGTGGAGAGGACGGCAACAGTTGGTAAAAACAAAGGGGAGAGGTTGAAAAACAAAAAAAAACGTAGGTCTAGTATTATTCCAAGCTTTGGAGTGCTGCCGCAGTCGGTTCTGCGTGACAACAAAAAGCTGAAAAAAAGATACCGGTTGCGTCGGTTGAAAGTTGAAAACAAGCGGCTTAAAACGTCGCTTGAGGAAAGAGACGAAGAGGTTAGTGTTAGCATGTTTTTTAAGTACTCATAACCTCTATATGTTTTTTATAATGAACATATGAAATGTATAGATTTAGCTAACGTAACTATAAGTTGTCTATCAACGATAATATGTTGTATCCATCATTGTTAAAATAATGTAACTATTTCGTATGCTCGTTTGATTCAGGTGGAGAAGTTGAAGAAAGATTTGGAGGAGCTTAAACACAAGCTGGAGGTGGAAGGTGAAAGAGTGGATGGTGAGGATGACCAATTGCTGCTGACCTTATCAATGCCATTTTGCCGTATTGATGAGGACGATATTGAACCCGTGGATGCAAACGTTGCTGAGAAGGTGGTTAAGGAAACACTGGTTTACAAAAGATCTCAGAAGCATGGAGTAACTGACACAGAAAAAGCAACAGAAGAAGAGGATGTTGATGGGGAGAAAAAAGCAGAAGAACAACAGGAGCTTGACAAAGCTGAGGAAAAAGAAAGGGACGTATCGGAGAAGGAGAAAGAAGAAGTTGATGGAGGGGGTGTTCAATCTGAAACACGTGTTGAACCAATAGAAGAGAGTACTACACAGGAAGCTGTTGTTGTTGATGTGTCTAGGAAGCCAAAAGGGACTACAACAACTGGTTGTGACGCTGGTAATGGGAAAGGGGAGGTGGCAGAAGAATTATCACCCCTAACTCATGCTGTCGGTGCGCAAAATGAAGTTTTGGTACCTGCACAGGGACCCGGAGTTGGAAACAACGAGGTTGAACAACAGCAGCTGACGGTGGACAGAATTGATTTGTTGGACGAAGGTTCCAGCGAAGGAACGAAAACAATGGAACAACAGTTGGAGGAGTCGCCAGAAACCGTAGATCAAGGATAGAATGCAGAGAAAGGTGAGGAGAAATGACAAGATGACATAGTAGTAGCAACTACATTGTTGGAGATAGCAGCAACAAAACTACAGGTTCCAGAACCTGTCTCTCACAATGTGGTAGAGAATGTTGCTGAAGATGTAATTGGATGTTAAATAGCGTAGTTGTATTTGAATATCATCTATCATTGATAGTTGTGCTAATCTCGCAATGTATGGTTTCCAATGTTATGTTGTTAGGAGGTGGAAACAGCGGAGCCTGAAGACACACGACACTCTAATGTAAAGACCTTGGCATTCACTGGCATTGGAAAAGCAGCAAAGTGCGAACAACTATCGCAAGCTGTCTCTCCATTAAAGGTGATACAAATTTTCAACGGAGGAGATCAATCCGCAGAGAAGATTGAAAAAGTGTCACAGGTTGAGCCATCTTCGTACGCAACACCATAACAACAAAAAGCAGCATCTAAGGATCTGATTGTCCCATCGGTTACACCGTTGGCTGACGATAGCTTTGTAGACTGCACCCAATCATTTTATGCAGAAGTTGACAAGGCTGTTGAAAATTCAAACGAGAAGAGACGTACACTGGAATCCATCGAGGAAGAACAAACAGACGCTGACGTAAGTAGATATTTTGTATTATCAGTAAACATTAAAAAATTAATGTTAACAGTTTACTATGATGCTTTATTTTAGGTGCCCGTTGATGAAATGCCTGGGTTCAACTTACTTACTCCGACGCAGGTTCAACAACAGCAGACTGAAGCTGTAGTTTGGCCGTTCCCGACGGAGACAACGGAACTGATCGATGTAAGTGAGTACGAGAAGGTGCTGAAACTCAAACAGGTAGAACAACAAGAAGATCCAGAAGTATGGTACTTGCCAACAGCAGAGTTCTCGTACAGGCTTTCCATTAGTGTGACAGAGATAATGGAACTTCCTAACGAAACTCAAGTTGACTTCAAGGTAATAAGCTTTCAGGATGTATCTATCGTAGTTTACTTGTTAGCCTAGCAACGTGTCTATATACGTCTATCAATATTAAATGCAGCATCTATCAATGTCTCAACCAATAAACCGTTGGTTATTATTTTCAGTAATTGTCACTCAACTGATTTGAGCTTGTAATTGTGTTTTGATAGGTAATAGATGCTTGGATATATAAGCTGTTAAAGGATTCAGATTGGAAAGTCCCTCTTAAAGGGTTTGATGATAAGTATTCATTTCCTGTCAACGCCATTCAAATAACTGGGATTGCAACTGTAAGTTCCCAGGGAATTATTGGTTTTATATTGGAAACATCTACTTCTTGTATTAATGACTTAAATTTACAGGGGACACTGACTAAAAAGGGAGATATGTCTGTCATTATGGACAAGATTTTTGAAACAATGATACCAGAAGCATATGTTGCATTTGTCCCCCTATGTACCGTAAACACGGACGACGTGAACCACTGGACGCTCCTGGTTATAGACATGGAGAATGGGGCTGCCAGAAGCTACAACCCACTGTTTCCGTGGAGCAAACACATTGCCGATAAGACGAAAAACACAGCCGATGCTCTGGTAAGGAATTTAAATTGCAAGTAACCTATTTTGGTTGTCTGTCTAGCAATTTCGAATACTATATCTATCAATGTATATAGTAATACATATCAATGACTGCTACTATATCTATCAATGCAGCTCACATATTGCATGAAGAAGAAGTACATACCTCATGTAAAAGGTGGATACAAAATAAAGACCGTGTTAAATATCCCACAGCAAAAGAAGGACAGCCTTGACTGCGGGGTTTTTGTTTGTAAGTACGTAGAAGACATCATTACAAGAGGATTTGTTCCGCGGGAATATGGTGAGGAAATGCCGGCAGAAACAAGAGCTAAAATATTTATGCATTTCATGAATGATCGTAACACAAACAAACGTTAGTAGTATGTGTTTTATTTTTTGGTACCCATTTGTACGATTCAGATAGATTAGCAATGGGTGAATTAGACAACTAATATGATTTCTGTTGGTAGTATAAAACTCAAGTGTAAACACAAATTTCCACATCAGTATTACATCATTCAGTGTTGAATCGACTAATTTATATATGTTGTATCCTTCATAGTATTTTTGAAGTCGTTAGCAAAGTTTTTATTATTACCTATCAGGCTTGAACTAAATATCTATCAATGTCTAATTGCTTAACTATCAGAATAATAATCAGGTGGTGTATGTAGATCTATAAGAAATTCTTTTTAAATCAGGTTTAAACTCAAGTAAATATGTAGGCCAAATATCTTTATAAACTACCTTGGCATATCCACCATTAGTTGCATGAATCAATTTCATCTATGGGCAGATGTCTCTACTATTTTTTATGTTCTAGATATGACAGAGTAGTAGTAATTTATATCGCAATGTCTACCTTATTACATATCAGAGATTTAATAAACTACCTATAATACTTATATCCAAATACAGAGCAATGTCTAGCAGTTTATCTATCTGGGTTTAAGCAAGCATCTATCGTAGAACGAACTACATATCCGTCAGCATAATTATCTACTAGAAATGGATGTCCACATGTTAAAAAATTTTGTTACGAACCATATAGTATAGTTTTACATATCTGTCAGACTAATTATCTAGACCAAATAGGTTTTAAATTTTAAATATAATTTATCTACCATTGTAAATTACTCGCAAATCTCATATAACATATTAGTGATGCACAAAATACATATATGGACTGAAGAATATGGTTATTGGTAGATGAGTAAAATTAATTTTTTGAAAGGACTTTTAACCACACCAATTACTCATTAGAAGTTAATGTGTTAAACCTATTGGTTAGATTGAAGTTGAAAAGACAAAGGTAGATGGACTTGAATGATTACATGCATTAAATATACGTGTGCCATTAAATTTGTGAAAGTAAGTATGGTTGCTTAATGGGACTCAGCCTTGGGCATTGTGTTTTGCTATAAATAGAGGGTGATATTTGAACCTATTCCTCACACACTTCCCTGCAAAGAAAAAAAAAACCAGAACCTCTAGCCTTAGTTGAAACCTAACCACCTTCGAAAATGGCACCTTCCTCACCTTTCTCACCACCTAATTCTGGCGACGACGGGTGGTCAAGTGACCACTACGCAGACCCTAAGGCTTACAAGCGAGAAACAACATCGGAGTACTCCGATGATGAAGAAGACACGTGGTCCGTTTGGTCTGAGGACCAAGAAGGACCTCTTGAACAAATGTAAGTAAAGTATCAGATGGAAGTACACCAAAACATAAAACATACTTTGATGTATCTGTTAGATGTAAAATACAGAATCTATCAAGGTTGAATAGAGTGGTTATCATAGTATAACAGCATAGATAGCAATGTAGACATGAATAGATATCAGAGTCTGAGCCAAACAGACATGGTACGTGTCAATGTTAAAAGTGTACAAAACATAAGTCGAAATATAAGGAGTGCTTATCTTTGAGATGAATCAGGCAGGGAAGATGTAAAGGACCTCGTCAACAAATGTAAGTAAAGTATCAGATGGATGTACACCAAAACCGAAAACATACTTTGATGTATCTGTTAGATGCAAAATCCAGAATCTATCAATGGTGAATAGAGTGGCTATCAGAGTATAACAGCATAGATAACAATGTATACATGAATAGATAGCAGACTCAGAAACAAACAGACATGGTTGTCGTCAATGATAAAAGTGTACAAAACATAAGTCGAAAGATAAGGAGTGCTTATCTTTGAGATGTAAAATGTTACAAAAAAATTGGTAAATAACGTTTAGAACGGAGCATCACATGACCTCCTATTATGCCCCGATTTGAAACATCGACCACAACGGGACTGGCTGCTGGAAACTTCACCTTTTGATGGAATACGCTTTTTCCTCGGACGCCCAGGTCGTCATTTAACGTTCGGGGGCATCACCACAGGCTCTCCATCACAATCTGCAGTACTGGATTCACCAAACTCTGTTATAGCCGGTATGTTAAATGAATAGCTGGACCGATAATTTTGGGTAGTGAAAAACGGCTCAACCAACGTCATAGGATCCTCGTTTAGAGATACAATTGCAGCTAACGCATGAGCGCATGGGAAACATTCTTGCTGCCAAGAGCCGCATGTGCATTTGAAATCAAGTATGTTGACCACCGTGACTGGGTCTAATAAAACCTCAAAATAAGCGGCAGAAGACTTGCGAACTAACCATGTTCGACTGCATTGTAGATTCTCTTTGAACATCTTGTCATGGTCGGGGCACAAATGTGTGTTCCAACTCAGGCCCTCTCCTAAACGTCGAGACATTTGAGTCATTAGAAGAGCTCTAATCCGGTCGATTAATTCAACTATAGGCAGATGGCACAACTTTTTAATCTGGCCATTGAACGATTCAACAGCGGTTGATGCCATCGCCCCATACCGTTTGCCTTTGACATATGCCTGAGCCCATTTTTCTGGTGGCAGATTTCTTACAAAGTTGCCAATACGCTCACCGCCTTGGCGCAAAAACTGAGCAAAACGTTCATTAAAAAGTTCCACCGTAGGGGCATAAGCACAGCTCTTAAACATCACTAGCATATTTTGTTTGTAGACTCTGTTAGTGTGTTCAAGAGCTTTAGTCAAGTTCTGGATAAGATGGAAGATGCAATAAGCATGGTAGTCAGTAGGATAAAGAGTTGCGACAGCGCTAATAATACCAGCATGGCGGTCTGAAATGAAATTTATTTGGCGCCCTAACAGATGAGGTTTTAAACTTTCCAAAAACCAAAACCAGTTGTCTGAGTCTTCACTACCAAATATACCAAAAGCTACGGGGAAGAGACCTGAAACGGAAAAGGTACAGCTTAAAAACAGAACTACATTAACAGAACTACATTAAGGTCGCCTGTGTAATAATAAACATAGAACAGTGTATGTAACCTAATCTATCAGACAGTGCCTCATCAACTAGCACGCAGTAATAACTAAAATAGCAGGGTAGGTAAGAGAATATATCAGACAATATAAATAAATCGCAAACTATGTAAACCTATATATCGGACTAAATGTATATTGAAACATGTACTGACCGTTGTTTCTATCTTTTGCCACTGCTGAAAGCAACACGCCACCATGCTTCCCTGTTAGGTGGGTTCCGTCAACGTACAGTAGAGGGCGGCACGAATGGAAACCCTGAAGACACGCCCCAAACGCTATAAAACAACGACGGAAAACATTGCCGGGAGCCAAATCCAGATGACAGTCAGTAGTGATATCACGACTCTTTAGTCTCTTGAAGTATGGTTTTAGCAATCCGAAAGAGGTATTGATATCCCCAAATACAACACGACGGGCCTTCTCCAACGCATTCCAAGATAGACGATATGTTACAGATTGGCAGTTCCGTAAAGAATCGTGAATTTCATCAGCAATCAAATCGGACGACAGATGCCTGCTTTTCTTCTTTGTGAATACGGGACTGCACGTATGGGTACTGAAAAATCTTTTAATTATCATCAAACCAGTCTTAGAATCAACAGAAGCGTGAAGCCTCCATTTGCAGCCGTCTGAATCTTTGTTTACACAATAAACGGTGATCTTGTTAAAGGTATTGTGCATGTACCTAAACGTAAAACCGTTCTCTAATGCATAACGGGATAAGGATAACCTCAGACTTTGAGCACCATCTGGAAAAGACTGTCCAACACTGATGATAGCTTATGCCCATCCCGTTGTAGTTAGATGTCTTTTTTTGGGGGTTGAAATGGCCAAACAGCTACTGCTTTCACCGCTAGTTCGTTGCATATGAGAGGATTCTTCGAACAGTTGAACGGGTTGTTTACGTTTAATGGCGTTGCCTTTATCAGCAACATGTTCTTCGATAAGAAAACTAACACTCTTCAGACGCTCAACATCAAGGTAACATTCCGACCCAATAAAATCGGTCTCCTTATTAAACATACAATTATTCTAAGCACCGCAAGAGTATGTAATGCTGTAGTTGCCTCTAACAAGCCATTACCATGTTTGCTCAACGCACTGCTGAAAAGACTCGAAGTTTTCGAATTCGGACAGCGGAACAATAGCTGTTTCCGTACCAAATTTGAAAATGCAAACTTTTGGTTTCGACATTGTGTACCCTGAATTGTAAGAGTTTTGGTTAGTTTGTTTAACGTTGGTGTAGAACAGCTGAATGTGTTACTGATATTAGTGAATGGTTGAACATATCTAGCAATATCCCGTAACTAACATATCAGGGTATATGCATGGTAGTCTAATTTTCAACAGATATAGCAAACTTTCATAACTAAACTATCAGGGTATATGGACTCTTGGTCTTTTTTCCAACACATATAGCAACCTATTATAGCTAACATATTAGGGTGTCTGCAGTCAGAGGAAATGGTTGGAAACATTTAGCAATATCCACTAACTAACATATCAGGCAATATGGATAGGTGGGCTAGTTTTGAACAGATATAGCAAACTGTCATAATTAAACTAACAGGATATATGGAGTCATGGTCTATTATACAACACATCTAGCAAACTATTGTAGCTACGGGGAAGAGACCTGAAACGGAAAAAGTACAGCTTAAAAACATAACTACATTAACAGAACTACATTAAGGTCGCATGCAAACTATTGTAGCTAACATATGAGGGTGTATGCAGGCAGAGGATTTGGTTGAAAAACATCTAACAATATCAAGTACCTAAACTATAAGGGTATATGGAGTCATCGTAGGTTTTTCAACACATATAGCAACCTGTCATAACTAACATATCATGGTGTATGCAGTCAGGGGATATCTTCCAACACATGTAACATATCAGGGTGTATGCAGTGATCTAGCAACCTCTAACGTAAAATTGCAGGCGACGAATCGCATAGTGTACATACATAAATCGCAGGGTTTGGAACAGAGGTCGAAAAATGAAATTACTCACCGGAATGTTATCGGAGCCGGTATGGATGCTTTGAATCGAGCAGAATCAGATAGTAATAGGTTTCTTGCAATTAACGTACATTATATGAGAGTCTAGAATCGATTTCAAAAATGGAAAACGATTTTGAAACTGAAAACTGAGTTCCGATACTGACCTGAAAGCTGCAACGTCGGGATCCGATAACAGTGGTTATCAGTGGTCTAGGAGGCTGAGAAACGAGGCAAAATCGGAGCTAGGAGGCTGAGCTTTTTTAACAGATGACGGAGCTAGGAGGCTGAGCTCCGATAACAGTGGTTACAGTCATCGTCGTCGAACCGGGTCTCTTAGAAATCGCCGGTGATCGGAAGCCTCTTCGAAGGTGTTTATATGGTTCGCCGGTGGTTACAATGTCTAGCCGTGGTTCAATAGTGTCGCCGGAGCTGGTGTGATCGGCCTACGTTTTTTGAAATGAACAGACGTTCTTGAAAAATGTGTTGTTTGTTAGGTTAGGAGAGAGGAAAGAGAAAAGGGCTAATAAATTCAAAATTCAAAATTCAAAAAGTAATAAAGAAGGTGCTGAAGCCAAAAGGGGCCCTTTTTCACAAATTGAACCTTATATACTAGGTTGAGGGTAATCTTGGTATTAAAAAAAGAAAAGGTATTAGGTTTGGATATGTTTAATGAGATGGGTATTAAGTGAGCATTAACCCTTTTTTGGGTATTAGGTTGTAATAGGTTTGGCTAAAAGGTACTTAGTGTGTCATTTCCCTAAAAATTATAGACACGTACGATTTACGAATTTAAGAGTTAGATTTTTAACATTGTGAATTGACCCGTAGTAATAAAAATAAATTTTTAAATTTTTAAATTTTTATTTGATTATATCATATATATATATATATATATACTTGTTATCTAGACGTTTTAAATTTAATAAATTATATAGGATAAAAAACTAAAAAAAAAATACAATGAAATTAATAGACTAAAATATTTTTTCGCGGAAAAATAAAATAGTTCTCATATATAAAATAAATAAATAAAGTGTATTGTTTAGTTTCATAGCCTAATTAGTCTAAGTCGTTACACCATTTGAGGTGCACTATCACTTAATGTTCTATCTCTTAATGTTCTTATGAACTAGCAAAAAATAATTGATTCAACGTTCGATAATGTATTAGTTAGAAAGCTTAAAAAACTAGACATTGCAGAAGTCACCACTAAAATAAAATATAAATTACAAGTTTATATGTCTTTTGGGTTTCTTATCACCTATGCCAACCGGTTTTTCAATTGACTCTCGTATGAAAAAATAAAGATGAATATATATATATATATAGTTAATGATAATTATATAGAAAATAAATACTTCTATTAGCAAATACTTCTTAAAAAAATTAATTGATTATGTATATAATAAATAAAATAAAATAAAATTCAAAAATAAGTTTATACTTGTAGATTGTTTTCAAGTTTTTATCTACAATACTTGGTTACAGATTTTTTTACTTATTTCATGAATATGTTGTGAATATGGGTGATTTTGGTCTTGATTTATATCGTCAAATAATATCTCTTGATCATGCTTATTTGTATGATATTTATTTTTACTCGCGACTAGTAAAGTAATAAGAGTGAGGTAATTTGGAATTTTTAGAATTTCTCTTGATAACAAATATACCTATTTTTTTTATTAAAATAAAGTGTCAAATAGTTAATCCGAAATATATGATATATTTACAGATTTTAATTTGGTAATGTATATTTACCTAGGCGGTTACAACCTCTCTATTATTCTCCTTATTTTTCTCCTCTTATCTTAAAAGTAAAATAACCACATTAACATTACCGTATTTGTTGTAAACATATATAATCTAAAATTATATAGTGGAAAATTTCTCAATTATATCTATGTAAAATATAGAGAGACTATTGGGGATGTTCTTAGACTATCTACTTAGCTATGTAATGTTCAAATTTTAGAACTTATAGAGAAATCACCAACAACTGAAATATCTAACCTGGAATTGAAACCTTTACTATCACACTTTCATTATATATATTTTTTTTAGAGGAACCCAATAATTTTCATGTAATTATTAATACGTTGTTGAGTGATATATCTACAAGGAAGTTGTTGAGGGTATTGAGAAAACTCCACGAGATAAAACCTTGTATTTTTCGGCATAAAATATTCCTGAAGCATGTTAAAAAACAATAATTCAACCTGAAAGAAGATTAAATCACACTATGCAAAAGGTGGTGATGATAAAAATTATCGAAATTGTTGAATGCAGTATTATATATCATATCGCTTCCAATACATGGGTGAGTACCGATAGTGTCAAAGTCTAATCAAGAGTATTATCGATATTTCTTTTAGAAAAATATTTAATGGTTTGTATTGGGTAATGGTTGATGATAAAAATTATCGAAATTGTTGAATGCAGTATTATATATCATATCGCTTCCAATACATGGGTGAGTACCGATAGTGTCAAAGTATAATCAAGAGTATTATCGATATTTCTTTTAGAAAAATATTTAATGGTTTGTATTGGGTAATGGTATAATTGAATAACTTGTTGATTAGGGTATTATTTTTGTCTCCCTCATTAATGAGGTCTCTTAGGTTATTTGTAGTATGTTTTAGGGCCATGGTTGGGTTATGCTCGAAACTTTAAAAGCTCATTCGCATAAATATTGTTTTATGAAACATATACTTTAATCAAAAGGTGAAATGTGTCTCATTTATTTTGTGTAAAAAATATTCTTCAAATTATAGTTTAAAATATCCGTCGAATTATTCTAATTCCTTTGAGGAATCGCTTCCAAAAATATTCGACTCTATCATATAGCCTCATTAGTCATCTTAAGACTTCTTTGAGAGGACTAAATAATATTTATTTGAATTTAACCCACTTAATTTTCTGAACCGTTGTTCTTACCCTCATCTCTTAGATAAAAAAACAAATTTGAACCAGTTTTGTAATGGTGAACAAAGTTACCATTTTTACCAACCGTATTTTCTAACACGTGTCAATTACTCACGGGACCTCAGTTTTGTTCGGCCTAAGGAAAATTAAACCAATCAGCGAGTAACGTTTCTACTTCCCTAGAGATTTTCTTAATGGGCACATCTTCACCTAGTTTTTAAGGTACTCAAGAGTGTTAAAATCTCATTAGTATGGCTCTTAAGTACTCCTTCAATTTCCTACATATAAACTAACTCCTAATAATTTCCATTATTTGTTTTACATATTTTTAGAAAAGATAACTCATTACATAACAAAAAATAATTCATTTTCCTTTGCATTATTTGCCCATAATCCCTTTTGTCACCACTAATCAAATAAAGGTTTGGTATTTGTATGTTTACTACGAGAAACACTTTAACCAAAGGTAGTTGGTTGAACTTATCCGAGTTGGAGAAAGAGAAAAAGAAAACTAGAATCGCTGATGGAATGCATGTCTCTTCACCTCAAATTATCACTACTCAAGTTATCGATTACTGTGGTCTTTATCCTTACAGTTGAAACATTTCCTCATATCCTTCTACAATTACTCAATCGATTAATTCACACAAGTGATCCTCAAGACAATCACAATTTCAAAAGGCCACAAGTTACCGGACTCCTTCAACATTTAAAGCTATAGCATCGGATTCAGGGAATATCACCCAACCCAGAGTGATTAACATATAATGATTCTCCCCCTCGACCAAACCTAAATAAACATCAATCTGTTATAGAAGATGATGATAGCACCCAGTGTATCAGATCATCAAGATCGTAACCGAAAGTAATGGAGGAAGTTATGGAAGATCTTAGTGAAGATTATCCTCTTAAGACATCTTGTCAAATAGGGGAAAGTTCAAAGCCATATATTAACAAGGTTTTGACAAAGAAGAAAATTAAGGGTAAGAAAAAATGTATAGAAGAAGAATCCAAAGAGCTCCCGATTTCGTTGGCTAGACGTGTCTCTCCCAATTATAAAAAAGTAAATTTAAATTAATTTTAGCACTCAATAAGATATCTTAATTTTATTTTCATGATAAATAATTAGATGTCGTTCGTACTAAGTGGGGTTTCCCATACGTGATTAGAGTTAGATTTCCTAATCCTATGAAAACTGCGATGATTTTTTGCCCTAATGAACTTGTAGTTTACACCGATGTGCTAAACTGGGGCGTTCGTTTTCCATAAGATCCTGAAATCGTTAGGTATTTCCATCTAGTTTGGTCGTATCCAAGCCAGTCCAGCCTGAATTCCTGGTTCACTTTAATCGCTTGTATTATAGCATCCCGACTTTCTAAAAATCCAATGCACATGGAACAATTGGAGGATATTGTTGGGCTGTGTCGCAATTCTAAAATTCCCTTTTACTACTTCAATATGGTAAATGATTAAAATGTAGTAGAAGATCTGTTAAAAGCGGACATGATATGGAAGCCTCAATTTCTTTTCATTAGTGGGTCATGGGAAAATTATAAAAAAGATTTCTTCTTAAAAAATAAATCCAAGCCAACTTACCAGATTATGTAAGAGTTTAAGTAATCCTCTTCAAATATATATTCCTTATTTGTTCGATTATTTCATCATTTGTTTTAATTTCCTTTTATATATAGTTATTCTGAACCGCTTTTTACATCCTCTGAAGGATGAAAAAGTGACTTTTAAAAAATTGTTTTACTTAGCATATGAATAATGAGATACTAGCTTCCACGAATGCTTTACTCCTGCTAACTTAACTCGCATCCATCTTTGGAGGACCAATTCCAACATAGAATTTTCATGAGAGGTATTTACCACTCCTTAACTACCCAGTTCCATTAACGTCTCTCCTTTTGCAGACTTCGAGGGACGGGTTACTGTTGGTGTCAATAATCTAATGGATTTGTTGATAAGGTTCGATTATGAAGCATCTGACAAGGTTTTCTCAAGTATTGCACCCAACATAATATAAGATGGTATATCCTTTGAAGTTTCAAAGGAGAATGATACAACTAGGTATTAAGTAATGGGTTATATAAAACCAGTTGTTGAACTGAAAAAGGAAGTTAAATGTTAAAGAGGAATCATTTTTTATCTTTAAGAGGAGAAGAAAAAATTATAAAGTTCTCTTGAAAAAGAAACAAATTAAGGCCACTGGAGCATGCAAAGAGGTTAAGACACTTAAAAAGAGTTCGACATGCTTAAACAAAAGATTTCAAGGTGCAATGAGAGCTTGAGAAAGTATGATCAAACAGTTCCACCAAAATTACTTTACTAAAATCTCAGCAGAAAAAAATACAAAAATGCTCTGGATCGGATCTTGGGTGAAAAGCGGAATCTAGGATATTCGAAAAAAGAATTAGAAAATGCGTCCCTAAAATCCAAATCTACACAGGAAGCAGAATAAATTGTTGAAGCATCTTCTGAAAGCATTTTAAATAAACTAAATGAACGAGACACCTCAATCAAGTGGGACATGGTTTTGGCATTTCACAAAAAACTTCCAAAACTAACCCTTTAGCTCTTTATGAGGATGTGTTCCATATAAATTTTACCCCTTACATATCTTTAGCAGATAAGATGAGTGATTATGATGATTTTTCAAACAAAGATTCTGATGGTAATGATGACATGGATTCTAACAAGGAAAATTCGGATAAAAAAGAACAAGAAACCGATGGGAAAAATCTGAAAGGATTTTCGTACTTCCTTTTGATTTAATGAATTTTGTTGTATTTTCTTACAAAAAAATTCATACCAAAACATTTGAAGGTAATCCATTCGAAGGCGTACAAAATTATAGAATATATTTTGAGACAAGATTTTTGAAAGGCAAAATGTAGTATATGGACCTTACCAAGTTTCTTATCTTTAGTGTGTAAAAACACTTTTTCAAAATTTTATCTTTGATCCTGAAGTCTCTTCTTTGTATTTTGGATGCATATCTGCTCGTCATTAAGCCCTGATAATGCACCGTTCTTAAATGAGATTTGAGTCTCTTTTCTTCAACTAAATCTAGTTGAGCCCTTACCGCAATCTTATTCTCTTCTTCGGGATAATTTTTGATTTTGAAAGAGGGAATAGTAGATTCTATTCGATCTATTGCATTTATCCCATACACCAAGGTAAAATAAGACTCTTGTGTAGTAATATGTTGGTATTATGATAATTCCACAACACTTCGTGTAGATAGTTTGGTCATTTACCTGTTGCCCCCTATAAATTCTTTTTAAGGTATTTTAAAATTGTTATGTTTACTACTTCCACTTATCCGTTAGATTGGGGATAGAAAGTTGAAGAAAATGTCGGATTCCTCTTGATGCACATAGCACTTCTATACCTTTATTGTCAAATTGAGGGTAATTGTCTTTCGTAATACTCCCAGGTATTCTGAACCTGTATCATATATTGGATAGAATAAATTTTATTACTGCTTTAGAATTAGTTCCAGAGAGAGGTGCATCCTTTACCCACTTCAAAAAATAGTCAGCTGCCAAAACAATAGTTCGACATCATCCCGAAGCCATTGGTAGTGGGCCAACTAAGTCAAGTCCTCATTTGTCGAAAGGCACTGCTTTAGAATGGAGTTTCCATGGGAGCTGCTGGAATATGAATTACATTTCCAAATTTTTGGCACATATCTCATTTCTTGACTAATTCTTTATCATCCATCATTATATTTGGCCAATAATATATCGCCAAGAAAACCCTTCTAGTTAAAGCTTAGTAACCACAATGGGCAGAATCTTCTGCATCATGTAATTCAGATAGAATTATTTGGGATTCCTCTAACCTGAGGTAACGTAGTAAAGGTTTTCTAAAAGATTTCTTGTAAAGAACTTCCTCCAAAACTAAAAAAATCATACGCTTTAAACTTCAATTTCTTGGCTAAGCTTCTATCTTGAGGAAGAATACCCATAGTAATAAACATTTGGATTTCATACCTCCAATTCTGGTTTACTATGGTTGACACCTGACAACGTTCTTCAGCTTCAAATTTCATTTGAAGAGTTATTGTTACCGAAGGACATTCTTGTACCAAAATCTATGGGTAAGTTACAATATATGTGATGGTGGCCAAGGAATCCAGCATCAAATTTTCACCCTTGAGTACATACTCATAGTTTATATTTTTGAAGTAAGTAGATGTTTTCTTTAGTATTATTAGATATCTTACTAATTTTTTAGTCATTGCTTCAAACAGTCATTGAGCTTGATATGTTAACAACTGTGAATCACTTACCAATCAGATTCTTTTTGCTTCATATATCTGAGCAAGCATTAGGCCACCTTGGTACATCAAATCCCCAAAAGGGAAAATTAAACAGATATCTGCTCCACATCCCATCATACTGGATCCCCTAGCTATCTGAACTACACATTCTTTCTCTGGTGTAATAGTAGAGGTTTCCACATAAGCCTGATCTGAATGGAATTCGACCAAGAAGTCTTCCATAGTTTGCGCCTTGATTATTGTTCGATGAGAAAAGTTAATATAAAAATCTAATAATTCGAAAGATTACTTCGTTATTCGACCTGATATATCTGGCTTTTGCAACATACTTTTCAATAGAAAATAAGTTCGAACAGTGATAGAATGTGCTTAAAAATAGGGCCTTATTTTTTTGGTTACTATAGGGAGGGTTGGATAATTTTGGAAGTTCCTTTCTACCTAATCTGAAGGTGTAATTCAGGAATCCTCTACATTAAACATTTTATGAACAGTAAATCTAAGTGGATCATGACTCAGATGTGTACTGACCCGTTTCTATTTGGACCTTAAAGCCTGACCCAAATTCAAAGTTCGACTCGGACGACCCATGGGTCATAAAATACGTATAATTACCAACCTCATTTAATAGGTCGGACTATTTCTAGAGAAAAACTTAATATCAAGAACACACCTTTTTTATTTTTATACCCTTCACTCCAACAATAAATGCCTGAAAAAGATAAACTCTTAACAAGTATACCATTTGATCAGACATAATCCCTACTAAATTGGCAACGACAGTGGGAGGCGATGGTGCCTGAATTCCATATTCAAAGTAGTAAATAAAGCAGTTCGGATGGATCCTAATGTATAAGATGTTCCACCTCCAAAGGTTGAATGTGTGAGAGAGAATAATGAACACATTGTTGTGTCTCATGTCAATCATAATGGTGATGAAAAACATTTCATGCAGGATGAACGTGATCAGTTAAAGGCTGAGATTGAGGCTGTAAGGGCTCAAAAACAAGATGAAAAAGGAATAAAAGAGAAGTTTGGTGCATCCGTACTCCACACTACTGATAATCCTGGTGAAAATGAGCAGTCCATAAAGACTCACGTCAGCTCTAAGAAAACGCGTCGGTCTAAACGAGTGGTGAGCATGACATCAGGGTCTTCCAATACTTCATCCAATGATTCAGACCTTCAAGAATCGTTCTCATCCAGCAGGGATGAAGGTCGTCTAAATAATAAATTAAGACTGTCTACGAAACATTCAAGAAAAAGGGATACAGACTGAAGAATTAAAAAGTATCGAGGAAAAATAAAAGGTTCAGCCAATCACCACATTAACCGTTAGCTGATGGATCTATTTTCCTTTTAATCCAAACCAGGTATTTTTGCTACTCTCCCAATGAAGATACTGTATTTATCAGTAGCCAGAACTTGAAACAATCTCCCTTCTCTTCACAAATTCTCTCAGAACATCTTCTCAAGTGATATGACAATTCCAAAATTGAGAAGTATGATGGAAGCAAAGATCTAGACAATCATCTTGAGCAATTTAAAAAATTTATGATGAATTTTAATGATGATGACAAGCTGCTATGTCGAGCCTTCTCATAAAATTTAAAAGAAGTTCCCTTAAGTGGTACAACAGTCTCCCTCATGGGTCTATAAAGAATTTTGAAATATTTTGGGTAGCATTCGAGAGGCAATTTTTAGGAAGCACGAAGGTTAAAGGGAATAGTGATACGATTATTCATTGTCCCCAAGTTGGGAATGGCCAACTCAGTAAACTGGAAAAAAACGATGACTTACGGGGGGTTGTTAAATCAAGTTGGAGAATAGATTACTGTTGAAAAAACTAAGAACTCTAGAGTGTCTCGTCAGAACAATTCCACCACTACGGTGTCAATTCCACCAGCAATAACTCAATCTGGTTAAAAATCAAAGGAAACCGGACATGGATCACATCGGCCCAAACATAATCATTCCAACCAAAACTAACAAGTTAGAAGTAAAATGGGTCCATGAGTTCAACCTAAATGGGTAGTTGAGTTGGGAGAGAGTGTAGTGACAATTTATGACAAAACTTAAAATGATATGCACTTTAGAAGGTCAGACACATTGTAGTCCTCTAAAGAAACACGAAGTACTCGCTTCTGAAAGTATCATAATGATGTGGGTCATGACACGCATGATTGTATAGCATTGATATGGGTCGTTTACAATAGGAGGTGGGGTTGCAATTTGTTTAACTTCCCCTTATGGTGATACTATATATCAGGCTGTATGTTTTTGTTTGAGGGAATCCAATAATGAATCATAGTATGAAGCGGCCATTGCTGGATTAGGACTCGCCCAAATATGTGGAGCAAAGAGGGTACGGTTAGTAAGTGACTCCTAATTACTTATTAATCAAGCTCAAATGTTATCTGAAACTAAAAAATATCAGTTAATAAAGTATCTACAAGTACTAAGGGAAGTTTCCATAACTTTTAAAAGCATTCGGTATGAAAATGTCCCTAGATCGGAGAATATTATGCCAGATTCTTTAGCTACCATAGCATATTCTGAAGCATACCCGTGGATTCTTATGCAAGAATGTCCCTCCATAAGTTCAGTTCAAGGGAAAGAGGGTGAATCTGAAAAAAGTATGAAGATATCTGGCATACAATCCAAAGATTGGCGGTATGAAATACATCAATTTATTTCCGATGGGATTTCACCTTCAGATAAAGTCTTACCTAAAAAGATCAATTACAAGGCTCGTGGTTTCTTGGTGTTAAGGGAAATTTTTTATAAAAAAATCTTTCAGCATGCCTCTCCACGTTGCTTAGGTTTTGAGGTATCCCAAAGTGTTCTATCTGAATTGCACGATGGAGAGGGATCAAAATATTATGGCTATAAGTCCTTAACCATAAGAGTTTTGTTAGCAGGATACTATTGGCATACTATAAAGGCAGATGCCAGAGATATGGTCAGGAAATGTGATCTTTGCCAGAGATATGGGAATGAAATCCATACACCAGCAGTTCTTATGGATTCAATATCTGAACCTATACCTTTTGATAGATGGGATTTGGACTTAGTTGAACCTTTTCCCATGGCGTCCAGAGGTTATCAAACAATAATAGTGGCAATAGACTATTTCTCTAAATGGATGAAAGTTTCCCCACTGGTCGGAACCACTTCTAACGCGGTCATAAAATTTATTATATCCAACATATGTTGTCGATTTGGAATCCCCTGACTAATTACCACAGACATTGGACTACAATTTGACAATAAAGATATGGAGACGTTTCGCACTTCCAGATGAATTCAACATTGCATCTCGTCTCCTTTGCATCCTCGGGCTAATGGGCAGGTTGAAGTTGCTAATCGGACATCTTTAACAGGGTTGAAAAACAATCTAGAATGGACTGGATGGAAGTGGCATAGTTATTTGCAAGAAGTATTGTGGGCCTACCAACTACTCCATGAACGGCCACCCAAGAGTCTCTCTTTGCCATTGTTTATGGGATTGATGCAATCACACCTATAGAAATACTTTGTCATCATTCAGAATACAAAATTATTCCAAACAGGCTAATGAAATGGCCTTAAGGAATCAGTTGGATCTGATTGAAGAAAGAAGAGTGAAGGCATATTTAAGAAAATCACACTATCAGGGTTTAATGAGGAGTAGGTTTGTATCCAGAGTTAAAAGAAGAGATTTCTAGTTAGGGGACAAAGTATTAAGAAAAGTCCTTTTACATACTAAAGAGCATTTTGGAAAAATGGTTCCAAATTTGGAAAGCTCATACATGGTGTGTGAAAGGATCAAACAAGGAACACATAGACTTCAAGATAAACAAGGCAACATGTTGAAGCACCCATGGAACGTTGAGCATCTCAGGTTGTACTTAGAATAAAATTAACTTGTAAATATTTAGTTTGTCATACTTCAATGTAAATATATGGGGGCATACTCGTTCCTACCTTGGTGGTACGGAGAGGATTTAATGAGGTGTCCGGTTTTAAATCAATGTGATCTTTGCCTTTTTCAAAGGTCTTGGCAAGTACGAGGAGATTATATAAATTAAATATCTATTAAACACCTCCTTCCTTCAAACGAAGTATTTTTGAAGTAATCAGATCTATTAAACACTTTCATCCTTTAAATGAAATATATTTGAAGTGATTCAATGAATTAAACTCTCATTAAACACGTCGAAAAAATTAAATACTGATTAAATACTAGACATAAGAATAGAAATACTTACGAAGGGAAACTTAACATTATACATTGATCGGATAATGTCTAATCCACCATCACACAAAATTCCTTGGCCATCCAAGGACTTTGGTCCCCATAAAAAATTTGAAAGAAAGTAATAGAATTCCTTGTCCATCCAAGGACTTCAGACTTAAACAATAAAAGTAAATACACTAGTTTAGGACTAATTCCCTTTGGTTTTTTCCTTACCCTAATCTTTCGTGGGACTCTTAGTATCGGTGCTTGAGCTTTCATGGGTTTTGTCATCAGAATCACTCTCACTTGGTGAAGAATAACAATGTTTATCACCATCTGTCATGGTATGTAAAGGTATCTCATCATATGGTTCGAACTTCCACAAAGGACCACGGTTATTCTTTGGAAAGGTCTCATGAAATAGCAAAACCATGTCCGATTTGATACATTCATCCCTTTTTTTCCAAAGAATCAACAACACCAGCAGTATCCTTCTCTATTGCTGCAGCTATCTCTTGAGCTTGATTCGTTTTTAGAGAAATATTTTCTTCTTCTCTCTCTTTAAGAAGTATCTCTAAGTCCTCTTTCTCTCCGGATAAAATGTGTATAGTGCTTGCATTGGTGGTTTGTTGTTCCTTCAAAGACTTGATCTCATTAGACGTGGTAGTTTCCGGTTCAGAATACTTAGTCTGGATGTTCTTTTGGGAAGTCTTGGATTGACACAGTTCGGTGCTCAGTTCTTCTTTTTCTTTAGTTAAAGCCTCCAGTTTTTGTTGTTTAGAAAAAAGAAAATCCTTCAAGTTATGGTTGTCTGTGGTAAGATAAGTTATACCGTTAGCCTGATCCCTGACTTATCTTTCCAGATCAACGATTAGCCTGATATAACCCAGGATTGTATGGCCCATAATATCTTGCTCACTTGATACTATTCTCCTTCATAAATCACACCATTAGTCATGGTGGTTGTTTGGGGAAAAGTTCGTTCAAAGTCCTCCTCGTCAAACTCAGTAAATTACATATTACCTAAGTCATCCAGGTTAACGTCACCCTTCGTAAGACGCAGATCGACTGTAGGAAGCATCGAAGAGATAAGATAAGCGTTTACCTCTTCTTCTGGAGGAATATCAGTTGGGAGAGTGCGAGGAACTTCTGTAGGTCGGAGTATTATCTCGGACCCTATGGCACTTTTTTTAATTTTTTTCCAGCCCTTCGCTTTTTTCCCTTGTTAGCCTTTTATGACCTTTTTTCTTGAGTTAAAGTGATGGATCCGTTCTGGCAGTCTCGCCAACTGTTGTTGCAACTGCCTCTAATAAAACGACATTGATTTCCTCAAGATTCTCCGAACTAGCTGATTCGGGAAGCTGGTCAGATGGGTCAACTTCAGTTTTTTTTTTCTTGTTGTTCTTCATTTTGTCCAAATGCTTGGGAGCTTTGTTGCGTGCTGGTAAGTAGAGTTTGCCATCCTTCACCTTAGTTCTTTTATGGATGACATCCAATGGAGGGGAATGGTCAGATGTTCCCAAAAAAGATCTCTACTTCTAGTGGTATTCCACAAGTGAGCCCTCAACATGTTTCCTGAAGTGAAATAATTGTGAAAGCTAAGCCCCCAATTCTTTGATGCACATTGATTTAACTTGGAAAAGTTAAACTTTCCTGCCTCTGAATGCTCTGGGAATATTTTCAAAAAAACTGCAAAAAGACACAATAATCAGTTTGGTATATCAACATAAAGTATAAATACTAATGAAAATTCGAACAAGAGTTACCTGAACTCTTCCAGTATCTAGTCACTTGGCTTGGATTTGACTCATAGTTTATCTTTTTCCCATTCTTCAAAGATCCAATTATAAAAATAAATTGAGTCCTCCATGGTTTCTCAGCCTCCAACAGATCATTCACTACTTTGTAGTCGTTCCCATGTTGTTGTAATGATAAAAATGGATTTGGTAATTTCTACACAAACAAGCCACGAAAGCAAACTACTCTATAGGCATTGGAATCTTTGACAGTCTAGAAGCAATAATGTTGGCCAGTTGTGGCATACCCTGTATGTCTGAATGTTTCCAGTGGAGTGTCTTCCTAGATATCTTCCATATGTTCTTCCATTATAGTGGGCTATTGTTCGTCCAATTTAGCACCCATAGTTTCATTCTCAATATGAGTAGCCTCGTCGGGGGGTAGCGATTGATTCGTGTTCACTAGAGGCTGGGTAGGAGTTTTTATTGCTCCTGAACTCATGTCTTTTGAAGTGGAAGGGGTATATTTTAGCCTAGAGAGTCGAGTGACTCTTCTGGATGTAGTTTTCTCTGTGTCTGAACCCATAGCAATGAACGGTGAGGATTTCTTTATGGTTGAAGTTTTCTTATCCTTAGAGAAAGGCTTTATGGGTATTTGAACGGAAGACTCATAATCTATGTGGGTACGGATGGGGTCAAAAGAATTTTTTCGAATTACCTGGATGAGTATGAACTCTTATCCGGCTATGGTATTATCTGGCTAGTTACTCCACCAGAAGAGGCAGGAATTCCAGCAGTGGTTCTTGCTTCCTTTCTCGCTTTTTCTAACTCAAACAAATTTAACCAACCTCATTTGATCAAAGCGGTGTTGGCTGTGAACATATAAACTCTCAAGCTTAAAACAAAATTGCAACGTCAAATATTTCTCTCTCTAGAAAGTTTTCTTGTTCTAAAAAAAGAAACAATAAAACAGTGTTAAATAAAACAATGTTAAATAGAGGTGCGAAGCACTTAAGTGATTTACCTAAGGAAGAGAAATTGTTGAAGTAATGATTATGGGTTATTAAGTACATCCTAATTACTTTTTAAAAAAATAGGTGCAAGTACTAAAGGGAAAAATCGACTGATAGGTCAAATCATAACATAACACGTGTTGTTTTCAAGATTCCAAGCTTTGGTTAGTCCATTTGCAAAAGGAAAAATGCTTCATATCCGGTTATGATCCACTCCTCGGAAGATAACTCTTCAAAAAACACTTTGAATGTGATCTAAGTTTTTTTATTGATAACTTAGCTCTTCCAAAATATTTTCAAAAGAACTAAAGGGGCTACTGATAGGGTCAGATAATTTTAGAAATGTCTTTCTGCCTAATTCGAAGAGGTAATTCGGGCATCCTCTAAATTAAACTTTTTACGAATAGTAAATCTAAGTGAATCATGACTCAGTTGTGTTTTGACCCATTTCTGTTTTGGACTTTAAAGCCTCACCCGAATCCAAAGTTGGACCCGAACGGCCCATGGGTCATAAAATAGGTATAAATACCCCCACCAACCTCATTTAATATGTTGGAATTTTTCTAGAGAAAAACTTAACATCAATATAACACCTATTTATCTTTTTACCCTTCACTCCAACAATAAATGCCTGAATAAGATAAAACTCTTTCCAAGTATACCCTTTAATAATAAATAATCCACAACAACTATTACCAAGGCTAAGGTTAACTTTTCCAACTTTAAATATATTTTTTCCGCATGTATTAAAGTGTAACTAATGTAATACACTAGATGAAGGTAATTGTCAACCTCCCAAACTAATACCGCACTTATAGTGCGATCCGAAACAACCAAATATATATAAAGTCTTTCTCTTTCTATTGGTTAAAACCAAGTTTTAGGCCAAGAAAAATGTTTCTTTATTTTGATAAATGCTTTGTCACAATTTAGAGACCAATTAAATTCTTTTGCGTTTCTTAATACTTGAAAGAATTGTGCCCACTTATCTGACGATCTTAACAAAAATAGATTCAAGGCTGCCAATCTTCCAGTTAACACTTCGACTTCCTTTGTGGACCTGGGGAGATCCATGGTTAATAATGCATCTAATCATGCTCGATCTGCTTGAATGCTTTTTTCACTAGTGATATAGCCTAAAATAATTCTGGATCACACACCAAAAGTACACTTCTCCGGATTCGACTTTAAATTAATAACTTCTAGATTGGAGAAAGTTTATTTGAGATTAGACAAATGGTCTTCCTCCTTTATATCATATCATCAATATATACGTCTACATTTCTACCAATCTACTGGCAAATTCTTTGGTTACTAAATACTTATAAGTATCGTTAATATTCTTTAAACCAAAATCCATCACCTTATGACAATGTACCCCTCGGTCGGTAATAAAAGTAACATGATATTGATCCTTCAGATCTATTTGGATTTGGTTGTAGCCAGCAAAAGCATCCATACAATACGGTAATTTGTTTCGAGAGGTGGAATCTTCCAACTGGTTTATCCGAGATACTGAAAATGGATATTTAGGACAAAACTTATTGAGATCAATAAAATCAATACAAATTCGCCATTGGCCATTTTTCTTCTTTATCATCACCGACTTTTTGTCCATAACGGGTATTCAAATTCCTTAATATGGCCTACTTTCGCTAACCAATCTACTTCATTACAAATTCCTTTTTTCTTTGGATTACATGGTTTACATCTAATTGTAATGATAACTAATGACATATAATATTGGCTGGCATTCATGTTAAATCTTCACTGCACCGACACTAACATTTTTCAATCATCCAAGCTATGAATTTCTACCTCTTCGAGTAAAATAACGGCACTAAGAATCTCTCATGGATAAGCTATATGGTTATAATCCAAAGATGAATCTAGTAATTGTTATTCTTATTTAGGATTTATAGAGTCGAGAAATTTTAGAGCAAGTGTGGTAACGTAGCATTCTCGAGCTACCTTCTGATTAGTTCGAACTATTCTAAGTTTCTCTGCAACATCATATTTTAAAAATTGATGAGCAATTGATGCAACGACATGCATTCTTGAAAGCCAAAATCTGTCAGAAATATCATTATAAGGAGTCACACAATTTATTACTACAAACAACTCTTTAATAGTTTTCTTGAATGGCCCATTGCCAAGGATTGTCTCCCCTTCAAATTCCCTAATCACATCCTCATGATTTACAGTAAATCCATGATGGTTCGATTCGAATTTTGAATAATAGAAAGGTTCTGCATTTGTTTGTACGCAGACATAAATATACGTTAGCTGAGCTACTTGTATCGATCATAATCCTTCAGATTTCTATTCCTTCGATATATGCCCCTATCATCACATCATTTTCATGTGGCCCACCAACAGCTCAAATGATTTGAAATCTTTCCTTTCAACTGATCAAATAAATTGTTCACGTACCTCGATCTGGAACAAGTCGAAGGCTCTATCACCATATCTCCTCTGAATATTGTTAATAATTCAAAGAATTGACATAAATTAGAAACCTTTCCACTCACTTCACTTATCATATTCCGACGACCTCGATCTGGATCTGGATCCAAATATTCAGAATTTACATCGAACTGCTCCATAATTACCATGGTGTATTATGCTTTAGGAACTTCCATGGTTGGCCTTCGTACATCATGCAAAGTTGTTTACTTTCTGGCAGTATTAGGTCTTGGGTTATTCGTTCCAGGTGCTTTGAAAAAATTCGTCAATTTCTCATTTTCAATCAATATATGAATTTCTTGTTTCAAGGCTACAAAAATTTTAGTGGCATGCCTCGTATCCTCATGATATCTACAAAAGTGGGTACTTCGGTTTTCTCTTGGGGTTTGATAGGCAAAAGCAGTCAGAATCGTACATGATCTTTGGCCCTATCGTAAATTGTTACCATGTTTTCAATCCGCTCCACAAAATAGCTAGGTTGAACCAATTGATTTCCCCTTGGTCTGGATTATTGAGATTGATTCGACCTAGGACGGCTAGAACTTTGAGCCGACTCTCGAGGACGAATATTGGAGGAAACCTGAGACTGACCACCAGCACGTGGTTGCGATGTGATTGTGAGAGGTTTAGTATGTTGAGGTTGCCTTAACAGTTTAGTTTATTCTATATTAATTTGTTTTCCGGTTTGATTTAACAACCCATCCCAACTCTCTGCTTGAGAGATGCTAGGCCACTTGTTTGTAACAATCACGCAAATAATTTATTGTATTCACAAAAAGGCTAACATATTCCACTAAAATTTCAAAAGTCACTTGGTGACAATGAATCATCGTGTCTTTATTTCCTCCGAGCTCATTGCTTCCAACAAGTTGTCTTCGGAAGATCATCCATATCATATCAAAAATTTAATTGACCCCTTTGAAAACCTACTGTACCACTTAAAATCACTATCTTTGATAGTTTGAGAAAATGCTCGGCACAACAACTTATCATCATCTGGAAAACTCATTATAAATTTCTAGTAGTTTATTGCCACAAGAACTAGAAATAAGAGTAAAACCTCCAATTAAACCCTATTCAAAATCTGCCAAACAATGTGTAAGTAAAACAATACATAAAAACAACATATATCTTGTAGTTTGTCACCTCAAGAACGAGAAATAACACTAGGAACAGCTATTATTGTTATAATTAAGATATGATTGCAAGTAAATAACGAGGATTAGTCTCTAGCCTGAAGATTGATATATAGTTGCGATATCGTAAACCAAAATGGAGTATCCATGCTACAATACATCACTAAGAATGAAGTTCTGAATTTAGATCAACAAATACACCGAATAATGTTGTGAAAAGAATTTTAAAATTGAAAGAACACAACTGTAAAACATCAATTTATACCAAAACGTTGCAAGAGTCTAATTATCTACAGCTTGCTATGAATAACATCTTTATTACATTAAACATGTTCCTCAACATCAAATATGCAGACTTAATATCTTAAAATCTCTCGGTGCATATCAAATGCATTATAAGGAATATATATTTGTTGATTAGGTGTTATCCTTAGAAGAATTATCTTCTGGTGTTTCTCCGAAGCCCTCTTCAGGAGGAGGGGGTACAAGGATCGTGCACCAATAAGTCGGTCCATGCCCGGAATGTTTTCTTGCATTCTGAACATGAAGGGGTGAAAGAAACACAAACTGATATTTGTAACACACACACAGATGTACACGTTTAACTGAGAGGAGCAAAGTTAGAACTTCTTGGATGCTTGAATAAAAGGTTACATGCATTATAAATAGAAACTAACACGTTCAAGACTCCTACATAACTGCAACTACTCCCTATTAACTCTCCACTACTTCCACGAAATAATAACGGACACTACGACTTAATCACCCACTTGTACAAGCTGGCAACGTCTCTTATTTAAAACAAAATACAAAACATAAAATACAAAACCAATTTAAATTAATTCCAACAAGCACCTCCTGAATTTAAATCTGGTTTTGAATCTTCCTGATGCCAAGAAGTGCACGCATCTTTTCGAACTTCACAGTGGCCATGGCTTTCGTCAAAACATCAGCACGTTGATCCTCTGTTCCAATGTGTTTGATCACGATCTCCCCTTTTTCAACGCACTCTCGAATAAAATTGTACCGGATGTCAATATGCTTAGAACGTCCATGAAAAACTGGATTTTTAGCCAAATCTATCGCTGACTTGTTGTCTATGTAGAGAACTACAGGACCAACATCAGAATCAGTAAGTTTACCAAGCAAATTACGCAACTATATGCCTTGACAAGCAGCCGTTGTAGCTGCCATAAACTCCGCTTCGCAGGATGATAATGCCACACAACGTTGTTTCTGAGACACCCACGTGATCAAGCTCTCATTTAGGTAGAAAGCCATCCCTCCAGTACTCTTCCTACCTTCAATCTGCCCAGCCAAATCGCTGTCGGAATATCCTGATAACATGTTGTTATTGCTTCCCCTTGAATACACCAAACCATATCTCAAAGTACCTTTTAAATACCTCAGAATTCGCTTAACAGCATTGAGGTGCATCTCAGTTGGTCGTTCCATGTAACGACTGACTATACCAACTGCAAATGCTATGTCTGGTCTAGTATGAACTAGATACCTTAATCCCCCCACAATGCTTTTAAACATAGTTGAATCAACAGCCTGTCCAGTTTCATCTTTGTGCAGTTGCAACGCTGGCTCCATAGGGTACTTCGTCGGTTTACATTCTTCCATGCCACTCTTCTCCAGGACCTTTCGAGCATAGGCCGACTGCTTCAAATTGATGTACTCCTTAGTTTGCTTCACCTCAATCCCAAGATAGTGAGAAAGCTTTCCTAGATCAGTCATATCAAATTTCCTGCCCATTTGTTCCTTGAACCTCTGAATTGTTGTTATACTCGAGCCCGTGATCAGCAAATCATCAACATATACCCCAATGGTTAAGACCTCTTCCTTCTCCCTTTTTATGTACACAGCATGCTCATAAGGACATTTTGTGAATCCCAAACTTTTCAAGCACTCGTTTAACTTCTCGTACCAGGCCCGTGGCGCCTGTCTAAGCCCATAAAGAGCCTTTATTAACTTATAGACCAAATGCTCCTTGCCTTGCTTCACAAAACCTTCGGGTTGTTGTACGTACACATCTTCATGCAGGTCACCATTCAAGAAAGCTGACTTGACATCTAGATGATGAATTTCCCAACCACGATTTGCAGCCAACGCCAATAATAGCCTTACAGTTTCCAATCGTGTGACAGGTGCGAACACCTCCTCAAAATCAACCCCTTGTTTCTGAACGTAACCCTTCGCGACGAGCCTCGCCTTATGCTTTATAATTTCACCTTCTGTGTTCCTTTTTAGTTTGTACACCCATTTCAGGCCAATGGATTTGTGCCCAGGTGGCAATTCCACAAGCTGCCAAGTGCAATTTTTTTCTATTGCTTCTATTTCGCTCTCCATAGCTTTCCCCCATGATCTTTCTTGGACAGCTTGTTTATATGTGACTGGCTCCTCCATACTGAGAAACAGCAACTCATCTTCACCAAGCTCGATTTCGACTGTATCAGCATAAATGTCGCGCAAAAACCTGAAGCGCGTTAGCACACTGCTACTCCCAGTTTCTGCTGAACTGACTTCACTCGACTGTGTTAATGAGGTTGGTGTTGCCTGTGTTGCCTGTGACTCAGTCGAATGAGAGGAGGACAGAAGTGTTAGGCTCTGTTGAAGACTCCTCATTACCGAGCTCTGTCAAAGACTCCTCATTACTGTTTTCTGTTGCTTCCGTCGAGATTACAGAGTCAGCCACCACGAAATGGGTGTGAGTCTCTTCAACTGCACTATCATCATTAGCCCATTTCCATGACTTAAGCTCGTCGAAATACACATCTCTGCTAACATGAGATCTGTTCTCTTCTGGGTCATACAGTCGATGTTCTTTTGTACCAGGCTCTCTTCCAAAATAAACTACTGACTTTGACCGATCGTCCAGTTTCCTTGTATGAATGCCAGGCACCTTCATGTAAGCACAACAGCTAAAAATTCTTATGTGACTAATATCTGGCTTCTTACCTGACCAAGCTGCGTATGGAGTGTCAGTAGAGAGAGCACGTGTGGGCAGTCTGTTAAGCACATAAATAGAGTGTCGTACTGCTTCGCCCCAAAATCTAGATGGGACATGCTTCTCCTTTAATAAACTTCTAGCCATTGACACCACCGTTCGGTTCCTTCGCTCTGCCACTCCATTTTGCTGTGGAGAGTAAGGGGCCGTATATTGTCTCATGATCCCAGCGTCTTCACAAACACTTGTAAACTTATGTGAACAAAATTCTCCTCCTCTGTCCGTACGCAAGGCTTTAATCTTTTCCTCAGAGTCTTTTTCAACAAGACGCTTGAATCTTATAAATGCTCCTAATGCTTCATCTTTGGTTGACAGAAAATAAACCCACATTGCACGACTAAAGTCATCAACCAAAAGTAGAAAATACCTCTTGCCATATGGTGTTGATGGTGTGATTGGTCCGCAAATATCTCCATGCACTAATTCCAGCACCTTGGTTGATCTGTAACTCGATTGTGAAGGAAAGGGAGTTCTTGTTTGCTTTTCCATTAAACATTCCTTACACAGTGCCTTTGGATGCATCATTTTGGGCAGGCCATAAACCATCTTATTCTGAATCATAAGCTTTAATGCATCAAAGTTCACATGGCCTAAGCGAGAGTGCCAGAGCCACGAGTCCCTTTCCAATTTTGCAAGTAGACAAGCACCCTTGGATTCCTTGGATTCTTCCAGCAAGATCTTGTATAGACGATTTGCTGATCGTCTAACTTTCATCAATAGCTTCCCATCCCCGTCATGCACCCACAGAAACTCACCATGTAACACCACTTTATTACCTTCTTCTGACATTTGCCCAAGGCTAATTATATTGTTGCACAGATTTGGAATGTAGAGGACATTGTTAAACACTCTTTCTTCTCCGGTTTTGCAAACAAACGCGATCGACCCTTTTCCTTTAATGCATACCGTTGACCCATCTCCAAGTTTTACTTCGCCTGTCACGTCTTCATTTATCTGTGAGAAATTTGACCTGTCCCCAGTCATGTGATTTGAAGCGCCGTTGTCTAAGTACCACAGCTGTGACGTTTTTCTCTCTGTTATATTTCTCTCCAACTTTGGGATGGCCCTTTCTTCATTCACCAACGCCAACTCAGTCAGCTTTTCATCTGATTCTGACAGTAACAGAGCAGGTTCGTCGTCCTTGATCTGCACCAAGTTTGCTTCACTTCTTTGACTCCGTTCTCGTCGTGGCCTCTTACACTCTATAGCATAGTGACCCAAAACACTGCAATTAAAACACCTTACAGTGCTTCTATCACGACCAGTACCCTGGAGACCGCGTCCCCCACGTCCTCCTTCTCGATTCCGTTTCATCCAGTCCTCTCAAGTGAGAAGAAGTTTGTCCTCATTCTTCTCGCGCCTGGACCACTCCTCTTCTGTCAATAACAGTTTGTTTCCCGTAGTCACACTTTGACCTTTCAACCTTTCCTCATGAGCTTGTAAAGACCCAATAGCTTCTTCGATTGTCATTGATTCTAAATCTCCAAATTGCTCAATTGTTGAAGTAATTTGTAGAAATTTAGATGGAACGGCCCGAAGTAGCTTCTTGACAACGTACGACTCCTCCATTTCATCACCTAAGGCTCGGATAGTGGACACAGTCCGTTGAGCTTCATGTAGAAAGCGTCGAGTTGTTCACTGTCATCCATACGCAGCGACTCAAATTCCGCCTTCAACGTCTGAATTCTGGCCTTCCTCACCTTATCAGCCCCTTGACACATGACCTTGATGGCTTCCCAGCCATCCTTTGTTGTCTTCTTCTCAGAAATGGATAACAGCATCTCTTCAGGTATGCCTTGGTAGATCATGGCCAAAGCGACCTTGTTATTCTTCTCATGAATCACTGCTTCGGCATCACTCGGTTCTACTGCTGCCTTAACTCCCTGGGCCTGCATAAAAACCTTCATCTTTAACGCACACGTTGTGTAATTCCCCTTAGACAACATTGGATACGTTAGCCCAAAAGATCCAGCCTTGCCTTTCCCCGCGTCCATCTGAGAGAACACCCTGAATGTCGTGCTCTGATACCAAATGAAAGAAACACAAACTGATATTTGCAACACACACACAGATGTACACGTTTAACTGAGAGGAGCAAAGTTAGAACTTCTTGGATGCTTGAATAAAAAGTTACATGCGTTATAAATAGAAACTAACACGTTCAAGACTCCTACATAACTGCAACTACTCCCTATTAACTCTCCACTACTTCCACGAAATAATAACGGACACTACGACTTAATCACCCACTTGTACAAGCTGGTAACGTCTCTTATTTAAAACAAAATACAAAACATAAAATACAAAACCAATTTAAATTAATTCCAACAAGGGGTTGGTTCATCCCTCGCGTCCCCTAACTCTTTTGTTTTGACATTGTTGGCTGATGAGACTTCGTCATCATCAGTAGTACTTTTATCATTCGCTTGAGCCACCTCTTAGCAGGCAGAGTTTGCCGTAGAGGCCTTTCCTCCGGAAAAGTCATCCGACCCTTTAGAAAAATAACCGGATGACAGAGAGGTGCAGCAGGCGGAAGAATAGGAATCATAGAACTCGCTATCGGTAAAGGGTGTGAAAGACATTTCCGAGTAACTCGATTCTATGCAAGTGCCAGAAAATGTCTTTTTAGATCCTGATGGTGGTGGGTTTTGGAAGGACAATTGACGGGGATTATATAGAGATAAATCATAATGTACTTCATGTTTTGAGTTTGATTGTCTGAACTTGATAGTTGTTGTTTTTCGTGTAGGGTTACGGCGCTTCTCAGTAAAGATGTTTATTCCCATAAGGGGTTCGTTTTCTGATAAGCGGCAAAACTAACCGGTTTCTTACATGTTCTTTTTTGTAACAAAAAATAAATTTTATTGGATATGTAAAATAGTTACACAGGTCTAACATTTTGAGAACTTTTATTACATACAACTATTGAGAAGTTTTTTTTTGTTTTTAGATTGACCACTTTTGCTTGTTATTTCTTGAGAGACAGCCCCCTTTTTCAGTTCCTTTATTTGGTATTTCCTTGACTAGATTCTGAAACATGAAAACTTCCTCTCTGCTTCAATTCTTTTCCTTGCTGAAGAAGCTTGATCCATATTTGGTAAATTATATCTGCAATAAGTTTCCTTCCCTGCATCAGTCATTTTCCATTTTGAAGAAGTTTGTTCTTTGTACCTGCAGTAAAGCCAACACGCCAGGTTATACCTGACTGCAAACTAGTTAGTGGCATACAAGGTGATCAGTTTTGTAGGGATTTGTTGGGGAAGAAATGAACAGTCAGCTTGAGGTTTGATTGTATGCTTAGCAATCCAATCAGTTTCTTCATTGTGTTTTTTAAAAATATGCTTAATAACCTTATTGATGCAATCAAGTTTCTACAACAATTAATTAGAAATTTTAAGTAGGAAAAACATCTTCATTTGCCTAATATATCAAATAAAGTACAATGTCTAGAGTTTTGTTGTTTTGTTTACAATAAAGCAAACCATCTAAGAGAGCTCTAGATTGAGCTGTTAGAGCATTGTTTTTACCAAGTGGAGTGTCTCTAGTAAAAATGGCTTCCTCTTTATCATTTTTTTTAAAATGAAATCACTGCTAGCCATTCCATTTGTGACGCAGGAAGCATCACAGTTTAGTTTATATCTACTTAGATATTGGAGGATTCCATTTATGTATAAGTAATGCTTCTGTCTAACTAAATGATTAAAATATTTCATTAGCTATTTATTAATCGTTTTTTTACATGTTAAAAAACAAAAAATATATTTTTTTTTTGGTTTAAAACTAGTTTATATATCATATAAATAAGGGAGACTCCCGTATAAGTCTCAATATTAGTTCAAAATCAATATTTGATACAAAATAAGATGATTATCCAAATTTGGTACGACGTATCTACCAAAATACTATAATACCCTTCTTTATAATATTATCCAGTAACTTCTAACATAAAATAAGTTTTCTTTTCTTTTTTTCTTTTTTTTCGTAAAATTTGTATCCTTTGATTTATAGTTCCAAAAATAAAACGTGTGTTTATATTTACGAGACGAATCAAAAAAGGGTCTTTATGAAACATTTCGGAAAAGAAATTAAAACTGCAAAAAATATTAGATTTTTTTTTACTAAATCAGACTTTATTATTAAGAGAATAGAGCCATAGGCTTTACAATAATATCCAAGCTTAATCAAGACCCAATTTAGAAATGGTACACGACCTTAGCTCTTGACTCTAATACTCTTGTTTGTTTTATCCTTAATACACCAGGCACTCTCAATCAAATAGTTCTTCAGTATAAACCCTAAATATTTCAGGGAGCAATTTTTGAGAGAGTATAAATAATTAGTATTGGGTGGAAACTAAGTGTAAAGAGGAAATCATGACTATTCCCAATTCTAAGGAAAATCATTGTTATTTTTCCATAAAAATAAAAGTTAGGATACTTTATATAGGTTCTAAGGGTAATATCTTAGAAATTGATTATTTGGACAAACAGAACTGTAACAAGAAAATAGTGCATAAAACACGTCAGAAATGGAAATGTAAGCAATTGGGGTACATTGAAAAAAAGAATAGCAAAGGAGTTTTTTTCACAACATTACCCTCAATCGGGCTTTAGTTTAAGTATGAAAAAAACAAAATCGTAAAAAAATTAAATAAAATACAACCATAGCATATCATTTGCCTTCGACGGTTGGAGTTTTGTCTTATTCTGTAGGTGTCAAATAAGACGGAACAGTATCACGAGCCGAAGCAGGTTGGAGCACGATATACGCAGGAATACTACTACATTCACCAACTTTAACAGATCATCTTACTGAGAGTACATCATCATCCTCGTACCACGCTAAAATATTCTTTTGTTTTTTTGGCAGTCGCAAGCTTTTCATCCACATTTTATCCACGATAAGTAGATCTTCCAATCATGTCAAAATCAGTGCACTCTTAATCCAAGTTACAAGAAGCAAACAGACTAAGGACCCGCAAAGAAGTAGACAGCTCCAAATCAATTCTCAACTATTAAATGACTTAGTGAAATAGTGGGAGCTATGTTAGGAAGTCTGAATGTCTCATATTACGAAGAGAGGTTTGAATCATATTTTCTATAAGTACTGAACCTTTGTGTTTTACTCTTTAAGAAATAAAATCAACTCTTGTGTGTACTTATTGTTTCAGTTCCCGTGTCTGTTCAATTTGTTGCATGGTATCAGAGCGAGGTCTCTGCATATCAAGTGTTTGATTTTATTACCCATAAAAATCCTGTCAAGTATTATTACTTTTAAGTCAATATGAATGGAACTAATTCAGCTTATCCTACGTCTACATAGAAGCTTGTTGGAACCAATTACCAATATTGGCGGTCGTGTATGGAGGATTTCCTTCAAGGACAAGATTTATGGGATCTTGTTTTCGGTACCGATATACTTCCTTGTGATACTTCGGAAAATACTGAGTTAAATAAATGGAAAGTAAGGTGTGGAAAGGCTTTATTCGCGTTGAGAACTTCGATCGGTAAGGAATTTATTGATCATGTTCGTGCATTGGATTCTCCAAAGGATATCTGTGATACTCTTGACAGGTTATTTACTTAGAAAAATACTATGCGGTTTCAATACCTTGACAATGAGCTTGCTTCGTTAACACAAGGTAATATGTAAATATCTGATTACTTTCTTAAGGTTAAGAATGTATGTTCGGAAATTTCAGGGTTGGATAGTGATGAACCTATCAGTGATGTAATGATAAGACGTTATTTGATTCGTGGATTACGATCTGACTTCATGTCGTTTATATCATCAATACAAAGATGGGTTAAACAACCATCAATTATTGAGTTAGAGAACCTACTCTCTAACCAGGAAGCATTGGTTAAATAAATGCTTGGTAAGTATTCAGTTGATGTTGAAGATACACTTTTTACTAAAGACGGGTCAAGATGGAAAGACACAGAAAGTCACTTCCAAAATGGTGGTAAGCAGACAAGGAATAAGGGGAAGTCAGCAAACCACTCTAAACTGACATGTTTTAGATGTGGGAGGACTAGACACATAAATTCAGATTATCGTGCAAAGATTTTTTGCAAAAAGTGTGGAAAACCAGGCCACATTAAACCAAATTATTATTTGAAAATCGTTGAATCAAATGCAAATGTTGCACACGATGTTGAAGATAAAAATGAGCGACAGTGGAAAAGTTGTTTCTCGATTGAGGTTGTTAATGAACTGGATAGCATGATTTCAGTTATTATCAGTTTCCCTTGGTGCCTCAGTTGTATGCGATGCACCGATTCTTGTACTCGAGCCTTCTCTACCTGCACGCCTCAGACCGAAAAAGGTACAAAATGGTTCAATTGTGTTTCCTCGTTGTAATAATAAGGTAGAGAAGCCACGGAGTGGTATCTTGGCTGAAAATTGTCCAAGATTATGTTGAAGGTTTTGCAGGGCTCTTCTAAAAGCGGCATTAGTACGGCAACATAACATGATGGTCAAGTTGAAGCGGGTTTATCTGAGTCGAATGCGGTATTGGTTCGTAAGCAGATAGCAGAGATGACTGTTCAAATCAAGTGGAGAAAATTGAAGTTTGTTTATGGGCATGATATAAGGATTTCTCAGATGCCCGTTAATTATAACCTTACGGTTTTGATGGAAATTATGAGTACAAGATTTCCAGCGCTACAGTTGGTTTTGATCAAGTATAAGGATAACGATGGAGATTTTATGACAATAACGTGTACGGACAAACTCAGATTGGCAGAGCTGTCTGTGGATAGTAAACTTGAATCAAATGTAGCTGAGTTGGTTGCAATGTTGAGGTTGCAAATCATTGAGGTTGATCCAGAACAAAAACCTCCTTTGGTGGAGAAAGAAGAGAAGAAGCCTCATGATATTCTAGAAATTAAAGTGGATGAAAGTGGATCCTCTTCTCTCGGTGGTTCTATTTCGGAATCTAAGACTATAAATTTCGATAAACTGGACAAATATGTTCAAAAGGAATCAGAAGAACCAAATTGTAAGGAAATTGGATATCATGATTGGCTGTTCGATTTTGCACAATCTTTTTGTACTCAAATGGAAGATTTTCTCCAGTCGCAAAGTAAAATGATGGTCATGGATCCTATTGCGACTGTGGCTTTAGCCCTTCATGTTTGTTTTAGTTGGTTGTTTATTTCAAACTCGGGTTGGGTCTAACGGGTGCAACCGTGGTGTTGAAACTTTTGTGGTGGTTCATTAATGTGGCTCAGATCGTTTATATACAGAGCGGAACTTGTGGAGTGGCTTGGTCCAGGTTTTCGGGGCAGGAGTTTATCAATCTGTGGGGGTTTGTTAAATTGTCACTTGCTTCAACTGTAATGTCTTATTTGGAAGTATGGTATTTCACACCATTGATACTGTTTGCTGGATATATAGAGGATGCAGAAGTTTATGTTGCAACTCTCTTTATATTCATGAACAAAATGAGTTGGACTGCCCATATTGTTATTGGAACAAACGCAACTGTCAGTGTCCGAGTACCAAACGAGATAGGCACGCGACATCCAAGAATGATGAAATTTTCTTTAATAGTGTCGGTTATATCATCGATATTTATTGGACTTTTGTATACAAAGAACTGTACCCAGAGTTGTTCTCAGACAATAAAAGAGTTCAACATTTAGTTAGAGAGTTAACATCGTTGACATCTCTATGTATGGTCATTAGCAATCTTCAACCTGTTCTATTAGGATTTGATGTTAGAGCTGGATTCCAGGCTACTGTAGCCTACTAGGGTCATTCCCAGATATAATGAGATCATCAATGTACACCAAAACATGCATACGACAACTACTCATGGAATAAGAGAATAAAGAATAATCTGAATAGGACGGAAGAAACCCATTCATCTTCAGTGCAGACACTAACTTGACAAACCAACACTGAGGTGTCTGTTTCAGGCCATACAACAATTTGTGAGGGCGACAGACCTGTCCTTCGCGCCCTCTATCAAAACCTGGAGGAATTTTCATGTAAACCTCTTTATCCACATAACCATGCCAGAAGAAATTGTGTACATCCATCTGATGTAATTCCAAATTATGAGCTGATGCAACCGCTAAGAAAAGACATACAATAACCATCTTGGAAACAAGGGCAAAAGTCTCTCTATAATTAACCCTTTCTACTTGGTGATTACCAAAACACAACCAAACGAGCTTTGAGGCGCTCTACTATTCCATCAGCATCAAATTTAATTTTACAGATCCACTGACTTCCCAAATCTTTCTTCCTTGAAGGTAGGTGCGCCAATGTCCAAGTATGATTATCCTCTAGTGCATGAATCTCATGTTGCATTGCCTTTGTCGAAACAGGGTGCCGCATAGCCTCTCGGGATGACTTAGGTTCATTCCTAGAGGTAATAACTACAAGAAAAGAGTGGTGTGCCAACGAAAAATGAGAACAGTCTATATAATGAGTGAGAGGATAAGGTATACTGTGATCAGGAGATAGTCTGGCATTGGGAGTATGAGGAGCAGATGGTGTTGGATGTACTACTGTAGTCGTCACAAAATCCTTCAAATGAGTAGAAGGAATTTTACTACGCTTTCCTCGTCCAATATATGAAGAAATACCCGGAGTATCTAAAACAAAAATCGAAATTACTGGCGGATCTGAGACACCGCTGTCACTAACCCCCGCAAGTGGCACTACCATAGGAATGCCGCCATCCGGTGACTCCCCTTCTTCAATCGGTGAGGTCTTCTTATCCTCCTCCCAAACCTCTAAAGCACTAGTAGGAAGTGCGTCAATCTCAGTCTTAGGACAACCCAACTCAGAGAGCACAAAAACAAATCCAAATGGAAATACATATTCAAAAAAATTCACATCACGAGAAAAAAAAAATCTTGACTCTCCAAATCAAATACTTTGCAGCCTTTCTTGCTATACGGGTAGCCCAAAAACACACCGACGACTAAGACTCAAAAATTTGTCACCATTAGACCTTTGATCATGCATATAGCATAAAAACCGAACACATGAAGCTCAGAGAAAACAGGAGGCACACCAGAAAGCATCTCAAATGGAGTCTTGGAACCCAAAAATTGAGAAATATTTCTATTAATCAAATACCCGGCAGTCAAAATACACTCCCCCACCCCCCACCCCCCCAAAAAAAAAAATTAAGAGGTAACTTACCCTGAAATCTAAGAGCACGAGAAATATTCAAAATATATCTATTTTTTTGTTCGACCGTACCATTCTGATGAGGAGTACCCACACATGAAGATTAAAAACCAATACCCAACTCATTAAAAGCACGCCGTACTGGAAAAATTTAGTGTCATTGCCACTGCGCACTATCTTAACAACCCAATTAAATTGTATCTTAGCTATTGCGAGAAAATGTAAAAATATAGAAGTTACTTTTTTTTAAGCCAACAAATAGATCCATACAACACAGGAGTAATCATCAGAAATAGTGAGAAAATACCATGCATCACATGAAGACAAAATATGATAAGGATACCATAAATCACAATGGATTAATTCAAAACAAGCAGTCTCTTTAGAATCAGTGACAGAAAGACATTCACGAGTCTCTTTAGCTCGAAAATAAACATCACATGGGTGAGCTACACTATCGTCACTATTATTGAAGACAAAAGATCAAAACTGAATTATCTTAACTGAGGGATATCCCAACCTACGGTGCAACAACTCAAAATCACTATCAACCCCTATAGCACTATAAACTTTGGTCTTCATAGCACTGCTTAAGTAGTACATTCCACCTCTCTGTTCACCCAGTCCAATCACAATCCCTAATCTCCAGCCCTGAATAACACAACCAAACTTAACATAGTAAACAATACAGTCAACATCATCAGTCAAGTGGGATACTAAAAACATATTACAGTTAAGCTTGGGAACCAAAAATACATTTTGCAAAGACAATTGATAAGACAAGCGCACACTACCACAATGTGTAGTAGAAACCTGAGAACCATCGGACAGAGATACTAGACATGTTGGCATAACAGTGACATTGTGCATTAAAGAGATGTCACATGTCATGTGATTAGAAGCCCCAGTATATATATATGTTCGATGATTAAGAAATTTCCCCCCGTATTTTTATATCTATATTATAACATAATATATATAAGCACATATCGGGTAGCATATGGATATTTATTGGGAAAACACATGCATTACCTTGTGCATGTGAAACAACTATGATATAAAGAGAATGTAAATCCATTCCTAAGGATGATTGCGATATATTTTAGATCAAACTCGATATCGTTCCTAGAACTGCAATTGCGCATGAAGATACTCAATCAAAAACATTATTCGTAATAGATAGTTACATGCATGGTTACGTCCTGAACATCAAGATCATATTATTAATAGGGTTATGCAAATCATAAAACCCGAAACCAGTCACGTTATAGAGCCTAAAGAATCGGTTGTTACTAAAAGTATAAAAAATGTCGGTGTGGACCGATCGAATAAACCGCACCATGTTCGTTGACTGACCATATCAATGAGAAGACCGAGACTGATAGCACACACATGGATACGTTAGGTAGTACGCTACTCTCAAAAGTGCCTTTATTCTTAGTACCAAAACCTCATACCAACAAAAGGAAAGTAGGTCGGCCAAAAAAATATTAACAACAGAAATATTAATATGTATGTGGGTCCATCCCGACATTTTACATCCTTTTATTACTAGTTTGGTAGACATAATTCGTAATGGACAGTGTGGTTATTAAACTATATCAAGACTAATATATGGTAAAGAGAACAACTGGAATCTTTTTGAGGTAATTTGATCTCGATATTAAATGCACACCAAGATTTATGGTTTAATGTTTATGGTTCAGTAAATGTTTTAGATGAAATATTAGATAAGTTATATTGGTTAAATAGTCATTTGGAACCACGTTATTGGATGATATTTTACGACGTCGAGTTAATGATAGTTACTCGATATCAGTGTCTTGTATACCATATATCTCTACTTGTTTATTTAACATATCTATCACTACGTGGTTCTCCACCTTGTTTCGCACTTGTTATAGAGATTGAAACATCTTTCTTACATGATAGTTATATCTTGTACACGTAAGTATATCAACAAAATTGTGTGAATTTAATTGTTTTTAAAGTTTGTAATGTTTCTCTAGTTCTTAAATTTAATTTTATAGGATAATTATCCTCCAGATTGATCGACCCCAAACTTATAATGTGTATGGAGTCGGTACCACACCGAGGAAGCGACTGGTCGATTCTCTACTACGATAGATTCAATAAATTTACCAAAATCATGGCAACTATTGAATCTGATCAATGATGACGTGTTATTATGTTACTTTTATCTTTCAAACTTTTTTACGCATTGTTATATTATCTTAGTACACTCTTGAACTTCATTATGTAATATTTAATTTCACGTGTTACATTTGAACTCAATAACTACTTCTGTTTGTATTAATTTTCCATTAATTACCCGTCAGTAAAACATTATCCATAAATATGATTTCTTGCTTCATAAGATTTCCAGCCAAGTAAAATTTCAATTTGCTCTCATAATTCACTTTTCTATATATTATTACTCAAGCATGACATATTTTTTTATCTACCAAATAGAAAACTAAAAATACTTGAACTATCTTAAGTTTGGAATAGACCATTGCCGAAGACAACCACTTACTTAAAGCCGTCAAGTTTTTTCAAAGAACAAGTTCGGATGAGACCAACGATGATTTTTTTATGGAATATTACGTATAATGCACTACACATGTAAAACCATCTATGAGCTCCATCTCATTCTCCACCCAGTGGAGAAGAAGTCTCTACCATGGACAATAATTTGCAACCGGAACTAGTGGTTCATGTGTTGGACCTGGTGTATGAAGTAAGGCAATAGGCGCTCAACATGTGGTAGTTGAAAATAACTAATTTCATTATAAGATATATGATAGCTTACTTGGAGGAGTGTGTTGTTGAACAAGCGGATGCGACAACAAGTTGAACACCTATTGAATTTCACTTCGACTATTACTTTACTAATAAGTTATAATGTTTATTGTAGTTTGATTTTAAATTTTATTTATGTAAGTTAATCTCATCTTGTATTGAGAGTTTATTGATGTATTTTTCTCTTAGGTTTAATGTTATCTCAATTTATTGGTAATGTGTGATTATTTTGTTTTAAATTTCATATCATACTGCAAATCGTATGACTCACTTTTGTATAAAATGCACAAACAAAAGGTAAATTTTTACCTTTAAAATAGAAACAAAACATTGTATTGCATGTTTCACACAATATAGAGCCCATAAACCGTGAATTTTATGCAATATAATATTTTGTTTTTATTTTAAATGCTAAAAATTTATCCTTCGTTCACGTATTATGTGTAACCAAAAGAAACAATATTGGCTCTATATTTGAAAAAAAATTGATGAAATCGCACAGCTTGTGTGATTTTCGGACTAGATATCACTTTGCCTATGTGATTTAATGTTACTGCTTGCCCCACACAATTTGAACTGAATAATGCATATCACGTCAAATGAAATTTTCCGCTTACTTGGTTCTTCTGCCAAATACAGTTTCTCGCCACTTCATTCTCTGTAAATAGATTCATAAATGTAGAAGATCTCTTCATCTACTGAATATCATAAATATTCAAACTTTTAGTTTCTATGATATCGACTAGATTATTCGAGAAGACCAGAACTTCTCAAAATTCGTCAAATCTATTACAAAACATTGGTTCGAACATAAACTGACAGGTTTTTTTTAATGAAATTATTTGTAGAATTCCTTACATGTATAGCCATTATGGAGCTCTCTATCAGCCTTCACATAGTTGCGAATAAGTGACTACCATGCACAATTATTTGAATTTGTTTTAAACTATTCGAATTTCTGACCTCTGGCGGGATGCCAGGGAAGCGTTTAATATGGTATTTGGTTTCGGAATTTTGTATTCCATTAAACAATGTATAGTTAATTTTTTTTGATCGATTACCTTCTCGAACACGCCTGAAACAATTAGAGTTAAATACTAGCCTTCTAGAAGCATAAATATAAGGATATACCTCTCCTATGGATTAATGTATTTGCTTCTGATATTAGTTCGTTTATCTTTTATGTATATGTTGATTACTTTTAATTTTGATGTTATTCAGTTCATGCCTAATGTATTTTTTGTTTATGTATAATATTTTTCAAGTTATGATATTTTTTATTGGTTTTAACGTGATGTTTTCATCGGGTTTGTACCAACCTATCAATGACATTTATAGTGATGCAAATAAAAATAAAGATCATAAATGTCATATATCACACAAAAAAGGTGAGATCATAATAGTCATAAACAAAAATTATAATAGTCATAAACAAATATCATAATAGCCATACAAGTCATAAACAAAAATCATAAACAAAGAGTAAAATATGTGGTACGATTAATAAAAACACAACGGAAAATCTACCAACGATGTCGATAACAATGGAAAATACGTATATGGTAGCACTCCTCTAATTCATTTGCTTTCTCCTCCAACATCATCGTATCACTAGAGAAAGTGTAATAAAAATTGCATATCCTTGTAAAATGTATCTTTTCTTCTTGGTGAAATAAATTTATCATTTTATAATTTACATTTGTGAGTATTTTCCCTTAACAACTACATGCTTCAACCATGAGTACTGGTTAAAAGCATCATTTGTTTTACCCTGAGTGATTATGGGAGGGTTTGCTCCAAATTATACATTGGGCCCTGTAGTGTTCAGGTTGCCCACTATTTACCATAGATTAGTCCTAACCCAAATAGGGTACAATGGATTTGTACCAATTGGTCTATCCTCATATATATTATTTTTATATGTAAAGATATGATAATGTCAACTTTCTCAAGTCAAGCCAATAAATGTGCCAACTGACATACCACATATAATGGATAATACAGCTTTATTATGTCCCATGACTTCAACATATGATCGATCCAGCTAATCTCACAAAATGGGCGCACAAATCATTAAAAATCATACAATAGAAAGATGACTTATAACATCGTTAAAAATTTGGTATGTGAATAAATGAAACAAAATAAATTTTAGACTATAAAGTGTTAATCAAAACTGACATCGGTTTCTCAAACCATAACTACGGTGTGTAGCATACCAGCTCGAATAGATTGGTTTGAACAAACACTTTAAGGTGTATAACGACAGATATGTGGCAAGTTGATAGCATACTTGTTTTAAAATGGATTTAATAACGTAGGAAAGTGATTATAAATCTATGCTTCTAGCATCCTAGTCAACCTGTATATACCACCGGTAGGGTGGAGCAAATTCTGTCTAAACGTATGGTATAATTTGGCCAAATCTATATGACCCCAATTATACATACACATATTATGGTAATGATGAATGAGCTATAGGTAATAGAGAGAAACCATATTGCTAGTCTTTTTAACAATATCATACTATGTAAGACATGAGTGACACATTCAACAGTCAGAGTACCATCATGATGGTGTTTAGCAGAAAAGATCTCTCGCAACCACGATAGAAGAATAGATTTTTCATCCATACTAATAACATACTCTATCTTGAGAGGTCTAACACCAAGTATCAAGGAACAAACCCACTCTCTCTCATCCTCACAAACATACTGAGCAATATCGAAAGACATACCTTCTATGGGTAGCCCCGTATATAGCATGGACGTCATCGAGAGTCATACTCATCTCGACCAAAACAAAATAGAAAGACAATGTCTTTTCATATCAACGCTCAAGAAAGACCTCAATCATGTTTATGTTGCTATACCAACGGGTGAAACAATATATGAGAGGCATGATTGGTGTACGCACAACATGCTCTCATACTATAGTCTAATGGCTCAAATCCTATCACTGAATACGTTTTGCATAAGGAAGCAACATATTGATAATCGAAGCTAGAAAACGCATCAAAATAATTTAATAATCAAACATAAAATATGTGCAATACTATTAGAAAAAAAAAACTTACATCATCTTAGAAGACAATGTAAGCCTCGTGCTTCTTGTCTTACGGTTACAAGAAAGGAAATAGGGATTGGTGTATGAAAACACCGCATCTAGAATCTGTATTTTCGATGACGATCTAGCACTAATCCCTCTTGTTGTAGGATGAGTACCCTGGCTAGAGGGCGGATTTATATATGTATCACGGCGAGTATGTCACATGTTAAGTGATATAGGATCAACCCGAATAAGTTTTTGTGATTGTGATACGCTGGATTACGCCTCGTCGCATTTGTTTTAACCAGATCTACAAAAAGAAACTCAGTTTATGAATAAGAGAATCACGACACAAATTTACCAAAAGTTACGTAAATTATATAATTTAAAATTATATATGTATTATATTAGTAAAGCACGATGTACAAAACGAGTCAACAATGCATATACCAAAGCATGTTGATAATCACATAGATGTAGCAAACACAAGCCAAAAAAATAAAATAAAAATATATAAATTGTCACTATTGTCGCTTACATCGTGCGGTGAAATCGCCGCATGCTCGTGTGCGACAAACTGCATCATCATGTAACGTATGCGCATGTGTCATAGACAATTTTAATCGCACAATGTACACAACGAACAGTAAAACCTATATTTAAAAACCTAAAACCTTAAATCACTGAAATCCATACCATTTTATACAAAAAAGAAATGTTATAAACGTATCTTTATCATTTCCACACAATAATCAATCATTAAATCATCAATTAAACAACTAAAAAGATAGGGAAGTCAAAATTTTATAAATCAAATTTTCAAGTCTAAATAATTATAAAATTAATAAATGAAATAAATAAAACAATTATACCATTAAGTTTGTATTACGTCGCTTAATCTTACTGAGGAGTCGAATTTAACAAATGATAAGATTGGGAGATAGGTTTTTGAGAGGTTTAGAGAGTAATAGAGAAGAAATGGGGAAATGGTGTAGGATCTATCAAAAACTATTTATATCTTTTATTTTCCGGAAAAGGGGTATGAAATCTAGGTGTGTGATCCAACAAAAACAAGTCAACATGTGGTCAAAAGTTAATTGATAGCGGTATATTTTTGGATAAATATAAACCGTTTTTAGTATTTATTGTACGAAAATATTGTATTTTTTGTTTTTTATATTTTTTTTCAATTTTTTAATAATATTCTTTATTTACACTATTTTATTTGATAAAAATAATTTTGGTATTTTAGAACAAGCGCATTATATTCTTTAAATTTTAGTTAAAACTTAGCTGGGATGATGAAAATTTAACACTTCACATTATACTTTTTATATTTTTAAAATATATGTTCAAAATTAACAAAGTTTATTTTTTAATTAATTTTTATATGTCTAGCTATTTTTATTGATAAATGATTATGATGTTCATTTTAACTAACGTAAATATGACAAAAGTAGTTAACCAATGTGGACGCTCTTAGTTTACTAAAAACTCCATTTTATAGGTGTCTTTTGGATAAATACCACTACAAGTACTTTATGTATACCAACGGTCTCAAACTAATCGTTCGTGTTCATTTTTATATTAAAATCATCCTTTATATTTAAACGATGTAATATTTTAGTCATTTATGTTTACCTGATATCATCAAATAGTTTATCATATTTTTCTAATGTTACAAATAATCCTTTATGTTTCAAAAAATGTCATTGTTTAATTATCGTTAATTACACACGTGGGATTAAAATGCAACATTACTGAAACATGAGAACGATTTTAATACAAAAGTGAACATAGGGGATTGTTTTACCATAGTTAGTATACATACGGGACAATTGTTTTTTGATAGTTGGTATACAAAAGTGAACATGGGGGATTTTTTTATAGGAAAATAAAACTAAAAGCCTAGTTTTATATAGCCCATAACTTATAACGCTTTGTGATCATGGACCACAACCTACTAATAATTTTATCAATCTCATCCCTGAATTATTAGTTTAGGCTTTAAGTGTTGAGATTTGGGTCTTCTCTTTCACAGTTTTCAAATTCAACATAGTTAGCACACTTATAAGTCTATGACTCCTTTTCACCTATAAGCCAAATAACCACTTAGTTATATATAATATAATTAATACGATTATTTTTATTATTAGACTATACTAAAACAATGACCGAATATATATTTAGCATATCCGTCTATAAATATTCCAACAATCTCTCACTTAGATCATCAATATTACAATTATCAAAAAGCGGTATTAGCATATATTTGATGAAGCCTAAGATCAAACTGTGCAATTATGTCTTGATTGTTCTAAAGAAATAATTCGTCAATACTGGAAAGAAGGTTACTTTAAAATCAATCCATGATGATAAGTATAACATTTTGCTACAAAGCGAGCTTTGTGTCTTTCCACATTAGCCAAAGAATACCTTTTGGTTTTCTAAACCCACTTACAACCAACTTCTTTTTTCCATTTAGGTAATGGGATAATTTCTCATATCGCATTATCTTCCATCATTTTATACTCTTCTTTCATAGCGTCAATTCACTTCTGAGAGTTAGAGATTTCCATGGTATATTTGTAGGATGATGAATCATCTACAGTTCCAGCACATGAGTATCATGTTCCTAAAGATATAATATACAATGTATATGTATAGGATTCTTTTTTCTCATGTGGACCTTCTTAAGGTCACTATTACTTCTTATCTCACTTCTTGAGGAGATAGAATTTAATACTCGTGAACAATATCATTTTGGTCCTCTTGTGAAAGATTACATTAAGGTTTCTCTTTTTTAAAACTATGGCATATATCAATCCTAGTGAAAACCCTCAAGTGGAAGATCAATATTATTATGAGTATAACCTTGTTTTAACGAGACCAAATTCATTTGAACTAAATTCCAATATTTTCATGCATGAATATATCTGTTAAACCCTTCATGAATATCCCTCCCTCCAAAACTTAACATCATCTAAAAACTTTATCGTTCATATTTTAAATATACTACGAGTGGGAGGATCATAGAAATTAAAACCCATAAAGTATATTGAATAACCAATGAAGAAGCAACTAACTATTTTTTTTTGTCCAGTTTATTTCCTCAGGTTTGTAAGTCTTACCTCAGATGGACACCCCCATATATGCATATACTTCGAATTGGGTTACGCCCATTTCAAAGCTCATAAAAGGTCTTAACAGTTTCCTTAGTGGGTACTCTATTGAGTATATAAGAGGCACATTTGATAGCTTCCCCCAGAGAGATACTGGTAGAGAAGAGTTACTTATCATACTTATAACCATATCATTTAGTTTACGGTTCCATCTCTCAGATACATCATTCATGTGGGGCAAACCTGATATTGTATACAGATGAACTATGCCATACTCGTCTATGTATTTTGAAAATGGCCTTTAACGTTGTTCACCTAATCTGTCATATCTACCATAGTATTCACCACCACCATCAGATCTAACGCTTTTGATACTTTTACCAAGTTATTTTTTAAGTTTGGCTCTAAAAGCTTTGAGCTTGTCCAGGACATCAACTTTTCATAAATGAGGTAGAGGTATCTGAAATGAGAGAAATCATCTGTAAATGATATGAAGTACCGCTTCCCATTCCAGAATTCCTTTGAAAATGGTTCATGTATATCGGTATATATCAATTCTAAGACTTTAATCGTTCAATATGCCCCTACCCTTTTGGTTTTGGTTTGTATCTATTGATACACTTGATACATGTACCAAAACCAGAGTAATTTAGGGGAACCAATATACTTCAGTTTCAAGCGTGTTCATTCTAACTTTCGATATATGACCTAACCACTTGTGCTATAGTTAGAGTACTTTTTAGATTAAGTAAATTTATTTGGTACAAGTTGTACATTCATGGAAATTTTATTATTATTATTATTAGTATTTAATAAATACAAATTATGTTCCTTTATCAAAATTCCATAACCACCAATCATATCATTAAAAGATATAATATATATCAATTTTAAGACTTCCATCTCTCTTTATATGCCCATACTACGTTGGTTTTGATTTGTTTATCTTTGATACACTTGATACATGTATCAAAATCAGATTAATTTAGGGGACCTAATAAACCTTCAGTTACAAGTTTGTCCATCCATATATGAAACCACTTGTGTCATAGTTTAGATTAGTTTTTAAATCTAGTAAATTCATTTAGTACAAGTTGTGCATTTATGGAATTTTTTTTATTATTAACAGTATTTAATAAATGCAAATTATATTCAGTTATCAAACTTTTGTGACCAAGAATCATATCATTAAAAGATCATGTAAATTTATTGTTTCCCATAGGAAAAGAATATACATATAAGTCTACAACCGTAAAGGAAATTAAGTTCTTTCTGAAAATGGGAACAAAAATTACATTATCTAAAAAATGCATGTCTAGTAGAAAATTCTAAATTCAAATCACAAATTTCCTGATGTGAAATGGATTTTTCATCCTCACTTAGCATCATGCTCCTTAATGTATCCTGCAAAGAAATACAGACATGAGTTGTTGCAGCCAAATCAACCCACTCTGTATTATTTTTCCACAAAAGTAAAATTACTTTATGAAACAACCAAAGATGTGAGAGTACCTTTGCTTAGTATGTAAGCCCGACGTTTCTCACATTATTTCTTAAGATATCATTTCTCCTTGCTGGAAAAAACATCGACCAACCCTTGATTCCTCAGGCTTTTTATTCTTAGTTGGACCATTGTTTGGTATTTTGTTATTAGATTTTTTCTTAGACCACATCCTCTTCCTCGACGCTGTCATATTAATTTTGGAAATTTCCCTTTTAAGCCTTTCCTCCTCTTGTGCAACGTGTGCAATCAATTCTTTGATTGTTCATATTTCCCGCATGCAAAAATAAGTGGATTCGACATGCCTAAAATTTTCCAGTAAATATCGAAAAGTAACCTCACCACATACTCTTAAGTCTATATCTATATCCTTTAACATTTAAAAAATCATAGATATTTCTAGAATACTCACGAATTGTACCTTTGTTAGTGTATTTCTTGGTAGAGATCTCATTAATAGGACGTTGCATCTCTACCTTGTCATTCTTAGAAAATGCTTCTTGATCTCTATGAGAAATTTTATAGCAATAGTAGCATCTTTTGGGACAGCCCAACGAAATAAAACTCATATGCGTTGAAGCATAATGGTCATGCATAATCGATTTAACTTTTTCCACGTCTCATACTTTTTAGTTTCCTCATGTGTACTTTCGTGTTGTTTTGGTGTCAGTAATGCACGATCATATTCATGAACAAGCAAATATAGTTGCATATCCTATTTTCATTGGTTATAATTTGTGCTATCTAGCATGGGGGTTTATTCTTCAACGGATTGTAACTCATCAAGTTCACTGGAAAAAAATTAAAATAAATAATAGACCGCACATAAGATTCTTCAAATATAACCATTAACATACTTGAATATGGTATATACTTCTAAAACATAATATACTATGATAATGGATACAAAATGGAAAATCATATAAACATTATTTTATAGGTTTGAGAATATTACGATATGATCATACTAACTATCAGTGAAATCATCTAGAGATACTTAAATTAAAATAACCCTAAATTATTTTCCTAAGTACTAGTAAAACTCTTTTGATGGCCGATTTCACCTATTTGAAATTAAAAAAATTGCAATGATTGATTTAATTTTCCTAATCACAAAGATTATTTTCAATAAATTTTCTCCAGTTTATGATTAATTTTACCCAAATGTTAACCTTTCGGATGGTCGGCAATATTTGAATTTAAATTAACCCCTTAAACCATTTTGAATTCTATGATCTTCGAGTAGATCAATTAATCTTCTAAAGGGATGATTAATTTATTCCATAATTCACCTCATGAAATCCAACACTTTAGTCATGCATATCCATTTAAACATCCAAGCACATAAACCATTTATTTCATAAATACATACTCCAAACCCTTATAATGTGAAATAAATCCAAAAAATAAAATGAACAATGTTTTTTTTCCTAAATGAACGTTGCAATGAACCGTGCATATGATGTGTTGTGAACAGTGCAATGAATAGTATAGATGAACAGTTCTTTTTAAAAATAATATTCATCCAAAAAGTTAGAAAAAATCCAACATTTTATTGTCGTCACTTGGCAATCCGCCTATTTAGCAATAACAGTTGTTGTTGTCATTGGGCGTTCACCCAGCCAACAACTTCCTGCTATTGTCGTCGCGACAGCAATAGGTTGTGATTTCCTTCGTAGGTCACGACGTTCATCTGCATAGACAGTAGTTTGCTGGTCATGGTTAACGTCGTCGGACAACCTTCGATCGACAATAACAACTGGGGTTACGTTGTCGATGAGCCACTATCCCAGTAGGTTTGATTTAATTCGTTAAAATAAGATTTGGTTGATGCTAAATTTGAGAGAGAAATTACAGCCATCAATCAAACCCTAATTTAAAATATATAAAAAATCATATCCTATCAAGACAATCAATTTATTAAAAAAAGAAAACACATAATCATGTTTTCAATAAGAATAATCACTGTATACATGTTTTTCATATAAAGCCTAAACTCATATCATAAGAAGTTAAATATAAACCCATATCATAATTTTCATATAAAGCCTAAACCCATATCATAAGAAGTTAAATATAAACCCATATCATAATTTTCATATAAAGCCTAAACCCATATCATAAGAAGTTAAATATAAACCCATATCATAAGAAGTCAAATAATCGTTTAATTTCTAACTGTATTAGTTTTTTAAAGTAATGAAATCATGATTGATTCAATTATAAATAAACTAACAAAGACTTTAATACCAATTGATAGAACTAAATGAATCGCATGTGGAAAATTATTATACACTTTTGTTTGATTTTCTATTATAGAATAAGCTGAAAAGACTTATTGTTTTGCATGATCCTATTATTCATAATTGCACTTCATATTCTACTATTCTGGAATCCTCTTTAAGAGTTCTTCAAAACTTTATTCGTAGCAAAATTGCTAGTAGTCTATCTCTTCTTAAAACCTGGTAGTCTTTTTCTCACTAAAAACGGCAAATGATCTTTTTAAATTTAGATAAAAAAAATATATGGATATCAGTCATTCATTTTGCAAACACAACTAAAACCCTAATGGTATAAAATCCATACCGTTTTGTGATTATAAACCACACACAACCTACTAGACTTTATTAGGAGTTGAATCTCCACTTTCAAGATACCCAAATTCAGTCCAAAACCTCTTTTTCTCGTATAAATCCGATATCAACACCACTGGGTATAAACCGTGTCATCACGTATAAAACAACTTTTTATAGATTTAAAAATCAACGTTTACCAAATCTTGGGCTTACTTGTTTGGAATTGACAAAACCAAAACTCCTCAAAAACAGTGACATATTAACCTACTCTCCTCTTCAGGAACAGAAAATTAGGAATAGACGATGTATTTAAATTTTCTAACACAAATCAAAGCTTGTGATGAACCTGTCAATATATTATAATGACACTTTTGTAGATCTAGGAAAATTAATGCTAACATAAACTTTTGTACCATCTCCTGAGAGTTCTTCACACAACCAGTTACAAAGCGTTTTTTTTTCTTTTGACTTAGATACTAATCAAGAGTGATATATAACACAGCTACTTATCGATCTCTATAATAGACAAACCATCAGACCTGCCAAATGATTTATGGCTCTCCCTCACAGGCATGTAAGCTTCGTTGGCTTTTATAAGACATCATCAGCTAGTTTCTCAGTTTTTTCAGTACTGGCCACCTTTTTCTCAACATGCTCAGATTTGACAGTGACTAATTGTTCTGTATCCACACTTTTAGTGGTGCTTGACCATCCTATTGTCAACCTAGATGCTTCATCTCTAGAAGCATACCAAGAATGACCGCACCCAATACACTCCAACTGAAAAAACAAGTAAAAACGATTTTAAGAAAGATGGTGCTAACATGAGGAAGTCAGAATATGAATGTAATCACAATTTCTTTTATAATGAACAAAAAAAATGAATTTAATAGAGATGGATGCTAAATACATACTCGAGAAGTGTCAGAATATGAATGTAATTACTACTTGTTTAAAATTCATAAATTTTATACAAGGAAAATTCAATTCTTCCAATCGCTTGCAATACCATAACACTCTGCCCCGATCGGGCCACCAACCACGCAACCCATTCGTAACAATTAAAGTAATGAGAAAACCTTTTCCTTTCGTAAATCAGTCTCTTCCTACTTCCATCTTTCAGTCAGTTTCAGTCAAACTTTATCAAGAAGGTTAGAGGCCTTAAAGATAAATTACAATCCTGAATAGTTATATGGAGACCAACAATATTTAGTGTTTGTGAATTATACTGCAAGTACCTGATACCGGTCACCATGTCCTGCTTGGATTATATCCCTCACACCAACTTTAAACTCCATACATCTGGAGCACCGCGCGTCAGTCATCTTTGTCAAGATCAAAATATCAGCAAGCAATCATGAGTCAATAAACATAATGAATTATTACCGATAATAGTAATACACTATATAGTTTATCATACTAACACCAAATCTAGATGAAGAAAGAAATACCTGCATACGCTCTGCTTCCTCAGGCTCATTTGTTGTTATCTCTTCTGCAGTAAAACCCTCCTGAATTTGAAATATTAGGTGTATCATTCTTCATGTTAAAATTGAAGGAATTTAAATGTCTTCACCGCGATAAAGATTCTTATTATAGCAGAAAAGCAAACTAAGAAGTAGTGTAGAGATTACAAACAAAAAACAAAAGCTTGGTTGTGATAAAGGAGTAAAATCAAGATAAAATAAACTGTTGAGATGTGATGGAACTTGGAACAAACACTTCAACAAAACTTTATTACATAGAAGTAAACAGAATGCTAGATAAATGTATTCCTGGGTTTTTTTTACCAATTAGAAAACAAAGTAGGCAGCAGGCACAATATTATGGAAGAGTTAACTTTCCCAACAGTATATGAGTGAAGGTTTCTGTTACAGATTAGACATTATCTAAGATACAACTTTTCTTTAAATCACATATAAATCGTGTGAAAAACAGGAAAAAATCCTACAGTTCCCCAAATTAAACAGACAACAGATAATCTGCTTCCAAAATGCCCAGATAAGAAGAAAATGGAAATATTATCAAAAGAAAAGACCAAACCTTTAACTCAGTGGGCGACATGCTTAGTATTTTGGTAGGTCCCAACTCCCCACTAAGCAAACGTCGAGCTAGTAGTGAATTATTCTGTTGAAAAAGAACCACGGATTTAAATAAAGAAAAATTCGATTAGGTGTATGACAGCAAAAACTCATTCACCTCCTTTAGGTTTTCCAACAACATATACAATGTTTCTTCAAACACTATCCACTGCATATGGGTCTACCAATGTATGTAGTAAGAGTTTTAATCATTAGTTATAACAATCAAAATGTCAGGTTGCATTCTGAATGTTAGAAAATTTCTTGTAACACTGTTTCAACTGATGGTACACATACTCTTATCCAATAATTAGCTACTCATATTTGGACACAAGAATACAAGGGTAATCCTATCAACCACCAAAGTAGGAACAAAAGAAGCATCATGTTCTAAAAATATATTGCACTAGAACTTTTTTAATAACAAAAATAATGTTTGCATAAGTTGAAATATGTACCACAATGTTAAACATGTTACTTCTTGGGTAACGAGATGTTAGCTCACATATTCCTTATAACTACACAACTACACCATCGTTAACTACTTTAGATGAAGTTAGCTTTCTGCAGTTTGCAAACACTTAAACAAAGTCTATTGCAAAGTTAACAGTCTTAAGTGACAAGATCTAGCGATCGTGCAAGGAAGTACATTAACTTGGACTTGTTTGGAAAAATTTGCTAGCATTCGCATTATAAGGTTAGTGCAAGATAATAAAATTGCGCATATAAGCAAGCATAGAATTATATCCACGCACACGATCTACTGTTATATAATATAAATGATTATGAATCATGCATTCATGCATCCATGCCAGAGAATGCATCTGAGTGCTTGAATGGTTTTACTCAAGACCAAAACTGTATTTATGCACATAATTAGAGTGCCTCCAAACCTTGAGATTGAAAACCAACTGTCTCAATTTCTGGTTGTACTTCTGAAAATCGGAGGAAAGAGCATCATGCGAGGCCTGCTCAAGAGCAATTACCACAGACACAGCAGCATCTGGCCATGTGAAAAGCTTCTCAGGCTGTCAAAGAGAACTAAAAAAGTCAATCTGGCATTTCTTTCTTTCTTTCTATAGTAATCTTTATCTAGTATATGTACCTCTAAACTCTTCTCTTGAGATCCATTTTCAACTCTTGGACTTCTATCCAATCTTTTGAATTCAGTTGTTTGGCTCTTGTCACCCTTCTCAGTGTTTGTTTCGGTAACTGTGCTCTTATCTTCATCACCTAAACGATTTGTATCGGTTCTTGGGCTTTTAACATTTGACACATTTGAACCGTTGCTTTTGTCATCCACTTGAACTTCCCCGGGAGATGTACAAATGGACTGGACTCCCTGAAGAAGCCTCTCTAACCATTTGTCACGATGATTTTCTCCAGTCAATGCCTTAAACTTTACTAGAATTGAGTAATATTCTGAAGCAATATTTAGACAGCTCCCTGGGGTTTCAGCTTTTACAGTTTGATCAGATCTATCAGTTGTCTCTTCCTCCATAGTGACATCTAGAGGTGGTAAGTTCTTTCTTCTAAGAGATCTCTTTAAGTTCGATTGTTCTTCTTGATCAGGAGCAGTGCCATCAGTCTCTATGTCAGGAAGGTCTCTCAGACGTGACAGAGTCTTCTGAACAAGGATATCAATCTCATGCTGTTTATTATCCTCGTAATCTTTATCAGTTAGTTTCCACAGCTTCTGCTCCACAGTGTCGTAAACCTTTTGCACAATGAAACCGGGATCTTGTTTACGTTTTGGAAGTTGCTTATGAACTGGGACAAAGTGCACAACACACTTGTGCATCACAGATTCTGCTGGAACATCATCACGGTGAAAGCTGTAGAAGAGCTCTCGGGTGTCACATGATGGCCAACTACCACCGCCTTTTCTCTCTGCTTCGCCAGGGCGGTAAAACCACTGGCCAGTAACCATCATGTTACCGTTCCTGTTCTGAGTAATATCCTGTTAACAGAACACGATATTAACTTATTCACATAATCAGAGTTTACCAAAAAAAATAGCAATTTGACAAAACATTTACCTTGATGATTGCCACGTATGGCTTTTGTTTTTTAACTTCTGGAACTAGAAGCACAGGATCCTCCTACAGAACCACAATTAAAGACCCACTTTCGAGAACTGTCTTAAGATTTTATAATGCTAGAGCAGAAGGATGCAAGCTACAATAGAAAAACTCTTGGTAAAACCTTTCAGGAGTAACGAGGTCAAAAACAAATATAGCTCATTCTTTACAAACTTATACTATTTCCAAACAAGTTACTGTGCATCATCACTAAAAGATTGCCAATATCAGTTTCTCCACCATTAATAAATGATTGGTAATCATGATATAAAATGACAAAAATATAAACTACCTGAAAAATCAAGCATAATGTACAAATTAGTAGCTAATAGCCTAGTTGTTTACAAAGCTAGAGTCCTGGATGTCAAGGGAGCTACAATGTTAAGGAAGTATTATATCATTAACTCATTCAATACAAGTTTTAAAAAATTAACTTATAGCATAAATCTTCCAAAGAGGAGAATCAGATTTAACAGCACCATTCTTTCCATACAACCTCTAAATAGGTCAAGCAGAAATAGCCAATAAACCATTAGAAAGAGAACTATATAGTGCAAAGTGAAAGAAATCGAAAAAAAAAAACCCTAGTTTGATGCAAAAAAGTCAGATTCACAGTCATAAAAAAAACCCAATTATCTAACCTAACCTAACCATACACACACAGTCCAATCACAATCAAACACTTTACATTTTCAACAAAAAAAAAAAAAACAAACAAACTGAACCAATAGTACTCACCAGTTCATACCGATTCCCATCAAATTCAAAAGCCTCGTAATGGCTCTTCCTTCCTCTACCTTTGCCAGAAACCCTCACCGGTTCTCCAGATGGCTTTGCGTCCTCGGGCTGCTCCACCTCTTCTTCTTCCTCCTCTGTTTTCTCCTCCTCTTCCAATTTCCTTATTTTCTTCCGGTCATTCATCCTCGCCAGAATCTCCTGTTCCTCCTCACCCTCGTCTTCTTCCTCCTCCTCGAGGTCGAGCTTTATTTTCTTCCGTTTCATCTGCTTGCCGTTGGAGTTAGAGTTGGTGTTTCGAGTCATTCGCCGCAATGGTTGTATGTCCTCATCCTCCTCGTCGCTAGTCGAGACCTGAGCAAATCGCCGATTGACCATTGTTTTTGGAATCAGAGTGATAAAGTTTGGGGACAGGACTTATAAAATGATACAAATTAAAACCCAACGAACCACCGGTTTAAATAAGCGAAGCTGTCCAATAAGAGTAGAAAAATACTAGTACTTTATCATGCGAGTTAAATGATATCTTTTTATGGTTACTTACCTTACCCGGCCGGATAGGACCTTGAGGTTTACTAAAATTCACCTGTTTAATACATTTTTTTCAATAACGATATATATATAATTTTATGGTAAAATACCATTTAAGACCCAATATCCAAAATATTATCTATTTATGATCTATATTTTCATATATCTTCAAGAAATATTCGTTTTTGTGAATTATTTACCATCTAAGATCCATTAATACTTTTTATACCCCTATCTACTTAAATAAAAGCCTTGACACTTATATTTGAGTTTTTTTCTCCCTAATTTTTTTCTACGTGCTATCATAGGTAATTCTCCATTCTTAATCGATTTCTTATATTTTTATTGTTTTTTGTTGATTTTGATTGTGATTAAGTTAATTTCGCAGTTAGTTTTATTGTTATTAGTGTAGAATTCGAGTTTTAGTAAAATTTGTTGCTCGAGTTTAGATTTCTCTGTATTAGGTTTAGTCGATCTGTTTTTTTTTGTGTTTTTAGTATTTATCTGTTATTTTACGTTGTTAATGCAGTATATTTGTGATATTAGCATTAGTTTTCGTTGATTTTGAGTTCGTGTTCTAGTTTTTATAAGTTTTTAGTTTACGCGTAACTGTTATGGGTTTCTACGAAGGAGATGTGAAACGTTTGTTATGAACTTTAGTGATAGTTGCGAAACGTGTAGGTTTTTTCCAAGAATTTGTGATGAAACATGTCTTTTTAGTAGATGCGAAACGTTAATGTTTTTATTTATGAAGATGCGAAACATCAATGTTCTTAATTGAGAGGATGCGAAACATGTTTTACAAATAGATGAAGAACTCGAGTATTGTTTATTAATAATAGATGCGAAACCTTTGTCTAATGCAGGTACGCGATGTCTAGTAGTATGATGTGCATTTTTAAACTAAATGGGGAGCTTGCAATTTGTGACTTTGGTTAGTTTTCTGAGTTTGAAGATATTGTTAAATTTGTTTTAAGTAGATGTGATATATTGGTTCAGGGTAAATTCAAATTAAGACACTCTTGTGGTGATCTTGGAAACGTTATCTTAGGTTGTGATGGTGATTTAATTGCTTTGGTATCATTTGTTGATAGTTTGGGTGTTTCAAGTGTTACTATTAAAGTTGAAGGTGATGTTGTTGTTGGTGATAATATTAAAGATACAGTTGAAAGTATAGTTGAAGTTTCAAATAAAGATTTTGTTTGTGGAGAAACTGGTGAAACTTCTGATGTTAATGTTATTAGTCGCAAGCACAAAGCATTTGCTACTGTTGGTTGGGTTAATGAAATTAGTGGTGTTGGGCAGGTGTTTCAAGATGGAGAAGTAGGTTTAAGATTAGTTGTTAGTCGGTTGGCTTTACAAAAAGGTTTTTCTTTTAACTATATGCATAACAATAAACAAAGAGTAACTGTTTATTGCATGAAAAAAAGATTCAAAGGGCTGTCCTTGGAGACTATATGCTAAACAAGAGAGGTATACTGGTTTTTTTATTAAGAAGTATGTTGAAACTCATACATGTGGGATTGGTTTTAACAAAGAAAATAGAAAGCATTTGTCATCTGATTTGATTGGAAATAAAATACGTGATTGTGTGAGGAGGAGATTTGATGTTAAAGCTACAAGCGTGAAATCATTTTTTTTAAATGATTATGGTTTAGATATTTCTTATCGTGTTTCATGGTTTGCTCTAGAAAAAGCTAGGAGGGCTGTATATGGAGATAGTTCAACTTCTTATAAACTTCTTAAGAATTATTTTAAAACATTGAAGGTTCTTGATAGCAACAGTGATTACATACTGGAGTATTATTTGGAAACCAATGTGTTCAAGCGATGTTTCATAGCATTTGGGTCTTGCCTCTATGGTTTCAATTCGTGTCGTCAAGTTTTATTTGTTGATGGGAATTTTTTAACAGGAAAATATAATGGAGTTTTGTTATCTGCTATAGCCAAATATGGTAACAATGGTAAGTTTTATTTATATTGGAATAGATGTTATCTTTTAACTATGTTATATATGAATCTGCAAAAAACAAGATTTGAGATGAATAACAAATAGATAGATGCGAAACGTTCTGAATAATTAACGTGATGGATGCGATATGTGTAATTTATGACTAACGTGATAGATGCGAAACACTTATAGTATATGATTAACGAGATATATGAGAAACATATCTATATCAATAAGCGATAGTTGCGAAACCTCTTAAACTGAGTTATTTATACTATTCTTTGTTCTATATATTGGTTGCAGGTATTTTCCATGTTGCATTTAGTATTGTTTCCTCTGAAGATACTGAAAATTGGGTATGTTTTTTGGAGATGTTGAAACCACATTTTTTGGATCGCGAAATCACATTTGTTACTAATTGTCGTTTAGGTATTGTTACTTTTGTATGTGCTATATTTCGAAATTGCCATCATGGATACTGTTTTATCATCTTATGAATAATTTGAGGCATTTTTTAAAGGCTACACCGTCGACATTTAAGGATACTATGGTACAACTGTTTAAAAGATGTGCATATGCTTCTAATCAGAATTTGTTTAATCAATATATGGATGAATTACTTAAGTAAGGAGGTGAGAATGTTGATAGTTTTTTCAAAAATTTATCTCCTGATAAATATGCTTGTGTTTTTTTCAAAAGCAAGAGGTATGGTTCTATGGCATCTACTCCAGCTGAATCTTTTAACAATCAAGTAAAACAATTTTGTGGTTTGTCTATACTGGAGTTAATTGATAGGATTAGAGTTTTAGAAATGAGTCAAATTTCAAGACGTTTTGGTGATGCTAAACGTTGGACTAGTGATTTATGTCCTGAATTTGATCAAAAGTTTCAAGCTAATGTGGAAGAAGGTCGTCCATTGATAGTTCATTCGTTTACTCCTCTTTTGCATGAAGTGTTTTGTGATCGTATTATGGTTGTTGATCTTAGTGTACGTTGTTGCTCTTTGTCATTTGTGGCAACATGAGTGTTTCATTTGTTCTCATGTTGTAGCTGTGATATTTTATATAGATGCAGATCCTATAGAATATGTTAAGCCATGCTATTTTGTAAGCTTTTATAAGGCAACATATACATATGGTATAGCTGCATTTACTACTTTTGGTCAAGGCTCTACTTCAACAACTTATCTAGATCTACTTCTTCCAATTTTAAAAATGAGAGTTGGACGACCTAAGAAGAAAAAAATTACATCTAAAGAAGAATTAAGTATTCGTAAGATAACGTGTTTTTGTTGTTGTAAATCTGGTCATAATAGACGAACATGTATAGATATTTTATAAGATGAATGTAATTTTTGATACTTTTAGTTTTTGCTTTTAGGTATGTTTGTCATAAATGACAGTAGATTGGGAACATTTCAATGGATGCTAGATGCGAAACCTTTTGTTATATATCGACCTGATAGATGCGAAACGTGTAATAACCAGCATGATGGGCTATGATAGATGCGAGACACGTTTTACAAGATTTACTGAAGTGGATGCCAAACGTTTGAGAGATGCGAAACAACTTACACATAAATATACTGATTTGATATTTGTGGAACCTTGGATAATTAAATATATTATACTGTAATAGTTGCGAAACGTTGAATTTAAGTACAATTTTTTTTGCAGTTGCTAAACCAGCTCATAAAATACATTTTTTAATGTAAGTGTTAAAATATGAAAGAAAATAAATAAATAAAAAGATCTAGTTCATTATGAAACAGGTGGAATACATGATAAGTTCAGTAAAACAAAATACAAACTTATAAAAAATTAAAAACATAATCTACATGTTCAAACTCTATTTAAGCAGACCCTAAGTCTTCTTGTTTGATTTGGGTCATCAAAAAACAAAAAAGATAAACTTCTTCCTACCCTTAGTTAAAACAACAACAAAAAAGCAGACCCTTCACATAACCATCAGTTAGAGTCTTCATTGTCGTCTTCAGAGTCATCTTCCTCTGAAACATCTTCGTCTTCATCTTCTTCGTCTTTAGTGTCTTCATCCTCTTCCATCTGGTATATTTTTCTCTTTTTTCTAAGAGGATGGAAATAGGATCCTCATCTAGCTCCTCTTCATCTTCAAGAATAAGCATCTTCGGTATAAGTATCTTCAAAAAAAAACCAAAACTTTCATCAGAAATGTCGTCTGAAAGTTCGTCTGTTGTTGTATGTTTGTACTCCTCCCTGGCCTCGGGGGAACGAGTGGGAGAACTGATATCACTTTAACAAGGACCATCATCTGAAGAATAGTTAAAATTTGGCATTTTTTCAAAGCAAGTTTTTAAGAAGTGAAAAGTTTAGAAGATTTTCACTAAGAATGAAGTGAACTTTTGTATTTGAGAGCTGAAAGAATGAAGTGATATTTTATAGAGGTAGCTAAAATGTTATAAGAAGGTGAAAAGTTTGAAGATTAAACAGAAATAATATATTGGTTTATATTGTTTAGATTTGTAATTAATGCAATGTAATAATGGGTATCTATTAGTTATCAAGTCATGTAAGTAAATATCAAATCAAAGTAAAGCTACTAGCTATATTTTTGAATTTTGAAGTTTATATGTGTGAGATTGGTAGAGTATATTAACTACAAAAAAACTTACTCTGTAAGTGATAAGTGGATGAAAAATAATTATACTAGAAGATGTGAAAGAGTTTCCAAGAGAAAACATAATTCAGTAGATGCGAAACATTCATTATAATTTAAAGCTAGATGTGAAATGTTGTATAAAAATTAAATAATATATGCGAGACGTGTTATTTACATGTCTCTAGTAGATGCGAAATAACATGTGAAATATAATAGACATATGATATGCTAGATGCGGGACAATGTATTTAAATTTTTTATTGGTAAAATTATTAAGAAGGTGAAAAGACTACGAGCTTTGGAAGAAATAATATTTTTTGGTTGATATTTGTGAGCTTTTGTAATTAATGCAATGCAATGATGAGTATTTTAGACTTATCAAATCATGTAAGAAAACATCAAATCAATAAAGCTACTAGTTTGATTTTTGAATTTTTGAACTATATGCGTGAGATTGGTTGAGTTTATTAAATACAAAAACATATTTACTTTTGTAAGTGGTAATTGGATGAAAAATAATTAGTCCAGAAGATAGGAAAGAGCTTCCAAGAGAAAAAAAAAATAAATTGCTAGATGCAAAACATTCATTCGAGAGTGTGTGTGTGTGTGTGTGTGCGCACGCGTGCGTGCGTGCGTGCGTGCTGCGTGCGTGCGTGTGTGTGTGCGCGCGCGCGTGCGTGCGTGCATGCGTGCGTGCGGGCGTGCGGGCGTGCGGGCGTGCGTGCGTGCGTGTGCGTGCGTGCGTGCTGCGTGCGCGTGCGTGCGTGCGTGCGTGCGTGTGTGAGAGAGAGATTGGTTGAGTTTATTAACTACAAAAACATATTTACTTTATGTAAGTGAGAATTGGATGAAAAATAATTAGACTAGAAGATAGGAAAGAGTTTCTAAGAGAAAAAATAAAGTGATAGATGATATATAATAAACATACAAATAAATCAGATGATATATATATATATATATATATATATTCTATGAAATTATTATAAAAGAGAGACACTTACTAATCTTTCTGTAGTGTTTTTTGTTGGATCTGGACGTTTTGGTATTGGGTTTAGATTTACCGTTTTTTTATGTTCAACATCTATTACCAATAATGTCCAATGGTTAACATTCCCATGTCTAGCTTCTTTTAGAAGCGGAGCGAAGATTAAACCTTCTGTGATCCCTCGTAGCTTATCGTCAACATATAATGTTACATCGATATTTCGGTTTAGCAGATGCTACATTGGAGGAGTAATAATTAGAAATATTTATGTTTATAAATTAACACATGTTGTAAAAGTATTTTATTCTTACCATTACGCTTCCAAATAAGTATGTTACTCGCATAAATTCTCCTGGACTACTTGCAACTGTCATTTGAAAGTTGTGTTGTTTAAGGTTGATATATATATATATATATATATATATATATATATAACCGTCAATTACTAGTGTTGTCAAAAGTGGAAATCATCAGTTTGTTAACATATGTATTGGGGAAGCAATGGAAACAAACTAAATTTAAATTTAACTTTTACCGTAGAGTCGATTTCATCTTCATCTGCTATCTCCATCAAAGTACTAACAAAAATATTAGATCCTGGTACATCTAGACATGACCATACTGTTGGATCAGAATTGTTTTCTCCTTTTTCAATCAGTTCTAATTTATAGTATTCCTTTATGTCAATTGCAGCTGTTACTTTGTTCGTAAATGGCCATTTTTTTGGTAATTTCCTTGTTAGGTAGTTGTTTAGAGACTTGATGTTAAGTAGGATCTAAAATTAGTTCAAATGAAGGACCTTCATCCAAATCTTTCTGCACAAATGGGAAAGAATTGAAACTGTAAGAGGAAATAGATGCGAAATGTTCAAAAATATAATGGATGGGAAAGATGAGGAACCAAGCTAAATGTGAAACATTCAGAAATATAATAGATGAGAAATAAGGGAAAACCAAGATAAATACGAAACATTCATAAATATAATAGATGGTGGTGAGGTTTATTTTCGTCTGAGGGTAAGTTTGTAATTTTTGTTTTGGAGTTTGTGGAAGTTTGTAAGTAGTTAATGTTTGAATAGTGAGTAGAGGGAGAATTAAGCAGCCTGGTTGTATTTAATTTTCATTACCCTCATTTAATGTTGGTGGTTGGGTATTTATACCCTTACATCTGGGCCTTATGGGCTTTCGGGTCATGTTTAATGGACCCAGGTCAAGTTCAAAGACCCATGAGCTCTTAGTAGGAGAGCAAGCAGCTTAGTCATGAAATGATTAGGTTTTTAAGTACTTTAGTACTTTGTTCGAACAGTCCAATGGGTGAGGTGTTCGAACTGCCCTGTCCAGTTAGATGGTCTTTGTCCAAACTGTCCCTGTCCGAAGAGGTAGCAGAATCCGGACTGATCAGTAGCCCCTTTTTTAGGTGTTTGTTCAAATAACATTTGTCAAAACCTGAAAAACAGTCCGTTGTTAGTGACAGTTTTATCCGGACAGGTCTTTCGAGCTATGTTATGGTTTTATCCGGACTGAAAAAGTTCTTTGAATCTAAACAGTTTTTTTGCCAAAGTTCGTGGGACACGTGTCACTCTTTGGTTTGTTGCTTTTAGCCGTTTTTTCACCTTGAATTTCGTACCCACCTTCTCTGAAAAGCAACCTCTTCATTAATGAGGGTGACATCAGCGTCGTCTCTTAATCATTACTAATCTTTTCGAATTCTCCTAGGAATCAAGACTTCTTTTTTAGGTTTACTATAAATTAAGATACTTTTCCACTGTTTTTACTATCACTTTCATCTTCACTTTGCTAATTTTCAGAGCTCTCTCTCTTAAACATAAATTCTTTACTTAGGTTGTTTATGTTCACGGCTAGGAACGCTCTGATCAAAGGCGGGTGGCTCAATCTCTCTGAATTAGAAAAAGCACAAAAAGTCGAAAGGGAAAGGCGCATCGCAGCAGGCTTACCCACTTCCCCCATCGACAAACCAGCAATCTCAGCTACAGAGTTTGACCAGGGTTCTTCCTCCACAAAGGGTGTCAAACCGAATAGGTTGTTTCAATCTAGTCTTTCCCCTATCATCTCAGGTTCTTCGGTTCAAGAGTCAGAACCCACAGTCGAGCCAGGTTTGACAGTTACCAGTTTTAAGAAACCTTCCCCGTTCTTAGCCATGGGGTCAGATGCTGATACTTCTCCCAACAAGCCGGTTGATCAAAGAAAAGGCCGGCTTGTTAAAGGGCAGGCTTCTAAAGGCACTCCTTCGAAATCGGGCACCAAGGACAGCAGTGCAGGGTCAGAAACACCCATGAAAGTACCCAAAGACAGGTTGTCCGGTCCAAAGGCTACTGGTTCGAGCCCCCGAAGAGAAACATCCACATCAGAGCCCCAACCGGAGGCTAGAATTCAGGAGAGTGCTGAAGCTCATCAGTTCGGAAATCAGTCTGAACCGACTCCAAACCTCCCCCTCACAACAACAACTAAAAACCCTTCCTCAATAATGGAGGAAATAATGGAGGACTCTATCGAAGAGGCTCCATTTGAGTCCGAACCTTCCAGACAGACCAGTGGTGCTGTTGTTGCTCAGAAGGATAAAAGCAAGGAGAAGTTGTGCTTAAGGCATCCGGATCTGCCGGAGTGTCTTGAAGGAAAAGTAGGACATTGTTTCCACAAGGTCAATGTTAAATACCTCCTTGCTTTGCAAAAGATCAATTACGCTTTCATCCATACAGCTGAGTTGGGTCGGATGCGTATGAAGTGGGGGATTCCGGAGAATGTGAAGATAAGAATCCCCATAGACCCTGAAACCCAATGGATTGTAAACTCAGTGAAATTGTCATCTTCACTGAGCTCTTTAACTAGGGTTTAAGGTTCCCCTTGGATCCGGAAATAGTTAGGTATTTCCATCTTATCAAGCTCTGTCCCAGTCAATTAAGCCCCAATGCCTGGTACACACTTATGGCCTGCATCATGGCCTCCAGGCTCTCCGGGATTCCTCTACCAATGGAGGAATTCGCTGTTGTGGCCAATCTCTGCAGGAACCACCACATTCCCTTCTATCACTTCAACATGGGTGATAATTACAAAGCAGTGGATGATCTGCTTGAGTCGGAGAGAAACTGGAGGACTCAATTCCTGTTTGTAAGTGGTGCTTGGGAGAACGAGAGGAAAATCAAAGCTGAAATCAATCCAAGTCTCCTCACCAGCAGATGGAGAAGTGATCGTAAGGCTCCTACTTTATATTCTTTATTTCTTCTTTTATCGAATTTTCTTAAACTAACTGGTCTTGTCTTTTTATTTAGCAGAACTGCCAAAAGACTTCAATGACTACCTAAAGTCCGGGCAGACCACTTGTACCAAGATCAACACTTGGGCTGCTGAAAAGTGGGGAAACCGGTTCCACGATGCTTTCACGGGAGGCAACTTAGCAAGGTCTCACCTCTGGAACACTACAGGCCGGAGGGACTTGACATGGGAAGAACTCACTACTCCACCCCCTCCGGATCTAGTCATGAAGAGAACACACGAACCGGATGGGTCACTTTACTTGCCAGGCCGGGCCAAGGCCCCGAGTAAGATGAAAGGCAAGAAGAAAAAGGGCAAGAAGGTGGTAGGTGAAGCTAACCCTGCCGAGGTGGAGGTGGTTGTTCCAACAAATCCAGAGGGGCCAGCCCCAAGCCAGATTGATGCTGCTCTCTTAGAAGTGGTAGAGCAGGAGAGTGTTAAGGAAGATGCTCGATCCCCAAAGCCCCCAAGGGCTTCCAAGAGGGACCGAAAACGGGGAGCTGAAAGCAAGGACAGAGAGGGTAAGAAGAAAAAGACCTCTAGGGGTGACGAACTTTCTCTTCGGCCTCCGGAGCCTCTCCCCCCTGTAGACCCTACTGATCCAACGCAAGCAGAGGAGATCCCTGGTGATTTTCAAACCGACAAGGTTGGAGGAGGAGACCTTAGCATTGATGGGTTTGACATCACCGGGCTTGATGGACTGGGTGACTACTTTGCCAACCTCCCCATAGACGATTTTGATGGTCCTTACCTCCCTCCGAGTACTTCGAACACCGTCACTTTTAATGGTAAGACTTTTACTGTTTCAAGTGAAAGGGACATTATAGCTCACTCTATATTAAGTAGTGTTCAGCCAGTGCTTGTGTTGGAGAAGCAAGTTCGTAGTCAGGCAGATACTATCAAAGATCTCAAGTCTGACAAAGAGAGATTGTCCGATGATCTTCTTACTGTCACTCAACATGTTGACATTCTAAAGGGAGAAAACGAGGAGCTGAAGAAGAACCAAGAGGGGTGGACCACAAAGGTTTCCACTTTGGAGGATATTGTCAAAGAGCTCCGGAGAAGTTGTCCGGATTGGAGAAAGATCTCACCTCTTCAAAAGAGGAGGCAAAAGCCAAGGATCAAGTCATCCATAACTTGACAAACGACAAGATTGCGCTCGAGAACATAGTGTCCAAGGTTGCAAAAGAGAAAGCAGATCTGCTAAGGGAGCAAGAAGCCAAAATTCAGGCCAAGATCGATGCTTATGCCAACAATGTAATAGACACCCAAGAGCAAATGTATGCCAAGGTGAAGTCGGACATGGTCTTGCTCTTTCATGAGAAGTTCCCGAAGAGGAACCTGGGAGATTTGTGGCTTCATGTAGAGTACGAAGACCTTCCCTTCCACACCATGGCTTATGGAGACTTGCATGATTATTCCAATGCTTCCTCCTCTGACGAAGAAAAAAATACCGGGGAGGGCCCTCACGAAGAGAAAGACGATCCCAAGAAGAAGAAGAAGAAGAAGAAGACAAGTGAGGTTGAGCCATCTTCAAAGGCTCAGTCTTAAATTATGAATTATCTTTTCATTTTTCATGTTACCTAAACTAAAGTCCTTGGAAGGCCAAGGCATTTTTTGTTATTGTGTCCGGTATCTGATCGGATAGATCCTTTGTTTTGATTGACAATTTAAAAGTCCTTGGAAGGCCAAGGCACTTAAGTTATTTCAATGAATATCTTTGTTTTGCACAATTCTTGCATTCTTTCATAGTTTGTTTCAATTTTGGTGGCTAGTGTTTAAATAGCCCTTAGTTATTTCATAAACAGTCTAAAGCGAGAGCGTTTAAATTCTCCGATGACAAATGTTTAAGTGGTCATCATTCTCTTACTTCAATCCGGATGGTGTGACAAAAAACAAAGTAAAAACACTTCGAATTTTTTTAAGAAGGCATCAAATATTTTGGGCAAGCCCCCCGTGCCACCAGGGTAGGAAAGAGTATGCCTCCAGGGTAGGAAAGAGTATGCCCCCAAATATTTACATGGATTTTTAAACAAGTAAATATTTACACAGTTTTTATTCCAAGTACATTTGGAGATGCTCGATATTCCAAGGGTGATTTAAAACCCTTCCATCCTTGTCTTCGAGCCAATATTTTCCAGGTTTAAGCCTTTCAATGACCATATAAGGTCCTTCCCAAGTTGGGGCCAGTTTGTCGAGCAGCTTCTCTTTAGTGTGTAAGAAGACTTTCCTCAATACCTTGTCCTCCGGCTGGAAGTCTCTTCTTTTAACTCTAGAAGCAAACCTGCTTCTCATCAAACCTTGATAGTGTGCATCTCTAAGGTGAGCCTTAACTCGTCTTTCCTCTATTAGGTCAAGCTGGCCTCTGACTGCTACTTCATTTGCGTGTTCGGAGAAGTTGTGCACCCGAAATGAAGGGAGAGTTGTTTCTATGGGGGCTATTGCATCCATCCCATATACCAAGGCAAAAGGTGACTCTTGTCTTCGAGCCAATATTTTCCAGGTTTAAGCCTTTCAATGACCATATAAGGTCCTTCCCAAGTTGGGGCCAGTTTGCCGAGCAGCTTCGCTTTAGTGTGTAAGAAGACTTTCCTCAATACCTTGTCCCCCGGCTGGAAATATCTTCTTTTAACTCTAGAAGCAAACCTGCTTCTCATCAAACCTTGATAGTGTGCATCTCTAAGGTGAGCCTTAACTCGTCTTTCCTCTATTAGGTCAAGCTGGCCTCTGACTGCTACTTCATTTGCGTTTTCAGAGAAGTTGTGCACCCGAAATGAAGGGAGATTTGCTTCTATGGGGGCTATTGCATCCATCCCATAGACAAAGGCAAAAGGTGACTCTTGTGTTGCAGCCCCGGGTGTAGTCCGGTAGGCCCACAAAACCTCTTGTAAATAGCTAGGCCACTTCCCAGCAGCCCCTTCCAAATTTTTCTTTAAACCGGACAGTATAGTTCTGTTAGCCACTTCAACCTGACCATTCGCTTGTGGGTGGAAAGGTGAAGAGAAACAATTTTGTATACCCCTTGAGGCACAGAAACTCTCCATTTCCTTGTTGTCGAACTGTGGCCCATTGTCTGTTGTTATCTTTTGTGGAACACCAAATCTACAACAGATGTTGGATAAAATGAATTTTATGACAGCTTTTGATGTTGTTCCTGCCAGAGGGGCTGCTTCAATCCACTTCGGAAAGTAATCTATAGCAACAATTATAGTTCTGCGTCCTCCGGACGCCATAGGAAGAGGTCCCACCAAATCCAACCCCCATCGAGCAAAAGGTATAGGCTCAGAAATTGACTCTAAAGGGATGGCTGGGACATGAATTTCATTGCTATATCTCTGGCATGGATCACACCTTCTCACCAGCTCCTTAGCATCCTGCATTATAGAGGGCCAGTAATAGCCAGCCAGTAAAACTCTTCGTGTTAGAGCTCTGAATCCACAGTGAGCTGATCCCTCACCATCATGCAATTCGGAGAGGACTACTTGAGACTCATCATCTCCCAAACATCGCAAAAGAGTTTTACTGTAAGACTTTTTTTATACAAAACGCTCTTAGTATGATAAAACCATGAGCCTTGTGCTTCATTTTTCTTGCTAGCGATTTATCTGGAGGCAAGATGCCTTCGGAGAGGTAATGGAAGAGAGGAAATCTCCAATCTTGAGGATTTTTCATCTGTACTTCGAAAATTTCTTCCTCTTTACCCACATTAAGTTGAATGGAAGGGCTCTCCAGCACATGGATCCAAGGATATGACTCAGTGTACGCTATGGTTGCCAGTGAATCTGCTAGTTCATTCTCTGCGCGGGGTACATGTTCATAAACAATGCTTTTGAACTTAAGAGCCTCATTTTTAAGAAGAAGCAAATACTTCACTAGTTGCTCCTTTTTTGCCTCAGATTTACCTTGTGCATGGTGGATAAGAAGTTGGGAATCACTCATCAGCTTGACCCTTTTGGCCCCACAAATATAAGCTAACTTTAAACCAGCTATAGCTGCTTCGTACTCGGACTCATTGTTGGAAGCCCTGAAAGCAAAACATATAGCCTGGTACATTTTGTCACCATATGGAGAAGTCAAGCATACCCCCTACACCACATCCCATAGTACTGGATCCACCATCCGTCCGGAAGACCCAGACCTTTTTGCCTTTCATCTCAGTGGTCTGCTCCGTATCCCTATCAGAATGGAATTCAACTAAAAAATCAGCCACAACTTGGGCTTTGACTGCTGTTCGAGAAGCAAAATCAATATCGAAGTCCCCCAATTCCACTGACCACTTAGTCATTCTACTTGAAACGTCTGCCTTTTGGAGAACATTATTCAAGGGAAAAGATGTCCGGACGATAATAGGATGAGCCTGAAAATAAGGCCTCATCTTCCTTACAGCAATTACCAAGGCCAACGCTAACTTTTCGAGTTTCAAATAACGATTTTCTGCATCTATCAAGCTCTTGCTGATGTAGTACACCGGATGAGGGTAATTATCCACCTCTCTTACTAATACAGCACTGATGGCACAACTTGAAACTGCCAAGTATACGAAGAGTGTCCCTCCATCAACAGGTTTAAATAAAGTCTTGGGGGAGGACAGCTGTTTCTTAATTTCATTGAAGGCCTCATCGCACTGTGAAGTCCAGTCAAATCCCTTTGCACCCTTTAGAGTTTGGAAAAACGGGGAACATATGTCCGAAGACCTTGAGATGAATCGATTTAAAGCAGCCAACCTCCTTTGTTCACTTTTATATAACCTAGGAATTTCCTTGACTGCACTCTGAACACACATTTTTCTGGATTTAGCTTTAAATTCACTTTTATTAAGTTAGCAAAAGCTTCTTTGAGGTCTGCCAGGTGTAGTTGTTCATCCACACTTTTCACCATCATGTCATCAATGTATACTTCCATATTTCTTCCAATTTGATCAGCAAAGGCCTTGTTTACCAATCTCTGATAAGTAGCCCCAGCATTTTTCAATCCGAATGGCATCACCTTGTACCAATGAAGACCCCTGTCAGTGACAAATGTGGTATGCTCCTCATCCTTCAGATCTACTTGAATCTGATTGTACCCGGAGAAAGCATCCATAAAGGATAGTAGCTTATTCCCAGAAGTGGAATCTACTAGCTGATCAATTCGAGGAACTGGATATAAATCTTTTGGGCAAGCCCTGTTGAGATCTGTGAAGTCAATGCACATGCACCACTTGCCATTTTTCTTTTTCACCAATACCGGATTGGCAGTCCACAAAGGATATTGAAACTTCTTTATATGCCCCATCTTTGTGAGCCTGTCAACTTCTTGAACAATAACATCAGCCTTTTCTTTGGAAAAAGCTCTTCTATTTTGTACCACAGGTGCTATGTCTCTCCGGATGGATAGGTGATGTGATATAATATCTGCTGGAACCCCTGTAACATCAGCGTTGCACCAAGCAAAAACATGCTGATGGTCTTTTAGAAACTTTAACATCTTAATCTTCAATTCGGGTGGCATTTTGGACCTTATCTTGACATTTTTTCCTTCTTCCAAAGAGTGTGTTTCAACTTCTTTAACTGGTATCAACACTCCAGGGGCCTCTCTGGGGTCATCAATTTCACCCTCACCCCCAGAAAGCCCTCAAACTGCTATTCTTCGTTGGTACGAACTGCCCCCAACGTCCGTGGAGCCAGTGCTGTGGCATAACACTCTCTTGCGATCTTTTGACTGCTCCGGACAATTCCCACTTGTCCTTGAACAGCATATTTCAAACATTGGTGGACTGTCGAGGCCACCACATGCATCCTAGAGAGCCTAGACCTCCCTAAAATAGCATTAATACAAGTGGGACAATCCACCACAATAAAAAGTATCCTGACCATCTTTTTAAAAGGGCCCTTGCCCAATAAAACTTCCTCTTCGAACTCCCCGATCATATCTGCTGAGCTCCCAGTGAAGCCCACAATTGATCTGTCCGAACGCTGAATTACGGATGGATTTTTCATCTTTTTGTAAGTGTTTAAGAAGAGGATATTGGCTGAACTCCCAGTATCCACCAAGATTTGTCTTATGTCATTGCCCCCAATGGATGCTCCTATGACAATAGCATCTTCATGAGGGCCAACTATATCCCTTAAGTCATCTTCTTCGAAAACAATGAAGGGAAATGGAATTTGTGATTGATAGGAGGTCATGCCTCCTTCCAGCTGGGTGGCTAAAGTATGAACGTGCCTTTTCCTTGAAGAAGCAGTATGAGCTGTCATAATATCCACTCCAAAAATTGTGAGTGACTAAAAAAACTCAATTAGCCCGGAGACTGTTTTACAATGTTCCTGAATGGCACCCACCCTATTTCGAGTTGGATCAGGATCCAGATATTCTGACTCTACATCAAACCTTTTGATTATAACCATAGCTCCTTCCTTGGTCCACAACATCCTTTGCCACACCAGATGCTTCAGCAACACTCTTGTCTCCTTTAAATACTTCAGCTACACTGCTTGTCGTTTCAGATACTTCAGCAACTGATTCTTTAGCAATATGAACAACAACATTAGTACTTTTTATCTTGTTCTTCCATAACAGTATTTGGATTTTGATCTTCTAGTAACATTAACAAGAACTGAGGGATCATCTTTGTTTAAAAACCAACTTCAGTAGGAATTTCAGCTGTGGGATTGTCTTTCTTTTCAAACCCAATATCACTACTAATAGTGGCATCAACTTGTTTTTCTACCCCAACTTTAATAGGAGTAGAATCATCCTTTTTTACAGCAACAATATCTTTAGAAGTAACAATATCAACATTAATATGGGAATCATTATTAACAGTGGCATCAACTTGGTTGTCCACCCCAGCATTCTTGTTTTCAACAACAAAAACATCCTCAGATGTAGTAGCAGCAACATGAAACTCAACATCACAAACATGGTCATCTTCAATAGTAACAGCAACATTATGATCCTGTTTTTCCAAATTATCTCCACTTTTTTCTTGTTGTGGAGGTGGAACATTGTCCTCCACAACAATATTTGGTGTTTTTCTTATTTTATTTGATGATTGGTGGCCTTGATCATTCAATCTATTTCTTTTTGAATAAGTTTTTGGTTGTTGTTCAGTTGTTCTATGTTTAGCTTCAATATAGGCAGTTTAAGTGTGTTTTGTAGGTCAACCTCAATGTCTATCTCTGCATCATCTTTCATTTGTGTAATGATCTTCCCCTTTTCTTCGAGTTTCTTTTTTAGTTCATTAATTTATTGTTGAAATTTTCGGCGTTCCATTTCAGTTTTTTCTACTTTTTCAAATGTTGTTAAGTCAAATCTCTGGCTAGAGACTGGGTCAGTTTGTGGTTTGGCTGAATCTAGTGTTGGTGTTGTTGTTAGGGCTGGGTCTGGGTGTGGGACTATGGTTCGGACTGGGTATATTGTGTTAACTTTCTGCAAAATAATAAGCAATATCAAAGATAGATGCGAAACCTTTTACATCAGAAGATGAATAATACATGCGAAACCTTAACATTCATAAACCTAGATGTGAAACCTTCAAGTCAAACTAAAATGATAGATGCAGAACTTATATAGAAATGATAGATGTTGAACGTAAAAGAAATGATAGATGCGGAACACGCACATAAACAATAGATGCGAAACGTGAAACAGAATGATAGATGAGAAACGTTAATTACAAGTATATGTGAAACCTTTAGTAATCATGATGCTGGATGTGATACATCTTAGGATAATATTGATGCTAGATGCGGAATGTAAAGTAAATAAGATAAAACATTAGATTTTTACCTTTTCTCTTGCTAGTAATTTCTTCAACCTTCTGTTTTCTATTTTGAGATGGTATAATCTGTCTGAAATGTTGATTTTAGATCTCTTTTCTATTGTCTTTTCATGTTTCTTGAGATTCCTAAGAATCGGTGATGTTGTATTCACCTTTCTTGCAATAGGTGCATCAGCTGTATGTACCGTCTTCTTTTTGTTCAGAGGATGAGTTTCTACCGGTAAAGTTTTATCTTTCACGTTTTGTACTGGTTTTCTTCGTCGTGTTGCAGTTTTTTAGTTCTTGGAACTTTTTTGCATGGTTGAACTATGAATTGGTCGAGTGTTTTTTTGTTATCAGTGGAATTTGTTACAGCTTGTTCTTGTAGCGTATCCCAATGCAAACCATCTTCATCTCCGTTGAGGTTTACTTATTCAGAATCTATTGGTCGAACAATATCATTTTCTTGAGGAGCATCATTATTTTCTGCTTGTATTTGGAATTCTCATCCATATTCTTATTCTTCTTCTTCTTCTGTTAGCTTTAATTATTCTTCAAGAATCTATATATATTGTAAAACAGAATAGAAAACATATCGTAAATATACCTGTTCATTTGTTTTTTTTATGGATTCAACCAAATTTAATTTTTTTTGCGTTTAATGACCAGCCATTTGAAGTATCTAGGTATCTTGTCTTCAATTTCAATATCTTGACATAAAGTTGTGTGTTCCATGATGAATGAATATATATTAACAATACTTTAGATATCACTTATTGACTAAATATTTAATATGAAATAGAACAAATAAAAATACTAACCAGTAAAAGGGAAACACAACCAACTACTTTTCCAGGTTTAGTTTCATGACAAGTTATTATTGAATTCATCAACTTTTCCTAGATTGCTTCAGCCCAATTGTAGTTGTTTATTTTATCAAGGTGTTCTACATAATACACCACAGTTGAAGCTAGTACATCTCTAGATGTAGAGAAAAACAAGGTAAAACATGCTAGCAATATAAAGAGTATGGCAACATCTTTGCCTCTTGTCCAGATGTGTTTACTACTATCTTTATTGCATCCTACAAACAACCAAAACCATTTTCTAAATTTGAAAGATGCGAAACCCTAGTAATTACATTCAGATAGATGTGAAACCCGATATTGTAGATGCGGAACCTATGTAAATGGTAAAACGGTATATGCGAAACGAGTACTAATTTTAGTAAATGTGGAACGTGGTTTAATTTGAAACAGGCCTAACGTGATAGATGCGAAAGCTGTTTTAATCTCAGTAGATGCGGAATATGTTATAATATGATAGAGGCCTAACGTGATAGATGTGATACCTAGTTTAATGTGAAGCAGATTAAAGAGATAGGTGTGTAACCTTATGTAAAACAGAAGTAGTAGATGAGAAACAACCTATGCAACTATTAAAACAGTCCAAAATATGAGAAAGATGGAATTTGCGAACCTTTATAAGTTTGTTAGTGATTGGTCTTGCTCGGCTTTCATTAACTTTTTTTTATGTCTTCTCAGAAAAATACTTCTTTATTATCCTTGATTTTTCTTCGTCTTCTAATTATGAAAGCTTAGGTTCAAAACTTTTTGCTTAAAGTGGCATATTTTTCATTCCCATGTTTTAAACCAAAGATGATCTTTATGTCATAGTTTGTAAGTTGTAAAAACTTTTCCCTCAATAAAAATGCTTTTTGTTCGTTATCATATGTCAGTGATATCTTCTCAATTACATCTCAGTGCTTTTTGTATGTAGTCTTCTTTGTTCGAAGATCATAGGTTGTTTTTAAAATTGAGTAAAAGGGTGTCTTATTTGCTACTTCTATATGTTCTGGCCTCACTTTTGTCTCTTCCATCTGTTTTAACAGTGCAAAGAGGCCGGACCTGTGAAAACATGTTTTTGGTGCCATTTTTACCTGTAAAAGCAATAAAAGAGAAAAATATATCAGATGGATGCGAAACGTAAGTAGATCTATAATCAAGAAATCTGATAGATGCAAAACCTATACAGATCTATAACTGAATTTTTTTGCTAAATGCGAAACTTATGTCAAATGTTAAGTAGTACAATCTGATAGATGTGAAACTCTGTATAAAACCTGCAAATATGGGGAAGATGATAGTTGCAAACCTATGTAAATATCAATGCACAGAAAAGACTGATAGATGCGATACCTAAGGAAATCTTTAACCAAAAAACACTAGTAGATGCGAAACCTATATAAAAAACCTGAAATTACCCAAATACTATCAGCGAAACCTATACAAATGTCACAAAGCATGTATAAATTTCAGTAACATTTAATAAGGCTTTCTGTAATTGAAATTACATTTTGATTAAGAAGTTTCTACAGCGTCCCCTGTCTTGCTTTAGTGAGTCACGAGTAAGCAGTTTTTATCACTGAAAAACAAATTGGAAACAGTGTTTTTGAACCATAGGTTTCAATAATCGTAATCGAGCTGAATAATCGTAATCGTAAAACAATGTTAAACTTACTATTTCACAGTTGTTTGTCGTTCTTGATACTCTGATACTCTGACCAGAGTCTTAATCGGATTTGATACTCTCATCGGAGTCAAACAAACTGTCTTTTTGAATTCGTTGGAGTCGTAAGTCGGACAGTGGTTTTTGAATTTTTCAGAGTCGATCGTAGTAGTTATCGGTGTTGTTTCACCGGAGTAGTTATTGTGTTGATTCATCGGAGTCAATCTGAGTAGTTATCGCAGTCGTAATCGGTATCGATGTCGGAGTATTTCTGGAAAGAGGGAGAGAGAGGTAGTTAGTGAAAGAGGGAGAATTCGAAAGAGAGGGAGAGAAAAAATTAGAGGTGTTCAAAAACGGGTCTTTATATCGAGGGTATTTTTGGAAATAAATTTGTGACTTATTTTGGGTCTTTATTGGTAATAGCTTTGTAAAATGGGTCTTTATTGGTATGTCTCCCATAATTTTAAGAGTTAAGTATCAGTAATATCCAAAGTGTTCACTATTTTTCATTTAAGTTTCATATTTTATTGAGAAATATTTGTTTTAGTCAAATATTTATTATTTAAAATCTATTAATTTTTTAAATACCATTATTCATTTATATAAAAAAAATTAGACCCTTACTTCACATTTTTTTTTTATTTTTTTCTCTCTATGTGAATTAAAGAGTACCTAATTGTTAGGTGATTCTTCCTTTTTTACTAAATATTCTTGTTTTTCTTTTGTTTTCGTATGTTTTTTTTGTTGTGTTTTTAGTTGGGTTCGAAGTTTGATTTTGGATATCTATTTAGATAATTCGATTTGTGTGTGGTAAGTTAAATTTTGATTTCAGAATGCTAGGGGTACTCGATATCTCTTTTTAGTTTTTATTTTTGGTATTTACATAGTTTTTACGTATTAATGTAGTTTATTTGTTGTATTTGAGTTAGTTTTTCGTGGATCTTAGTTTGGTTTTGAGTTTTTAAAATTTATGTGGCGAGTAAAACGGTTCAGGTTTAAGATGAAGGAGATGGGAAATGTTCGTGTCTGTACGTACTGATAGCTGCGAAGCGTGTAATTCTTCTGGAATGTTAGATGCAAAACACGTTTTGATAGATGTGAAACGTTATTTATTCTTTTTAAAAAATATTTTAAAAAAAATCAAAACATATCATGAGGGGTACTAGTTTTGTTTGTCCTAAAATGACAAAACCAACGGTATTTTCGGATTTTTTTCCGAGTTACGACTTTAAAAGATACAGACTTTTGAAAATTTTAAATTTATAAGGTAAACAAAGAAGATGCGAAACCTTCTTTGTTTTACTAGATACGAAACCTTCTTTATCTTTCTAGATGCGAAACCTTCTTTATTTTGATAGATGTGAAACCTTCTTTATTTTGCTAGATTAGAAAGTTTTTTGTTTTGCTAGATACAACACCGTCTTTGTTTGGCGAGATGTGAAACCTTCTCTGTTTTGATAGATGTGAAACCTTATTTTTTTTACTAGATGCAAAACCTTCGTTGTTCTGCTAAATGTGAAACCATATATTGAGAAATGTGTGTAAAATATTTTAATTTAAAAAAAAATTCAAAACATATCATGAGTGATACTAGTTTTGTTCATCTTAAAAAAACAAAACCAATGATATTTTCAGATATTTTTTTCCGAGTTATGGTTTAAAAGATACATACCTTTAAAATATATAATTAAAAAAATAAAGAAAGAGAAATTGTTTATCGGATTTTATATAGAATAATATTTAGGTATAAAATATCTTCAAAAAATGTTGGCTTTTATCCGCAATAGGTTTGTTGGATGGGTCTTAAATGGTAAGTCTCCCTAATTTTAAACAATATTTATTCTAAATTTTGAATTCTATAAAAGTAAAATAAATATATTTAAACGAAAAAACAAAATCCATTAGTAATTATGTATTGGGAGTTTTTTTATTAAGACCAAATTTGCAACCAAATTCTTTTTAATTCCTAAACTAGATAATAGTTGTTTTTTTCGCAATTATAGTCTTTTTCGCAACCAAGTTATATGTAATTTTGTAACTCAACAACAATTATTTTTTAAAGCTAATTTCGCAACCCAATTGTACGCAATTTTACAAATTTTTTGAGTTTTTTCACAACAAAGATGCACATATATTCGTAACAAAAAAATTAGTTGTTTTACTCAATTAACAATTATTTTCAAAAATAAGTTCGTATTTTGTATTTTCACACAATCAGACTTGTTTAGCAATCAAAGTCTTATTTCCGAAAATATTTGTTTTCTATTTTTGCAATAAAATTGCACACAGTTCCGCAACTCTAATTTTCTTTTAAAAGTTTGGTAACCACAAAAGATACACATACTTTTGCAATTATAAAAAATAATTTATTACACCCAACTAACACTTATTTTTTCACAAAATAAGTTTGTATTTTGTGTTTTCACACAATCATGTTTATTTAGGAACCACCGTCTTATTTCCATAATTATTTTCTTCTTATTTTCGTAACACATTTGCACGTATTTATGTAAGTAAACAAAGTTTTTTTACACTAAATTACACGTAATTCGATATTTGTTTTTCGCAATCAATGTACACGTAATTTTGCAACTAAAAAACAATTGCTTGTTCGCAATATATATATATATATATATATATATATATATATTTAATGAATGTAGTTTTGTTCATACTAAACAAAGAAAAATACTGTTTTCATATTTTTTGGAATTTTAATTTAAAAGATATGACATGTGGCTATTCGTAATTTATCACGTCTTATTGGTAAATAAGTTTGATGTTGTGTGATTATTGACAGATTATTCTCTTTTTTTAAGATTACATAAATATGGTTTATAATTAAATTATAAGGGACAAACCTTGGACAAATAACAAATTAGTGACATTTTTATTAATGAGTCAAAATATTTAATCATTTTTATGGCTAAAAACTATAAGTAATCTCCATGTTTCGCGTTATCTAGTCATTTTCATTCACTTTTGTCTTTTAGCAGTCACTCATGTTTTAAAATTTGCATGTTTAGTCACCGCACGTGTGGTTGCCTACGAGGTGTCACGTGGCAGTTCAAACAGTAAATGTTTCGTCTCACATTTGATTCTCAATTTGTTTGCCAATAATATCATTTTAATAATCACGTTATCGCCACATCACCTAAAACAATTTACCTATTTTTTTTATATTTTATGTTTTACCATTAAAAATTATTTCCTATTATTTGGGTAATATAAAGTTTAAATTTTTCGATTGCTTGTTTGATAAAATAAGAATCGAGTTTCAAAATATTTTAAGGTGCTTATCAATGCGGTTACAAAATCCCGAAAATATTGTCGAGATGTGAATTACAAAATAAGGTTAGAATTCGATATAAAGATGAAATAAAAAATGTGAAATAAGGGTTAAATTAAAAAAAAATAAAAAAAATGTGAAAAATATACAAAATACATTTTTAAGTTTATAAGACTGGCTGATTTAGAATCGCTAGTTAAGTATCACATGTTCGATCTTGCTCACTAAGTAAGGTGTTAGCTAATAGTGTGTACGGTAAAAAAATTTACTATAGTATTAATGAGTCCAAGTACAAAGTTATTCTCCAAATGGTATTAGAAGATAAAAAAACTTCGTTACTAGACCATTACATATGGATTTAGCAATATGAATTTAGCAATGCAGAGGATAGCATATATACTTAAATTAGTACTTAGGTTGCTTGTAATCTAAATTATTTGTACCAATGAAATGTAAATTATTTATATTTTTAAACATGAATGTATCCATCAAATGCAAAATCCATAAATTACACTACCATGCTAAATATGAAGTACTCCTAAATTCATGCGAAATATCACATTTGTTTGTTACAAAATTGGTTTTTTATGAATTATAATTAATATTTGTTAGTGTTGTCCTGTTTTAAATACATATGAACTTTAAGATTTTAAACATCACCTTTGATGAGGATGTCTCCATTAACTAATAGATCAAGAAAAGTCCAAGAAGATGGAAGTAATATAGGAATGTGAATGGAATAACTGAGGGTTTCTTCATGCAAAACCGAGACGACCTATTAGCAATAAAACAGTACAAGATTTGATATCAAATTTCTGAGATCAAACCGAGCGGTATCGATGTCCTATCAAGGTAACTAGAAGCCCATCGATCAATATTGGCGCTAGAAACCGAGCCAGGGTGTAACCAATGGGTGTCGACACCAACTTGTGAAGACCAACCGAGTAGATACCTCACGGAGTAGAGACCGCTCATAAAAGTACACTTTTCACGACAAGACTAGTCAAGGAACTAAGCATATTTATCGATGAGTGGTGAGTTCGGTCGTTTATCACAATTAAAAAAGTTATAAAGAAGATCAACTTCACATAAATGATTGTTGACTAGAAACGGCTTAATGGATCGTAGCCAGAGTAATGGCATAAATTATAGGGCCAGTACCATAAATTATGGTCCATGAACTAGATTAAGGGAATCACGTAATTAGTGGGAAAATAAAACTACCATTTAAACATTTTAAATAGGTCGACGATGATGTACAAAGGCATATTTTCTTCTATGATCAATAAAATATACTACTTGGCATAATATTTATTATATTTTACCTGAACAATTGGCTTCGTCTGTGGAAACTTCTAAAAAAAGTACACAGCAGTGAGATTCTTTAACCATGGTAGTAACGCAATTAAGGATCAAAATAGATGTTCCGGAGCAGAGTGAGGCGGGATCATAGGAGAATTGCAACAGATCAAGTGGATGGGCAGATTCAGTTGCCTTTTGTCACGGCCACCAATCTAAAAATTGTGGAGGTAACCCACGTTGAAGCAGGACCCCAAGGTGGTCAGCCACCGGTTACCATCGAGCCAGAGATCGTACTGGCCGCACCAGAAATGTTACGACCTCACTTTGTAGGAAACAGTGGTTGGTAACCCAAAAATAATGCCAACAATTTAGCAGCTCGAGCAGCAGCTTTATCACCTGCAACAGGAACAACAGAGGTTTTCATACGACCGAGAAACTAGAGAGTGTGCCACGAAATCTATCAAAGTTGAACAGGACAGCACCTTGAACGCATTAACAGCCAAGGTACAACGAACTAGCTGTGGGGGGCATCATTTGGAGGTTGATTTCAGTCATTCTACCAAGGTGATCGGTTTTCCAAACAAGAGGATAAATGATAAAGATAAGGAAAATGCAGTTGTGAAAGATGATCTAAGGGACAAGAAGCGCGGAAAGAAGCATAACTGCATGCTATAAAAAAGGCTTGGGAGAATGAGGATGTGCAGTATGATCAAGTCCCCCCTAGAATGTCCACCTACGTCCTTAATGAGTCTTCATTCAAGGATAAAATCCTTGAATCCCAGCTCCTCAATTATGACACGTGTCAAGAGAGGCACTTATATCAGTTTCACAACATGATGATTGTGTTTAACCTGGATGATATCATGCTCTGCCGAGCCCTATCCATAACTCATAAAGGTAATGTCATGGACTGGTTTAGGAGTCTGTCTAAAGAATCCATTTATGAATTCACAGGTTTAGAGAAATCCTTCCAAGAAATATTTATGGACAACAAAGAACTCTGATGCGAAAGAGACTCCATTATAGACACCTACCAAAGAGAAGGTGAGTCGCTAAAAAGTTATGTTAAGCGTTCTGTACATACTATGAATGCCTTTCCAGATTTGGAAGATAATATGGATTTTGTATCCTTCAAGAGAGACCTCGATCGACGGGTAGAACTGTATGCCGATCTAATCAAATTTCCAGTGGAGAAGATGGGAGATTTGGTAGCCCAAGCAGATCAGCTCATCCGAGTAGATGATGCTAGAAAAGGAGATTCGCCAGAAAAACATGTCTCAAATTCCAAAGGAGGATCGTACGACGTGAAAAAAAAATGGATGATGGACCTCACGGTGAGGGCGCTCACCGCCCAATGTATTATGAGAATCCATCCAGGAGTTTTAACCCATTAACTGAGATAATATAAATTATTTACAATCGAATAAAGGGAAGAACGAGGTATCAACCCCCTCAAATTATGAGGACACCTGGTGATAAACGATCAAGCAGACACTTATGTTCTTACCATAATGATCACGGCCACCCAACTGATGCATGTTGGCAACTCAAAGAGGAGATTCAAAGGTTAATAGACAATAGTGAGCTCATCCAGTTTGTTAAACAGTAAGATTGTCATCTCCAACCCAAGCAGAGGAACAAACCCTGACCAATCAATGAAGAGAGGCCCTATGAAGATAAGCGGGTAGATACAGGAATACAATAGTGGTTGTTTACCTTCTTTGGGAGGAAATGTTTCTAGGAAACAACTCAAAGTCTAACAAAAGGGAAATAACCAACCATGAAGTGCAGACAGTCGAGCATTTATCTTACCACATTTAGGGAGACACGGTCGTTGATCTTACATTTAACGATGATGATTTACGCGACGTCACCATACCACACGAGGATGCATTAATGATAAATTTGGACATAGGAGGACTAATGGTTACTAGGGTCTTAGTCAGTGGAGGCAGCTTAACTAATATCATATTCAAAGTCAGTTATGATTGCAAGCATGAAGTTCCACCCTATAAACTCTCCTAGCGTACTCTGTTAGGATATAAAGGAAATTTCTCTCAATGAATGGGTCGAGCTTATGGTCAAAGTAGGCTATGAGGCTACTAAGAAAGAACTCAAGACGTTATTTATTATCTCTGATGCCCCTATCCCTTACCATGCGATCATTGAGAAATTGTGGTTGTATTGGATAGAGGCCACCCCGTGTAAGTTTAGACCATGCATCAAAAACCTATTTGGGAACATAGTTGGAAGCATAAGATGCAGCCAACAAACTGCTAGAACGTGTTATGCAGTTACCGTTGATCCAACCAAGCCTCTCTGATATCAATTAACTAGCGAGGGGGTGCACGGAGAAGAACGTATAATGCTCCCCTCGCCCGATCCTATAGATGATCTAAGAAAACTGAACAGCCTGACGCAGCTCCTACAAATTTCGTTGAGGTATTGGTGGTTGAGGGCTGCACTTTGCTACTAGGTAACAATTTGAATCATACTTTTAAACATTTGTTAATCAAATTGTTAGGAAGAAATATTGATATTTTTCTTGGAATTTTAGTGAAGTCTCAGAGGTAGACCCGTCTGTAATTTTCAACAAATTAGCGATTGATGCATATGCCAAGCCTGTGCGGTAGAAACAATGCTCATTTTTTGTTGAGAAACAAGAGGCCATAATTGCTAAGGTAGACAATCTATCTCGGCTCGGGCTTATAATATGAGCTCGGTATCCTATCTGGGTTGCAAACTTAGTGTTGGTAAAGAAGAAGGGGGGACTATGGCGCATGTACGTCGACTTCACATATCTGAATTAGGCCTGCACCAAAGTCACTTTTCCTCTGCCTCATATCTATTATTAGGTAGATTCAGCATCGGGGTGCAAGTTCTTTTCATTCATGAACGCGTACTCAGGCTACAATCAGGTTCACGTAAACCCATGTGATGAGGAACACACAACATTCCAAACTGAGCGTGACCTTTACTGCTACATTGTGATGTCGTTCGACTTAAAGAACACATGTTCCACATACTAGCATTTTGTGATTTATATTTTCTGATATCACCTAGGACCATACATCGAGGCGTATATTGATGATATGATCGTGAAAACACACACGATGAATAAACAGCTTGAGGTCCTTCAAACTGTGTTCGACCTCTTACGCCAATTTAATTTAAAGCTCAACCCTGTTAAATGCTCTTTCACGGTCTGCAGTGGTAACTAGCATACATAGTGAGTATGAAGGGCATCGAAGCTGACCCTACCCAACTAAAAGCAGCCATCCAGATGGCACCACCAAAGAACATAAAAAGGTTCAGTGTCTGACGGTTCGCCTAGTAACATTGTCTCATATCATATCAAGGGCCACAGACAAAAGCCACCCCTTCTTCGAAGTCCTCTAAGGTGCTAAAAAGTTTGCATAGACCTAGGAGTTCAATCTGGATTTTGAAGCATTGAAGAATTATCTTACATCACCGAAAATAATATCTGCCCCTATTGCAGGTGATTCGTTGTTTTTATACTTGTCTGTTTCACCTTTCTCAGTTAGTGTAGTATTAGCGTGGGAACCAGAGGGTGTCCAGCGACCCATATACTACACTAGTAAAACATTATTCGATACAGAGACTCGTTGTCTCAACCTGGAAAAGCTAGCACTTAGTCTGATAATCGTCATTCGAAAAATGCTCCCCACTTTCAAGGGCACACAATCACCGTCCACACATCACCCCTCAAATTTGTATTACAGAAACCTGATGCATTTGGCCTACGGAATATATAGAGCATTGAGTTAGGGGAGTACAAGATCATATTTGAACCACGCACTGCAATCAAGGGGCAAGCCTTTGCTGATTTCCTTACATAATTTTTATTGCTTCGTGAGCATATTCTCAAGTCGAAACTGATGTGGATAATTTTAGTCTGAGGGTAATTTCGTCAAGAGTTTTGTAATGTTTCAAGGATATTTAATGTTTGGGTAGTTTGTAGTGAGATATTTGAGCTGCCTGGTTGTATTAAATGTTCATTACCCTCATTAATGAAAGTGGTTGAGTATTTATACCCTTAATTATGAGCCTCATGGGTTTACGGGTCAAACTCATGAAACCGGGTCGAATTCAAAAGCCCATTAGTTTATTAAGCAGGTAGGTAATTAGCTTAGTCATAAAGTGATTAGTTTTTAATACTTTAGTCCTGTTCGGATGGTTTAGTGGGTGGTTTTTGTCCGAAATGCCACTCTCCAGTTTCTACAGTGAGTGGTGAGAAAATCTGGACTCATCAGTAGACCCTTTTTTAGGTTATGTTCGAAGGTCTTTGGCAAGACCTAAAAAAACGCTTATGAACATCTGAAACAATATCCGGACAGATTTCAATTTGTATAACGGATTTATCCGGACTAGCAAATCTCTCAGAAGCTTAAAGGTTTTGTTCACAGATCGTGGGACACGTGTCCCTTCCTGATTTGCCTCACCAGCCGTTTTCTCCTAGAATGACGCTCCCACTAACCTCAAAAAGTAACCTCTTCAGTTAATGTTGGTGATGTCAGTGCCGTCTTTAATTATTACTCTATCTTTTCGAATTCTCCTAGGTTCCAAGGTATCTTCTATCTCTTTAGTATAAATTAAATCACTTTTCACTGTTTTACCATCTTCAACACCTTTTTACTTCTAATCTTCAGAGTTTTTACCTTTCTTCTCCAAAAACGCATTTTAGTGTAAGTTTATGTTTACAGCAAGAAACGCTCTAGTAAAAGGTGGGTGGCTCAATCTGCCAGAGTTGGAAAAAGCACAAAGGGTCGAACGAGAAAGGCGCATTGCAGCAGGCCTCCCAGTCTCTCCTATTGACAAACCTGAAACACCAACCTCAGAGCCTGATCGAGGTTCGTCTTCTGCCAGAAGTTCTAAACCCAGAAGGTTATTTCAACCTAGTCTTTCACCGATCATCTCAGGCTCATCGGTTCAGGAGTCAGAACCTATTGTTGAACAAGAACAAGCAGTTACAAGTGCTAGGAGACCCTCTACATTTATAACAATGGGATCGGATCCTGACTTGTCCCCGGAAAAGATGGTAAATCGACGAAGAGGCCGCCTAGTAAAAGGTTAGGCTGTTCCACAGTCTAAATCTCCAAAGTCGGTGCCCTCTAAGTCTGGGGACAAAGATAAATTCACAGGGTCAGAAGCGCCCATCAAGGTTCCTAAAGACAAATTGTCTGGTCCGGAGGCCACTAGTTCAAGTCTCCGAAATGAACCCTCCGGATCTGAACCCCAGCCGGACCCCAGACCACAAGAAGAAAGCAATGCTCAGCCATCCGGACAGCTTGATGTGCCAACCATTAGCACTTCCCTCCCAAAAGCAGCTGATAACCCCTACATAGTAATGGAAGATGTGATGGAGGACAATGTTAAAGAAGCTCCTTTTGAGACCGATGTCTCCGGGCAGACAAGTGAGACTGCCATTGTCAAGAAAAGCAAGGGCAAGGAAAAATTATGTTTAAAGCACACGGACCTGCCAGAGTGCCTCGTAGGAAAAGTGGGACCTTGTTTCCACAAAGTAAGTGTAAAGTACCTGCTAGCCATGCAGAAAGGCAATTATGCCTTTATTCATACAGCTGAACTAGGCCGGATGCGGACGAAGTGGGGGATCCCAGAAAATGTTAAAGTGAGGATACCAGTCGATCCAGAGACACCAATGGATTGCAAACTCAGTGAGATAGTTTTCTACACTGAGTTATTTAACTAGGGGCTTATGTTTCCCTTAGACCCAGAGATTGTCAGATATTTTCATCTGATAAAGCTCTGCCCAAGTCAACTGAGCCCCAACGCTTGGTTCACCCTCATAGCCTGTATCATGGCCTCAAGGCTCTCCAGAATTCCTTTTCCGATGGAGCAATTTGATGCTGTGGCCAGCCTTTGCAGAAACCATGTCATCCCCTTCTACCATTACAATATGGGTGATAATTACAAAGTGGTGGATGACTTGCTTGATTCGGAGATGAACTGGAAGACTCAATTTTTGTTCGTCAGTGGTGCTTGGGAGAACGGGAGGAAGATTAAAGCTGGTGATAATCCAAGCATGCTTACCAGCAGATGGAGGAGTACAGGTAAACATTTCATTACATCTTTCTATTTTTTCTTATAATACGTTTGTTTGGTTAACTTCTCTTCTTTTGTTTTTTGGTAGTGTTGCCGAAGGAGTTTAATGACTATTTAGAGGTGGGGCAGACTACTTGTGCCAAGCTAAATGCTTGGGCTGCTGAAAAATAGGGAAATTGCTTCCACAACTATTTTACCGGAGGCAACTTGGTAAGATCCCATCTCTGGAATACAACCGGCCGGATGGACTTGTCTTGGGAGGAATTAACCACTACACCCCCTCCGGGGGTGATTTTTCAGAAAACAGATGGAAAGGATGGAAAGCTAGCCTTGCCGGCAAAGCTAAAGCCCCAAGCAAAATAAAGGGCAAAAAAGGCAAGGCTAAGCAAGATGTGGCTGAGGTCAACCCAGGCAATATTGAGGAAACTGTCCCTGCAAACCTGGAGGGGCAGGAACAAGGAAGGATTGATGTTGTTTTGCTACAAGTGGTAGAGAACGAGAGTACCAAAGAGGAAGTTGGATCTCCAAAGCCCTCAAAGGATCCTAAGAAAGACAGAAAATAAGGAGCAGAAAGTGGAGATAGGGAGGCCAAGAAGAAGAAAACCTCCAAGGGAGACGAATTTGCTCTCCGGGCTCCGGAGTCTTTTCCTCCGGTTGACCCAACAGACCCAATTCAAGCAGAGGAAATCCCCAGTGACTTTCACACCGGAGAGGGGACCGAAGGGGACATCAACATCGATGGAGTTGACATCAGTGGGCTTCAAGGGATTGGTCTTTATTTTAATGACCTTGAGAAGGATGATTTCGCTGGCCCTTACCTTCCCCAAGCTCCTTGAACATGGTCACCTTCAACGGTAACTCTTTTTCTGTTTCAGGGGAGAAGAACATGGTGACCCATTCCTTGTTGAGCAATATTCAGCCGGTGCTCAACTTAGAGAGGCAGGCGCGAAATCAGTCAGCTATCATCAACACGCTCACTTCTGATAAAGAGAGTTTGTCTAACAACCTCCTTACTGTCAACCAAAACATTGAGGCATTAAAGAGAGAAAATGAAGAGTTGAAGAGGGGGGAGGAAGATTTGGCCACCAAGCTGGCCACTTCGGAGAGGGTTGTCACAGAACTTCAATCCAAGTATTCTGACTTGGAGAAAAATCTTTCTACTTCGAAAGAGGAGGTGAAGACCAAAGACAACATCATTCAGACCCTGACAAATGACAAAATATCGCTTGAAGATGCTGTGTCCCGGGCTAAGCAAGAGAAAGATGACTTGCTAAAGGAGCAGGAAAAGACAATCCAAGATAGGATTGATGCTTATACCAACGATGTGATGGACTCCCAAGAACAAAGATATGCTGAGGTCAAGTCAGACATGGTCCTACTCTTTCATCAGAAATTTCCGAAGAGGACACTCGGGGACTTATGGCGATTCGTGGAATACGAAGACCTTCATCACCATACTATGGCTGATGGTGATAAGCACGGTTATTCTAGTGGTTGGGATGATACCACTGATGAAGATGAAAAGACTGGAGAGAGTCCAGATGAGGAACCCACCGATCCCAAGAAAAAACCAAGTGAAGCTGGGACATCTAAGAGCTAAAGTCCTCAAAATGCTAACTATCTTTTAATTTTGTGTTTGAACTAAAGTCCTTGGATGGCCAAGGCATTTTTGTAATCGTGTCCGGCACTTTACCGGACAAACCTTCTCTCTTAAAAACTTCAAAGTCCTTGGATGGCCAAGGCATTTTATATATTTAATATCACTCCCCGGTACCTACTGGGCAATTTTATCTTATATAATTCTTACATCGTTCTGTAGTTATTTAATTTTGATGGCTTGTGTTCAAATGACCTTTAGTTATTTCATAAGTGTTTTAAAGTGAGAATGTTCAAATTCTCTGATGACACATGTTTAAATAGTCATCACCTCATCGAATTAAATCGAACTGCTAGTCAAACCACTTCGAATTTTTTAAGAAGGCATCAAATTTTATTTAAAAACCTGGACACCTCATTAAAACCTCCCCCCCCCCCCACCAGGGTAGGAAAGAGTATCCCCCAAAATGTTTACATGGACTTTAAACAAGTAAATATTTACATAGTCTATTCTAAATACAACCGAAGGTGTTCGATTTTCCAGGGGTGATTCAAAATCCTTCAATCTTTATTTTTGAGCATGTACGTCCCAGGCTTAAGCTTTTCACTAACCACATAGGGTCCTTCCCATGTTGGAGCTAGTTTGCTGAACCGCTTCTCTTTGGTATGCACGAAGACTTTTCTTAGCATCTTATCACCTAGTTGAAAATCCCTCCTTTTGATTTTAGAGGCAAACCTGCTTCTCATCAAACCCTGATAGTGTGTGGCTCTGAGGTGAGCCTTAACTCTTCTTTCCTCCATCAAATCAAGATGGTTTCTTATCGCCACTTCATTAGCTTGTTCGGAAAAATTATGGACTCGAAATAAAGGGAGAGTGGCCTCTATGGGAGCTATAGCATCCATCTCATATACTAAAGCAAAAGGAGACTCTTGTGTTGTAGCCCCATGAGTGGTTCGGTAGGCCCATAATACTTATTGTAGATAACTTGGCCATTTTCCAGCAGGTCCCTCTAGATTCTTTTTAAGACCGGACAGGATAGTCCTGTTAGCCACTTCAACTTGACCATTTTCCTTTGGATGGAAAAGAGAGGAAAAAGAATGTTGAATGCCTCTAGTAGTACATAAATTCTTCATCTCATTGTTATCGAATTGTGGTCCATTGTCGGTACTTATCTTTTGTGAAACCCCAAATCTACAAAAAATGTTAGACAGGATGAATTTTATAACAGCTTTCGAAGTAGTTCTAGCCAATGGGGCTGCTTCGATCCACTTTGAGAAGTAATCAATAACAACAATTATATTTTTGCACCCTCCGGATGCCATGGGTAGAGGTCCCACTAAATCCAGCCCCCAACGAGCAAAAGGTATTGGCTCAGAAATTGACTCTAAAGGGACTGCTGGAACATGAATTTCATTACTATATCTTTGGCAAAGATCACACTTCTTCACCAATTCCTTGGCATCTTACATTATGGACGGCCAGACCCAGCTAACAAAACTCTTCTAGTTAGAGCCCTGAATCCACAGTGTGCTGATCCCTCGTCATCGTGTAATTTAGAGAGCACTATTTGGGATTCTTCGATCCCTACACATCATAAGAGAGGTTTACTGAAGGATTTTTTTATTATAAAGAATGTCTCTTAAGATGACAAAACCACGAGCCTTGAATTTCACCTTCCTTGTTACTGCTTTTTCCGGAGACAGGATGCCATCTGAGAGATATTGGAGAAGAGAAAATCTCCAATCTTGGGGTTGTTTTACTTGTATATTCAAGCTCTCTTCTTCCTTATCCGGATTGATTCGAATGGATGGGAACTCTAGTACATGAATCCAAGGGTAGGACTCAGTATAGGCTATGGTTGCCAATGAGTCTGCTAGCATATTTTCTGTTCGGGCTATGTGCTCATAGGTGATGCTTTTGAAATTAAGTGCCACTTCTTTGAGAACAAATAAGTATTTAACTAGTTGCTCCTTCTTGGCTTCAGATTGACCTTGTGCATGATGGATAAGAAGCTGAGAATCGCTCATTAACCTGACCCTTTTGGCTCCATAAATAAGAGCTAATTTCAAGCCAGCTATAACAGCTTCATATTCGGACTCATTATTGGAAGCCCTGAAAGCAAAACATATAGCCTGGAACATCTTGTCGCCGTACAGGGAGGTTAAAAATATCCGAGCACCACAACCCATGGTACTTGATCCACCATCAGTACGGACAACCCATACTTTTTTATCTTTTTCACCGGTTGCTTGCTTAGTACCTCTATCTGTATGGAATTCAACCAACAAGTCAGCCACAGTTTGAGCTTTGACTGCCATTCGAGGGGCGAAGTCAATATCATAGTCTCCCAGCTCCACTGACCACTTGGTCATTCTGCTTGAAATGTCTATTTTTTGAAGAACGTTTGACATCCGGACAATGATTGAATGAGACTGAAAGTAGGGCCTCGTTTTCCTAGCAGTAATTACTAAGGCCAGTGCTAGTTTTTTAAGTTTCAAATATCTTTTTCTGCATCAATCAAGATTTTGCTGATATAGTACACTGGACGAGGATAATTATCCACCTCTCTCACTAACACTGCACTTAGGGCGCAATCAGAAACTGCCAGGTTTATGTAGAGTGTCTCTCCATCAACAAGTTTAAACAAGGTTTTAGGGGAAGATAAGTGCTTCTTAATTTCATCAAAAGCATGGTCACACTGGGAGACCAATTAAACTCTTTTTGCCTTTCAAAGTTTGAAAAAACGGAGCACACCTATCCGAAGACCTTGAGATAAAACGGTTTAGAGCAGCTAACCTCCCTGTTAATATTTATACTTCTTTAATATTTCGAGGAGGCTCCATCTGCAATAAAGCACTAAGTTGGTCTGGATCAGGTTGTATGCCCTTCTCACTTATTACGTACCCCAAGAATTTCCCGGATTGTACTCCGAAAACACACTTCTCTGGGTTCAATTTTAAATTTACTTTCATTAAATTGGCAAAAGTTTCTTTGAAATCTGCCAAGTGTAGCTATTCGTCCACACTTTTTACCATCATGTCGTCGATATGAACTTCCATATTTCTTCCAATCTGATTAGCAAAAGCCTTGTTTACTAACCTCTGATAAGTAGCCCCAGCATTCTTTAATCCAAACGGTATCACCTTGTAACAATGGAGGCCCATATCAGTAACAAACGTAGTATGTTCTTGATCCTTTGGATCTACTTGAATCTGATTGTACCCGGAGAAGGCATTCATAAAGGACAGCAGCTTATTCCCGGATGTGGAGTCCATCAACCGATAAATTCGGGGAACTGGATATAAATCCTTCGGGCAAGCTCTATTGAGATCTGTAAAATCGATGCACATACGCCACTTTCCATTTTTATTCTTTACCAACACCGGATTGGCTGTCCATAAAGGGTATTGAGATTCCTTTATATGCCCCATTTTAGTAAGTCGGTCAACTTCTTGAACTATGACATCAGCTTTCTCTTTAGAAAAAGCTCTCCTCTTTTGTACAACATGTGTTATATCCCTCCACACGGACAGCTGGTGTGATATAATGTCTGCTGGTACTCCAGTTACATCAGCATTGCACCAAGCGAAAACATGTTGATGGTCTTTCAAAAGAGCTAACATTTTTCCCTTTAATTCTGATCTCATCTTGGACCCGATATTGACACTTTTTCCTTCAACCAGAGAGTGAGTTTCAACTTCTTCAATAGGTATTAAAACGCCAAGGGTCTCTCTGGGGTCATCAATTTCACCCTCTCCCCCAGAGGTCCCCTCAAATTGCTAATCCTCGCTGATCCGAACTGCCCCCAAAGTTCGAGGGGCCAGTGCTATTGCATAACACTCCCTTGCCACCTTCTGACTGCTCCGGACAACTCCCACTTGTCCTTGTACAGCGTATTTCAAGCATTGGTGGACTATTAACGCCACAACATGCATCCTAGAGAGCCAAGACCTCCCGAAAATGGCATTGTAACAAGTGGGACAATCCACAACGATAAAAAGTATCCTGACCATCTTCTTAAAAGGGCCTTTGCCTAACAAAACCTCTTCCTCAAACTCCCAGATCACATCTGCTGAGCTTCCAGTGAAACCCACAATTGACCTGTTCGAACACTGAATTATTGCGGGGTTCTTCATTTGTTTGTAGGAAGTTAAAAAGAGGATATTGGCTGAACTACCGGTGTCCACCAAAATTCTCCTTATGTCATTGCCCCCAATGGATGCTCCTATTACGACAGCATCTTCATAGGGACCAGCTATGTCCCCCAAGTCATCCTCATCGAAAACAATGAAGGGAAATGGGATTTGTGATTGATCGAAAGTTATGCCTCTTCCCAGTTGGGTAGCTAGAGTATGAACATGCCTCTTTCTCGAAGAAGCAGTTGGTGTAGTCATGGTGTCTCTCCCAAATATTGTAAGTGACTCGAAAAAGCTGATGAGGCCAGACACCATCTTACAATGCTATGTGATAACGCCCACCTTGTTTCGAGTTGGATCAGGATCCAAATATTGTGATTCTACATCAAACCTTTCAATTATCACCTTAGCCATATCCGGAGCCGAAGTCCCTCCGTTGTTCGGGCCAGTCCGATGAGCATTATCAGGCCTGTTTCCACTTCTTCTTTTAACATAAGCCCCCAACTTCCCTCTCCCAATCAAATTATGAACTTCTTGTTTCAATGCAATGCAATCTTCAGTGGTATGACCAGTATCATGGTGATACTGATAAAAACTATTATTTCGACTTTCCCTAGGAGATTGTAATGGAGCCGGCTTTCGGAAATGGACTTCGTCTTTCGTTTTACAATAAATGGTGGCTAAATTTTCTTTTAATTTAGCGAACCACTCCGGTTGAACCCAAGGTCCTCGCTTATTTCTAGATTGATGGCTTTGAGCTGGTGCAGCTGGGTGGGCCTGAGCCTTGGCCTTATTTTGACCCTGTCCGACTTCCTTGGCCTTATACCTGGTGCAGCTGGGTGGGACTGAGCCTTGGACTGATTCCAATTTTGATTTGGTGCAGTCGGGGCAGATCTCACTTGCCGGTGTACTCTGGTTTTCTTCGTTTCATCCACATTAATATGTTTGCTGACCTGATTCAATAAACCTCTCCATGTCATGGCCTTTTTCCTGGTTATTGAATCATCCAAATTGCCAGGGTTCAAACGCTTCCTTAGAGAGGCTATCACCACTTGTTCAAAGCAATCAGCTAATCCATTTTTGGTGTTCACGAAGCGACTTATGTACTCCTTCAAAGATTCATTTGGCTATTGGGCACAATGGATAATAGTGTCTCCATTGCCCTTCACTTTTTTATATCCAACGAATTTTCTTCGTAAAGCCACCCAAAAAGTGTCGAAATTCCTGATACAGCCTTGTGGCAAACTATTGTACCACTTCAGAGCACTCCCCGTAAAAGACTGGGAGAATGCTCGACAGAGTAGTTTATCATCATCATCAAAGTTCATCATAAATTTTTTGAATTGCTCCAGATGGTTATTTGGATCTTTACTACCATCATATTTTTCCATCTTTGTGCTGTCAAACCTCTTAGGAAGGTTTCTGGACAGTATCTTGGAGGACAATGGAGATTTTCTCCAATTGCGGCCACGACTGAATACAATATCTTCGTTAGGGGTTGCAAAGATACCTGGCTCATCATGAAAGGCAAAAGGATCCATTAGTAATCGATTTACGTACCTCCGGCCATGGCCATGACTATGAGACGACCCTTTACCCAGATGCCTCTTCAACTTTCCATGCATGCCCCTTTTTCTTGAGTATTTTTTAACCAACTTATGTTTCTTCTTAGAACGGCCTGCATCACTGCTGGATGACAGGGATTCTTCGACTCCATCTTCATTTGAGGAGCTGCTGGAAGATTCTGAGTCTGAATCTGAGCTCTCCACCGGTTTAGATCGGTGAGACTTCTTTGAGCTAGCATGAGTCGCTTTAGTGCTCACATGGGTTTTTGACGGCTCATGCTCCCTTGGATTATCAGTATGGTGAACTACTGACACTTTTGACATTTCTTTCACGCCCAATTCTGCCCTTTTTACAGCCTTTGAGGCTTCTATCTCAACTTTTAGTCTATCTCGCTCCTCGATAGTATATTCATCATTTTCTCCCACCACTTCTGCCAAAGCTGGTGCTATTTCCTGCTCGTCCGGATTCATCCGAGCTGATCTTTCTTGATGGTTTTGAATTCTTGATTCAGGCACCTTCTCCTCCCACTTACCAATTATAGTCTTCCTCGAATATCACGTAAAGTAACTCCTTGGTTTAAACCTGAAGCTCATCTCCCTCGAAATCTTTCTACTAAAAATAAAACTTTCATAGCTACGGGGTATTTCGAGGTTGACATATCCTCACAAAACAATAACCTTAAACCTAAACCATTATCTCCTCCCCCGAGGGAGATTGCTGAGACCAACACAAAGTCTCAACAAACTCCCTCGCATACGCAAGACGAAAGACCAACCTCAAATCCTAATCCTATTCAATTAATAGACGAAGCATCTAAAGTGGAAGTTGATTTAGAAGCAACACAATCAAATATTAAGGATAAAGATAGTGATGTTGCATCTGACACAGAAGACGATGCCTCAAAACAAGGATTATTAGAGTGAGAAAGAAAGAAAGATAAAGCTCCAGTTGAAATTCCCGAGGACATTGCTGCATCAATCAGTGTAAACTTGAAACCACTCATTCCCGATTACATCATAGTGTTAAAAAATATGTCATATATTTACTATAACGAAGCTCATGTTAATCGTTTGAAGAAACAATGGGGGGATGACAGACAATATAATTCTTCGACTTCCAAAAGAGGGGGAGACTCCACTAAATTGTGGAGAAAATGAGTTGGTGGTCTACCCTGAGATCATCAACTTGGGTCTTCGATTCTCACTAGATCCGATGATAGTGGAGTACTTCGAAATTTTGGATCTATGCCCTATACAAGCAACATCAAATCTATGGTTTACACTTCTGTCAGTGATTATGGCTTCGAGACTAAGTCAAAACATTTTTTCCATTAAAGATTTCCTTGCCATGAATAGTCGTTTGAAGGGACCAGTACTACCCTTTTACTACCTGAAATTGGTTGATGACTTTAAGATTATCGATGATTTATTTGAAGCTCACAAATTTTGGAAACAAAAGTTTGTTTTTATATCAGGAGCTTGGGATAATGGTAAGGAAATATCTGACGAGAACCCTCCAAACTTAATCTTGTTTAGAGAAGCAACAATAAGTCTTTTCACTTTTATCCTTTGTATTTGAAATAAGCTTTCTCACACTTATTGTTGTTTTTCTTGTGAATTTTGAAGAGGTATATAAAAAAATGATGCACAAGATGTCTTTGCTCAACTGGCCATCAGGGTGGAAAATGAATGGGGCAATGGATGTCATTTAGCTTTTCAACCCATAAATTTCATCAACAGTCATCTGTGAAGGATTTTCTTGGCTGCCGACCTCCCGGAAAATTTAATGGAGCAACCAAACCCAAAACTTGTTATGAAAAGATTGCTTGCTCATGATAACAAAGTTGTATTGCATGTGCACAATAGATCTGACAGTCACTTTTCTTCAAACAATAAATGAAACAAGAAAAAAAGAAGCTAGTACATATGATGCTAGCTCTTCCACTAAACCGAAGCCACAAAATAATAAAAGAACCAAAACCAAGAGAAAGGCATCTGAAGTTAGCCTTCCACAATCACAGATGGAGTCGAGGTTGAACATTTTTCGAAAAGATCCATGAATCAACTGTCTTAGATATTCCTCCTACTGAAGTTGAGGAGACTGCAACGGATAATCTTCGGGGAGGATTCAAAATAGAATATAATCTTGGAGAAACGACAGCAGAAAATTACCAAGGAGATGACCACTTATTTCACGATGAACCTGCTAGTGAAGAAGATCTTGAAGATCTCTACAAATATATGGATTCAAAGGTTCAACAAATTCAGGAACAACTTTGATAAATTGGCCATCAAGCTACCGCTCATCTTTTGCATGAACTCCTACCTTCTTCAGATGCTCTCCTGGCTTTTTCATCAACTTTTATGCCTTATAACAATAAAAGGTTCATCCATGTCCAAGAACCATCCAAAGACGTCTTAATTGCTTGCTCTGCAACCTTTTGCCAACCTCGAAGCAACAACCAAAGCATTATGCACAGAGGTAAATTATTCTCGAAGCCATTTAGAAAATATGGCTAAGAAGATGGTCCGATATAAAAATGATATTGCTGTGTAAAAAAGAATGAGAGAGAGTTTTGGAAAATATATAGAGGAGCAATTTTGTGTATTCCAAATTGACAGATCGCAATATATTCATGGAGTCATCCAACTTAAATTCCATTTTCGCTCCGTGTATGATCAATAAATAGAGGAGCTGAAGACTTCTCATCAGGCTGAGATAGAAGAGATTAAGAATAAGTATGCAAAATATTATCTGAGGAGCAGCATAAATATTATACTCTTCAAAAATATTTAAAGAAGAGCAAAAAAGAAAAGAAGAAACTGAAAAGTGATATTGCTGATCTCAAGACTGTTCTTGGAAAAGAAAAGGAAATTTTTTTGGAGGCCGCCAATACTGAATGTGGGAAAGACACATTAGCTGCGATAAAGAATGCCAAGGATCAGCAATCAATCAATTTTCTTTGTGAAATTCACGCAATGTTCCCTAAGGTAATTCTGTCAAGCTTCTTGGAATTAATCCACATAGACAACCGACCCAACAAAGCCTTCGATCATGTCCCCATTGATTCCTCTGAAGAGATAGAGTCAGAAGAATATGAAACTGATGAAGGAGATTCTCCAAAAGAGAATTCCAAAGAAAAATAACTATTGTTTTTCTTATTTTGTCCAAGTCACTTGATGTTATGTGATGACTTGTTTTTTGTGAATGCTTAGTTGTTTAGCGTTCATAACATATTTTTGTAAGATCAGACTATATTTTATGAATTAGTACTTTTCTTTTCTCTATATTCATTTGTCCTATCATAAAACTTATAATTTTGAGAACAAAGTCATTTTTACCTCGAATAATTATAGTGGCTTAAATAGTGCGTTTAAAGAAAGTAGCACCTTGAATAATAACGGGTGTGTTTAAATAATGTAAACACCTCGAATATATATAGTGTGTTTAGATAATGTTGATAAGGGCATAAATGTCAAGGTTATTATAGGATTTAATTAATACACGGGAAACAAATAAGGACCTAACTGTAAATGTTGAGTGACATAGAAAACAAGTGTATTTAAGAGGGCTGATGTGTAATTAATTAAATAAAGTATGTGTCGGTGGAACCCACCACTGACCCTTTATAAGGAAAGATCCATTTTTTGGGAAAATAGTACTTTCTAATGATTGGTACTTTGATTTGACTACTTTCTCTCTCTACAGCTTTACATTTATTTCTCTGACACGATTTCCTCGACTAGATTTATTCATTATTCAGCCCCGGATATTTCTAGAACCATCATTGACGCCGCATGAGACCTAGTTCTCCTAAATCTCGACCCAAGGAAAAACCTAAATTCGAGGAATAAATACAGAAGTTAGAGAAGGAAAGACAAAAGAGAAAAGTTCTGATAGGGAAATCTCCTATTCGGAAAGACCGACGCTACGAAGAATGGTACGATGATCATGATCAATACAACCAGGGTTGAGGCAAGCATTCGACCCTCATTAAGACCATAATAAAATTGCTGGATAACATAGCTAAGCTTAACACTGAGAAAATGGAAACTTTGGCTGAGAAGAAGTATTGATTGGATAACCGGGGAGAACGATCATGTGAGGATGGCAAAGAAGATAATTGTGTTGTTGATCGGGACGAGGCTGATTTTTATAAAGGTAGAACTCGAGTGCGAAAACGTGATGATGCTTTGAGGAGAAAATCTAGACTTCGAACCAAGCAAGAATATGAGTATTCAACCGAGGAAAATCTGTACGAATCATCCTCCCCAAATCGGGAAACCAGAAGTATTAAAAAGGTTAAAAGAATTGTGTGGGGATGAAAAATTTGAAAAGTTAAATTGCACCGAGCAAAAATACCAAAGCCACAAGGGGATAGCATCGATAAAATAACTCTCATCTCCATGGAAAAGGAGGGGCAATAACGATTAATAGTAGAGAACAACTAAACGTCCCGCATTTTCAGTTTCCCTTTAGGAAGCTAAACTTACAGGTATAGGATCGGAAGCCAGTTTGCTTACCTAAATGAAGAAGGTCTATACGCGACCCATACAGAAAGACCCCGACAACCATTTGGAAGATTTCAAGAATTTCATGTTAAGTTTCGATAATGATGACAAGTTAATCTGTCGAGAGTTTTCAATCACTTTTAAAGATCGAGCTTCAAAATGGTATAATCGGATACCTCAAGGGTTTATTAAAAACTTCAGCATGTCCTGCTAATGTTTAGACAACAGTTTGTAGGAAACGTTCGAGAACCTGAGTAAAGTAAACTTCAAGTCAAATCCAGAGAAATGCTCATTTGGAGTTTGATCCAGGAAATTTCTAGGATTCGTAATTAGCAAAAGAGGAATAGAAGCAGGTCTGGTGCTGCTAAACGCTCTGAGTAACATGATACCCCCGAGGAACATAAAAGAGGTATAAATATTAACAGGACATCTTGTCGTTTTGAATAGATTCATATTCCGATCCTCTGACAAGTTTTCTCCTTTCTTCCAAGTATTGATAAATACCAACAATTTTAGTTGGACACCTGAGTGTACCGAGGCTTTCTTTAAAATAAAAAATTATTTGTCATCCCCGACGTTGTTGAAAAAACTATTACCTCGAGAGACTTTGTTTTTATACATAGCGGTGTCAGATTATGCGGTTAGCGAGGCGTTGGTTCGAGAAGAAGATCGAATTCCCAAATCGGTTATTACGTAAGTAAAAGCTTGTTAGACGCTGAAAAAGGATACTTGAAACTTGAAAATTAGCTTTGGGTTTGGTAACAGCAGCTAGAAAAATGCGACCCTATTTCCAAGGCCATTCAGTTGTGGTTCAGACTGCTTTCCCGTTAAAGAATATGTTACAACGACCTGAAATTTCGGGACGTATGTCCAAGTGATCGGTAGAGCTGGGTGACTATGATATCAATTTCGAACCTAGAACGGCTATTAAAGGACAAACTTTAGCAGACTTTCTAGTAGAATTTCACTCTAGTAGGCTAGAGGAGGTGGTTTCCGAACCAAAAAAAAAAGCCAAATGAACGGATAGTCAGGACTGACGGTGGTTCAAGTATTAACAGTTGCGGGGGCGGTGTCCAAATTTATACACCTTCGGGAGTAGCTATGCATCAGGAAATTCGTTTTGATTTTAAAGTATCAAACAATGAAGCTGAATATGAGGCAGTGTTGGCAGGTTTAAGGTTAGCACAGATTTGTGAAGCAAAGAACGTTCGACTAATAAGCGATTACCAGTTACTTATTAACCACACAACATGGAAATCTTAAGCGAGAAAAGAACAGCTAGTTCAATATTTAGCTGCACTAAGAATTTTGGCTTCATCTTTCAAGAAAATTATTTATTAACATGTTCGCAGAGAGGATAATACAATTGCCGACTGACTGGAAACTACAACATAGGTCAGTGAATACCCGTGGATTTTAAATCAATAATACCCTTCTATTTTTAAGTGGACGGGGCTAGAGAACCGTCCAGAATTAGTGTGTCAAATTTCAACATTTCCGAGCGTAGATTGGAGGAATAACATCATAAATTTTTTAGCAGATGGAGTGTTACCCGATGACAAAAGTTCGGTAAAGAGTGTGTGGTACAAGGGTCGAGGGTTTTGCAATGTTGGGAAATATACTCTATAAGAAGTCCTTGAGTAGACCTGGACTAAGGTGTTTGGGATAAGTTGAGTCGCAGATGGTTTTGTCCCAACTTCACGACAGCGAAGGATCGACGCTTTGTGGTTTTAAGACATTAATCTGAAGAGTTTTACTATCGGGATTTTACTGGCCCACGATAGCGGCCGATGCAAAAGAACTAGGATGCGATACTTGCCAGAGTTTTGCTAATTCAATTCATATCCAAGCAGTCTCCCTCGAATTTATTTAAAAAGGATTTCCTTTTGACAGATGGGGGATAGATTTAGTGGGCTCACTCCCGTTGGCAACCAGAGGAAGACAAACTATTGTGATCGCAGTGGATTACCTTTTGCAGTGGGACGAGGCAGAGTCGCTATCAGGAACTAAGGGTAAAGACGTCGTGAAGCTTATATGGTCTAACATTTGTTGTCGGTATGGGATCCCTCAAAAACTAACTATGGATAATGACCCCAAATTTGACAACAACAAAATCAGATAGTTTTATTCGAATCATAAAATACAACAGTGTTTCTCGGCTCCCTTCCATCCGCAAGCTAATGGACAGGTCGAGGTAACAAACAGAACAATTATCAATGGGCTCAAGCAGATATTGGAAGGAAAAGTGGGACAATGGCCGGATTATTTGCAAGAAGTACTATGGGCATACAAAACCACGCCCCGAACGGCAACTTGGGAATCGCCCTACATGCTGGTATATGGTATAGATGCAGTGATTCATGCAGAGAAAATGTTCCCATCTTTCATAATCAATTATTATGATGAAGGCGTTAACAGCGAGAATCGGTCTTTAGCCCTAGACCTGATCGAGGAAAAACGAGCCAGAGCTCACCTAAGTTCGTTGCATTATCAGACCCTTATGAGAAGTAGATATGCTTTGAAAGTTCGAAGAAAAGAATTCAATATTGGGGGAAAAGTATTGCGGAAAGTTTCCCTTCATACCAAGGACAAACATCTAGGGAAGTTAGCATGAAATTGGGAAGGTCCGTACCATGTGGTGGAAAAACTAAAACCAGGGACGTATAGATTGAAAGACAAGTTCAACCGGCCACAACGACTTCCTTGGAATATCGAGCATCTTAAGTTGTATCTAGAGTGATTGTGAATTTTCATGTTTTTTCTTTATCCTGTTTTTAAATAATTTTGGTCGGGGACATACTCTTTCCAACCCTGGTGACGCGATGAGGTTTTATTGAGGTGTCTATAGAAACCGACCTATTTAGTAAATCTTTAAAGCCTTAAATCAAGTTGTTATTATTACGTGTTCGAACCTTTTACAAGGATTTTCAACTTTCAAGTAGATCTACGTGTTCGAACCTTTTACAATGTCTTTCAAATTTTAAGTTGATCTATGTGTTCGAACCTTTTACAAGGTTTTTCAACTTTCACATTGATCTCCGTGTTCGAACCTTTTACAAGGTTTTTCAACTTTAAAGTTGATCTACGTGTTCGAACCTTTTACAAGGTTTTTCAACTTTTAAGTTGATCTACGTGTTCGATCCTTTTACAAGGTTTTTCAATTTTCAAGTTGATCTACATGTTCGAACCTTTTACAAGGTTTTTCAACTTTTAAGTTAATCTACGTGTTCGAACCTTTTACAAGGTTTTTCAACTTTTAATTTGATCTACGTGTTCGATCCTTTTACAAGGCTTTCCAACTTTCAAGTTGATTTACGTGTTCGAACCTTTTATAACATTTTTCAACTTTTAAGTTGATCTACGTGTTCGAACTTTTTACAAGGTTTTTCAAATTTTAAGTTGATCTACGTGTTCGAACCTTTTACAAGGTTTTTTAACTTTTAAGTTGATTTATGTATTTGAACCTCTCATAAGGGCTTTCGACTTTCAAGTTGATCTACATATTCGAGTTTATCATGTGATAACTCATAATGATTCTATTTTTTGGCATCAGAAATTGATCATTTTTTATTACAAAAGGTGGGAAAATATTAGACAGTATAACGAGACGTGAACATGAATTTAAGAATACAATAACCAAGTCCGAATTTTGAAAAAAAAAATAACACATTACAAACAACAATGTTTAAACATTGGAGGGGTCCTCGGAAGACTCTGTGTATTCAACCTCAGGAACCACACAAACAACGCCTTCATGATGATCCTCCTCTGGAACATCTAGCCACATCGACCCTAACGGGGTAACTGGGAAAACTGTTCATGAAAATTTAAAACATAACCAGCTCTTGCATCAGCGAGTTCTTGTTCTATGAATTTTTTGCTCTCAGCAGCAAAAAAACTGTTCTCCTCTTTAATCTTAGCAACAGACACTTGAAGTTCATGGAGATTTTTAGTTATTTTTGTCGATCGTAGGCGAAGATAACTGTTTTGAAGCTTTTCGGCAGCTAATTCTTCTATTGCCTTGGCACGAACTTCATTGGCCTGGATTAAAAACTTTGCCCACTCATCCTCTTTAATCTTGAAAGCTTGGACTTCCACTTCGGCTGCAGCAGCCCGAGCGTTGGCACGGTAAATTAGATCCTCTGATTCATTTTCTTTGGCCGAGGCACTATTCTTGAGTTATCCAAGTTCATTTTGAAGTTTTGTTACCTCTCTCTCTTTTGGAGATATGGGAGCGAGCATGTTGTATAGAGAGGTTGTTAGCGTATCTTATTCTTGAAGGGAGAACCCACCCGTACCTTGAGCATGAGTAGACAAAAGCAGTGGATCGGGATGCATCGAACCCCCTTGGTGATAAGCAAAATCTATGTACTCTTCAGTAGCAGGGTTGTCAAAGCGGTCTAATGCTCTAGCATCACATATGGAATGCTTTTCCTCTTTGTTTTTCCCTTTAGGCAAAGATTCGGCGGGCACGACCAATTTTGCACCTTCGTATTGCCCAAACATGGTTAAAATAGTAATTTGTTCCACAACCGGTTCATTATGCACCTCATCCACCACGATTTTATCTTTTAGATTTTTAGCCAAAGCTTTGTTCCCCTCATCAACCGCGACAACCTTTTTTCTCTTTTTCACCGCGTCCTTTCTTCTGGTTTTTTCTGATCACATGATATTTACCTCCACTGGCGACCGATTAACTAAGGACAACAGTAGTTTCAGCTCTGAAGGTAACACTTCCTGAGGCTTGTCTTCGGCGGCATCGTTGGTAGCCTCTTGCCCATCTTCTAGGTCAGAGATCTGTTCTGACTTCACTCGTTTACTAGGCGCTTGGTTCATCTGGGGTAATAATACATAAGTATTTGGGACGTCCAACCTCTTCACGAGGTAGACGACATCAGGAGGCACCCACAATTGGTCAGCATCCAGAATATTGTTGGAACAACGCCAAAGGTTGCTATTGATTAAGTTGGTATTCTTAAAGCACCGACGAAACTTTTGGCCCCAATTCTTTCTGGCAAAATTTTGAAGTTTAAAAAAGATTTCCAAGGCCTTTTTAAGATGAGTTTTTCTCAACTCTTGCATAGTTCTCTTACAAACTTGAAGAGAAGATTGATCAGTAAAAAAAGGTGTGTGAGTATCTACACGAACCTTCAGAAGTCTACTTATAAGTTAATCGCCTTGGGTTTTCCTTAGTGTATGGTCGGCTGTTTTCCCATGTACCACTGATAAAAACAAACCGGTGTTTTCACGACTTGTCGGCTTCCAGCAAATCATTCACTCTCTTTCTCAGATTCGCAAGGGAAGAATAGAAGAAGGGTAATTTTGGGAGAGTTTGATAGTCCAGATATAGCTATGTATTCTTCCATGGATATTTGCACCTCGGCTAAAAGAGAGGCCATTATGGTCGACATTTAAGTATACCAGGCATTAGAAGTTAATTGGTTCAGACATATCCGGAGGATCTCGATGTACCTAACAATCTCAGGGTCGAGAGGAATCCGCAGACCCCAGTTGAAGAGTTCGGTAAAAAAGACTATTTATCGTGACTTCGTTGATAAGAGGGTTTCACCAGGCTTCGGGAACCGAATGTTACGCAGTCAGGAATCCCCCAAATCGTTTTTAACCCGGCTTCATCGGGATTGTAATACAGGTATTTGCCGGCAAAAAGAGAAACAATGTGATTTCGAGGCAAAAGATTTTGATAGCCAGTTAAGACCTTGACGATCTTGGGAGGAAGGGGTTCTTCATCTACTGCAAGGGTAGCATCGCCATCCACGCGAGCAGTTTGTCCCGTTGGGTTCATTGGATTAGTTGATTCGGTAATCCGGGCTTCGACCTTCGTAGAAATTGACACCTTTTTTGAATCCTTACGAACATTTGGCTCGGTTTTTCGGGTTTTCTCTGGCAAAACATTGTTAGTGGATGCCAACTCTTTCGGAGTAGGAGTTGCAAGAACAAATCTAGAACTGCTATAGACTCGAGTATGACCGAGCTCCGAGTTTTTAACTTCTTGGAGGCATGCTCTTCAAGTCTTCTCTTTTCCTCATGACGTTGTACCACCCATTTAGGAGTAGTTGCGTTGTTGGGACCAGTTCAAACCCCTACGATGGTCGGATTTAGCTGGACGAATTTGGGAGTAGTAGATGAATAGCTAGAATCACCCATGGTTAAAAGTGGATGTTTGGTTTTCTGATCGAGTGAATTATTTGTCTTCCAAGGTGTAGGACAGGTAACAGCGTCAAATTTTTTAGTTTTCAAATAAGTCTTTGGGGTAGTTGAAGGACCCGCGTCGGATAATGGTTTAGACGATCCCGGGATTTTGGGCTTTGGAAAAATCAACGGGGTTGAACTCAGGTGAGATATGGGGCCATTGTGGATTAACCCCGCTGCTTGATATTCGTCAGCCCTTTCAGTGATACTAAGGTAATCAATGAATCCAGTCTTTTGGTTGGTCGGACTTTTTCTTAGGTGTATTTTGAGAATGAGACCTTCTCATAAACAATAGCAGAGACTCTATCTCTAGAAAATGGAAAGGATGGTGAGTAATTATCTCTCTAGAATTTAGGTGAAATGAGGACGTGAAGAAGTAAGAGTATTTATAGACGAGTAAATGGGGGTAACAGCTCGTTCCATGGAGAAGCGTAATCGAAAAGAGCCTCGGGAAGTCCAAGAGTCGTTTTACCAAAACGATATATAAAACACACTCAAATCATTAAAATACACGTGTCAAATCTGATAGTTTCAGTAGGGCTAGGGGGCTAGCTTCATTATTTTCACTTCGGGTAGTTCAACAAACAAAGATTCTGAATATAGACAATGAATCGAGAAAAAACACATGGACGAATAAGGCACTATCGTTTTCGATCAAGAGTAATGGGCCTTGAGAAAAGGCAATTTTAACAAAAGTCCTTTGGATTTTAATACCTGAAATAACTACTGTTCCAAGTAAATTTAGATACACCGGGAAAAAATAGAGAATAAATTCGAACCTTAAATAAACTACTGTTAGCGTCGAAACTTTTGCATACTGACCGCGCGAGAATAGATCGAACATCAACGTGTGGAAAACAGCGTCGGTATTTTTCAACAGGTAATGACAGGATGAACAGATCCCCAAAGAAGACCCAATGCAAAATCTTCGTCAGCGAGCCCAACATTTGAGTAGTTTTTTCTCGACCCTCCGCAAAACTAGGGGGCTACTGATAAGGGTATAAAATGTCAAGGTTATTATAGGATTTAATTAATACATGGGAAACAAATAAAGACCTAATTGTAAATGTTGAGTGACATAGAAAACAAGTGTATTTAGGAAGGATCATGTGTAATTAATTAAATAAAGCATGTATCAGTGGAGCTCATCACTCACCTTAGACCATACGCAGCACATTTTTCATTTGAAAAATGCGCTGCATCTCCCACAACAGCGTGTATTTGATACACGCCGGCATAAAAAGATGAATTGGGATTCAAAATATGAACCCCAAATTCATCTTTCAAATGCCCAATTGCAGAATGCCATTTGGCATGGTGCAGTTGTATTTTTTTTTAGAAAAATGTTTTTTAAAAGAAATGGTTGGTCAAAAAATTAAAAAAAGTATACCATTATTTTTTATTTTTCGATATTTGCGAGTAGAGACTTGGTTTGTTTGATTCTGACACCGAAATTTTTTGAGTTTTTTATTTATTTAGTATTTTCAAAATGATTTTTGGAACATTTTTGTAAGTTAAAAAAATAAATAAATTATACCATGATTTTATAATTTCTTGAGATCTATAAATAGAGATTTGGTTTGTTTCATTCAGACAACGAAAGTTTTTTAGTTTTTTTTATTAAGTATTTCCGAAACAATTTTCGGAACATTTTTGTAAGTTAAAAAAATAAATAAATTATACCATGATTTATAATTTCTTGAGATCCATAAATAGAGACTTGGTTGCTTGATTCGAACAACGAAATTTTTTAAGTTTTTTTCTATTAAGTATTTTCGAAACAATTTTCGGAACATTTTTGTAAGTTAAAAAAATTAATAAATTATACTATGATTTATAATTTCTTGAGATCTATAAATAGAGACTTGGTTTGTTTTATTCGGAAAACGAAATTTTTTAAGTTTTTTTTATTAAGTATTTCGGAAACAATTTTCGGAACATTTTTGTAAGTTAAAAAAAATTATACCATGATTTATAATTTCTTGAGATCTATAAATAGAGACTTGGTTTGTTTGATTCGGACAACGAAATTTTTTAAGTTTTTTTTTATTAAGTATTTCCGAAACAATTTTCGGAACATTTTTGTAAGTTAAATAAATAACTTAAAGCACTCAAAAGGAAATAAAGCAAATACAATAACATAACCCTATAGTAATTTGAAAGGTTTAAAAATAGATAATAACATAATAAACTATAAATTTGGATTTAAAAGTTTTAAATTCATTACAAAACTAAAAAAAATTAAAATTCATAATGTTATTGATATAGTTACATTTAAGAAATTTTAATCATCGATAATTTAAGTAATAATTTGGTAAAAAAAAATTAAACAAATAAATTTAGGTGATCAATAATATATTTTATTAAATTGTAAATTATTTATTCTATTAAAAATTGAAGCTTTTTCGGAAATCAAACCAATTTTATTTTTAAATTTGATTTTTAAATATACTATATATTATGTATTATATTTTTAATTATTTCATTATAGTTTATATTTGTAAACAAAATATATTATGTTAATTTATGAAAATTATTTATTTTAATATATATAATTTTAATGTAAATATATAGTAAATAATAAGAAAGATAAATAAAAATAAATGGTAGGATATTGTATGGTAGAATGATGTGGAAGAGAGAGAAATATGGTGGGGTATGTTGAAAGATGAAATATGCAATGTTGCGTGGAGTGAGAATTTTTGGAGAATTATTTGGGGATTATGCTGATGTGGCGCTGATGTGGCGCGCTTTTGAGAGATGGAATATCCCTACTGCTCCTATGGTCTTATATAAGGAAAGATCCTTTTTTTGGAAAATGGTACTTTCGAATGATTGGTACTTTAATTTGACTACTTTCTCTCTCTACAGCTTTACATTTATTTATGTGACACGATTTCACGACTAGATTTATTAAGTATTCACCCTGGAGAAACCATCAAATATAACACCTCGAATATATACAATGCATTTAGAGAATGTAGCACCTCGAATATGGTTGCTTCTTCGAAAAGTGTTGATAATGAACGTTTAACACTTCAAATTAATTACTCTTGGTCAACAACTTCGAAGATGATCAGTCTTTGACTAGTTACCAAAATTATTTCAATACTTATGTTTAAAACAACCATTGGCTAAAAAAGACTTTTATTAATATCTTTGAATATTTAAATGACACCTCATTAAAACGTTCATGGACTAACATGTTAGGAAAGAGAATGCCAATTATTCAAAACAAAATATAATTCCCAGTTTAACTTCATGTGCTTTATATTCCAAGGATGTTAAAGCATCTTACCCTGCTCATCACAAAGGCGATACGTACCCGACTTCAACCTCTCCATAACTATATAAGGACTCTCCCAATTTGGAGTCATCTTTCCGAGGTGTTTGTCCTTTGTATGAAGGAATACTCTTTTCAATACTTTGTCTCCTACTTTGAAATTCCTCATTCTCACCTTCGAATTTTATCGACTTCTCATCAACGTTTGATAATGAGTCATATTCAAATGAGCTCTAACTCTTTTCTCTTCGATCAAATCTAGCTCTTTTCTCTTTGCGTCTTGATTCACCTCTTCAGAATATTGAAGTACTCTATAAGAAGATAGAGTAGATTATGCAAGACTTATAACATCCATACCATAGACCAAAGCAGAAGAGGTTTCTTGAGTAGCCTCTCTAGGAGTTGTACGATAAGCCCAAGACACCTTTTGCATATTGTTAGGCCATTTCCCTGCGACACATGTTAAATTTTTGTTCACACCTTCCAAAATAAATCTATTGGTCACTTCTACTTGACCATTTGATTGTGGATGAAATGGCGTAGAAAAACACTGTGTTATTCCCCTCGAAGCACAAAAAGAAGTCATTTATCTATTGTTAAATTGAGGCCCATTATCTGTGGTGATTTTTAGAAGAACCCCAAAGCGGCAATTCATAATGAACTTAATAACATCCTTTTCTTTTGTTCCAAACAATGCTTCAACTTCTGCCCACTTCGAAAAGTAATCCACTACAACAATGATCATCTGATGCCCTCCATAAGCCAAAGGCAATGGTCCTACCAAGTCTATTCCCCATTTGTCAAAAGGGATAGCTTCAGAAATAGACATAAATGTTACTGCTGGTTTGTGAATAGAATGAGAAAAATGCTGACAAGTATCACAAGCTCGAACTAGAACTCTAACATCATTCATAATGAACGCCAATAATATATTGCCAACAAAACCCGACGTGTTAAAGACTTGAAACCAAAATGTGCTTAACCCTCACCATCATGCAACTCATATAAGATCTCTTGAGACTCTTGTTTTCCCAAACAACGTAGTAATAGTCTACTCAAATATTTCTTGTAGAACACTCCATCCAATACAACATAACTGTGAGCTTTATACCTTAATTTCTTAGTCAGTTGTGGATCTTGAAGTAACATACCCCTTAGTAAAAAAATCAAGAATATCATACCTCCAATCACCTTGAATTGTATCTGGAGTGACAAATACCTCCGCAACATATTTACATTACTCTGATCTTGTCAAAATAGAGGGACTCTCCTGTAACGATATCCAAATATATTCTTATGTAGAATAAATTTTTGCTAAAGAGTTAGCAACTATGTTATCCCTTCGATTAATATATTCTATAGTCACTTTATCAAACAATAGACCAACTTTCGAAGCTCACGCAAATACAAAATTAAATTATCATTCTTAGCCTCAGAAACACCTGCCATATAATTTTCCACTAATATTGAATCTGTTTCTAACCGAACTTTTGTTAATCCACAGATATTAGCAAGTCCCAAACCACTAAGCGCAGCCTCATATTCAGCTTCATTATGCGATACACGAAATCCAAATCGAATGGATTGATATATAGACTCCCTAGAATGAGCAACTAATTGAACTCCTGCGCTGCACCCCAATATACCAGACCCACCATCTGTTCAAACTATCCACACCAAAGTTTCTGGCAAAGTTTTATATGTTTTCTCATCATACCGGCTTGAATGAAACTCGACAAGAAAAGCAGTTAAAGCTTGAGCCTTAATAGCAGTTCGAGGAGCAAAAGTGATGTCAAAATCTCCCAACTCTACTGACCACTTGCTCATCCTCCCAGAAATGTTTGGGTGTTGTAACACATTCTTTAGTGGGAAAAAAGTTCGAACCACAATAATGTGAGCTTGAAAATAAGGACGCATCTTCCTAGCAGCCACCACTAAAGCTAAAGCCAATTTTTCAAGTCTCCAATGCTTTTTTTTTCTGCCGCCAACAAACTTTTCCTAACATAATAAATTGGCTTTGAAACTTCATTATCCTCATTAATCATAACAGCACTCATGGCAAAGTCTGACATCGTTATGTATAAAAATAGTTGATCTTCAATTCGAGGCTTAGACAAAATTTCTGGTGACAACAACAATTCTTTGATCTTTGAAAAAACTGCTTCACAACTTGATGTCCATTCAAATTCTTTGGGTCTTCACAACACTTGGAAAAAAGGAAAATATTTATCAGAAAACCTTGAAATAAATCAATTAAGAGCAGCTAACCTTCCCGTCAAGACTTGCACCTCCTTTATAGTTTGAGGTGATGTCATCGAAACCAAAGCCTTCAATTGTTCTGGATCTGGTTCTATTCTTTTTCCACTAATAATATATCCCAAGAACTTTTCTGATCAGACACCAAAAGTAAATTTCTCAAGATTCAGCTCCAAATGAATGGCTCTAAAATTTAAGAAAGTTTTCTTTAAATCTCGAATAGATGTTATCATCAACATAACTTTTAACCAATATATCATCAATGTACACCTTCATATTCCATCTGATCTGAGTAGCAAAATCCTTATTTACCAACCTTTGATATGTGGCTCAAGCATTCTTCAAGCCAAATGGGATAACCCTATAACAATGTAAACTCGACCAGTGATGAACGTGGTGCTTTCTTGATCTTTTATATCCATCTGAATCTGGTTATACCCTAAAAAACATCTAAAAAGGACAAAATTTTATTCCCTGAAGTAAAATCAACAAACTGATCTATTCGAGGAACAGGAAATGGATCTTTAGGACAAACTCGATTCAAATCTTTGAAATCAACAAACATCATCAATTTCCCATTATTCTTTATAACCATTACTGGGTTTGCTGTCCACAAAGGATATTGCGCCTCCCTAATATGTATAGACAAGCGATCCACTTCTACTACAATAGCCTCTAACTTTTCAATAGAAAAAACACGTCTCTTTTGAATAACAGGCTTGAGCTTCGAATTTATAGCTAAGATATGACGTATTACTTCGGGTGGAACCCCTACTACATTTTTTGTTTTCTAAGAGAAACATCCAAATTAGTAAATAGAAATTGTAATAATTGATGACGCAAAGTTGGTGATAGTAATGTTCCTATTTGAAGAGTCTTCTTATTGGAAAAAACATACTCTTCAATACTTTCACTCACTGTCAAAGAACCCAGGGTTTCCCTCGGATCATAAACTCCCTCTTCGTCATCCAAGTTCAACCCCCTTGATTGTTATTCAGCCATTCGATCTTCACAATTAGGACCTTGAATACGAAGAACCGTTGCATATCATTCTTTGGCTACTTTTTTATCACTTCGGACTACCCTAACACGGTTTCCAATGACATACTTCAAACACTGATGAACCGTAGAAACAACTACATACATCCTTGGAAGCCATAATCTCCAAAAAAATAACATTATAACTGGTCGGATAATCCACTACCATGAACAAAACTTGAACCTTCTTTTTAAAAGGTCATTTTCCCAAACAAACTTCACCGTTGAATTCTTCAATCACCTGAGATGTTACACCTGTAAACCCAATTATAGTAAGATCTAACTGACAAATTCGAGGTGGATTATGCATCCTATCATAAGTTGACTTGAACAATATGTTCACAGAACTTCCTGTATCTATTAGAACACGTCAAATTACATCACATCTATTTCTGCCTTAATAACCACTGTATCTTCATGAGGTCCTGCAATACCCTTCAAATTATCCTCATCGAAAAAAATAAAATTAGTATCTTTTTTATCATACATATGTGTAGATTTCCTCCCATATATTTGAGTAGTTAGATTCACCACATGTCTCTTCCTAGAGAAATTAGTATTAACAGTCATAGAATATCCTTCGAAAATTATTAAGGATTCAAAATACTTACACAAACTTTGAACCCGTCATTGCTCCACAGGTTCATCTACAACCAAAAAAATGAATCGATCGGTATCAGCATTATTTCAAGGCTGCATCAAATTCCTCAGACTTAGAATCTCAAACCTTCAATGAACTTTATTCCTTTGAATTTGGATTGGTTGTCTGTTTTGTTAAGGTGCTTGGAATTTTCAAACCACTGTTTTGACTTTTAACAAAAGCGGCTAAATTGTCATTTTCTATCCAAACTTGTACCTCTTTCTTTAGAGCAATGCAATCTGCAGTATCATGCTCAATATCATTATAATAATTTAAAAATTTGTTGTTATGCTCTATTTATTGGAGCTGGCTTTTTAAAGCTCACAAAAGCTTTGGTTTTTTCATAAATTACAACAACATTATCAGCCAAATCAGCATAATACTCTAGCCTTATCCATTAATTTGGCCTTAGTCTATGAAACTGATAACCTGTAGCTTGAGTTGGATACCTTCCAGTTCAAGGAGAAAAGTTATTGCTATTCCTTGGGCGAGGTGGCTGATAATTCAAAGAGTGTCCTTGATTATTTGACATTTTCCTCGAATTCTTTTGACTAGGTCCAACCGCTCCTTGAACCCTGGTTGATTCCTCGACTTTGATTTGATCCTAAACTTGATCCATCAATGCTCCAAAAGTTAAGGCTCTCCTTTTTTGTTTCATTTGCTAAATCCACAGGAAATAACATTCGTCGAAATGCGGTCATAGCAACCAACTCTTCACAGTTATGTAGTCCTGCTTTTGTCAACACAAAATGATTTGTATTATTGTGTTACCATTCGCTCTCATTTCCTTACTTCCCACAAACTATCGTTGAAAAGCTGTATAGAAATATTTAAGGTTAAAAATAAATCCCATCAGAATTCTGTTATACCACATTAATGTTGTACCCTTGAATGTCTGAGAAAAAACTATGTATAGCAGGATATCGTCATCTTCGAAACTCATCATACAGTTTTTAAATTGTTCAATGTGATCATCTGGATCTTTCATCCCATCGATTTTTTTTGACCTTATAGATATCGAACCGCTTCGGAAGAGTAATAGACTTTATCTCAGTTGTTAAAGAAGAATTTCTCCACTAAACTGATTGCACATACTGGTTATCTTCTCATGTTCCCATAACAGCATACAAATTTTGATCATCTAAACCTGTGTATTGATTAGATGTATTCCCTTTACATCATTCTGTTTCTCTTAAACAATAAGGTATATTATCTTTTTTTACCTATTTTCCTTACACGATTTTCGACACCGAATTCTCTCTTCTCATTTTGAAGATTCTAATATCTTTTTTCCTTAGATGGTCTGTATAAGATTGATCAGATTGGTTTTCTACATCGTACTTCTCTTCAACTTGTCGTACCTCAGATTTGAGTCTAACTAACCAAATATTTTGCTATATTTGAACATACTTATCGTTTAGCGCTGTGATTTTATCCAACTACTGATTCATTTGAGGTTCGATATCTGAGTGAGTCTACTGAATTGGAATTTGATCATCATCACTTTCTTTACTTCCTCATTTTTGTAAATATGTTCTCAAACTCTCGACCATTTTTCGAACCAAATGATCATCTTATTTCCTTAGCTTCATTGTCAATCAAGAACACGTGTAATTAATCAGAAATTTTATTTCTTTTAATTTTAGATTACGAAATCAAGGTACCGATCAACAGAACTCTCCCATTATGGTCGCCAATTTGATATATGTAAATTTAGTTCTTGAGAATGAAAGAGTGATAGTTCAATTTTAGTGAGAGAAAGTAAAAGTGAAAAATAAGAATCAGCTTGTGAAAAGTATCGTCCCTTGTATTAACAGCCTCAACCATTATTTATAAGCGTTCAGACTTGGTGTAACAGAATTTGTTACACAAATGGATTAATTGCACTTTAATCCCCTGTTTTTACAAACAGTGCAAATCATATCTTACAACTATACAATTGGTCATATAAGACTTTAATTCATTACATTTAAGCCTCCAACATTCTATATCCTTATCAATTATCAGCTTTGTTTTTTCTCGTGTAGACTCAACATGACTCTAAATATACCTATGATCATATGCAGCTTTGAGGATGAGGAAGAAGGTTTATTTTTGCAGCATTTATGTGCCCTTTTTTACCCTTAATATATTTAATATTATCATTTAAAGAACTGGCAATACATAATGAACTATTTACAATCAATACACTTGAATTATATAGTTTATATTCAATCAGGTTTTTATGATATGCATCACAAGTACTCATATTAAATAGGTAACAACTATCTGGTCTTTGAACAGTAACTCATACATGGGCTATCCAATTTAGTGACAAATAGTCCATGGACTTTCAAAAGTCTGGTGGTAGTCTCTCGACTATCCAGTTTGGATGAAGTTAGTCTTCATGCATGTATTGACTATCAATTTTTATGATAGATAGTTCATCAACTATTTATTTCCGATAAAGTTAGTCCTTTAACTTTTAATTTCTAATAAACTTAGTCCCTTAATAAACATGCGCAATGGACTAACTTCATCCAAAATGGATAGTCAATGGACTACCACCAGACTTTTGAGAGTCCATGAACTATATGACATCAAAATTGGTATTCAATGGACTAAATCTTAATTTTTTTAGTCAAGGGACTATCTGTCACGAAAATAAATAGTCAATGGACTAATTATTTTCCAAACCCCAATTATCTGCTAAGATACAATTCAAAGACCACAAACACAACAAATACAAACAAGTTATGGGTTATGCGTGACATGTAATTGCCAATAATATTAAAAATCACGTGCTAGAACACCATTAAAATACAAAAACAACAAAACACAAACACAAACATAAATAAAACCTGGGTTTTGCATGTTATGTAATAGTAGTAAGAAAATTAATCGCGTTCACAAAACAATTAAGAATATAAAATCAAACAAATAATACTTAGTGCTTTCATGATTTGAAAATCTTCTTGATCACAGTGAATATCACTTTGCAAATCAAGACTTAGACCTGTTTAGAGAATGACTCGATCGATCATACTTGATTGATACTGTTAGATAAAATAAAATGGTTTGAAGTGATAAAGTTCTTAAATTAATCCTACAAAAAACATGTAGCCTTTAAATTAATAATAATAGAAGAATCAATAATTCAGTGGACAAAGAGATAGCTTATGATACAAAGGAAAAAATGAAACCATAACTACACAAAGTACTACATATTTAAACTAGAAGGGTATTTTGGGAAGTCAATGCGTTTCAATGTATTTAATTATTTATGCCATCTATTGAAAAATAATATTATAAAGTTGTATTGTGAAAGCGGCAAGCAAACATGAGTAATAATTGAGTTATGATTCTTGCGAATATGTTTTTATGACTAGAGAATTTAGTATTTCTGGTTTAGAATGAAAAATGATAGGAACAAGCATCTAAAGTTCACATTTCACCAAAAACTTTCTACAACAATATGAAAACAACAAATAGTGTCTAGCAAAACCAATCGATCAGTGGATAGAATGAGCAAACATAATTTGGTATAGACATACTTGAGTTCATTGTATATGCATCGTATATATTACAAGTTTCGCATATAAAATATAATATGTTTTTCATGTCTATAATACAATTCCCAAACATGGATATAAGCTTTAGTTTTTCTATTCTAGGTTGGAAAGTGATAAAAACAAGTAACTAAAGTTCATATTTGATCAAAAATCATTCTGCAACGACACAAAGACAACAAATGGATCATAATAAAACCATTATCCAAATGGTTGGAATGATAAACAAAGTTCTCTGACACTTTGGCGAATGAATTATAATCATCAGCATGATGTCACAATAAGTCATGTTATATTTCACATATATCGGTTCCTCGGGTTTCACAACATATATTTTACATATTCTGCATATATAATATAAAAGTTTCCATATATGTATTACAAGATTATCATGCTTGTGAAGCATCTTATAATACACATATGTGAAACCTTTGTTAATTAATTCACTGTATATTTGGTGAATAAAACTAATTATGTCACCAACGTGTTGGGAAATTATATTTGGACGTTATTGGTTCCATTGTAACCCATTTATTATTTTTGGATAATGATATGAAGGTTTGGTGAAATATTAACTTTAGATGTTTGTTCTTATTATTTTTCAACATATACTAGAACTACCAAATTCTATAATTATGCTTGTGAAACTCTGTTATACCATGCAAATAAATTCATACATAATTTCTATATAAAATGATTATGTATGTTGCATAAGGAGATAAATTGATAAATGCAAAACTATAGTTAAGTGACTTCCTAAACTAAAATTAAGTTATTTAAAAAATAATTGGTAGGTGGATTAAGGAACTAGAGTTATGAGTCAATTCATTTGATGCAAAAGTAAAGTTAATTTGTTTTCAAATTATTGACATTCATTTTATGCGAATGATTTTATTGCTAAAATTGAAACAATAAGCCAAACACCCGCACAACATAATCATTTGATATTACTATAAATGGACATTTATTGGGTTATATAAAAAGAGTTCAAATAATTCTGCTCTTTTTTAGCGATTGTTTTTCCCAATATTTCGGTATTGTGTCCATATTGTATTCAACCAAACTTTTCACCATCTGGTACACGACAACCCCGTAGTTCACAAAACTTCTTCTTTGTTACCGATTTTTTTAGGATATTATATCCCATTTTGATGCTCATATTAGTAACTTTATCTTGACTAAGTCAGCATATTTTGAAATGTTCATAAAATTAGTGTGTGAAACTGATCTATTATTATAGTACTGCGGAAATATAAAAATTAATACTTGCGTAATTAAATCAGATAAACTTAATAGAACTTACCATATCATTACATGTCTTTTGATATGGGTCTCTAACTTTTATATATATTGGAACCATTTGGTTGAGGTTGTATATTATTCTTTTTTCGATATTAATAATCATTAACGTGTAATAGTTTATTAGCTTTCCTTTGGCTTCGAAGCATAATAGAATGATGACCACATTTAGCTTCCTCGTCCATATTCTTAAAGATACCATCGATCATATGTCTAACATCGTCATCATTTTTATTTATAAATGTCTACATGTTAATAAATATCAAAACATATTATTATAAGATCTTGATAAGGGTATTACAATTTTAAAGATGCATAAGCTTACATTTACATGTGTTGATATGTTGATTGCCTTCATATTTTACTTTCAACTTCTCCATCTATTTCTTCAAATTAATATTTTTTTTAAAATAATGTTGATGTAAGCATCAATTATCTACATATTGAAATAATCATATCAAATATTCAAATATCAAGAAACAATTACAACTTTATTTTCAAAATTTACATGGTTACATAGTTACCTTATAATCAAGTTGGTCATCCTCAATTATTTCAAAAATATTCTCAACCAAAATAGAAAGGCTCAATAATTAGCGTGAAAATGTAAAATCACCTTTCCAAATCAACTCAAGTTTTATGATCTTATTGATGAGAATTAATAAAAAAATATTATTTTGATTCTAATATGATAAGTCAACTTCTTCAGATTGATTTTTATAATCAATTAATTTTCTTATATAAATGTCACTTTGGTTCCTAGACGATAACATTAACCTACTACATTGCGAAAATCAAAAATATTATTCACATTTAAAATATTCAATGATTGATAACATGTAAAATAATTAAAGACTACTCACTTTGAAGAAAAAAAACATCACATGCAAAATCATCAAATATAATGCACTGTGAAATATAATAAAACATCACATGCTATGTATGCCAAAAAAACAAGTATAATGATTGTTCGAATTGATAGAAGTTTGGGTACACGTCTAATTAGACATTAAGTATTTAGTTAAGTGTATTGATTGTTCGGGTTGGAAACTTAGTTGGTAAAATACACCAGGTATGAGTTAGCTAGAATAACGCTCAAACACTAAAAATTAAAAAATACTCATACGCCAGTTTTTAATTTAAATAAACTCTTTTGAACCCTTAAAACTACGGTAATAAAAAAATACCTAGATGTTAAAGAACACGAGCTAAGAGATCAATGTACCCATAAGATCCTTATGGTTTTTTGAAGAGTATAAAGCAGTTGAACATTCTTTATATGACTCTTTTTTCGATAAACTGAAGGATTAAGATTTGTCCGAAGATAAATAAGATGATGAATTTGAGGATTCATCCGACTCTAACTTTTACCTCATTAAAATGTCCAACCCGTCAGACTCTGAATCTTGAAAGGGCGAATATATGATGGAAGAATTATTTAGTGATCAATGATGGTGTAGCAGATAAGATTTTGACTGGTGATTGTTTGTTGTTTTGTGTGGTTCCTCAACAATCTATCTATATGATGTTGTTTTGTTGTTATTTTTTATTAGTTTTATTGCATCTTTATGAACAATATTATGTTTTATGTTTTGGAACCAATATTTTTTTGTTGTGCATATTTTTACTGCATAAGGTTCTTAATGATATTTTATGTTTTGTTCTTATTGATATTCTATGTTTTGTACCATTTTTAAATATTTATTAATTTTGTACCACTTTCATGATCTGGACATTATCCACGAATGGTGCATTTCCTTTTTGTATCTTCCCCTCCCTCCATAATTGGCATATTTTTCAAAAAGTTTATAGTTTTTTTAAAAAAATAAAAAAGTTTCTTAAAGTATATTCCTAGCAAAAATTAACACATTTGTTTTTTATTGCGACATATTTTTATTATACTTACTAATGAACTCATATATTTCGTAAAGATAAATCCAGATGCGAAAATATTTGTATGATAGCGTCAGTCTAAGAAATGTTCGTATCAGATGCTTTTAGAGAGAGAATCGCTATTTAGTCGAGAGAGAAAAATACGAAAGGAATAAATGTAATGATAATTGACTAATCATTGGCCTATTCCCCCCAAAAGGGAATGTCCTTTTTATTGTACAAGAATGAGATGGTAAATTTGCATGCTTGCAACTAATAAATGGACTTTCTCACTCCTATTCTTTTACTTTTTACAAACAATTTCAAAGGGTATATCATTTATCCCCTCAACCCTTATGTTTGATTTAATTTAGTCATTGGTCACTAAATACATTAATTTAACCTTTGTATTTAATAAAATAAATCTTACTATTTGCTATATTTTCCTTCCCTTATCAATAGCCCCTAGTCCTTGTGAAGATGTCTGAATGAGGACTGACTATTAAATACAACTTTTCCTTCTTTTTGAGCCTCATCAGATTCTTAGATTTTCGAGCCTCTTTTTATGACTTCTTATAACTCTCCACGAATCATTCTTGTCTCATACTTTGATCGGGAAATTTTGTTATGTTCCTGGAACAATTCTCGTCATGGAAATCCCTCGGATTACGTTCTATAAACTTGCTCAGATTTATGACCTCACCTTTGGTCATAGTGACCTCACCTAACCCATCATTCCTTTTCATCTCGCTTGTTTTTAGTCGTTATAGTGTCAAAGATATCTTAGGTAATGACGTCACTTCTAGACACGTGCCGAACATCTACCAATACATGCCAACGTGTTTTTGAAACCGTTTATGTAAAAGGTAACGCGTCGAAGAATTCCTTGAAACTGACTTTTCACCTTATGCCCAGTAGCAATCATTACTCCACCATAAATAATTATCTATTTTCATAGTTTTAAGTTTATATATTTTATTTATCCTCACCATAGTGTAGAGAGAGCATGTTCTAGAGAGATAAGCAACTTCCAAACTGAGTTATTTTCAACCTTCCATGCCTAAAGAGTTTACTAATCTCGAAAGATATAAACTTTGAAGGTGGTTCAATATCTCAAACAAAGTTGTTGAATGTAATGCTTCCAGTGATAGAGAGTATCCAACATTAGTAGAATTTTTTCAAACAAACTTTTGCGATAACTGGTCCCCTCTCCGGGAGCGTATTTCTCTTGTCATTCAGGCCCTCGGTCAAGCTTGTTTAAGTAATATCAAGGGTGACCCTTCTTCTTCTGAAAATACTTGAAAATCTTCTCATTGTTTAACAATGGGCAGTGAAAATGAAAGGCTTACTGAGGCGAATAAAGAACATCACACTAAGAGGAAAAGATCTCTAGAGCCACCTACGAAACCTATCATGGTTTAAAAAAATTCTTTTTCTGCAACTCCTCCAGGTAAATCCTCAAAAATCCCCTCAAATTACTCCATAAGTAAGTCCCCTGAGACTTTCTTCAAGAAATGTTCGACTGGAATAGGTTTTGAAAATTACCCCCAAAATTCAAGAGAAAAACTTGATTAACAAGTTTGATAGTAATTAGGAGAAGAACGGCGTAATTGTAGTGGAGGCACAATTCTTACAAGATGTCTTAGCGGTAATCCTTCCCCCCATACCTTCTGTGCCAAATCAGATAACATCCTCTCCTCCCCCGGAAGTTACAACTAATCATCCTCATCACCGAGGAGAGGCTTCCTTTGTAAGATTGACAAGAAGAAGAAAAAGAGAATATATGCATCTAGTTTACCTTCGAATATAGAAGATATCCTCGCAAAAATCTTCGTGAGATCGAAGCTAAGCATTTGATTTACCTCTTCAAGATAAAATACAAATACTTTCACCCAACCGAGAAGGTGAAATTAAGAGACCGATGAGAAATTCCTGGAAAGTTACCATTTGATTCCCGACTATTGGACCATGAGTTGGTTCTCGACACGGAACCTATGAATTGGGGCCTTCGCTTGCCTCTTGATCCTGCTTTAGTGGATTACTTTAGTCTTATTGGACTCTGCCCATCTCAGGTTAGCCCTAACATGTGGTATACACTTATGGCCTACATCATGGCCTCTAGGATTTCTAAGACCGCATTCTACATGGAACAGCTCGTCTCAATCTCTGGTGTAACTAAAAATTCCCACTACCCCTTTTATTCTCTTGGTCTTGCAAGGCAGTACAAGGTGGTCAAAGATCTCTTAGAAGCCGATAAAAAATAGAAACAACAATTTATTTTTATCTTCGGGCTATAAGAGACTAGATTTAAGGACTCTCAGGAGATTCCCCATCGGTTAACTTTGGAAGGGTCTGGGCGAGGTACTTACTTACATATTTTATTCTCTTTTTTTATTAGAATTAGCCAACTTAAGGTATCTTCTTTTGAATAGCCATGAAGGGGATTGCCAAACCCTTTAATGACGCGGCGGAAATAGAAGAAGAAGAAGAAGAAACGATAGATGAAACCCTAATTCAAGGGTAACATTATGAAACCGTAATCTAATGGTAACAAAGATTGAAATTTTCAGAGATAAAAAATATATTATTCCAAAAACTTAAAATAAGTTAAGGCATATGAGGCTTTATATAAGAGCTTCTCAAAACCCTAAATTAGAATACAAGAAAATAAAATAAATATTCTAAATTAAAATCAAATCAAATCTTAATATAATTAGATTTGATTTATATAATATAAGATATTTGAATAAAATAAAATACAAATAAAAAAAATTGTGTTTGGACTTTTTGGGCTACATCATCCTCTCCTGGTTGACAAGAATTCGTCCTCGAATTCAAAGCACCATCACCATCAACAACCAAAATTATTTTATTTTATTTTTATCAATTGTTACGTTGGGAATTATAGTTGTTGACCTTATCGGAATAAGATAAATTTTTCTCGAGTGTTCCTTATTCGAAGTCACATTGACGATATCCAGTTGATGAAAAAAAATTGTTTCGAAAACCTTTTCATAGCCTGAAGACAACATCCGCGTGTCCAGTTGATAAAAATGGTTTTGAAAACCTCTTCATAGTCTGAGACGGCATCTCGATAACCAAGTTTTACCTTGATCCGACAATTGGTAGTCGATTTAAACTTCTTCAGTAACTAGTCAATACAATTATCATTGAAACACCTGGTGTGTTCCCGCATACCAAACGATCTTCGAGATCTTCATGATCATAGATGTTGTTCTCTCCTTTAGACCTTGAATTAAATGAAATCAAGATTCAGAAATATGTTTACCCCATAGGAGGAATTGAGGTTATGATACCAAACTGATGACGCGGTGGAAATTGAAGAAGAAGAAACGATAGATTAAACCCTAATTCAAGGGTAACATTATGAAACCCTAATCTAAGGGTAACAAAGACTAAAATTTTCAGAGATAAAAAATATATTATTCCAAAAACTTAAAATAACTTTAGGCATGTGAGGCTTTATATAAGAGCTTCTCAAAACCTTAAATTAGAATACACGAAAATAAAATAAATATTCTAAATTAAAATCAAATCAAATCTTAATATAATTAGATTTGATTTGAATAATATAAGATATTTGAATAAAATAAAATAAAATGTGTTTGAACTTTTTGGGCTACATCACCCTTCAAAGATTATGTTTCATCTACAAAGAAAGTCTTCGAGAAGCTAAATCTTTAGGCATGTACCAATTGGAACTACAAATTTCATTGATGCTTCACGCCAATAAATTTGGTTAAAATCCAGCTTTGGAGATATGATCCGGGTAAGAAGAAATACTTAACGGAACTCATGATACCCCCCCCCCCCCCGAAGGATTTTGTTCTCAAGCGCTTGGAAGGCTTATACAATATGGCTTTTTTCCCACTTGAGCTTGGGCTCCTAGTCATCAAGATGCTGCGAAATCTGATGGCAAAGATGAACAAACCAAAGATGACGCTGGCTAAGAGAATAATATCCGAGAATAGCAGAAGACTGAAGTCCAAGAGGAACAACATAATGAAATCCAAGAGGAGCAACTAACTTGAGTCCAACAGGAGCAACAAATTAACGTTCGTAGAGGTCCTCAAGCTAGCTTCCGCTAAGAAAACCAAGTGAACGCTGACTATGAAGATGTGGTTGAGGTGAGGCCAACTTGGAGAGCAGGGGTTGTGAGGCTAGAGAGACTCTTTGCTAAAGTGAAACATAAGAAGATGGTTGATAGCAAAGAGGAAAGTGACAATAAAACCTGTCCAAGTTTTCCCCCTGTAACGAAAGTTGTTATAGTCGATTCAGATTCTAGAGGAGAATTTGTTCTACAAAAAAAGCCAGTTGTTGGTCAAGAAGAAATTGTTGAGGAAGGTGAACGTCTCTCCCCTGCCTCATCTTATTTTTAAGTTTTTGAAAACAACTTCGTTGCGAACGAGCTTAATAAGCTTCTACACGCCGCTGCTCTCCTCGAAAGAAAATCTATTCGCAAAGATCATTATAAGAGTGAAGTCCTCCAGAGAAGAGGTGAAGTGATGAAATTTACCATTGAGGTAACCAATTTGAAAAATGAGGTGAAGAACTTGAAAGATGAACTTGCCAAGGAGAAAGAGGCATCTGTCGGATTGAAGAAAGTTGAGGACGAGCTTACTCAATATAAAATGATGTCCGCTAACCGCTTTTCCATAATCACTTCCTTAAAGACTAAACTCTCCAAGGAAAAATAAAAGTTCAATAACGAGAGGGATCCCTTTATAACTAAGGATATTGAAAGGACATATTTTGATAGGGCTGTTTAATACATTGAAAATATTTCTGATAATAATGAATCTTTAAAGAAAAACTTTGAAGTTAAGAAGAAGAAATGTCTGGATGCGTATGCTGCCAGTATCGCCTCTCGCCTTAAAGAAAGATATGCTAACATAAAATCTTCCCTGGTGTTAGAGATGCATGAAAAGTTTCTTGATTTGAAGTTAGGTAGTTTTTGGCATCGTGTTATTGAGAAACACCATCAGGCAGGTTTTTCTATGGAAGATTTAGCAACTAGCAGCGACTTAGAACATTCTTCCTCTTCGTCTAGCTCTTCAGAAGACAATAAATAAAATACCACCTCTGAATAGTGTTGTTAACCATTATAATATTTTTTTGTTGACCATCTATGGGTAGAAATTTATGAGATTTTGTTTTGTATGATGATTCTCACATTATAAGAACTTTTGATGAGATATTTTTGTTTAAAATTCTTTTACCCATACTTATTATCCTTATAAAAAAATTCATATGAAAATGTTTTACACTAACTCAGCTTCTAGTAAACAATCTTTCATATTGAAAAGTTTTATTTTTACTTACCTCTTATGTAAAAGATCTTTTATGTGAAAATAATTTACCAAGCCCTAAAAAGGGCTACCACTTATTGGCAAGCTCAAAAAAGATGAACACTATGGCTTACTATTTATTTGGTTTTCTTAGTTCAAAATAATAAACATTGTCATCCAACGTTCTTTAGATGGTCCAATAAATTCAAAATGATGAAGATAAAAAAAAAAAAGGGCCTCTTTAAGTTCAAAATAATGAACATTATCATCCAACAATATTTGGAAAGTCTCTATAAGTTCAAAATAATGAACATTATCAACCCGCATTCGTTGGAAAACCTTTCTCGGTTTAAAATAATCATTATCATCCAAAAGGATATTCTTTTAGGTTCAAAAAGATGAACACTGTCATACAAACATTTTGGAATGTCTTTTGAGTCCAAAAAGATGAACATCTATGGAATTCATTTTAAGATGGCAAATGAATTTTATATATAAGTCGGTTATTAGGGAACCTTATTAAAACCTTCATGCGCCACCAGGTTAGGAAATAGTATGTCAGCGATACTTACACAAATTCATAAAGACAATATTTACAAATTTACAAATTCACTCTAAATAAATTTTGAGGTGCTCAATGTTCCAGGGGTGGGGAAGATCTCTTCCTTCTTTATCTTTGAGTCGGTATGTCCCCGGCTTGATCTTCTTTGTTACCGTGTATGAACCCTCCCAATTAGGAGCTAAATTGCCCAGCCTTTTTTTTATGGAGGAAACCTTTCCCCAAAACTTTGTCCTTGGCTTTGAGTTCTCGTCTTCTAACTTTTGAAGCATGTCGACTTCTTATCAAAGTCTGACAATGTAAAGAATTTAGTTGTGCCATTCTTCTCTTTTCCTCTATCAGATCTAACTCTGTGCGCTTTCTTTTGTCATTTGTCTCCTCGGAATATTCACTGAGCATGAATGAGGGGAAAATTGTTTCCTATGGTACCACTACATTCATCCCGTAAAGGAGTGCGAGTTGTGACTCTTGTGTTCCAGTACGAGGAGTCGTTCTATAAGCCCACCGAAGTTCTTGTAGATAATCCGGCCATTTTATACCCTTACCTTCCAAATTATTTTTTAGCACATCTAGAACCGTCCGATTAGTCACCTCGACTTGGACATTTGCTTATGGGTGAAAGGGTGTTGAGAAGAATTTTGGTATTCCCTTAGATTCACAGGAGGCTTTCATCTCCTTTTTATTTACCTGTGGTCCGTTGCATTGTTATTTTCATCGGAACCTTTAAAGCAACAATAAATGTTAGAAACAACAAATCTGATCACATCCTTAGCTCTTGTCCCTGCCAAAGGCTCAGCTTCCACCCACTTAGAAAAATATTCGACTGCAAGAATGATTATCTGTCGACCTCCAAGTGTCATCAATAAAGGTCCGACCAGGTCAATACCCCATCGGTCAAATGGTAAAGAGTCATGTATCGATTCGAGGGGAACACCCGGTGCATGCATTGAATTTGAAAATGTTTGGAAAGTATCGCATTTCTGCACTAATTCCTTAGCATCCAAAGAGAGGGTCGGCTAGTAATACCCTGCGAGAAGGACTCTTTATATCAATGTTTTGTAGCCACAATGCACTGGTCCTTCACCATCATGTAACTCTGAAAATATCATTTGCGACTCATCTCTTCCTAAAAATCGAAGTAAAGGTCGGCTAAAATATTTTTTATACAGTACATCTTCGAGTACAACATACTTGTATGCCTTGAATCGTATTATTTTAGCCATCACCTTATCAAATGGTAATATGTCATTCACAAAAAATTCTTGAATCTCGCTACTTCAGTCTTTTGCTATACTTGTAGAAATTTGAAAAGCTTCAACAAATCCTTCAACTAATTCGGATCTCTTTACTATAGAAGGGTTTTCTTGTATGATTATCCAAGGGTACTCCTCTGAGTAAGAAGCTTTAGCTAAAGAATCAGCTACTGGATTTCCATTTATGTGAACATATTCGTCTCTGACGCCCTCAATAGTCAAAGTTAAAACCTTCAAAGCCTTCAGATATTTCACTAAATGAACTTTTCTTGCTTCCGATAAGCCAGATGCAAGGTTTATGAGAAGCTGTGAATCGCTTATCAGCCTTACTCTTTTAGCTCCACAGATTTTAACAAGTCTCAAGCCCACCAAAGCAACTTCGTACTCGGCTTTGTTATTTGATGCTTTAAATCAAAATCAGATAGCTTGATACATTATGATTCCCTCCGGAGAAACCAATTGCACACCTGCTCCAAAGTCAGACGAGCTTAAACCCCCAATCAGTTTGGATTGTCCATTCTGCTCTAAGTTCTTCGTCATCGACTTCCATATCAGTTCGCTCATAGTGAAATTCAATTAAGAAGTCAGCTAATGATTGTACTTTAATATCAGTTCTTGGCTCAAATTCAATATCAAAATCCCTAACTCAACGGATCACTTAGTCATTCCCCCCAACACGTCAGGCCTTTGTGACATATTCTTCAATGTAAAATATATTTGTACCACAATTGAATGAGCCTGAAAGTAAGATCTCATTTTTTGTGCGGATGTAACTAGTGCAAAAACTAGATTTTCTAACCTGAGGTATTGTTTCTCATCATGCATAAGACTTTTACTCAGATAATATGTTGTCCTCAGAATATTTTCCTCTTCTCATATTAAAAACGCACTCGCGGCCAAATCTGACACTGCCAAATAGATATATAACTTTTCACCCTGATTTGGCTTTGTCAAGATTTCTGGTGAAGAAAGGTATTCTTTGATCTGATGAAAAGCATCTGAACATTTTTTAGTCCAGTCAAAACAATTTGCTTTTCTTAGCACTTGGAAAAAAGGAGCGCACTTATCTGATGACCGTGATATGGACCTGTTCAACATTGCCAATCTTCCTGTTAAGATTTTTACTTCTTTGATTGGTTTCGGTGGTGCGATAGTACCCAGAGCCTTTAACTATATGGGGTCGGCTTCAATACCATGATCACTGATTATGTACCCCAAAAAAGTTCTGAATCTTACCCCGAACGTGCATTTTTCTAGATTCAATTTCAGGTTTATCTTTGTCAAATTGGAAAAAGTTTCTTCTAGGTCATCCAAATGGTTTTCATCCTTTGAGCACTTAACTAACATGTCATCAATGTAAACCTCAACATTTCTTCCAAATTGAGACTCCAAATCTTTGTTTACTAAATGTTGATATGTCGCTCTGGCGTTCTTCCATCTAAATAGCATTACCTTGTAGCAATGTAAACCTCTTCCGGTGATAAAAGTTGCACTCTCCTGATCTCTTGGATCTATTTGGATCTGGTTGTACCCTGCATAAGCATCCATTAAAGATAACAGTTGATTCCCGGATGTTGAATCAACTAACTGATCTATTATGGGCACATAGAAATGATCTTTAAGACATACTCTGTTTAGATCGGTGAAGTCCACACACATTCGCCACTTGTCATTCATTTCTTTACTATGACAGGATTAGCGGTCCATAAAGGATATTGTGACTCGCGTATGTGACCCACTTTAGTTAAACGATCCACTTATGACATTATAGCTTCAGTTTTTTCTTGACAAAAATATCTCATCTTTTGTATGAACGGACGAACATTGCTTTGTACTGCAAGCTTATGACAGATGACGTTTGTTGGAACCCCTGTGACATCCTCTGTACGCCATGCATACAAATGTAATTTTGTTGAAAGAAACTTGATTAAACTTTCTTTTACCTCCATAGATAAACTCGTGCCAATTTTGAGGCTTTTACCCGGAAAGAAGACATGATCCTCAAAGTTATCATCTGGGACCATGAATCTGGGGGCTTCCCTCAAATCATCCACGGAATCGGACTCCGCGGGAGCCCCCACTGATTGCTATTATTTTTTTGATTCAACTCCCTTAACCTGCTTGGGGGCCATCGTTGCTTGGTAACACTCTCTTGCCATCTTGTGGTTGCTTCTTATTATTCCCACATTGCTTCCCACTATGCATTTCAAACATTAATGGACAATTGATGGCACGACATGCATTTTAGATAACCAAGACCTTCCGAAGATAGAAGTATAAGATGTGGGAGTATTTACCACTACAAATAAGACTTTAACTACCTTCTTGAATGGTCCTCGACCCAATTCCACCATCCCCTCGAATTCTCTGACTACCTTAGTTGTAGCCCTGGTGAATCCGACTATTGTTCGGTCCGATTGCAAGATTGTTGGTGGGTTTTTTATCTGGCTATAAGTAGACATAAACATTATGTTAGTTGAACTACTCGTATTAATCAGAATTTTTCGTATCTTATTTCCCACTATCTCCGCTCTGATAACTACTGCTTCCTCATGCGGACCGACTACATCTCTCATGTCATCATCTTCTAAACAAATTATTGGGGGTGGATTTCTATACAGATGTGTTGAAGCGCCTGCTTCCAGTTGCGTTGCTAGACTAACGATGTGTCTCTTCCGAGAATAATTCGATATTCTTGCAACTGTATTTCCCCCAAAAATTGTTAGTGACTCAAATAAAGCACATAGCTCACTAACCTTTCCTCTTAATATCGGTTCTTCTACCATGTTTATGTTGTTTATGCCCGACTTTGGGTCTAAATACCCAACAGAGATATGGAAAGCATCTATAGATTCTTCATCGATTGTTTCTGATATCATCATCGCATCCTCCTACTTAGAAACAGCTTATTGTTTAAGAGAATCTGTAGAATTCTTCTTCACAAAATTAACTAACTTCCCGTTTTCTTTCAAGTATTGTACTTCTTTTTTCAGTACCACACAATATTTTGTATTATGCCCGATATCCTTATGATACTGGAAATACTTGTTTTTTCTGTGCTCCTTTGGAGTTTTCATTGGGAAAGGCTTACAAAAGTGTACATTCAAATGTACCTTCTCAAAGATAGTAGATACACACTCAGTCAAGTCAGCATAATGAGCTGGTCGGACCCATTTGTTAGACATAGGCCGAATATACTACTAAGCCTTGACTACAGCTGTGTATTGTTAAGTGTTGACTACCCTTTAAGGTGCTTGACTTATTACTTGTACAGGCGCTCGGGATCATACTATACTTTTTGGATGCGATACTTACTTCCAGACGTTCACTGGTGCCACACTGACTCTTATCATGGTTCGATCTTAGCAGAACTGATTCGGATTAAACTGCGACATCGATTTTATCTCTGACGCTCTAGTTTCTTCAACTAAAATTTGCTTCTCTATCTGATCCAGTAATACTCCGAATATCAAAGCCTGCGTCTCTGCGGAATTATCATTCATCACCCCTGGAAGCAAGTCCATTCGGAAAGCAGCTAGAGCCACTATGTCTTCACAAAATTCCATATATGTCTTAACTTGGATGAAACGTTTTGTATACTCTTTGAGACTCTCCCCTTCTTTCTGCCTACAATAGATTATAGTGTCCCCTTGTTCTCGGAACTTCTTGCTTCCAACAAAATTATGTCGGAAAATGCTCCAACATATCAAAATTCTTAATAACACCCTTGAGGTAAACGATTATACCACTTTGACGCAGCATTCTTAAAAGTTTGAGAGAAAACCATGCATAATAACTTGTCATCATCTTCGTAATTGATCATGAAATTCTTGAACTATTCGATGTGACTGTCTGAATCTTGTGTCCCATCAAACATTTCCAACTTAGATATGTCAAACCACTTTGGAAGATGCCTAGAACAAATTTCTGGAGAGAGTGGAGATGACCTCTAATTATGTCTGATCTTAAAAACATTACCCCCAATCTTTTGTCTTTCGTCATATATAGACCTTCCACGGATGGGAAAGTAAACTGATTGCTGACTCGGTAATCCTGATTGTAGTTGTTAGACTGAATATGCCTCCAAGGAGTTACATGTCTTGTTCGAATTTCATTTTCCTCTTTGCCAGGCTCTTCGGAGTATAATTTTCTCTTTCGATGATCGCGTTTTTTCTTCCTTGAACTCTTAGTTCTTTGACTGGTTTGATGGGAAATTTTTTGCACCCTTAAATCTATATGTCTCTGACCTGCTTTAATCCTAGCATCAGTATCTGATTATGAAAATTCATCTGAACTAAAAAAAATATAATCACTAGACTCTGCTGATTCATATCGTTGTTCACATCTAGCTCGCCTTTTGGAGGATCGACGATTTTCTCTTTGATGCTCTCCTCAGATTGATTGACATCTTGGGCTTGATCTGCCACATTATGATCTCGTCGGACTTATGATTTGATTCTTCGTGAGCTGATTATCGCTCCATGTTCAACGTTTATCAATTCAATGTCCTTTAACAGCTCTTTCCGCCTGGAAACCAAGACAGAATCTTTGAGGAGCTCTTTAGCATATCGATTATTGTCGTTTCTTTCATTTGTCACTTGCTCTTCCATCACAAGATCTCCAGATGAGACTCCGATTAAATTTTTTGTCAGATTTTCCTCTATCTCTCCACGAATTTCAATTTCCATTGTTTTTTTTCTTTAAGTTATTTTTACGTTTTTGGAACGCTGATTTTGGGTACCACTCAGGTTCCCACAGATGGCGCCACTGATGAACTCATATATTTTATAGAGATAAATAATGTTCGTATGAGAGCGTCAGTCTAAGAAATGTTCGTATGAGATGAATTTAGAGAGAGAATCAATATTTAGTAGAGAGAGAAAAAGGCAAAAGGAATAAATGTAGTTATAATTGACTAAGCATTGGCCCATTCCCCCAAAATAAAATGTATTTTTTATAGTAAAAGAATTAGATGGTGAATTTACATGTTTGCCAATAATAAATGGACTTTCTCACCCCACTATTTTACTATTTGCAAACAAGGTCTAAGGGTATATCATTTAGCCTCCTCGACCCTTATGTTTGCTTTAGTTTAGTCATTGGTCACTAAATACATTAATTTAGCCTTTATATTTAATATAATAAATCTTACTATTCTCTATATTTTCCTTCCCTTATCAGTTTCCTTCCCCTATCACTTACAATTATCTTGCAAAATATACTATTTATACTTATTCATCAAATTTATACCTCATCAGCACTCCAAACTTTATCCACTCATTGTAGATTGCATTCATTTTGTATATCCTCCATCATTTTTGACATATTTTTCAATATGGTTCTGGTCTTCTTGAAGAAAAATTATAATATAGCTCACTAAAGTATATGAGTTGTGAAATATATCATTTTTGGATATCTATTGTGAAAATTTTGTACAATGCATAAAATTATCTTGCGAAATGGACTACTTATATTTATTCATTAGTTGTTTAACTCATACATAGTCTCAAATTTATCCATTCTATTGTGTTGCCTTTACTTTGTATATCCATACCATCATTGGCAAATTTTTTAATAGTGACATGGTCTCCCTGAAAAAAGAATAGGTTACTAGAGTATAAGTGTTGCAAAATGCATTGTTTTGTAGGTTTATTGAAAAAATTCTTATATTACATATACAACAATCTGGGGAAATTTATTATTTTTAATTATTCATCAAGTTTGAACCTCATCCACAGTCTGAAGTTTATCCATTCATGGTAGGTTGCATTCATTCTGTATCTCCCTTTGGTGAGTTTTAACAACCTTCTTTCTGTATTTTGTTTTTTCTCTATTATGTAGTTTCATTCAAATTTTGGATCTCATCTTCTATTGGCTTTGTACTTTCATGTTTTTCCTCCTCATCTTGTCTACGGTTTTTAACAACCTCATCACCGTAATTCTCCTTTTTTGAAATTTTAACAACAATATATTATTTTCATAGTTAACGAAATAGAATTGCAATTAACATGCTTGATGTATTATGTGAATTTTTTTATTTCACATACCATGTGAAACATGCATACATATTACATGCCAAATTTACAAATATGATATGCAAAACCTCACTAAATATAATTTTGAACCTGTTCTAGTGCATAGGCGTTATCTCTAGCTTAGAAATTGGTTTTGTAGGTACTTCAACCTCATTAGAAGTTTTTTCAAAAACTCTCGCCATTCCATTAAAATATATAACTTAATCGTAATTAATATGGGTGCAAAAGATGAGCAAAACTTATTTTATGTGCGCTTACTAGATAATCATCATCTACATTCATTATCCTCTGTTCCTAACTATGGACAAGAGGATCGTCATGCTCTAGCACCAATGTTTGCTTAAGAAACATGGGTCTCACAATATCCATTAGAGGAGTCACATTTTTGTATGCCTGAGTTGCTTCTTCTGCTACATGACTCTTTTTGTATGGTTCTATAATCCCTCATTCTTGTTCATTTTATGGCTTAAACATGAAATCATATGAGTCGTCATTGGACTCAATATCGTCTGCTTCATAGGCTCACCCCCTTCCTCTATTGTTCCAAATGTCTTTTATTTGATATCGAAAAGAACAAGAGGTCGACTAGATCTTGAAAACAAATTTATGATTTAGTTATTTCCACTATAATTAAATTTATTGCAAAACTAACATTAATTTTTTCACAACTTATTTATTACGGCGTCTGCAAAACTAATGTTAATTTTATTGTAGAATTAGTTTTGAATTACTTATGATATCATTATTGATGTGTTTACAAAACTAGTGTAAATTATTTCAAAAAATATTTCTAAATTGCATGTGAAACTAGATTTCATTTTGGTTGAGAAACATTAATTCTAACATACCGACGAGCTTTTAATATTTATAATTATTCAACTAAACTATCATCGTGGCTTAAATTACACTTTTTATTTGCTGTAATTTGTATGTCTGTACAACATAGTGACAAAACATGAAAATGACCATTCGACTTCTCAAGAGATATTCAGAAACAAACTATTGAGAGAGAGCCTTTATATAGAGAGAAAGCTATGACATAAAACACTAATAAACAATTTTCCTAGATGTGGTAAAATTAGTATTTTCATTTCTAAATCAAGTTACAGATCATGTCTCGCAACTAGAAAAAACAAACGGTTTCGCAAATATTATATGCATTATAACTTGTTGCGCAAATCTTTAATAAAATGTGTTTTGCAAATAGGACATATTAATCATTAGTTTTTACTAATGATATAAAAATATTTAGCAAGTTGTTAGTGTTGATATAACTAAAGTAAAAATAAATAAACATAATTTGTATTTTGTTAAATCTTTGACTTTTGGAAAACAATCGATTGTTGGTGGAGGTAAAACCTGTTGGAATATCATAATTAAATATATACTGGTACATGCCAATCGAATGATTCATATTGATTATATCGATTTTATCCACTATATATAGTTAGTAAAGGTCCACAATGATATGTGGACCTATATAACCTTTGATGGTTAAAAGGTATATGAAACATGTGACAGAAAATAATAATATTAGTAATGAAATAATATAAAGACAACATTAACGAAATAATCTCACATCACGTATGCACATGTAATCTCTTTCAGTTGTCCATCCAGAAGAAGTGTCCCTTTTAGAGGTAGACACATATTGCCCCCTTCTACTGGGACATGACAATAAAATATACATTGGAAAGTGGTCACAATAAATAGCTCATTAGTTGGAAAAATCATCAAATATTATGGCCAAGCAGATATCTGATAGTGTGTTAAGCGTGTTAATTCATTATCGTATTCAAACTTACTATTAAAATTGTAAACAAAACTCTCTATCATTTTAAAGTTTTAAGATGGGTTTCCGTCTAACACTACATCATCCATGTTCGTTCCAAAATATTAGCTGATACAGATCTAAATTTGTAATGTCTCTCGGATTAAAGGTCAGTCATTTTAGACCAGTCATCGGTCAAGACCGACGATAAGAAATGATCTTTAAACACCTTAGACAAGTCATCGGTCAAGACCGACGATAAAAAATGATCTTTAAACGCATGTCTTGATCCCTAAATTAAGAAAGCGATTAATTGTTTAGGCTTGACCTTAGGCTCTGGAGAGCGCAAGATCAATATCTCAAAAAAAATGTGACAAATAGAAAAGAGAAAACGATTTTCACTCGCATGGAGGGAGAAGAGGAAGAAAGATAAATTATATAATATGATGTTTCAATTGACATTTAAATTCATAATAAAATATAATTTATAATTTAACTTTACAATTTAAATTTAAATTTAATTATAGTTATAATATAAAAACTTAAATTTATAAAATAAAACTTAATTTATAAAATAAAACTTAATTTATAAGATAAATTAAGTTATAATAATAACTTAAAGTTAATTTTATAAAGTAAAATTAATTTAAAATTTAAACATGAACGTAATTTATAATAAAATTAGTTTATAAATTACGAAAACAAATATATAGATATAATTGTTTTTTGTAAAAATAGGAAAAAAACAACTAAAATTTAAAGATGCACATTTAAAATAAATAAAAATGTGAGAAATTACAGATAACAAAGAAACAATTATGATAAATTAATAGAGAAATTATTGAAACTGAAACTTTCATTTTAAAATAAATAAGCATATAAAAATTTATAAAATAATAATATTTATTATTATATGTTGAATTATTTATTAATCGAGTTAGTAAATTTAGACTTATAATGTTGAGAGAGTGAGATGAATTAGTAAAAAGATAGTGGAATTATTTGAATTGAATTTTTTATATTAAAAGTCTCCAGAATAGTAAACTAACGGTTAGAAGTTGTGTTATAGATCTCTTGGGAGACCTACGATTAGAGATGCCCTAAGTAATATTAGGATAAATTGACTATGGTATGTAATTTGTGAATAATATTTTGAAAACTTTGTAATCGATAGGCTTTGAGGAGGTGATAATTGCTACTGCTTGCAAGTTTATAGGTGATGATCAATATTTAGATACAACTCACAATCATTTTGTTTTAAATGGTTTCCCGACATGGTTAGTTTGGATTTTACCTTAGTTCTAGCGATGTTGCCCAATGTTCTAACCTATATAACAAATTATGAAGTGTTAACCTATCTGCATGAGATTCAGGCTGCTCTTGTTTGACATGTTCAAAACAAAAAACTTTTTTGTAAATCTGTCCACATAGTTTTTCTTGCCTCCACAGAGAGAATGAATATTTTGTATCTTATTGTTTTTCAATAGAACCCAACATATATGTATTTCGATTAATGCATGTGGTTTGAAAGTTGGGTAGTTGGGGAAGTTAGGTCACATAAAGAGAATTAAAATTTTGAATTCCAACCGGCTCAAATTTGAAAATTAAATAAACGTTCAAATTTCCAAATTTGAAATTATGTTGACTTGCAACAATAGTCAATTCAACCAAAAAAAACTTTTAAGCTGACTACAATTTCCCGCTCGACCCCAGCTGGCTCTGTCCCTTGGAACTCGTGAGGGGCTCCTTGGACCCTATTAATCATGATATAATCTAACAAGCGTGCACTCCTCACTCTACGACTTGTTCGGTAATGTATCATGATTAAAATGGTCGACTAGTCGATCCAATTACACTAAGATATCTAACAGCAAGTACTTTCTTGTTGATACATCACTCGCATAACATCTGATTCGCGACTAGAATTATTTTATCAAAATATTATGTATCAAATGAAGTTCATGATCGGTTAATAACATAAGTTAACTCACAATCGTATAATCATTTCATAAACATCTCAACGCCCATTGGTAGATATCTTGTTTCTCCTTAGTCATGAATGAGAACCTAACTCAAAGCGTTATATTGGTGGATGTAATCTTTATTATTTTGAACAACGATCTCATGTATCTAATAGTCGTACACTTATTATAAATAACAAGTACTCGGGGAAACTTCCTAATAAATCTATGTTCACTAGGTATATAATAACAAATCCATTATAACATTAGATCCTTTATTATTCATCTTATTCTATTGCATGTATTTATGTATTTGTAATCTAGAAAAAAATATTATATTTCTAAATAAAACCACCTACATTAGTCAATTTTTCTGCGGTAGTTATATATGTTACGCATGTTGTATGCACTCTTCGGATGGTCATCTTTAAGTTATGCCATATATCATAATGACGTAGTTCCAATAAGATTATATGATCTATTATTACATTTTTGTTATTTTCAAACCTCCCAATAGGCACATGTCTTTAAAAGTATTCAGTCGATGGGTGATTGTGTACACTGAAAACACACACTTTAGAGTCACATATTATCACTTTTGACCGACTGACCTACTAATCTACAAGAAAAAATCATTTTTTTGTTAAGATTGACCTTCACCGATATTTTCTGCCAAGATATTATTATAACAGCCAAATCTCTTGCAAACATACACAACTCTAAGGGTTTTACCTTCTGTGCGTTTCGAGCATAATTACGAGCTGATTTTTATTGGTATATTTCACCTATGTGGTCGTCAATTCTGGTTTTTAATACTCGTGGTTCATAAACTCATCTGTACAATTCACTAACGCTAATATTTCACCAACAATAACCTCGTACAACAAGACAACACTAAAATTTCCAAAAGATCAAATTTTACAATAATATTAGATTTCACAAACATGGTCATAAAATTTAATATTCTTAGTGTATGTTGAAAAATGATAAAAACAAACATCAAAAGTTTGAATTTAACTGAAATATTTGTACCTGCAAAAACCATAAATGAACCATAATATAATCAACAAATCACCGGTTGGAATTGACAAAAATAGTTTGTTGCGTTAAGCATCCTACATACTGCATTTTGGATATGCAATATATAAGATTTTGCATGTGTATTGAAAACATGGTTAGAAAACTTGGTATCCTTAGTTAAAATTGAAAAATAATAAAAACAACCGGTGTATTGTTGGTGCACTACCTGTGTAAAGCCTTTGCACTGACGGTTCAACACACCCATATAATGGTAATGTAAAAATGTATATTTCTGTACGTTTTTCTAACGCTGATTACTTGGTATATCATCATCGATACAATCAGGCCCACTTCCACAGAGTTTAAAACCAGACTTTTTTGTCTACCTTTGGCCGGGGAGCCCATGCAAGCACATCAATATTTCATCATTCAAGTTCTCCCCCAAAAAAAAAGTAAAAGCCAGATCAGCCATACTTGAAAGGCGTCACTACCAATGTGCATAGTGCAACACATCTAAAGTACAGTCAACCTTAATCGACAAATATGGAGTTGAGTTATGTTTTATTCGAGCAACATATCGCTGGAAGCTGGAAACTGTTATAGAACAGAATAAGATTACAGCCATAGATTTACAGCAAGTAATACGACACAAACATAGAGGTATATTGATTTACTTCAATAGAGTAGCTCCTCAAAAACAGGATCCACATTTTGTCCCCATTTTCCATGGTAAAACTCCAAAAGCTTCTCCGCCGGCGTATTACCTGCAATTACAATTAGTATTCAAGTCTGTTTTGGATAACGAATCAGCAAATTTAGACTAAAAAATTAAGGATACTAAACAAGCCTTGAAGTCTTTCTTTTGGCTTGTTTGAATGTTATGTAGTGGAAAAATGAACACAAACAACTGTTTCAATGTGCAACAAAACTTTGGAATGTATAACAAAAGTAAGCTTGAAAGTTTTTTTTCTGAAACATATAAAAGAGCACCAACTTTCTCCACTGTCCCATATCGCATGCTTTTTGCGCTTAAATCCTTGTTTTTTTGCCCTTAATATCCTTCTTTTTTTCACTCTCAAGTTCCGTACGTACAAATACAGCATGTTACCTGTTCGAACCACCTCAGCGACCTCATTCAAGAATCCTGACTCTTTGTATCCTCTACGTTCTAAGCCATCCTGCAAAATGAACAAACAGGAAGTTTGTTATGGTAACATGCTGTTAAAACCAGCCAGACGAGAAAACTGAAATAGTTTGCAAAGTACCTTGGCCAATTTAAATACATCTTGAGCCACATGTTTCAGCAAACCATCCCTAAATGGTGTCTTTAATCCATTCTTCGGAACCTACCATATTCAAAAATCAAAATGATAGCTGCCGTTCTGGTTCACTGCACACCTATGCATATACAATTATGAAGCAGTTGCTACAGAATACAGGTGAAAATACGATAAGTCACCTTCTGCCTTCTGGGGTTGTATTTGCATCTCTAAGAATTTGAGAGATTCTTAGTCAATGAGAGACAATTCTGCTTGTTTAGTTGGGGGAGGGAGACCCTCTAGAAAAGTAAAATACATGGAAAAGTATGGAAATATATCTTATCATAATCTTTCCCTTTCTGATTTAGTTTTAAACAAGCTATTAAAAAGTTGGTAATTTTTCACTGTAGTCTCGTAAAACCCGAAGTTCATATGATTACTTTTTGGTTTCTTTCTACACGTTTTTGTGCATTTTGATAAGTAAGCCAGCCACCTTCTTTGAGCGTACTTTTCTTATAAAATTTCCTTCACTCCTGTCTCTCAAAATTTTCTGGATCCAAATACAGCCCAAGTTTATGCTGCAGAATGCTAAATTTCTAAGCTTCTGAGTTCAGAGTTTGCTTAACCAGATACCAAAGAGGACAGATCCTCTTAATCTGCCAATTACAATTAAACCCTATTCTTGCTGGAACTTTCTGTTAACATTTTCAGCATATCAAATATGACAGAAAAAACAATTTTTATGTGTCTAGTATTGTTTCAATTACCTTATTGCGCAACATTTGTCTTTCTTCTTGCGTCCAATCGGCCGTCATGTCAATAATATTTTGGAGTGAAACCTCATCATACAACAGTCCTACCTGTCACAAGAAAGAACATAACGTGAACAATCGTTCCCTGAATAATATTTTGCGCATGTGACATAGTGTAGGCATGACTACATACAATATGATATCGTGGTAATGCAAGACACTATATCATATGCTTTCAGATAAAATAGGATGAAATTATTATTTTTTGTTTTTTATTGCTTAAGCCTATTGATATCTTCAGATAATTTCAGAAGTGAAGTTGGGAGGGATACTCTAAAAGTCAGATATATAGTTGTCAAGAAGATACAACTAGAAATAGTTCAGCTATTAAGTTTGATATGTGCACTAGAAAAGCTGGAAATACATGTAATATCAGGCATTAGTGTATTAACTATACTGTATCGTGGCGTGGCATCCTGCATTCATCATGGTACCCGAATCTATAAAAAGACCCAACCCTAACTCATGGGAAGTTCTTAGCAGCCAAGCGAGACATACAAATGTGTATATTTATTATTTACTTTCTTTACTTCAAGTGTTTGCTTCGCAAAACCATCATATAAACATCTAAATCCCCATATTTTTTTCTCTCTCAATATGTCCCTCTGTAAAGGCATGCAAGACATCTACACTTCACAGGTATGAGAAAGGCAACTTACCCAAAATGCTGGCAAGGCACAAAGCCTTCTCCAAGGCCCTCCATCAGCACCCCTCATCTCCAAGTATCTCTTCAGCCTGACCTGGATGAGAAGATGTCATTGGCTCAGCGGATAGCAAGATGATTACTTGCTTTTTCAATTTGTAATGAAAGTAAACTAATCATAAAAGTGTTCATTAAACCTCTGGAAATATGGTTGTCAAATGATTTTCCCAATCATTTAATGTTGGCAATTCACCAGGAATGCTTGGCAAATTTCCTGCCAGAAAGTCCTACGCATTAAAATGAAAAATCTTTTAATGTTAAATGAAATTTAAGTAACTTATAGCATAAGCAGCTTCAGAAAGACTCAAGGTAGATGAAAACCCGAAATGACATCCCAGTACAATCAATGTACTTCTTATTTCGATAAACAAAATACATTGGAACATCAAGTGCATAGTCAACATAATCCTCAAACCTGTTTCAGGAAGGAAAACATGGACCGAGTCAAAATAATTTAGGGGTAAATGAAACTGTACATAAGAGATGATCGAACTTTATAAGACGGAAAATTTGAAAAAAAATACGTAAATGGGGAAACAGAATAATGTATGTCCCTACTGGTAAAGACTTGCCATCCATAATCACAAGTTTTAGCAGACAGCAATGATGCCAAGCGTCTCAAAACTAATAACAATCCAACCTTATATTTCTCTATAAAAATGTCACACTTACCCAAAAGAGTCATTAAAAACAAATGGAAGCATGCCAGATCTGTTATTGTCCGTATCGGTCCATATTTGACTGTCCAAAATGCAAAGAAGTAAACATCAAGTTCATGAATAACATTTGGTACAGATATGAAGACAAACATCTAAAGATACCTCCTCATGCTGAGATAACCATTAGGCTTCCCTTCAGTGAAAGGTGAATTTGCGAATAGGGCTGTCGCTATCTGTTGCATTAAATAGCCAAGTTATACCATAGTTGGTTGAAGAAACTTCAACAAATAATTTAGCATGTTAGGTTCCTCACGGGCTGCAAAGCAAGACTAGCACGGAATTTTCTTATCATGTCAGCTTCGGAACTGAAGTCAAGATTAACCTATCACAAAAAGTTTGAAACTAATAAGATGCAGTTTTTCAATGACAGTAAATGGCCTGACAACCAAGAGTGAAGACTGAAATTATACCTGAACAGTGCATGTCCTAAACATCATATCAAGTCCAAGTGAGCCCACTTTTGGCATGTAGTTTCTCATTATCTCATATCTTCCCTGATCAATAAATCATATATTATCATCCAAGCCTCCAAAGAAAGTATGAAAAAAGGAGAAAAACAGAAAACCACGTTGGTTATTCACTTAGGAAATAGAAACATACAGAATCCGATAAATTCTTATCTAGCATATTTAACAAGGCAAACTTGCGAAAGAAAATAGCTAGGGATTCCGTTGAACAAAGAACACTCCAGAGATAGGCTTTTGTAAATGAATTCAAAGAGTGCTGTAAACTCGAACCAAATGAAATCGGCTGAATTTCAAAATTAAGATATTGATCATATTGGACCAATAAGCTGGGATTATTCTGTAAAATAAACAATTTTAACAATAACAAGGATAAAGATTAATGCTACCTGGTTAAAACTTCAAATATATCAGCACTCCAGTACTGAAATAACACTGATACTCTTTTATATAAGTTGTTTAGGTACACCAATTCTGCATTCATTGCCTTACGGAAACATTACAGAAACATTGACAAGAAATCTACACTCCTTGTTATTGTTTGCTAGGCATGAAATTACTTTAATGAATCCAAGCACAGATTATAGACTTATGAAAATGTAAAACTTTCATACAACAATTAATTGCAAAAAGTTTCAATGTTATAAAAACTATATCTGTAGCAATGATTGAGGAACACTTCCACATGATTCCATTGATATAGAAAAGATATAAACAGTACCTTTGGCATTATAGGTATATCGTTAAGCCCCCATTTTGGCTGGAAGCCGATTCCCAAAAATCCAATCCCCATTTCCTCTGTAATAGCTTTTACCTAAAAGTTGGCATTGTAGTGTATAGTTATTTTAAAAAGGGCGGATGACAAACAGCATACCACTACAACTATAATACGACATGGAAGAACCGCCTACTGCAGTACAGATTCATTCCATGGCATAGAATACTCATTTTTGGTTGAGAAAACATATTTTAGCCAGTACATGTCATAATTAAAACAAAAAATAACCAACATAAAAGAGAACCTCATCAGATTATGCAACTGTGCTTTGCTGCTTGCTCAAAGTAATTGCGTAAGGGAATAAATGCATAGTGATTGAGCAACAAAATTTTATAGCAAGTTCTGATACAAGTATGAAAAAATGAGACAGGCCTTGAATTCATTTAATGTGTGTAATTAACGATACACACTATTAACCGACTAAAAATGAAAAGGATATAATAATTCATTGTAACAGACTAGCATTCCCATTTTTATAAAATAAAAATTATCATCTACACTAATGCTCAACACCAAGGAAAGTATACATCAGCAAAGCTTCTAAGCCCCAATGTAATTTTGTAGATGCTTGATACCAAATAGTGACTGACCTGATAAAGGTGAGAGTTGACCTCTGCACACGTTTGATGTAAAGTTTCGAGAGGTGCGCCACTAAGCTCAAACTGACCACCAGGCTCTAGTGATATACTTTGCTTTCCCTGGCCAACAGAAGGTACAAACAACACAATTTACAAAGAGATTCATACATCCTACTAACAATATTATCTGAACAGACAAATTATTTCGTTCGGTTCCGCATTATTGACTATTTTAGCCTTACCATTCAACTGACATACATAAGGTTAATTAATAGAGATGCAAAGTAGATATACAAAAAAAAAAATCACAACATATCAAAATTACAACTAATGTATTACCTGCTTGAGTCCTATAATTTTTTCACCTTCCATGACTTTCTCCCAATCAAATCTTTCGGAAATACTATTTAGCAACTCCGCTATTTGATCATATTTAATGGGACGTAGAGTATCAATATCAAAACCAAATTTCTCATGTTCAGTACCTATTCTGCAAAAAACCAAGGTAGTAGATAAAAGTATAAAGATAAAATTTACAAAAAATGAGGCCCCACTATAGTCTAAATTCATTATAAAATAGGATAAATCTTTTTTTTATGCACAACTTAGAGGATAAGAATAAGCAAAAAATTGAATGGTATTTAATGCTGAAAGAATATTTTTGCAGTGCTAATGTGGATTACATAAAAAGTCAAAAATTTCTACCTCCATTTATCTTTCGGCTTGCATCCAGAAACAAGGTACCCAACAAGATCCTCCTTTGTCAATGGCTCCGTAGTTACAGTCGCATCGTCCGTGGGAGGGCTTGCAGCCACAACTACTCGATTCCGTTTTTTGCTTCCTACCCATGCACAGTCTAAACGTAGAAATGCAGTCTTAGCAGAATTGTATGTAGTGTTAAAATTGACACATATTTCCTTTGCTTTAGATAATTCCATGTTATCTCCAATACTAGAACGCGCATGGCTTCCACTCTTACAGCTACTAACCCCTTTAAAACCATTATATGACACAGCTGCCTGCGAAACGAGGGACATGTTGTTCCAACTGAAAAATCAATCACCCAAGTCAAAATTTAGATGTCCATAACCTTCACCATCAGTCACTGAGAAGAAGTACTGGTCGAGGATGTATTGCTTCTCAACAACTAATAAAAAAAATAGGAAGATTTCGTAAAACCATCGTGTTCTACAAGAGAGTACCTACCAACTGTCAACAGCAAACAAGCTAAACATAAAGGATCCATCAGACGGCAAGCATAAAATCAATGTGATTATCTTTCTCCTTAAACACCTTGACTTTTTAGTTTATTATTCCAGTAATCTAGTACAAACATACATCTTAAACCCTCTCTTCCAACACCTATCTAACCTTATGCATTCTATATTAGACCTTATCCAATCCCATTGATTTCTCCACCCAACTTAATCCAATCCAAGCATAACGGAAGAAAACACTAATTAACTAGAAAAAATCACAACATTTCAATTCAAGTACTTGTTCTATGTTCGATCTACCTACTGCACACAATTGCACAACAACACAACATCCACAATCATGGCATTTAAATTCGCAATCTGCTCCAGTTCGATCAATAAGCACTCCTAGTCATAAGAACTTACTCTTTGGATTGTATTGAAAACAGCCAACTAACAAATAGAACAAATTAAATACCACAATTAGACTAATCGCCAGTTCAGCTAACTATATACACAACAATATCACATCCCGAGATTCATTCCCTTTCGAGGTGTAATCATGAAGTAATCAAACAAAAGCATAAGAAAGAAGCGAAAACAGATCAGATAGAAAGATTAATACCTGGAGTTTTGTAGGTTATTGTGACTGAGCTGAAGCACCAGATATATAGACAGAGGGAAGGAGATGACAAAGGAACCGATTTTGATGGGGAGCTAATGCGCAATCATTTTGTATAGTGGGATGCGCCACTGTACGGTTTCGCTTTGTCTTCATCGTATAAACTATTAAATTTAATAAATATAAAATATAATAATCTGAAATTGTTTACATTTTCTTTTGGTGTTTAAATTGTTTACATTATGATTCGAGGATGGCTTCTCTCTCAAGAAAAGGTCCAAGATTTGAAGTTGTTTCTTAACCTTTAAGAAACTCTTCTTCTGATTTACATATTTGATTGATTAACTATTGATATCTACACATCTGCTTTCTTTCATCATCACCATCTGCCACAAGTTTGTGTTCTTCGTTGCCTAACAGGCTCTGCCTGTTTGGGTCTTGAATATCGTTGATTTGAAGCATGGATTTGGATAGAAATAACGCTGATTTTCCTCCATTGAATAGCAAGACTCCTGCTGTTGTTGATTCGAACAAAGTTACAATGGTTAAGAGATACTCTGACGTTGTAGTTGATAAGGGTAAAGATCCTCGGTTCAAATCGGTTGTAAAGAAGTTTGATGACTTCAATGTTGTTAGTTTTGAAAGAAGGGTAAAGAATGCTTTAAGTTCTCAATCAAGAACCACTTTAGTGTGCAAATTCAATGATGGTATTCCTAAGCGCCAAGCTTTTCAAGCATTTCTTGATTCCTTTAGGTTCAATGGTGCCTTTTCTTACGTGACTATAGACTCAAGACAAATACTAGTCGAGTTCTCGGTATTGGCTGATGCAGGGAGGCTCTGGGTGAGCAGATTCTGGAAAGTTGAAGGAAAGATGATGCGGGTGGTTAAATGGTGTCCTAACAGTTCACGTAACTACGAGTGTCCTATTGCGTTATTATGGGTTCGATTTGAAAAAGTGCAGGAATTCATGTATAATGGTGCTGTGATTGAAGAGATGGCTTCATCTCTTGGGCTTGTTCACCATGTAGTGATCCCTGAAGTTAACAGGGCTAACTGGAATGCGTGTTTTGCCCTGGTAGAGGTTGATGTTTCAGTTAAGTTAAAGAGAAAGATGAAGATAGATTTTGGCGATGGAGAAGAGTATAATGTTAACGTGAGTTATAAAAATGCTCCTGTATATTGCAATTCTTGTCGACATATTGGGCATGAGTCTGTTAATTGCAAAAAGAATCTGGTAATGGCTTCCAATACAGCAAAAGAAAATATAAAAGAAAGTGTGAAAGATAACAGTAATGCAAACTGTGTTGACATTGAAGGAAACTGTGGTTTACAAGATTTACAGATAAAGGAAAATACAGCAAGGGATTCTAGGCCTACAAAAGTTGAGACTTTTACACATGTTTACAGAAGGAAGTTGAAGTCAATTATCACCCAGAAGGACAGGAATTCAGTATCTTGCCCATCCACAAATGTTGTTAGTCCAACAAGAATGTGTTCCTCTGAGGCACCAGATATCATCAGTGCTCTTCAACATCTTGAAGTTGAAGAAAATGTTAATGAACAAGCTTCTCCCCAAGCTGGCAGAGTAGGAAGCTACAATTCATCGCCAAGAACTAGTTCAAATGTCCCTGACAAAGATTTTGAAACAGTTATTTTAAGTAAAATGAAATCTGCAAATAGAAGTGGTAATTCTAAAAGGTTGTCTATAAGCTCTCTTAGAAGAAGAGGCAAAGTGTTACAAGGCTCAAAATCTGATAATGATTAAACTCCTAAGTTGGAATGCTCGAGGAGTAAATAATAATCCTACTGTGGCTAGGCTAAAGTTTTTAATAAAGAATGAGAAAATCAAATTGGTTGCAATACAAGAGCCAATGGCTTGGGCTGATAAAATGGAGCAGGTTGCTAAAAGAATTGGTTTAGACCATTGTGTTGCAAACACATCTAATAAGATATGGATGCTTTGGTCTAATGAAGTCAGTGTTACAGTTATGGAGGATATGGATCAATTTCTTCATGTTAAGATTCTTCATGCAGAATTTACTGGTTATTTTACATCTATATATGCAAAAAACAGGAGAATTTGTAGAAAAGAGCTTTGGAGTCAAATTGGTAACATTACCTGTGAAGACCCTTGGATTCTAGCTGGTGATTGCAACACTACTAGATGTCCAGATGATCAGCTATGTTGCCTGAACTTTGATGCTAACGGAGCAGAGGACTTTAATGAGCTCATTAGGAATTGCAATTTTGAAGTTCCTGGATACAATGGATCACGTTATACTTGGAGTAATAATAAGGCTTGGAAAAGACTAGACTGGGTGCTCACCAACCAAAACATGCTTAATGATCTCAGTTTACAGGTTACTCACATGGTCAGAACTTGTTCTGACCATGCTCCTCTTTTACTTTCAATTAAAAAAGGAACTAATACTATAAAGAAAGGGTCCTTTAAGTTTTTAAATGCTTGGACCAACCATTCTGACTTTCTGAACTCAGTTAGTCAGAATTGGTCCAAGCACTGTAGTGGTGAAGACAGTACTGTTTTTTGGTACAAATTAAAGAGATTGAAAAAGCATTTGAAAACTTGGAATGTTGCTGTTTTTGGAAACATTTTCAATAAAGTAAAGGATGCTGCTTTGGAAGTGGAAAAATGTGAACTGATTCACCAGAATAGAAAAGATAATACTTCAAAGTCTGAACTCTCTAAAGCCAATAGTACTCTTATCCTTGCTTTAAAGGATGAAGAGTGCTACTGGAAACAAAAATGTTACAACTCTTGGCTGCAGGACAGTGATGGAAATACTAAGCTATATCACAGTTTTGTAGCCAAGAAGAGAAAGAAGAATGTAATAAATGGTATAAAGGAAAATGAGAGGTGGATCACTGACCTAAATGGAATTGCCTCCTCTGCGGTGGAATACTTCAAAATGAATCTTTCGATTGCTCCTGAAAACAATGATAACTTTGATGTTAATGAATCTGTTCTAAATTATATTCCCAAGATTGTGCAGGATAAGGATAACATAGAGATAATCAAGCCAGCAACAATGGAGGAAATTAGAACCACCATATATGAAATGAAAGCAGACAGTGCCCCTGGCACAGATGGTTTCAACACTTATTTTCTTAAGAAATGTTGGAATATAATTGGTTCTGATCTTTGCAAAGCATTAAATGCTTATCTATTAGGAGATAATATCCCTAAAGGGGTCTTTGCTACAGGGATAGTTCTTGTCCCTAAAATAGCTAACCCTATCTCATGGAATAACTATAGGCCTTTAAGTATGTGTACAATTCTAAACAGATTACTTTCTGCTTTGATCAATAGAAGGATATCTACTATTCTTCCTAGTCTTCTGTCTAAGGGTCAGAGTGCATTTGTGAGGGATAGATTAATACATGATAATATTCTATTGATCAAAGAAATGTTACATAACATTAAAAGGAAGCCAGCTAAGGGGAATATCATTATTCAGCTTGACATGACAAAGGCGTTTGACAAGATGTCTCACACCTTTGTCATTAAAGCTCTAAAGCAATTTGGATTCTCTGATAGAATTCAAGCTCTGGTTTACAGACTAATCTCAAATGTTATGATATCTGTAATAATAAATGGTACATGTACAGGATACTTTCCTCAAAAAACAGGATTGAGACAGGGAGACCCTTTGTCCCCTTGCCTCTTTATCCTTGCAGAGGATGCCCTTCTTAGGGGTTTGGAATGTTTATATGCAAATAATAAGAGCATGCAGTATTATTTAAAATCTGGTGACATCTTACCTTCACTAGCTTTTGCAGATGATGTGGTCATCTTCACAAATAGCACTCCATCTTCAATTAGAAACCTTTGCAACCTGTTAGAACAGTATCAAATGGAGTCAGGGCAAGCTATAAATATTGAAAAGACTAAGATAATTACATCACACAGAAGTGCCAATTCAGCCTTTTTGAAAGCTACATTGGGATTCAAGACTGAAACTGCCCCTTTCAACTATCTGGGCATCAACATTGCCACTAGCAATAAAGGGAAGTTCTTTACACCGTTACTAACTAAAATATACAATAAAATTAATGATTGGGATTTGAAAAACTTGTCTTTCAGTGGCAGATTGTCACTGATAAGGCATGTTCTCCACCCAATCATATATTTCTGGATGCAAAATAGTGTCATACCTAAAACTATCCTAAGCAAAATTGAAATCTGTTTCAACAAATTTCTTTGGAGACCTAAGATAAATGAAAAGGCTATACACTGGTCTTGTTGGGATAATGTATGTATGCCCTACAGTGAAGGCGGTCTGAATATCAAGCATTTAGCTGATATTCAACTTGCTTTCACCTACAAACTGTGGTTCTTATTCAGAAAAAGGAAATCCCTATGGTCTGATATCATGGCTAACACATACTGTAATACTTGTCACCCTCTAGTTGCTAAGTGTGGTACTGGGGATTCAGTTGTTTGGAAAGCTTTATGTTCTATTAGAAAGCATGCTGATATTTTTATTAAATGGACTGTTGGTAAAGGAGACATGGATTTTTGGAGAGATTCATGGCATGGAATGTCTCCTTTTATAACAGACCAAAGCTCTTGGTATCTTCCTGCTCAGGTTAAAACTTTTTGGAAAAATAATAGTTGGGATCCTATTCTTACATCATTTCTTTCACATGATCAATACCAACACATTTGTAGTGTTAGTATTAATGATCAAGAAGATGATGTTGAATGGAAACTGTCAAAAACTAAGAAATTTTGTATAAAAAGTACTTGGGAAAATATAAGAGTTAAAAAGATTCATTCATTCTTTTTTAAGAAGATCTGGCATAGTTACATACCAAAAAAAATTTCCTTTTTAAGTTGGAAGATACTTAAGAGCTACATTCCAACAGACAATGTGCTTATAAGGAGACATTTTTACATTGTCTCTAAGTGCCAGTTCTGCAGCAACAGTGAGGACACTTCTCACCTTTTTATAGGTTGCTGTTTTGCCTGGCACTTATGGAATTACTATGGTCTGTTATTCAACATCCCTGTCAAGAGACACATGAGTATAAGACATATGCTTCATGTTTGGTTCAGTGCTACCAGAGGGTCTTTTCACATAACCCATCTGATGCCTCAATTAATTGTCTGGACTATATGGCATAATAGAAATCGAATTAAGTTTGGTAAACCTAAGGATAGCTTCTTTCAGGCTGTGGGCAGGATTAATAGATTTGTCTTAGGAATAGACACTAAATTACAACCTAAGCACTGGTCTTGTGCTGTGAATGCAGGAAAAGAAATCGGAGCCTATTCTAGCAGTCAGAAAAGAGTACATTACCTGGAGTGGAGGCCACCAGATGTGGGACGACTGAAGATTAATGTTGATGGTGCGTCATGCTTCTCCGGTGAGGCGTCCGGTGGGCTTATAGTGCGAGACAGTGAAGGAAACTTCGTAGAAGGGGCCGGTTTTCTCTTTGGCAAGCTGTCTCCTTTTCAAGCAGAGAGAAGAGCATTGATTGAAGCTCTTCTCCTCTGTATTAGGAGAGGATGGAGTGCAGTAGACATAGAGTCTGACTGCTTACCCCTGGTCCATCGTTTTACCACTGCCGACGAAATCAGCAGTACTAATGAGAGGATCTTCAGAGCTCTTGTCGGCCAAGCAATGAAGATTCACCACATTTCCAGAATCGGAAATGCGGCTGCAGATTGGTTAACCAAATGGGTTTTGGAAGAGAAAAGAAGTTGTTCATTTGTGGAGAACATCCCAACTCCTCTTCGAGCTATCATGGTACTGGAGGGTCTGGGTATTGGATATATTGACCCTGGTTGAAATCGATTTGGCTTGGTGGCTTGTTTGAAAGACGGTGGGTTTGTTTGAAAGGATTGGTGGTTTTGGCTATGGAGTTCAGAGGTTCTGATTTGGGAATTTAGGGTTGTGAAAGAGAGAAGCCAATGGGGGTAAATAACTAGGGTTTCTAGTTAGATGCTGGTCTTCTATCTAGCCAAAGTGTTGGGCCTTTATCTTTAAATTTAAACCCAAGATAATACTCTATTGGGCTATTGTATCCAGATCGATTTTAGTTAATATAATAATCACTTTTTGCCAAAAAAAAAAATAAAAAAAAAAAAAAAAAAATTGTTTACATTATAAAACGCATAAGTACAAAATGAATTAATCTGAACTGAATTTATTACCCAATAATATTATATTTGTGTAAATATTCGGCTCTTGCATGTGTCTAGAAATTATAATTTATAAGACTTTGTCAAAATCAATATCTAATATCAAAATGATTATTGTCAAGCTCTAACATGATTGTTATATTTTGAAGAAAAAAATTCAAAAATATAATCCTACAAACTACCAAGAAACCAAAATTTTCACGTGATCAGAGCGTTAAAAGGTCTGTATATTTCTGTAAGTTCGGTATACAATTCATCTAACTACTGCTTTTTACGTACATGAGTTGATCACACGTTATTCGAGTTTTTTGGAATCTTTGTTATTTTGATTTTACTTGTTGTTTTTTGGTAATGGTAATTAACTACCGATTTCGAAGTTATTTCTTGCATTTCTGAGTTAGAATATGTGTTATTCTATTGTTTCTCTTCTTAGTAAATCTTGTTCGAGTTTTTTCTCTATTTTTTTGTTTTTTGTTCGAGCGATTATTTGTTATTATGTTAGTCTATGTCGTTAATCCTTGTTTAACTAGTTATATACTGATTTTTAGTGTATTAAATGTTGATTTTGAACGTGAAACATGTGTAGACTATGAGTTTTAGTTGTCCAGGAATTCCTGACAAAAGATGAGAATTGTTTTATGGTTATTAATATACAAGATGTGAATTGTTTGATGTCTCTAACGAGGAAGATGTGAATTGTGTTAACAACTCTTTGCAAATATAAGAGTTGCAAATAACTCTCAAGAAATTCAAGAGTTGAGAACAACTCTAAGGTACTATTGCGAATCGTTTACATTTTGTTCATGCTCGAGTGCTAAAATACTTGATTTGCAAACAACTCTCGGATTGCAAACAACTCTAAGGTAATCTCAACTCTCATGCACTATTGTGAATTTTATACATTTTGTTCATGCTTGAGTACTAAAATAAGATGTGAATTATGCAACTCCATTGTAGTAGACATAAAATTGCGAACAATCCGCATCTTATAGATGTACACAACTCTCAAGAGAGGATGCGAGTTGCTCAGTGCAGGAACTAATAACTTGCTTTAGAATTGTTCAGTACAGGATAAGGTATGTATAAATCACAAGTTTTTATTTTTAAACATGCTCACCAAAATGAAATTGTGCCTTTCACGAAGTTTAAAAGCTTTAAAAGTATCCAATAGTATGTGGAGAGCACATGGGAGGAGTTGGTCACAGGTGACTACCCAATTACCTACTCCTGCGGGGATCACAAAAATTGTTTCTTTAATAACCAGAAAGATTTTGTTGGTTTAGTATTATATCTTGATTTGGAGTGATTAAAACGGGTTAGTTTTCTCATAGAACAACACGTCTTCGATAAAGGTTCTGGTGATAAGTGTCCTAGTGATAAGAGTTCTGGTGATAAGGGTTTTGGTCTAAAGCATAAACAATGTAGCATAAGTTTGGGAGAACCATCTCTTAATCAACTAATTAGCGGGGAGAGTAGTAACGGTTTAGTTAATTCTGATCAGAGAAAAAAACAACTTGATACTGCTGGTTGGGTTGATGCTATTACAGGAGTGAGTCAAGCTTTCGAAGGAGGTGCTGCAGTTCTAAGGTTATCTTTATGCAAGTTTGCTTTAGAGCATGGTTTTTCTTTCAAATACATGCACAACACAGCAAACAAGATCACTGTTTATTGTGAAAATAATTCACAAGCGGATGCAAATGGAGACTTTTTGCATCTATTGATTCCAGCACCAACTTAATAACGATCAAGAAGTATGTTCTGCACCATAATTGCAGTCCCGTTTTCTCTTAAAAACATAAGCGGCATAGGCATTTGACATCGAATTTGATTGCGGAGGAAATTCATGATTCTATCCGGACATGTCATTCGTTGACACCCAAAACCATACAATCGACTGTCAAACAAAATTACGGTCTTGCATCTCCTACCGTTTGTCATGGAATGCTTTAGAGAAGGCAATGAGGGGAGTTTTCAGAGATAGTTCAAGTTCTTTTAGTTTACTAAGCGGGTACTTCAAACGATTGAAGAGCCGCGATATTAGTACGGACTGCCAGTTGGAGTTATCAGCTGGAAACCGCTTCAAACGTTGTTTTGTAGCATTTGGTTCATCCTTTCAAGGTTTCCATTCATATCGTATAGTATTGTTTGTAGATGGAACATTCTTATATGTCAAGTATAAGGGTGTATTTCTTACTGTCGTAGCAAAGGACGACAACAATGGTTAGTTTCATTTTTTTTAATCTGAATGATTATGATATTTTATGGAAAATTGTAAACAACTCGCAGCCTAGAGTTGCAAAGAACTCCCAGGATATCCTAAGAGTTGCAAAAAAATTGTATGGAAATACAAGAGTTGCAAACCACTCTTTGCAAATATAAGACTTGCAAACAACTCCTAGGATATCCTGAGAGTTCTAAACAATTCTTTGGAAATACAAGATTTGCAAACAACTCTCAGGTAATCCTGAGAGTTACAAACTACTCTTTGCAAATATAAGACTTGCAAACAACACCTACGATATCCTGAAAGTTCAGAACAACTCCCACGTAATATTGAGATTTGAAAACAACTCTCAGGCACTCATGCGAATTGTTTATATTTTTTACATGATTGAGTTCTATTATATTGACCATCTGAGGTGATTTGTTTCAGGACTATTCCCTATTGTAATTGGTGTAGTTAGCATTGAATATTGTGACAATTGGATGTGGTTTTGGGGTGTTTAAAACCTCATTTGTTGGATATCGTTGGCTACATTGATTTGTAATAATGTGCTTGTTGTGGACAATACACTAAACATTTTTAGAGTTGTTTGTTCATGTACACATATTTCTCTTGTTTGTATTACAATAATGGAATGCTAGGTGTTTGGTTAATAAAGCTATTTTTTCCAAGCAACTGTTAAGAACATAGTTTCAAACAACTCGCAGGAAAACCTGCTAGTTGCAAACAATTCGCATATACTATGGAGAATTGTTTGTAATATCTGGATATCATATTGCAAAGAACTCTCAGGTATTCCTAATAGTTGTTTGAAACCGTTTGGTGATGCGAATTGTTTACTTTTCCAACTTATAGAGTTGCATACAATATCTAGGTATAATATTGCAAATAACTCGCACGTTCCTTTGAGAGTTGTTTGCAATTCCTACTAGGGTGTGAATTATTTGCATGTCCAATATATGGGTATAATCATGCAAACAACTCGTAGTTTTTCTTAAGAGTTGTTTGCAACTACTACTAGGGTGCGAATTGTTTGCATGTCTAATATCTGGGTATAATCTTGCAAACAGCTCGTAGGTGTTCCTCAGAGTTGTTTGCAACTACCACTAGTGTGCCAATTGTTTGCATGTCCAATATATGGGTATAATCTTGCAAACAACTCCCATGTGTTCTTGAGAGTTGTTTGTAACTACTACTAGGGTGTGAATTGTTTTCATGTCCAATATCTAGGTATAATCTTGCAAACAACTTGTAGATGTTCCTGAGAGTTGTTTGTAACTATTAGAATTTTTTCACATACACACATGAGGATGTGAATTATTTGCATGTCATTTACCTGATATTTGTTTACAAAATAAAAATACTTCATAAAATTTTTACACAGATTAAAAGTTTATACAAAAAGAGATTACATAGCCATAACAGGCTTCATGCACTAACACCTTAGAAATAAACACTACCGCCTTTAGTGTTTGTTAGTTTGCATTAAAAAAACAAAAAATAGAACCAGTGACTATTAGTCATCACTAAATGATTCTTCACCTCCTTCCTCCTCTTCATGCTCATCATCAGCCTCTCCATTATGCTCTTCTTCGTCGTTATCTACGTCCATTATACTTATATATTTGGTCCTCGATGGACCAACATCGTCTTCCCTCTTCCGTTTCCTATTTGGAACCTCTGATGGCTGAGGTACAACAACGAGGAGAACCACTTCAACTAGTTCAGAGTCAGCAGAAAAGTAATTCTTGATATCAAAGTCCATAACAGAGGTTGGGATGTTTGATGGTACCGCCAGAGTGATTAAGTCGGAGCTTCTGTTGGTGTTTATGGAAGACCATGAGTCACCTAAATAACTAAAAGTAGACATGATGATTGGAAATTGAAGATGTTATGAGTGTTTGAAATATAGAGTTTATTTTTAAATTAGCCTCTGATTACTAGTATTATTTATAGGCATGGCGGGAGTCTTAGTGGGTGGTAGTTTGGCTATATTAATCATTACATAGCCTCCTCTGTCCAATCAACAATTAATGGGTTGTGGTGATTAGATGGTTTTTTGAGTGCTCAATGCACTTAACGTTTACCAAGGCAGACGTCATAGTATGTTCGTATTTCATCAACCATGTTTTTTAATTATTTAATATATATCAGGATAATATGCGAACTGTTAGTTGTAGTTTACTCTTGAGCATTGTGTAGAAGTAGTTGCTTGTGTACATTGGGAATTGGTAGTAAGAAATTTATTTTTATATATATCAAGTAATGATGCGAATTGTGCCAAATACCCACTATATTTTAAAGTGAGCTCAAAAATGTCATACATTGCACATTTCTGAAACAAAAAAAAGCTTTATATACACCAAAAAATTACAAGGAAAATATGTACAAAAAAGATTTGCAATGTTATACAAAAAAAATGCCAATATGAGTTGGTTTTAACATCATTTACGAAAAAATAAAACATTTTCGCTCTTAAGTCTGTTACCATATCTTTACGGTAAGTCTCCTGCACGTATCCTTTTTGGATAATATCTCTGGCGTATTGACAAATGAAAATACCACAGTCGAGGGTGCCTGGTTTTTGTTGTGGAATTTTTCTGGAATTTCTCACCTTGTACCCGGTCTTTGAATGAGGTATGTATTCTTTATCGACTAAATACTTAATCTGGTTATAATAATTCGTGTTAGGGGTCAGCACAAATACTTATACTTTAGTTGCAAAAATCTCTCATGATATCTTCAAAAAAAATTGGCAATCCAATGAAAAAGTGTTGCAAACAACTTTAACATATTAGAGTTCCAAACAAATCTCAGGATATTTTAGTTGCAAACAACTCTCAGGAAACCCTGAGAGTTGTTTGCAAACTAAAGACAACTGATTTTGGACACAATTCGCAGGATATCCTGAGATTTGCTTTTAAAATGTGTTTTATAGTTACTGTAGCAGTTTTAGGTGTTTACCAGCGGTACATGTGTCTTTGTTGTGTGGTCTGTTGCTTTGGGTTTAGGCAGGAGTGGGTTGTATTGTTTGCAAACTAAAGACAATTGATTTTTGGCACAATTCGCTGGATATCCTAAGATTTTCTTTTAAAATGTGTTGTACAGTTATTGTAGCAGTTTTAGGTGTTTTACCAGCGGTACATGTGTCTTTGTTGTGTGGTCAGTTTCTTGGGGTTTAGGCAGGAGTGGGTTGTATTTTTTTTCCGTTTTGGCGTCTATAACAATGATTAGCAACGTAAAATGGTTGATTTCGTCCGTCTTCTTGCTACATATTGGAATGAGCACAAAGTTCGCGTTTTCAAACGCTTTGCTAAAAACATCGTTGACTATATTTTTTATTTCCGCTCCTATTTCCGTTTGATGCTACATTCAAGAAAGAGTACATTACAACGAGAACATGCAAGGTTTTTGTAGTTTATATCTAAACTTACCATAGTCATGCCAGAAATCTGTATGTAGTCAAATTTCGCTTGAGGAAATTTTTTGCACAGAACTTTCCAATTTACTTCTTCAAGCATCTTTTGAATCCAAGTGTCCACAATATATGAAACGAGTTGTTTATTTACGTCAGATATATGAGACTTGTTTTAGACATTCACGAGAGTTGGTTCACAATTAGATATCTTGTAGTCCAGATCCTTTTTCAAAAGGTAGCGCCAGCAAATCAGTCATTTGCACATTAATTCTGAGGGAAACTAGGATGTTGGTAAATTCCATACTACTGGATCGGGTGAGTCTTCTTTGGCTTTAATTATATTTATTTTGTGGTATTCATGGAGATGGATCCGGTCAGTTGTCCGTGTTATCTTTGGCCAGCCGGTGAGAGTTAGTTATGCCTTTGGAGCTTCTGTCACACTTGCCTCTGCCTCTGCCTCCCGATGTTGTGTCGATGTTAGTAGATTAAAATTAGGCATCAGGTCATCCTCCTTCTCTGTCTCTTCCCTTGACTTGAACATATAAAATAACAAAAATTAAAAGAATTTGTGTCAGGCACCATAATATTACCTTCTCCAAATAACTCTCGGGATAACATGCAATTTGTTTGAGTTTCCAATTCAATAGAATACCAAACAACTCTCAAGATATCCTGAGAGTTGTTTCTAACTCTTAATATATATCTACACAACTCTCATGATATGTTGTGAGTTGTTTTAAACTTATTATAAATATATCCAAACACTCATAAAATCCTAATACACACGTTGCAAAATCATTTAAAATCCCGCTTACCACACGGTCGGCGACAACCAATGTCGTTGACTGCTTCGACATAATCTCCGGATCTCGTCGATAAAAATCATTTATCACATCCTCTGACGAATTCCACAAAGACCGTTGTATGGCCACATCGTACTCAACATTATCAATTTCATTTAAAAATATCTGTGAAACTTGAGTGTAAGAACCATCAATAGATACATGAGGTAAATGTATTGTGTTATCATGTGTATCTGTCGACTCTGGAGCTTGACCTTCTATGTTTTGCGGTTGATTTGGTACTGGTCCTACGATTTCACCTTGGCTTAGTGATTTTGACTTTGCAAAGGCCATTTTTTGTTTTTCAGGTGCTTCCTCGTCTCGCTTTTTGTCTTTTACCGGTGCTTCTCCCTGGCTAAGTAGTTCCGACTTTTTACAGGGATAGGCAGACTCTGAATCTTGCGGAGCTACGTCTTGTGCTAGCCTTTCTATATTTGCCAAGGCTAGGTGTTGTTGTTGTTGTTCTTGATTCTGTTGTTCTTGTTCTTATTGTGGGTGTTGTTGTTCTTTTTGTTGCTGTTATTATTGTTGTTGCTCCTCTTGATTTTATTGTTCTTCTTGTGGGTATTGTCTGTCGGCCTGATGTTTCATACAAAATACAAAATAAAAAGGAATTTGTGTCATGCATCACTACACTCTGAGTTGCAAGCAAGTCGCAGGATAACCTGAGAGTTGTTTGATACCACAATTTATTAGAATATCGAACAACTCTCATGATACCCTGCGATTTGTATGATACCTAATTCAATAGAATATCGAACAACTCTCGGGATATCCTGAGAGTTGTTTGGACTAACATAATATTCCTGAGATTTGTTTGAAAGTGAACATATAGCGAATTGTGTAAAAATATATCATAACAGTACGCGAATTGTTAGTAAGAGAAAACCGTGGACTGTTTTAAATACAGACACTAATTTTGCTTGAATATGTATACAATAATAAACATTAATAGACAATTTCATCACAATAATATATTAACATATTGGAATCTTAGTGTACTTTGGATCCACTTACATCTTCACGACTTTCTGCGTCTGTAAGTCCAGATTCTTTCGCTACCACTTCCTTCTCATGAGCTTCTACCTCCTTAGATCTGTATTCTTGGCAGCCTACTTCCTCTAGCATGTAAGGTACGAGTTGTCGGCTATTCACAAGAGACTCATGTCTTTCTTTCTTCTTTGGAGGAGTCAGACCTGTCGGTGCCTCATGTGTAAAAGGTGACTTGTCTGTCTGTCTCTCCGCGGTGTCTGTCTTTGTGGATACCAACAACTCTTCTTGTCTTTGTTCAGATGGCTCGTCTTCCTTTTTTTTTTCTAAAACCACTATTTCCGCAGGACAATCATTTGTATCGTCCTTTTCGGTACAATGGATGGTACCGGTACGGGTAAATGGTTCACATCATCGTCCTTTTCAGTGGACATTGCTTATGCTGGCAATGCCGGTAGACCAGGTTCTTTCTCCTTTGCAGGGCTTCCAATCTGGCAAATGGGTTGAGAGAGAGCATTGCGGAGTTGTTGTCCTTCAAGCTCTGTTATCTTCAATCTTAATGCTTCAAGCTGAAAAAGTAATTGCATACGCATTATAACAAATTTTGTACTGATTAAAGTGATTAAATCTATATTTACGTAAGGCTTAATTTCTTATTACTTCATTCGCATGTTTTTCGATCTTCCGCTGGCACTTCTTCTTATCGGTATACGTCTTCAATCGCTTTGAGCTTGCTTCAGTTCCAGAATTCTTTGGAGTAACCTGTCTGCGTTTGAGGAAAATATTATCGATCATGTCACTCATACTATCGTCTTCCTCGTCCGCGACCTCCTGTTGGGATGTCCCGATCGACGTTGGTGGAATCACTGGCCAGGAGACTGTTTGTGGTTGGACTCTGACTGATATCTCCTGATTGGATACTTTCTGTTTCTTTGTCGCTCGTTTCTTTGTTTTTGGGGCTGCGCTTTTCTTCTTTTTTCAGTCTTTCTTCGGGTAAAATCGGTGCAGCATCTGGATCTCCATTACCTACTGCTCCTCTGAATGCTTTGCTTTCAGCCTCAGTCAGACATAGTGGATCTTCCAAAGCCTACAAAGAGAGGAACATGAAAGTAAATAGCTTCACCCGATTTGTTTGGAAAACATCAGGTTATAGCCCGACTGTTTTTTGTTAACAACTCGCAGGATACCCTGAGATTTGTTTGGAACCCTATAAGCTTGGAGTTACAAACAACTCTCAGGATACCCTGATAGTTATTCTCAACTCTATCATCTCTTGGGTTACTAACATCTCTCAAGGTTTCATGAGAATTGTTTGCAAATTATAAGTTACGAATTGTTTGATACCACAATTTAATAGAATATCAAAGAAATCTCAGGATATCCTGTGATTTGTTTAATACCCCAATTTAATTGAATATAGAACAACTCTCGGGATATCGTGAGAGTTTTTTGGTACTTTGATAGAAAAGAGTTGTCTGCAACTCTAATGCCTGATAGTTGTCTATATAACTATATGTTTCATACCTCATCATCTTGCAGCAGATGTAGTCTTAAAAGCAGCGACACGGTCATTTATAGGCACTCCAATCCCCACCATTTGAAAAACCTTGGGATCAAGGTTGGCTTTACGACCTTTAGCCCGATTATTGAGTGCTCCATGATGAAGGATTGCATCAGGACAAGTATTTTTATCAAGATGCTCCATATATAACTAATATTTACATTGAATAAATCAATCTTACGATTAAAAGTGTGAAACCGATGACTCTATCAAGTTTTTTAATTTCTAGGCAAATCCTGATTGATTGGAAAAGCTTCAACGCTATTGATCCGGACCATTCGTAATCATTTATTATGCTGAGGTCTTCAACAAAATAAATCACACTCCAACCCATTACATCTCCAAATACCGAGTAGAATAGGGTTGATCATAAAAACAATATCAATAGCAGTGCAACATCCTCCAACTCATGTTTCTCCCCTTCGTTGATGGCTCTTGATATACCTGTCTGTAAAACCCACAACAACATGCTATGTTAGTAAAGTTCAGCATCCTGCTTATAAGAGAAAGTCCATTTACATGTACCTTTAAAATGGTGTTTGTGATGGTTTTACTATTCGTCGGTCCTATCTTCCTCGACGTTTCACCCATGAAGTATTTCTTCATCATCCTTGATTCGTTCTTCTCGCCGTTTACGTATCTGCTATGGAATGCTTCAACTTTCATTAACGATATTTCCTTTGTGTCGTGCTTCAACCCGAATATGACCTTCACATTGTCCGTCGTTAGCTTCACAAACTTTAACCCAAATCGGAAGGCATTTTTATCCACCGAGAACCTCTCCATAACCCACTGAATGTTCAAATAAAACTTCTTCTTCGGCAGCTCTGCCACATTCCGGAGGTCGAATGTCGCTTTCAAAAGCGTGTAGAAGGGTGTGTTTCTTGCAACTTCAATGTGGGAAGCAGTAATACGGTACTCTTTCAGCAGTTTAAGAAGGCTCACCAATCCTGACTTGTAATAGCTTGGTTTTGTTGTCATACTTCCTGCAAAAATATAAATCATCATCTGCATGCGAATTGTTCCCACAAAGGGACTCTATCAGCTTGTAGTTACAAACAACTCTCATGATAGGCTGTGAATTGTTTTGAACTTTATCAGCCTGTATTTGCAAACAACTCTTAGGATAGCCTGTGAATTGTTTGCAAATATAAGTTTCGAATTGTATGGAAAATAAAGGCAATCAATATGCGAATTGTTTGCAACCTATAAAAAGCGATGAAGCTGCGAATTGTTTTCATTCCTACGTGATGAAGATGCGAATTGTACTACAACGCAAATGTACAAGACGTGAATTGTTCTATTTTTTACATGCACGTTGCAGGGATCTGGGAAATATGGAAACAACACCAAAACCAACAAGCAACCACCTAATACACATCTAATATACATCAAAACTCTCACGAAAGTATTAACAGTGCATGTAACCTAACAAAAACTTGCGTTCGACGATAAACCCAGAAACTAACCTACCAACTACCATCACTAAATACTTGATTTTGGTAGAAATAAGCAACGTCGATCGTCAAATAATAGTAACAAGTGGTTCGAAGTCACCATAAATGCAAAAAAAAAACATTTTCCACGAGAAAAAAGTACTTGCTTACTGTAACACTCTTTTGCTTCACTGGTCGTCCTAAACTTAACGGCGGTCATCGAACGGTTGCTGGTTATTGATTTGATGGAGTAGAAGACGGTGACTGGTGGAAATCCGGTGAAGAATGACTTATTTTTGGGTTGAAAGGTTGAAGGGTTTATCTGGGTTGATAGGTTCGTGGAAGTCGAACGGTTTCCGATTGTTTCTAAAAAATTAGACGTGTTTGAGTTGGTTTAGGGTGTTAAGAAGAGGAGAAATGGTTTTGATAAAAAAAAATGGGTATATATAGTTTGGGGTATTTTTGTCCAAAATTTAGATGAAAGTACCAAATGACACTCTCCAAAATTTGAATACTAATGGATAATTCGATACGTGAGTTGGTATTTAGTGATACTTTTCTCTTTTTTTAATTATAAAATAAATGTATTTTTTTCTGTTAACATGTCAATTTTACTATTAGAAAAGTTTCTTTTTAACCTATCCTTTTAAATTTTAAAAGTAAGTTAAGATTTAGAATATTTTCTTTTATGTTTCCTGCATATGTTACGATTTTAGTTATAATACGTTAACAAATTATTGTTTTAAAAAAATTGAAAACAAATTTCAGAATATAATTTTAAACATATATCTTTATGTGTAATAATTTATCATGTAGATTTAACATCTACTGTTATGCATACCCTAGTACCGTAGATTCCTAAAACATAAATGTTCGCTAAAATACATCGTTATATATTCGTAAAGAATATAATATACATAAAATATAACATAACTTATTATTTGCCACACCTCCCAGTTTTGGAACCTTTGATAAAGCCGGAGCAACCATCATATACCTATTCAAGGGTGCTATTATATTTATCCATAGTATATAGATGTTTGTCCTTTTCAATTCAACCAAACAAAATCTTAAAAGATGACGTAGTTGATTGCGAATCAGTATGTGTATATGTTGTATTCCGTCAGCGATTACGCAATCAACTTGGGTTGGGTATTTTTTTTTTTTTTTATTGTCATTTTTTTATTTTTATGTGAAAAGTTGATATTTGATTATAGTTCGACTTTTTATTATCGAATGTATCTTCTATAAACTAATATTAATGAATACTAAAAAATAGTTAGTTAATTTTTTTGTGTGTAAGAAACTCAAATTAAATGAAAGGGGTCATACATAGACATGGGATATACTCCGCCGTAATACATCAACTACAATAAAAGTCAATAACAAGACAATATAGGTACTATAAGACAGAACAATGTCTAAATGCCCAAATAGAGATATGACACAGTAGATATGACATAGCATAACAAAATCAAATTAAAGAGATGAAGCTACTCCGGGAGCTTCCAGTCGGAATCCACGCTCCAGACCAAAAAGAAGATCACCTGAAACAAATTATGATATAATAAGTCAGGAAAGGTTAAACTATGTTGTTGGCCATACAATCTTGGTACCATGAAATCTGTATCGGAGATCCGATAAGATTTGGTATGAGATCGAGGAGGCTAGAGCGGGAGCGGATCCAAAAATTATTGAATTCCGCTCCTTCCAAACTTGGTAGACGACCGCGTTGAAACACGTGCGCCAAATACAATGGTCACGTAAATTTGACCAACTTGAAGCCTCAAGAGTCCAAGACTGCCAGCTGAGGGATTGAAATGAGAACCCAAGTTTATTACTTGCAGGAATCCAGATACTCTGAGTGAAACTACATTCAAAGAGAATATGAGATATAGATTCCAAATCAGAGGAGCAGAGAGGACAATCAGTTGGGGTATTGTAACCCCAACTAATGAGCTTGTCTCTGGTAACTAGCTTGCCCTTAATAGCAAGCCATGATATGAAGGAATGACGCTGAATGTTGTATTTATTCCAAACTAACCCCGCCCACCCCACGTTTTGGGTAGGCACACGAATAGCATTGTACGTGTCCTTGACTGTGAAAGTGATGCATCCATATTTCGCAATCCAGTATGGAACATCCATCAAGAGAGAGTTTGGTTGGGGGAGTGAGAGAATTAGTCTGTTGATTTCGTCCAGATGACTCCGACTACGAGCTCGTGCCGATCTCAAGTTGGCAGGCCAGCTTCATTCACCATCGCTTATGATGTCAGCAACCTTAAGGTTATTTCCCATTCGAGAGTCAGAAATAATGTCAGTGCCATAGTGGACTGCAATCGACGAGGAGAGGAGCCACGGGTCGTGCCAGAATGAGGTGTTCAGACCATTTCCAATTGCTACCCTGTATAAATTACGAGCCAAAGATCGAAGACGGAGAATTTTCCTCCAGATCCAAGAGGGGGAGGATCTGAAGGAAACGTCCCAAAAACTTTTATTTTTAATTTTTTCCGTTTTGATCCAATCACACCAGATAGATTGGGTCTTATTACTAACTATGGACTAAAGGTGCTTAAGGATGACCGCCTGATTCCAGCTTTTTAACTCTAAGATCCCAATACCGCCCTCTTTATAGGGAGTGGTAATGGTGGACCAGGCTACCTTGTCCCCATAGATCTTCATAGCAGATCCAAACCAAAGGAACCGACGAATATACTGGGTTAAATCTTTAATTATTCTAGAAGGAAGAATAAAAATTGAAGAACAATATACCTGACCAACAAATAAAACCAATTTAATCAGTTGAAGCCTACCCGCATAAGAGAGGTGTTTTGCGGTCCAAGATTCAATTTCTAGAGGTAATCTTGTGCAGGAGGGGGCGACAATCCGAGTGAGTTAGCCTACCAGTGAGGAGAGGGACTCCTAGGTATTTCACCGGGAGGGTTCCTTCCGGGAAATTCAAAATAGGCAGCAGATCCAATCTAAGTTGATCGTCAATGCTGGATAAAAAGATATGACTTTTAAAGAGATTGACTTTAAGGCCACAGAGAAGATAGAAGTCGTCCAGAGCCTCTTTAATGAGATTAAGGGAATGAGTATCACCATGACAAAAAATCATCAGGCCATCTGCAAAGCAGAGGTTAATGATTTTCTGCTTATGGTATTTCCAATGAAAATAGAAATTCTCATTATGACTTTTCTCTTTAAGGATGCGAGAAAGTACTTGCATAGCTAGCACAAAAAGAAGAGGGGATAGAGGATCACCTTGTCTCAGACCTTTTTTGCCTTTGAAATTTCCATGAGTGTCTCCATTAATAATAATAATGGAGTAAGAAGGGGAGGAGATGCATTTGACAATCCATGAGATTATTTTCTCAGGAAAATGCATCGCAAGAAGAACATCGAGAATGAGATGCCAGCGAACGTTATGAAGGCTTTCATTATATCGATTTTAAGGGCAATTCTTTTTCCTCTTCTATTGGAATGATATCGTTTTAGAAGTTCTTGGGAGAGGAGAATATTATCTGATATATTCCTTCCAGAAACGAAAGCTGATTGGAAAGAGTCGATAAGATAAGGGGAGGATACTTTGATTCTGTTGGCCAGAATTTTGGAGATGATTTTATAGACAACATTGCATAAAGCAATTGGTTTAAAGTCAGCTGGCTCAGAGGGCGAGTCTTTTTTGGGGATAAGAGCGATGGAGATGGCATTCCAAGATTCAAACAGCGTGTCTGTGAGGAAGAATTCTTGGACCCCTTTACAGATGTCAGGGTCGGGGATGTTCCAAGATGACTTAAAGAAACTAGAATTAAAGCCATTTGGGCCCGGAGATTTATCGCTATCAATACTGTGAAGAGCAGATTTGATTTCAGCGCATGAAATATCACGAGTCATAAATTCCTTATTATCGGAATTAACTTTAGAACAGATAAGAGAAGACACATTTTCCAGACCAGGGTAGACCACAGAGTGTTTGGTACCAAGAGATTTCTCAAAAAAGTTAACAAAAACTTTTGACACTTTTGCAGGGGAGGAAACGATGACATCTTGATCATTTGAAATCGAGATGATTTTATTGCGAAAAAGTCGTGCTTTGATACTTTTGTGGAAAAATTTGGTATTCCTATCGCCCAGCTTAATCCAATTTTCTTTAGATTTCTGCTTCAAGAAAGATTCTTCAGCTCGGCTTAGAAAAATGAACGAAGCGAAGGCCTCCAATTCGATTGTTAATAACCGATGGTTGAGAGGGTCAGAGGCTAAGTTAAACTGAGCCTCAAATAGATCATTTTGAACTTTATCGGCTCGGGAGGAAATATCACTAAACTCCTTACGATTTAACAAAGCTAACTCGGTTTGAAAGCGATTTAGTTTGTCAGAGACCATTCTCATTCCCGAGGAAGAAATAGGGGAGTTCCAGCAGTTGAAGACTATGTCCTTGAAGTAGGGATGAGATTGCCACATGTTGAAAAAACGAAAAGGCTTTTTTCGTCTTGGGCGCGGGAGCCCAAGATTAAGAGTGAGAGTGGTGTGGTCAGAGGTGCGAAAGTGACCTATGAGGACATGGGACATGGGAAAGAGGTCGTCCTAATCAGGGTTGACAAGGACTCGATCAATTTTGGAAAGGATAAGGTGAGCAGGTTGCTTGTTATTCCAAATGAAAGGAAATCCAGATGATCGAAGATCACTAAGCTCGCAATGATAACAGCAATTGTTGAATTCATCAATTGCTGAAGACCAAGAATCAGAGGAGCCAAGACGCTCATCCGGATGGCGGATAGCATTAAAATCTCCAAGGGAGACCCAGGGGATGTGATTATCCTGATTGAAGATGTTTTTTAGGTCATTCCAAAGCGAAATGCAATCTTGAGCTTCGTTACAAGCATAGATTGCAGTGAGCTTGAAAGTGGCTTTAAAGTTATGACAATTGGCCATACAATGAATGAATTGAGGCGATTGAGAAATCCTAGTAATCGTAATAACACTAGGGTTCCAAGTAATCCAAATTCTACCTAAGGGGTGGGAATAGTGATTGGTGATCACATGCCAAAACGGAACCATACGTCTGATTATCAGATCGACATTCGGACTTTGGACTTTAGTTTCTACTAGGACTATAAAGAGATATGATTGGAAATAATAAAATCGGTGACATCTTTTTACCTAATCGGGTCTTTAAGACCGCGAACATTCCAAAAAGCTTACATTAACAACAGAAAATATTACGATTATTTACAATTTTACACGATAAAATAGTTTTTTTAGGTTAAAACTTGTTTTTGAAAAATATATCTTATTGTATTTACCCACTAAAAACAATTCTCGAACGATAAACTATCTTTTAATAGAAAACATATGACGAAGAGCAGAATTTTTAATTAAATTCAATTTTAACCAAATTATCTAATACTGATGGTAGGGTATGGATACAGGCAACACCATTAGTTTAATGGGAAACTCTCAATTTTTCGTAATCATTTGTTTTGGATAAAAAGTTTTGATTTTTTTTAATCTTCATTTGTTGGGGTATGATTTGTTTTTCGATCTCTGGAATTGGTGTACTGTATATTGTTACTATGCTTACTATAACTGGTGTACGATTTGTTTTTTGATTAAATTTATGTAAATTTTGAATTTATATTTTTATTAGGACTGTAGGTGTGTCTATTTATATTAGGTATTTTTTACGTTCTGAAATGCTAAATTTTAAGGTTTTTAAATTCATAATTTGTGTCCGTAAAAAACTATATATTGTTGCGCAAAATAAGACGATATAAGCGCGGCAAATTTAGAAATCGAAATAAAATGAACTTAAACCGTAAACTTTTATAACTTCACCAAACATAGTTTTATGATTAGTTTTAGCATTGTCTAATTTTAAAAACACCAATTTTTGTACAAACAATACGACCACAAACCATTGTGAAATGGTTACACATCACATTTTCCTCTAACATTTTTTTATACAAAAACCCACCATTTCATAAACGTTGTGATCCAAATTTTTTTCCAGAGGGAACCCACAGCCGCTACTGAATGAGTGCGCACAGAGTAAACCCTCAATCTGACGCAATAGAGGTAAACCACACAAGCTGACAGGCTCAGCCAAAAAAAAGTTTGTAGAGGGACTCGAACTCATGACCTTTGGTCACGAGCATGCCTTTTGTGATCTAATTTTCTGGTTCTCATAACTTCCCACCTATCACAAAAAAATTGTATATAAATTAGTAGTTAATCGGTGATTAAAAGCTAATAATATTATTTTGATACCATTAATTATATAAAAAATCGCATATTTTGTGTTTAATTAGATAAAAAAAACACACAACGTGTCTTGAAATACATAAAGTTCTTTGCATCATTTTTTTAAAAAAAAAAACTAATAATAATAATAATAAACAAAACCTATTTCTTCTACATATGTCATTCTTCTCTCAATACTTCGTATTTTATAAATGTGAACCAAATAAAAAAGCGATAATATATATATATATATATATATATATATATATGATAGAATGGAAATTTATATAGAGGAAGATGCGGTTTAGATTCTTAAAGACGTCATTTATGTTAAATCTGCCAGAGCTTTTGATGTTTTTCTGTCTTTTCTTACGCAATGGTCTCTCTATCTCGTGGCCCATGAATACTAATTCTTCATATATATGTCAGAACAAGAATGCAAGAGAGGAGGCGAACTCTGTTTTCCCATAGATATGACACTGCCTAAACGCGAATCATGAATTCGTGTAAAGATAAATATGAATCACGAATAATAGATAAATATAAATGTGATTTACAAAAAAAATATTAATTAATAAACTCGAGTTACCATATAATGCAAATGTATGAATCGTGAATTTGTATATATGAAATGTGAATCATTATGTTTATATGAATTACAGATCATTCCGAAACTATAAATACAAAGCACGAATAATTTACTAAATATAAATGTTAGGTTAAGGTATTCAATGTCCAGACATATCTTCTGTATTTTTAAACTAAATGTGAAAACTTTAATCCTTCTTATTTGTCATTTAAAAAAATAGAAGGTATGATTAATTTTATTTTATCAAAGTGGGGAGAGTTGGTTAAAGACAATTTCCAATTACTATGTTCATGCAGTGAATATAAATTTATTTTTAAGCAGTAATGATGGATTTGCGGTTATGTTATCAGCTATTTATCTAGAAGACATTCCAATTATTAATATAGATACAGTTATTGACGTGGCCAATTGAGAAACACTCAATATCGTTTGTAAGTTTATTTAAAGTTTCAAATGAATAGTTGATAAGTGGGGAAAGTAATTCGGGTATTAGTTTCGATGGTCATAAGAAAAACAAAATAATTTACTATTTGTTAGGTTGATATAATTACACGTGTTTGGCAAGTTTTCAAGCAAATTTCTTCATCTTTAAGATTAGTTTTATGTTGTTACGCTATAAAGAATAATTTTTTCTTTAAGTATTTGAATAATACCAGTTAAAAAATAACTGGTTATTGTGCTATATTTCTCAAAGGGATGTTCATGGAGACTTCATGCATCACTTGATATCTTTAGTGGCTATATGGCCATTAAGAAATATATTGGATAACATATTTATGGGATTGTTTAAGAAAGAACATAAAAAATCATTTAACATCTGATTTGATTACCGAGGAGATCAATGGTGTATAATATCCAATAATAATATGATATAAATAAGTATGCAATCGTTTGTATAAAATGATTGTAGTTTAGTTATCTCATATCGACTTTCATGGATTGCTTTAAAGAAAGTTTAAAAAGTTGTTTACAGAGATAGTTCTACCTCATTTAATCTAATTAAGCGTTATTTCAAAACTCTAAAGCGCTTTGATATAACGAGTGACTACTCAATCAAATATATTCCAAAACTAACTGATTTAAATGATGTTTTGTTGCATTTAGGTCTTGTATCTATTTTTCCATTATTTTTGTCCATTTTTATTCATCTACGAAACTTATTTTATGAGGAAATACAAATAAGTATTGTTGTTTGTCATAGATAAATATGGTAACATTGGTAAGTTTAGAAACATTATATATTGGTCTAAATATGATTTAGAAACTATGTATTTTATCAAACGTGAAACACTAATATATTTTAAATATAACGTACACACTTTGAATTATTTTTTACTTATAATAGGAGTCACAAATCAACCTTTATTCATAACAGGAATCTATAGTATAATATAAATGTGAATTGTCAATCACCTTTTACTCATAATACAAATCATGAACAAACTTAAACTAACAAATGTGAATCATAAATTACTTGTAATTGTAAATGGTGAATTTGTTTTTATTAATTGTTCATCTTTCACAATTACGCATGTATTTTTTCGGTTTAATTTGTTATTGTTAGGCTAGAATACGAGGATAATTAGTTATGGTATCTTAAGATGTTAAAACCTTATTTGATCGATTGTCAAATCACATTTATATGAGATCATCACTCATGTATGGTTAACGTCATCTATATTTTGTTTTCTCATTGTTATCATGCGTACTATTTTTTTATCGTATTGGAAATTTGAAGTATGTATTAAGTCGTATATTCTGAAAAATTTAGGGAGAGTATGGTTCACAAGTTTAAACATTGGCCTTTTACTCCTAATCAGACCATGCACCTTAATACATAGAACAATTTATTGACGATAAAGGTAAAAAATTTCTTAGTTTTGGTTACCTCTGGAAAATATATATGTGTATTTTTGTTAGGAAAACAGTATGGTTGGATGGCCTCTCGTCATGTTGAGTATTTTAACCATTAGATCAAAGATTTGTGTAGTATTCAAATACTTGAATTAATTAACAAGATTAAGATTTTACTTATGCGTCAAATATCAAGACGTTATATGGATGGTCTAGGTTGGACTAGTGAATTATGCCCTAAATTTAAGAAGAAACTTAAGACAAATTTGGGTATATATTGTTCAGGGCTAGTCCGTTCGTCTTCGCTTCTTTTGTATGAAATATTTTCGGAATCTTTTTATAGTTATTGATCTTATATGTGAATATATTCTTGTGGTTTTTATCAAATCGATTGTTTTTCATACTTTCATATTTTGGCTATAATAATGGTAATTGGGGATAATCTTATAAAATATATTGAACCATTCTATCACATAAAATCTTATATGCCAACTTATTCATATAGCATTTTGGGTTTGACTACTTTTGTTGAAGTATTTACTTTTATTAGTTCTTTAAAAATTCTTCTTTTAAACTTGAAGAAGTATATTCCGTCTCGAGGAGAAGTAATAGTTTAAAATATGAAGTGTAATCGTTGTTCGAGATTCGATCATAATAGACTTTCATGCAAATATGTTTTATATGATTAATGTAATTATAAACATTTTATTATTAAATTTATTTTGTTAGTTTCTTGTTTTTTGTTGAAAATGCAAATTATAGTAATAGTAAACATGAATTTTGATTATTCTGTTAGACTTTTGTGATTATTGAACCGTATATCTCGATTCATGAGAATATTATCACCCGAATCACGAATCATGTGTATATAAAAAATATAAGTTGTAAACTTCACTCTAAAAATAACAAGTGTGAAGGAAATTTAAATATGAATAACGCATCATTACGACAACCTAAACGTGAATCATGCTTCATATAACTATTATGTGTGAAATGATGAATATTTATCTAATCCTAAACGTGATTTGCGAGAAGAAGAATAAGTAATAAGAATGATGTTGTTTTTGAACTTTGAATTGTGAGCTATTTCCAATTACATCATATAATATTAAACAAAAGTCATTAATATTCAAATGGAATATATATCAATCATGGTCAATCAAATATACATCATTATGACCAATATTCTTTTGTGTTTGCATCATTGAGACAAATATCAAACATATTTGTTATTCTCATTGTTATAATTTATTCATTGTAACTAAGTGTCGACAATCTTTCCATTTTCAATAAAATATCTAACATACTCACATACTAGTACACCACAATCAACTATTACTGATTGTTGTATGATATTTATTGGGCATTTTAATTTTACTGTAGGAATTTTACAATTAAGATTATTTTATAAAGGTATCTAAGCTGTAAACAGTTGTTTCAGAAAACAGTTAAAATCATATCACTTGTTTAGGCGATTGTGAATTACGAATATTGGCCAAATCCTAAAAGCAACTCACGAAATATGGCTTAATCCTAAATGTGAATTGCAAATCATGACGTAATACTAAACAAAAAATATGATATATAGGAATACTTAGCTATGAAACATAAATCATAATGTAATTAGAAACACGAATTATGAGAAGCGGAATAATCGTTATGCAAGTTAGCTATATGCACTTATAAATATTAGATAACTTATAAATTTTCATATTGTATTTTTTGTTTTATCTCATGTGTATTTCGATTAGCACCACACGGTTATAGTTTACTTATTCTCATTCATCGAGGTCTAGTATCAATAACGATCAGTGTTTTATTCCACTTCGTTGTGCTAAGGTGAAAAATAAAAGGATGATGTAACTATAATATTCATTAAGACTGCAGTAAAAATCATAGATAATATGCTTAACATTTTTCCCTTGTTGAAACAATATTTGCATTAATATTACGTTTTAGATTTGTGTGTGTGTTTTAATGGTCAATATGTATTGAAAATGTATCTAGTTTCATGTCCAAAAATAACTATTGATTTATCAAGTCTTCTTACCTTATTATCAAAGTCAGGTTCATGCATAAGAAACTCTTTTTGTGAAAACATCTAGTGGATATAACCATCAATAACATGTGAAACATGTCCGTAAATTCTAATTTACAATAGAAATGCAAATGAATATACATGAAATTCAACTCGAATCGCGAATAAATATATAATGTAAATGCGATTTGTGAATGATGTTACAATAGCAAAATGTGAATAATGTTAAAAAAAATTGTTAATGAAGTAACAGTAACCGTATACAAATAAAGATAATATACCAATTGATAAGTAAACTACGAAAGTATTTAGATGAATATTGTTTATTTTGTAGTCAAGCTGGTCTCCATTGGGCTACATCCATCAAATCACTCAAAAACATTGGATCGTTGTTTTAGAAACTAACCATACTTTAAATCTTGGATAATTTATGGTATTATTTGACGCTAATCAATTTTTTTGTTAGGTTCTTTCTGTTTTTGCTAAACATGAGATGTCAAAAAAATTTGTTCATTCATAATTATCACTTTATTGCCATGTTCTATAACCCTTCGCACTTCACATTCATTATATTATTCATTTACGATTCACACTTTATTATATTCCAATTTTGAGATTATTTGACATCCATCTTATGTTTATTTTGCAAATTCTCGTTGTTTGATTATCACAAATTATCATTTGAGGTTGTAAGATCACTTACCTCCTCGTTTAGAGATATTTCTATCTACCTCATATTTTTCTAACTCTTGTCTATTAATTATTATGAAAAAATGTATATTAGATTATTGAATTTTGAATACAAGCTTATGAGAATCGTGAATCGCGAACGTAAGCTACTTGGTGATGCAAATAGAGAATTGCAGACAGTGACCTTACTAGGAAAGCAAATTATGAATAAATGTTTTTTAATATCGTAAATTGTGTATACTTGGTATTATTTGACGTCCATCTCATGTTTACTTTACGATTTATCGTTGTTTAGTACATGTACCTCATGGTTTGCAACATGTGGTGTATTTTTAAATTCCTTCTCATGGTTAAAAACATGCAACATCTCTTTATTTTGGTTTTGAACTTGCACATTCTATTTGACTACATTCTCATCCTGCAATGTATTATGTTCGATAACATAAATATCTAACTATGCATCCTTAATAAGTGCATCATGGACCACATTTTCTTAATCACGAACCTTCTTCTGATTTTTAACCTGAATCTATTTTGTGACCTTCTTGAACATAAATCGTCTCATGTTCAACATCTTAGATCACATCATCTTGAATCTGCAAGATAAACAAATTCGAATAGCGAATGAAGGCATATATAATATACAAACACAAGTACGAACAAAGAAAAATAAAGTAATTCGTGAGTCACGAATGAAGTAAGTTATTCATTAATCGAAAATAAAGGAAAACAGTAATTTGTGAATCATGAATGAACTCAAAAGCTAAAATACATGTTAATTCAATATGTGCATCTTTTTACTTGAATTGTTTAATCATCTTTTAGGGTATGTTCTTCCTCAACCTGGATTAATGTATCCTCTTGTATCAGTGCTTCATCAACACAAATGGTTGTTTCTTCACCCTTTGCAAACTCTTCCTTGATTGGGTTCTTCTTAACATGCGCATATTTCGGTTTTAATTGTTTATTTATCACTTTCATTGAAACAAAAATTACCACATCTGTAATTATTATTTTTTGCAAGGTGATTGAATCTTTGCAATGTATTGTCAATACGTTTGTGTTTTTTAGAAGGTGATTGATCCATACTTGTAGTTGTTTAGGCAACCTACAAGTTTGGTTTAATCTACATTGTAAAAATGTTTCCTCTCACTTCTATAAAAATTAAATATTTCTCTATGTTTAATTATCACAAATCATTATTTGACGTTGTAAGATAATTCACCTCCTCATTTAGATATTTTTCTAACTCTCGTCTATAAATTATTACGATAAAAGGTATATTAGATTATTGAATTTTGAATACAAGCTTATGAGAATCGTGAATCGCGAATGTAAGCTATTTGGTGATGCAAATAGATGATTGCAGATAATAACCTTACTGAGAACGCAAATTATGAATAAATATTTTGTGAATTGCGAATACTTGGTATTATTTGACGTCTATCTCATGTTTACTTTGCGATTTCTCGTTGTTTAGTACACGTATCTCATGGTTTATAAGATGTGGTGTATCCTTAAATTCCCTCTCATGGTTAAAAACATGCAACATGTCTTTATCATGGTTTTGAACTTGCACATTCTATATGACTACATTCTCATTATGCGATGTATCTTGTTCGATAACATCAATATCTAACTATACATCCTTAATAAGTGCATCATGGACCACATTTTCTTAATCACGCACCTTATTCTGATTTTCAACCTGGATCTCTTTGTGATCTTCTTGAACATAGATCATCAATCTTAGACCTTATCATCTTGAATATGCAAGATAAACAAATTTGAATAACGAATGAAGGCATATGTAATATACAAACACAAGTAAGAACAAAGAAAAATAAAGTAATTCATGAATCACGAATGATGTAAGTTATTAATCAATCGAAAATAAAAGAAAAAAGTAATTTGTGAATCATGAATGAACTCAAAAGCTAAAATACATGTTAATTCAATATGTGCATCTTTTTACTTGAATTGTTTAATCATCTTTTAGGGTATGTTCTTCCTCAACCTGGATTAATGTATCCTCTTGTATCAGTGCTTCATCAACACAAATGGTTGTTTCTTCACCCTTTGCAAACTCTTCCTTGATTGGGTTCTTCTTAACATGCGCATATTTCGGTTTTAATTGTTTATTTATCACTTTCATTGAAACAAAAATTACCACATCTGTAATTATTATTTTTTGCAAGGTGATTGAATCTTTGCAATGTATTGTCAATACGTTTGTGTTTTTTAGAAGGTGATTGATCCATACTTGTAGTTGTTTAGGCAACCTACAAGTTTGGTTTAATCTACATTGTAAAAATGTTTCCTCTCACTTCTATAAAAATTAAATATTTCTCTATGTTTAATTATCACAAATCATTATTTGACGTTGTAAGATAATTCACCTCCTCATTTAGATATTTTTCTAACTCTCGTCTATAAATTATTACGATAAAAGGTATATTAGATTATTGAATTTTGAATACAAGCTTATGAGAATCGTGAATCGCGAATGTAAGCTATTTGGTGATGCAAATAGATGATTGCAGATAATAACCTTACTGAGAACGCAAATTATGAATAAATATTTTGTGAATTGCGAATACTTGGTATTATTTGACGTCTATCTCATGTTTACTTTGCGATTTCTCGTTGTTTAGTACACGTATCTCATGGTTTATAAGATGTGGTGTATCCTTAAATTCCCTCTCATGGTTAAAAACATGCAACATGTCTTTATCATGGTTTTGAACTTGCACATTCTATATGACTACATTCTCATTATGCGATGTATCTTGTTCGATAACATCAATATCTAACTATACATCCTTAATAAGTGCATCATGGACCACATTTTCTTAATCACGCACCTTATTCTGATTTTCAACCTGGATCTCTTTGTGATCTTCTTGAACATAGATCATCAATCTTAGACCTTATCATCTTGAATATGCAAGATAAACAAATTTGAATAACGAATGAAGGCATATGTAATATACAAACACAAGTAAGAACAAAGAAAAATAAAGTAATTCATGAATCACGAATGATGTAAGTTATTAATCAATCGAAAATAAAAGAAAAAAGTAATTTGTGAATCATGAATGAACTCAAAAGCTAAAATACATGTTAATTCAATATGTGCATCTTTTTATTCGAATTGTTTAATCATCTTTTAGGGTATGTTCTTCCTCAACCTGAATTATTGTATCCTCTTGTATCGGTTCTTCCTCAACATAAATTGTTTTTTATTCACCCTTTGCAACCTCTTCCTCGATTGGGTTCTTCTAACATGCGCATCTTTAAGCTTTAATTGTTTATTTCTCACTTTCATTGAAACAACAATTACTGCATTTGTAATTATTATTTTTTGCAAGGTTATTGAATTACAATTTTCAATGTATTATCAATACGTTTGTATTTTTCATAGGTGATTGATCCATACTTTTAGTTTTTTGGGCAACTTACAAGTTTGGTGTGACCTACGTTGTAAAATTTTTTGTTCTCACTTCTATAAAAATTAAATATTACTCTATGTTTGATTATCACAAATCATTATTTGAGGTTGTAAGCTAATTCACCTCTTCATTTAGATATTTTTCTAACTATCATCTATAAATTATTACGAAAAAGTATATAAGATTATTGAATTTTGAATACAAGCTTATGAGAACCGTGAATCACAAATGTAAGCTATTTAGTGACGCAAATAGAGAATCGTAGGCAACGACATACTAGGAATGCAAATTATGAATTAATTTTATTTTAATATTATGAAATGTGAATAGTTACATAAAAAATAAACACAAATCATGAGCCAAGATATAACAAATCCACGAATCTTAATCCAATAAATGATACAAACGCAAATCAAAATTCTAAATGTGAAAGAAAACATGTGTTATAAGTACGAATTGCTAAATAATTTAGACTTACCTTAATTTTGTTGAATGATACCTCCAAACATCTATTTTATACCCTAAACTCGTAGATCTTATACTTCAATTTATGTATCTCCTCAATTATTAGTTTCTAAAGAAACGTCAGTATTTGTGTATGTGTTCTTGTTTTCCAATAGTATATGTTTAATGTAGATAGAACTTTATGTGATAATAACTCAACAAATTTTTACTTACTATTTCTTTATGTTGACGTAGACTTCATTAGATGTACAATAAAAGTTATTTTCTTGGATCTAGACTTCCTTGGATGTGCATCCGGATATGTTTTTTCTTGGAAGCGCAATAGATGTTATATGTTGTGGCTTAAATCTAAATTTATTTATGATTTCATTTTCATCGGAGAAACCATATTCTTATACATGTTATATCATCTTCATCATTCTCTAAATTAACCGTATTACATCTAACAATGCTATTTTTTTTATTTATTCATGTTCTTCTACTTCTACTTCTTCTTCTTCTAAAGTTCATTTCTCTTCTGATTTCTCAACCCCAAACTCTTTTTTCAACATCATTTAGATCCAATTACTCAACCAAAACCTACGAAAATATGGGTTGGTATTAATTGCGAATTGTCCAAGATATTAGTCACAAATCGTGAATGATAACGAATGCAAATGTGAAAGCTTACTGAACGTAAACTGCTAATGCGTATTATTATCAAACCACAAATGATTAACATATGCAAATGTGAAAGTATATTAAACGTAGATTATGAATGTTTATTATGTGTGAATCATAGATCATTGTTTTACTTGCATCACAAATTAGACATAGAAACCCCCAATGCAAACCACCTTCTCCATTTATTTTTATTCCTATATATTTTGAACATCTTGGGATCAAGGTTTTGTTGATCGACCATTCCCCAAGTGTTGTGCGTTCCAAAAATGATATCTGCATATATGTATATAAGATTATGTTTGTCTACTAGTTATTCTCATATTTAAGAAAAGTTTTTATAATACTAACCAAAAATATAACAACACATCCTGCAACTCTTTCAGGTTTGATGTAGAAACTATTATGCATTAAATGCATACATTTTTGTTTTATTGTTGGTGCATAATTGCAGTCATTTATTTTTCACTTGTCTTCAATGTAGGTAGCCATCATTGCACCCAAGATATCACCAGGCGTTAAGAATAATAACATTAAGAAAACTAACAATATCAGGAGTATACTCACATCTTTTCCTAATTCATTTTCTTTATTCTAACATAGAAAAACCAATTAAAATACGAGTTAAATAGTTAAATAGCAAAATGCAAATGAAGAATAAGTAATAATTGTGAAACATAAACAAAAACATATATATATATATATGTGAATCACGAATGAAGAGGCAACCCAAAATGTGAACTTTGAATTACGTACATATACAAACATAGAATGTGAATCCTTTTTATATACAAAATACTAATCAATACATTTATCTTCAAATGAATAATTTATTTTATTATTGTTCTTACTGCGGTTGTCTTCCTTCTTTCGCGTCGGCGCAATATTCCACGCCACTTCTCCGTGTGTTGGTTGTAACATTATTTGAGCATTTAACAACATTTTCTCGCCATCGTGCTTCAACCCAATTATAGTTTTTATATCTTTGGTTGCAAGCTGTATGAATTTGGAACCTTATTTAAAAATTTATTCCTTATGTTTGTAGGTCTATATGATTTCAACTATGAAGTACAATCCTTTATAGTAGACATTTTTTATTCTTCGTTTTTAGTAGATTATGTATACCTTTTAAAAAAATATGACGATGTGCTTTTAGTTACTTTAGTGTGATGCTCTTTTATTTTTTATTTTTTATAAATATCTTTAATAAGTGTAAATAAATATGATCTGAAAAACAAGTTTTGTCCATTTTTATCTGCAACAAATAGATCGCAAATATTTAACAAAACTAACAATTACGAATATTTATATTAATATAAATCGTGAGTCGCGAACTATAGTTAAAATAGAAACGTGATTCATTGTAAATGTGAATCAAGAATTATTTATCAAACAAATATACAGAACTGATATACGAATCACAAATTATTCTTAAAATTGAAATGCAAACCAAATTAACAACCCAACTTTCAACCAAAACATTAAAAGTCTTAAAACTTGTGTGCTAAAAAGAGTATGTAAATTAGTTAGCTTCGTATTTCAAAACTTCCTACCAATATATTGCTCCAAAATCCATAAAAGCTACATTTTATAATTTTGAAACCCCAACACCATAAAACACAAGCCTTAAAACTAATAAACCATACTAGAATTGATATTAAGCAACATTTTTTATCATTTAAAACTAAAAATGAAATCATTTACCTATCTGCAAGATGATTGGAAGTAGTAAATATCATCAATTTTCTAGTTTGGTTTCACAAACTTAATTTTGTTTTGTTTTTGAAGTTTATGCGGCCAAATGTAACGAACTGATGTTTGAAGGATGATCAAAATAGTGAATTGTCTCCATAATATGTGTTATGATTAGGTTTAGGTATGAAAGTGAGAGAGATAATAAGACGCTAGAGAGAGTCTGATGCGAAGTGTTGCTAGAGAGAAAGAGTTGTGAATTGTCACGAAGTAGAGAGAAAATAAAAAAGAAAGGAAAATGTTTCAAATTTTCAATATATCTATTTGTACTTAAAGGGTATTTTTGGTACGAACTATGGTCCAAATATCTATTCATAGCTTATTTTTTTTAAATGTCAAGTAGTAAGTGAGTTTGGTTTCAAGTGCTATTAATGACTGGTTTTTTTTTATCTATGTTGACCTTTTATATTAGCTTAATCAAATCTCATATTTTATTTATTCTTAAGGTTTACTTAGGGGCGGGTCAAGGGTGAAAATTCAAGGTATGCTGAAAATATAGCAAAAAAAGTCAACAAAAAATAAATATTAAAGTATTACATAGTAAAAATATACATATCTTTTAATTGTAACTTAAAATAAAAATCTATATATATATATATATATATATATTCCAAGCGTAAGTACATTCTCCTCTTAGTCATGGTTTGAAAGTGCTTGATAATATTTAGATCATCTATAGTAGTAAATATTGTTTTATTCCAAAATGAACATAAGAAATAAGTAAGCCATATATTAGACATTCGATTCTTAATCCATTCTTCACATATTCATAAGAGTAATCTTTAAGCTATGTTGAGCAAAAAAATGCACGTGATATGCACGTGATATGCTTGTGGATTTACTGTTTGAATTAAAGTTTTTAATCCACCAAATTTGTCTTGCATATTGCTTGCTCTGTCATATCCTTGCCTTAAAATTTTGTTTGATTTCTTTGAAGGAATTGGAGAGGGTGTATTTGTTGATTCATTTCTGATAGTAGAATTATTATTCATTTAGGATGAATTCGTTTTGGGTGTTACCTTATTTATCTAATAGTGAATCAAGTTGAGGTATTATCATTAGAAATAATAAAGGTGAGTTGTTGAATTCTATATGCAGATTACTCTCTTCTTAAAGTTGAATCTAAAGCTCTATTATTGAGCCAAAGTCTTTGATTCTTTTTGAAATACTTAGCAATGGAAATGCTCCATGGTATTTTAAACCTATCAGCAACTACTGTAGAAATTTAATAACTTCCTCAATGAATCTTAGACAAGAACTATATTACTGACTGAGTTGCTAAATTACTAATAAACTGTAATACAGATCGTGATTTTTCACTAATTCAAGCACCAACTCCTCTAACGACCATCCTATTACTTGAAAATCTTGATGTTGGCTATCAGACTGGACAACTAATACATTAGTAAATATGACTTTATAGCAACTAATAAATATGACATTTTCAATCAATCTCGTTGTTTAAACTGATTTCAAAAATCAGAAAAGAGGTAATATGACATTTAGTAAATATGACATTTAGTAATATGACATTTTCAATCAATCTCATTGTTTAAACTGATTTCAAAAATCAGAAAAGAGGTAAGCTCTTATCAATTTTTGTTATGCTTTTCACGTGTAGAAGGTGTCTTTTTTTTCGAAGTTTTGTTAGTTCCTGGGTTTTGTTAGTTCCTTGGTTTTTTTGTTTTCAAAGATTTCAAGCTTACTCTGTTTACATTAAAGTCTTGTTTATATTTAGACTTTATGGAAACTAGTTTTTTTTAAGTTTTTTCATAGTCCAGATTTCTTACAGGTTCTTTAATGACGTTTTTGTCTTACCTTGTGTGTTGTTGAAGAGGATAGCTGTAGTTTACTGTTGCCTCTGTCTTTATACTATATCTCGCGCGTTGTGTCTGTTATAGTACTGTTCGCGAGTTGTGGCTTACAGCTACATATGACTAGCGAGATGTTTTTTTAAATTGTATTTAATAATGACGCGACATAGGTACCACTATTGGAGGAGCTAATTTAATATTGGACGTTTTGCGCGGCTCAAATCGGTGTTATCACGCGAGTCATGTAGAAGGGAAGTGGAATCTATATCGCGTAAGAAAATAACGTATTGGATTATTCATTGTTATCTAACGCGATCCCCATTACAGTTTCTTGCGCGAGACAGTATACCCGGCAGCGCGACTCACACTATCAGTTAACATCCCAAGTCCCGCTAGGACTAACGCGATTTAGGGCATCACCCTCACCTAGCCTAATTCCTTTTATCATTTGCAGCCTCCTAGATGTCTAAGCAAAGAGTTTGTGTTTTTAAATATTTGAAGCAGACATCAATCGTTCCTTTTAGCGCGTTTGAAAACTTTGAATCTGTTGAAAAATATATTGAAGGTAGATGGGATGATTTGGTTAAGGGTTGCTACTCTATTTCCTACTCATGTGGCGGTGAAAATTACTGCTTGTTTACTAACGATATTGATTTCATAGGTTTAACTGTTTATCTCGATATGGAGCGTCTGAAAAACGTTAGCTTCTTTATAGAGCAACGAGTAGTTGAAACAGATGCGCCTGAAATTGGTAAACAGCCTACCGTAAGCTTTGTAGAACCCTGTGATGATCATTTACTGAGCGGGGAGAGTAGTAATGGTTTAATCGGTTCCCAGCATAAAAAAAGAAATCTTGCCACCACGGGTTGGGTTGATGCTATATCAGGAGTTGGTCAGACATTCGCTGATGGTGCCTCCGGTTTAAGGTTATCTTTATGCGGATATGCTTTAGAGCTAGGTTTTGCTTTCAAGTATATGCATAATACATCCACTAAGATCACTGCTTACCGTGTGAACAAATAGTAAGGTTGCAAATGGAGACTGTATGCATCAATAGATTCTAGCACTGGTTTCATGATGATCAAGCGCTTTTCCAACACCCATTCATGTAGCCCGGTATTTTCCAAGAAAAAAAGTAGGTATTTGACGTCCGATTTAATCGCGGATGAAATACATGAATCAATTAGGACAAGTCATTTTTTAACAGCAAAAACTATTCAGTCTTCTGTCAAGCAAGACTATGGTTTAGATATTTCCTACTGTTTATCGTGGAATGCGTTAGAGAAGGCGAGGAGGGAAGTTTTTGGAGACAGTAATACTTCGTTTGGGTTGCTTAATGCATATTTTAGAAGTATAAAAAGTAGAGATATTACTATCGATTTTCATCTGGAGGTTGGTTTTGGGAATGTCTTTAGGAGGTGTTTTGTGGCTTTCGGATCATGCATTTAAGGCTTTCACTCATGTCGACCATTGTTGTACGTGGACGGTACCCATTTAAACGGAAAGCATGGTGGTGTCTTGCTGTCTGCAATGGCCAAGGATGACAATAACGGTTTGTTTCTGACCTTCTTTTAAATGTAGATCTATATGCGTGGTAATAAGATAGAGTAATTCGTATTTCAGAATCCTGTTTAGAAGCGCACTTGTAACACGATATAACCTCAACTAATGTTAACGATTCGCGATGTGTCGACTTTACCCTCCTAAGCAATCGCGCGCTGCTTAGTTTGAGTGAATACACACACCGCGCGATACATCATATTCGTATTAAGAATGGCACACAAGATAGGTATTGGATGACGACGCTAGTCACGTTGCACATATAACGCTAGATACGTTATTTATTATACAAAACTTCACGCGAGATAGTATATGCATCATATCGACTACTGTTATCGATTCGCGATGTGCCGACTTTACCATCCTAAGCAATCGCGCGATGCTTAGTTTGAGTAAAGGCACACACCACGCGATACATCATATTCCTATTAAGCATGGCACGCGAGATAGGTATTGGATCACGACGCGTGTCTCGTTGCACATATACCGCTAGATTTTTTATTTGTTATACAAAACGTCACGCGAGATAATACATGCATCATATCAATTGCGCCTTTATCAATTCATATATCCTTATTTTATGGACTCCCTAAATATATTTTCATATTGCAGGCATTTTTCCAGTTGTTTGTGATATTTTTGATGGTGAAGATTCGGATAACTGGATGTGGTTTATGGAATGTCTAAAACCTCATTTGTTAAACCGTCAAATCACTTTTATTTCCGACAAACATTCTGGTATTATTAATGCTGTTTCCGTTGTTTACCCAACTTGCTTTCATGCTTACTGTATATATCATTTGGTTAATAATTTGAAGTCAGCTCTTGAAAACACCAACCGCGAGTTTAAGAAGAAAATGTTGAAGCGATTCAAAAGTTGTGCTTACGCTCCAACTGTTGAACTTTTTAATCAGAGACTTTCCAAGTTTTTAAGTAGAGATAGTAAAAATGTTAAGGCTTTCATCGAGAATTTGCCTCCCGATAAGTACGCCCAACCATTCGTCATCGACAAACGTTACGGGGCGATGGCATCATCTGTTGCCGAATCCTTTAACAATCAGATTAAAAAGTTTTGCAATCTACCGATTGTTGAGATGATAGAAAAGATTAGAGTTATGCTAATGACTCAGATTTCTAGACGTTATTCAGAAGGGTTAAGCTGGAACAGTTATTTATGCCCCGAATTTGAGAAGCAGTTGAAGGAGAATGTTCAAACGGGTCGAACCTGGGTGGTATCTAAGTCTTCTGCACATTCATTCAAAGTTTATTCTGAACCAGTTATGGTTGTCAACATACTTGATTTTAAGTGTTCGTGTGGTTCATGACAACAAGAGTGTTCTCCATGTGCTCACTCATTACCTGCAATAACATCCGTGAACGAAGATCCTATGACGTTGGTAGAACTATTCTACACTGTAAGTAATTATAAATCGACTTATTCGTTTAGCATACATGCAATAACCGACTATGGTGAAAGTTTGTCATCTAACGAATCCGAAGCACCTGTTGTTCTACCTCCTAACGTAAAAAGGCGAGCTGGAAGGCCAAGGAAGAAGATGATTCCATCTAGAGGAGAAGTATCATCTACCCACTTGCGCTGTGGCCGTTGGTTTAAATTTGGACACAACTGACGGACATGTGATATGCCAGTATGAGCTTCCCGTCGAAAGCTTATTTTGTCTACATATTTATTATTTAGTATGTATTTACTTGATAGCACTTGTTCTGTATCTTTCTCATGGTATTTGTCCAAACTTTATCAGTTGATACCCTTTAATGGCATATAAGTTTGCAATTGTTATCGTGTATTACTTGTAGTTTTGTTGAAGCATGCGAGACATTTGTGAAATGTAACGTTAGAATCCTATTATTTTTAACGTAACGCGACATGCTTGTATAGGACCACGCTAAATGAGGTGCTACTGGAATACAACGCGCGAGTCGTTGTGTGATTATGACGCTATTCACGTTGCCCTGTCCCTTGTAGCGCGATATATTTCTGATATATGATGTTAGACGTAATAACTTGTTGCCCATCATGCTCGACTGCCGTTCATTACGGTAGACTTAGCTATTATACGACGCTAGATGTGTATATGGTATTTGCCAAAACTTTTTCAGTTGATACCCTTTACTGTCATAGAAGATTTTATCTAAGATTCTAGACTAGTTGAAGTTGGCGTATGTCACGCGGGACGTTATTGTGCCCTAACGCTATACGTGGCCAATATAAGACGATAGTCACATTGTTGTTTCACAGGATATGCGAGATATTAGTCCTGTATGACGCTAGACATGTTGACGTTTTGCAAGTCATGCTCCCATTACGTGCACTACGCTAGACGTGGCTGTTATAAGACGCTATATGTGAATATGGTATTACCCAAAACTCATGCAGTTGATACCCTTTAATGTCATACAAGCTTTCATATTATATGGTACACAAGTTGAAGTTGGGCTAACTAACGCGACACGTCATTGTTCCTTACGCTATACGTGTAGTAATTGCTTACGTTCATGTAGCGCGAATCATGTATGATTTACAACGAGTGACGAATTGTTTTACTATCCATCTCTATTGTCTTATGTTTTTCAAATGAAGAGTGTCAACCACGACATCAAACTATCGAAACACAGACTCAGATCCATTGGTAATTTTAACATTGCAATAGGAAATAAGAAAGACAAGTGAAATACATATGGATAACAGAGGGCCCACCCATGCCCAGGTACTAAACCCTAATAAAAAACATCCAAATACAAAAGTGTTTACAATTAGAAGCACAAAAAACAACTGAAGAGTTACCCTAACACAAGCATATTCTAATAATCTGAAGAGTTACCCTCCTCAGATGTGTCCTCTTCATCGTCCAAGTCCTCGTCTGTCTCTTAATCCTCCTCCTCTTCAGCCTCCCCCTCTTCATTATCCTCCTCTTCATCCTCCTTCACTTCATCCTCGTCTTCGGTTTCCTCCCCCAGTAACAATCGTCGGATGAGTCCTTCGAAGACTTCTAGGAGTTATCTTCCTCCTGCCCATCTTTGTCTTCTTGTTCTTCAGTATCCTTCGTCGTTTAGGATACCAGTCGATGTCAGAATCCTCGTCCGGCCTGGGAGGGAGTACTCAGACGAATACTCAGTCGTAGGTGAAAACGAGGGAGAGAAAGGGTTCGACTCAGTGTCGGAAGAGTACTCGATGGTAGTCTCCCGCTTGTAGTTGTATTTCGAGTGCCGAGAACTCACGTCGGAAAACGTTCCTTGAGAACCGTGATTGCCGTAAGAGTCGTGTGAACCGCTCATCGTCGATTTTTGCTTTGCTGTGGAATATAAAGAGTTTTAAGAATTTCAATGGTCTGATGGATAACCATGCAAGCAAACACGAGACTCCTATTTATATAATTTTGAATACAACGCGTACCCTAGAGATCATTTAATGTACATGCAACGAGTGCTTATCTACCCAAGTCACATCCTTCATTAATAAACCCAATGCAATTAGTGAAAATACATCCCATTGTATTTTCACTAGCCATTAATTATGACGCGATTTAAATTTGAATCACGACTACCAACGCGTACTACTACCCCAAGTATTATACATCTCTCCTCTTATTGGTTAATTCTAATTATTAACTTTTCAAATTTTATTATTTTTAAATTTACGCTTAACTAAATAATACATAGTGACGTGCATTATAAACAAGTTCAAATTTGAACTTGGTTAGATGAATAATGTTACTTTGTCGATTTTTAAGTTAAATTAAATATTCGAAAATATGTCCATTACCCATGAAATAGCACGCCCCATGGTTAGTTCATTCGACTTGTACAACGGTAGATAGAAATCGAACGAAACAACTCGCGCGAGATGGATTCACATAACGCAAGACGTTACGTTCAGATCACGCTAGATATGTGCTTATTGACATGGCATATGACGCTAGATTACCATTTCATCTGGCGCGAGATTTGCTTGTCTTACGATGTTAGATATAAGGCTGTAGTACATATCATACAACGCGAGAGGTTAGGTTCATAAGCAGCGAGATAGATGATAATCCACTATTACACATGAAGTTGGCTTAACAAATCAAATAACGATAGCTGTGAATTTTCTACGACGTGAGTTATGCACGTGATACGACGCTAGATTAACAAATAATACGACGCTCGATGTGCACGTTTCTTGACGCTAGATGTTCACGTTTTATGACGCTAGATGTGAACGTACTTTGAAGCTAGATGTAACCATTGTATGGAGTAATATGACGCTAGATTAAGCTTAACTATGACACTAGATGAAAGCTTAATATGACGTGCAACGCGTCTTCCCCTACGGCGGATAAACATTAAGGGAATCACGAATTAAAACCATTTTTTGAAAACTACAGTAACCATAAAGTCATACATTCATAACATTACCAAACTTAGTCCATTACATCCAATTTAAAGGCTACTTTGTTCTTGGATTAAAGTTACAATTTTGACGTCGTAAGAAAAAAAGCATTACTTATAAAACGACGGTTATCATCTAACCGGTGAACAATTTTCAATGGCATCTTCTCTCTGTGCGATCGATTCCTTTAGGTACATAATCATATCTCTTGATATCCAATCATTATCTTCCCACTCCCATAAGTTTTCTGCCTCTAAGCGCAAATCTAGACAAAGATCAGAAACACGTAGCAAGGGTTCGGATTTCAGTTTGTTGTACCTCGCAGCGACGCTTTCTCGTGTCCGAACGTGGGGGCCAACAAATCCAAGCCTCCCATAGTCAAAGTACATCCTGCATAACACTTGATCGAAGAAAACGTCGGCCGTTTCATCCGAGCTTGTTCTCTTCACATACTTCACGGCTTGAAGCAAGTGTTGGTCTTCATCGACACACCAACTCATACTTATTTCATATTTGGAGTGTTTTAATTGTTTAAGTGTATACTACATGTAGTTTTGCGGTTGTATATGTAAGGGCAAAATAATAGGTGGGTAACTAAGCGGGTTATATTTTGTAGGTAAGTGCTTGGCAGGACAATATCAATGACCAAATAATTTTTGGCGGGAGTTTAATATACATTTCATCACGCGTACTAACTACTGTAGTGGATCCCCTAAATCACGCAAGAAAACATACATCTTTGCTGTGTTACAGCCGTCACACGCGAGATAGTCAGAAAATCATTCACATAGTATCTCGCGCGTGAGTGTAGTACAATAGAAACTGTTGCGTAAATCACATGCAACATAGGGTGCTAGTCTACTTATATCTGTGACACGAGTCGCAAACACCACAGAGTCCTAATTTATTTGATACTCTTGCGCGAGTTATATCCAACATACAATGCTACGTTGTTAACAAATGTCTAGCGCAACACAGAATCCATAAAGTGTTCTTTAATTTAGAAGTTTTTCGCGAGATACATACAACATACAAAACTACTTTGCTTACAAATGTCTAGCGCAACACACAATCCGTAAAGTGCTCTTTAATTTAGAAGTTTGTCGCACGATACATACAACATACAGTGCTACTTTGCTTACAAATGTCTAGCGCAACACACAATCCATTAAGTCATCTTTAATTTAGAAGTCTGTCGCGCAATACATACAACATACAAAACTTTTTAACTAACATACAACGCGTGTTAAAAAAAACTCTAACGCGAATCTGCCAAACAAAACATAGCATGCGCGATTAACGTCGAACATATAGGCCTACTTAACATACATATTTGGCGCAATTTACGTACAAAACACAGTGCTAGACATCAGAGGCACTTAAATTAGTGTTCTTATCATTCATGAAAGGATTCCCCAATATAGCGAGACGCATACGCGAGAACCGATTCCCTGACACACACTACTTCAACCCACCTAAATACTACCCAGGCTACATAACCGACGCGAGATCAATTTTACGATATCAACGTAATACGCGCGTGTTACTATAATCATGAAATGCATACTTCTAATTGCCGTACTCTCTCCCGCGAGACAAGACATAGACTCAAACGACATTAAAAGTTTGAAAGAATTCTCCAATATAGCGAGACACGTCCGCGAGACCCGATTCACTAACACACACTACTTCAACCCACCTAAATACTACCCAGGCTACATAACAGACGCGAGATCGGTTTTAAAATGTCAACCTAATATGCGCTTTATAACACTTCAAACCATACTAAAACATAATACGCGTACTAGTGCCCTGACAATGGATTCAGAGAACAAACGTGATACACCCCACGAACTACTATAGACCAACTAAAAGCTACCCAAAGTTAACCAAACTGCTACGAACCACCTAAAACCACCTCTTGCCTGGCGTGAGACACAATAAGAAACAGCTAACAACAACCCACATACTACCCCTAAACCACCCACTGACGCGAGACGCTGATTAACATATGGGAAAAACAACTACGACTTCACACAGGCAAAACAACCACTGAGACTTTAACCGGCTTACAGTTAACCACCTACGAATCCATGTTTCGTCTTCCCAAAAAACTTACCTTGCCTTCACCGGCGGGGAAATCTAACCAAACTACTGAACCGATAAGTCAGTTACCGAACGAAAACGGTTCTTATCGATATCATCAAACATGCAATCTACTAAACAAGATTAAGAAAAAATGTTTGGCCTAACATTCGCTGTAGTTTCCACAGTTCGAACTTCACCGACACCAGTGTTTCTGGCTTCAGACGACGAAAAAACGAGAGACAGTCTGCACAACGTATACGAAGCACATCGATCGCTTCGAACCACACTTCTGCTACCCTCGCCGGAGTTTCTATTCTCACACTCGCCGGACTTTGTTCGCAAAAAACGAGACGGTTGACAGACTTCTTTTGGGTTCGACTTCTTCTCTGACTTTCTCCTTCTGTCTTTTCGGTATCTTAAAGTTTTTGGGATTTGGAGGGAAATTAAAAATTTAAAAAATAGTAACCTACTTTCTCTTTCTTCTAGTATTAGGGCTAATTTGGTAAAAAATATTGTCTTCTTACTACTAGAGTAAGGGTCTCATATTTGAATATTTATTTGTGATTAAATATTTGAAAAGGTATTTATGGATACTTTTTCCTAAATATTACAAGACACCACTAAAGTAATCCTCTTGGCGGTTTTAATATTAAGAACCTCTCTTCATATTATAATTACTATTAAATCTTTTCTGAGTTGTTGGAGGGTAATATACACAGTATTCAATACTTATTTCATAATTAATTATTTAACACCAACAAGGGTCCATAGCTCAGTGGTAGAGCATTTGACTGCAGATCAAGAGGTCACCGGTTCGAACCCGGTTGGGCCCTATCCTTAATTCTTTTTTTACACTGTCAGTTCATTAGATTAATCCAACTCAACAACACAGTTAAGAATCATACTAGAAAGTCGCATCATATATACCAATCATTTTATTTCAGTTTCCAAAGGTCATTATATAGGCACAGCAATACAAAAGCAATCAGAACAGTGCCTTTTCTACGCAGATATATACCAATGAAGGCAAATCATTCAATGTTAATTCCACGCATCTGAAGGTTGTTCAGTTTCTTAGGCCTCCTGTAGTTTTTCAATAACAGAGAACAACAAACAACACTGACTGAAGAAGCTGCCATCGCAGCACCAGCAATCCAAGGAGGTAAGCGAAACCGAGTAGATGGAAAAAGGGTCCCCGCCGCTATCGGTATTCCGAGTAGGTTGTAACCCAAAGCCCAGACGTAGTTCAGACGGATCCGGGTAAATGTTTTGCGCGAAAGGTCTATAGCTGTTATAACATCCTCCAAATGGCTCTTCATCAGAACAATGTCAGCTGCCTCTATGGCAATGTCTGTTCCGGCTCCAATAGCCATTCCAACATCTGCCGCAACAAGAGCCGGCGAATCATTTATTCCATCTCCCACCATTGCCACAATATGGCCTGAAGCCTGTGTGACAAGAAAGATTATTATTTCCACATTCAAGATAACCTTAAAGACATTATACATTTATCTGTTGTTTGTTAAAGTTCTAATTTACGTGCCTCGACTAGAATCTAGCCATTTTCATTTATTTATCACTTAATCTGGGATAGAACTGAAAAGAATAATCAAAGGGATATTTACCTGCAACTCCTTTACTTTTTCTGCTTTTTGTTCAGGTTTGGCTTCCGCAATTACATCACATGGAGCTATGCCAACTTCTCCGGCAATAGAATTAGCAGTTCCCCAGTTGTCACCTGTCACCATGATGCTTCTGATTCCCATCGACTTGAGAATGGATATAACCTCACGAGCTCCTGGTTTCAGTGGATCGGATATTGCAACAACTCCAGTTAGTTCACCGTCTATAGATACTAGAATTCCAGTCTGCGCCAGCCTTTCAGCTTCTGCAAGTAAATCTTCAGCATCGGCCGTGATGGCAACACCATTTTCCAACATTAAGCTTTTGTTTCCAACTATTATCTCCCTGCTCCGCACAATGGCTTTGACTCCATGTCCAGTGATAGATATAAAATCTACTGTTTGAGGCCAGGTTGGGTTTGCCTCCTCTTTGAATTTCTTGGCATACTCGACAATGGCTTTAGCTAATGGATGCTCACTATTTACCTGGTATGTTTAAAAATAAATTAATATTGAATACATTAGGAGTCTATTTGAGTTCTAGGGAATTTTAGGGGAAAATAATAAAGAAAATTATTAATACACCATCTAGTGCGTTAGGTTTACTTTTTGGGAACAACTATGAAAAACACCACTTTTACTGCACAGTTAAATTTTACGGTTTCGAAATCCAAGCACAAAAGCTTTGATTCTAATCAGTCGGGGAAGATGAAGAGGATTTCCTACTCTTTCCTTTTTATTTTTAAAAAAAAGTTCTTAAATTTATCATCATTATCATTTTATTGTAAAATGTTCCAAAACAGCAATTATAGTTAGTAAATTTGGCATTTTATTAGTATCAGTATGTTTAGTAAAATCGACATTTTTCATAGCAGTTCCCTTTCTTTTTTGAAGTAATTACTTTTGGTCTTTTACAATAAAAACTCTTTATCGAGTTAAAAGTAGTATTTTAGTACTAAGTTATCGACCAAAAAGTACATTAATGAATATGTTTCAAAAAATTTATAGATTCAGACATCAGGTTCTTGCTCAAAAATTAAAGGAGAGCATACCTCGGTTGCAGCGACAAGTTCATAGAATTCCTTGAGTACCATATGTTTCAGAAGTTTAGTCTTAGTAACCACTGGCTTCCCTCTCGTGAGAGTGCCAGTCTTGTCAAATACAATGCAATTGACCTTCAAAGTTATTAGAAATTAACAGTTATGGGGCTGACGTATCATAATACACAGAGTTTAACAATTATACGTAGGACGGTAGGAGAAAGAAGTTCCGGAAAAGAAATTCATATCTAATTTTCTTCAGCTTTCCTCCCAGTACCAATTCAAGTTAAAATAAAATTGATGAGTCAAGTGTTGAACAAAAAAGTTCAAAATAAACTTTTATAAAACATAACAGAGCTTGTATGCAATTTCTTAACGCACCACATCTACAAAATACAAAAAAAGAAAAGCAGTAAAGAGAAAGTTGATGTGGTATGCAAACCTTATGCGCCCTTTGTAAAGCCTGACCACCTTTGATGAGTACACCTTGAGAAGCACCAACCCCTGTACCAACCATAACAGCAGTAGGTGTTGCTAGACCTAAAGCGCATGGGCAGGCTATAACCATGACAGAGATCCCAAACTGAAGTGCTAGTTGGAAGCTATCCATTGAGGACGGTATCCAAGATTCCGGGTAGCCATGATATTTACCAGCCAGAAACCATGCAAGCCAAGTAGAAAAAGACAAAACAATGACCTGCACAACATAACTGGCCATAAACAAACATTTCTAACGCAAAACATCCTTTATGATCACTCTTATTTTTACAGAAGATTTGCAAAAACATGCATTTGAGTTGCATCTGCGACATAAAGTGCGGCCATAACTTGCTCTGACTAAACTTATTTAGATCACTATAGCTGACCCGGTTATACAATTTGGATAATGAATAAACAATATGCTTACACGATTTTTTTACCACAAAACTCTTTGAAAATTCTCCAGAAAATAGTTGTATTTAACAAACTTCATAAAATAGATATAGCCAGTTTAGATTGTGGTCTTGTGGTCCTCTTTTACTCAAAATCCAAGATCTTATAAGTCACAAGTCAGTTTTCTGCGAGCTCGCAAATTGATTAAACAGTTCAAACAAATTTTATTATCCCTGCACAGAGATTAAAAAATATAAAACTTTACTTACCAAAGGAACAAAGTACTTAGAAATGCGATCAGCAAACTTCTGTACTGGAGCTTTAGCCATCTGAGCTGACTCAACCAGCCGAACAATCTGTGCCAGAGCACTTTCTGAACCAACTTTAGTTGCTTTTACATGCAGCACTCCATTCTCATTCACAGTGCCCCCAATCACGGCGTCACCCATTCTCTTTGCCACTGGTCGTGCCTCCCCTGTGATCATACTTTCGTTCACATGGCTCTGACCCCATAGAACATACCCATCTGAAGCTACTTTTGCACCAGGAATTATTTTAATGACATCATTCTTTTGTATCAACCGACTGTCTATCTCCTCTTCTCCTACCACATTCCCTTCATTATCCCTAGTCAGCAATACCGCTGTCTCGGGTGCCAAGTTCATAAGCTTAGCAATGGCCTCCGATGTTTTCCCTTTTGCCAAAACCTCAAGATATTTACCAAGTATAATGAATGAAATAAGCATCGCACTAGTCTCAAAGAAATCAGCGCCCATAAAATTAGGGGAGGCTGCAGCTTTTAGAACCGAGTAGACGGAATAGAAGTAGGCTGCATTTGTCCCCAAGGCAATCAAAACATCCATATTGGCGGAGCCTTGGCGTAAAGCGTTGTAAGCCCCTGTGTAGAATCTTCGGCCTATGACAAACTGTACTGGAGTAGATAAAACCCACCTTATTAGTTCTCCAACGGAGAGCATATTAACAATCTTATAATCCAATAATTGTTTGATTCCCGGGATGAACATAAAAACCATGGAGGTTAGAAACACAGGAACCGTGAAAACCAAGCTCCAGAGGAAAGATGTGCGATATTGCTGGATCTCCCTATTCCTATGGGTTTCTATCCCTCCTCCTCCTTCAGGATATATTGTTGCTTTATAAGAGCCCGTGCCAGTTGACTCTATGACTCTGATAAAATTTCTTGGATTCGTCATATCAGGTTTGTACGATATAGAGATTTTATTTATTTCATGAAAGACTTCGATGTTTTGGATCCCTGGAAGTGCCCTAAGAGAATTTTCAATTATACTCATTGAACCAGTACTATTAACTCCCTCGACCTTTAGATCAATCTTACTCACATCTTCACCAGCACTTATAAGTAGGGCTTCGTATCCAGCAGCCTCAATGGCTTCCAATAAATGGCTGTAGCTAATAACTTTGTGATCATAGTGAACTTCAGCTTCTTCAGTTGCTAAGGCTACTTGCGCTTTTTGTACACCATTAATACCTTGCAAAGCTCTTTCGAGGGTTGAGGAGCAAGAAGTACAAGTCATTCCAATTATTCGTATTCTGCATACTTGAATTTGTTTCTCGTCTGTCTCGTCTTTAATCAGTGTAGCTTCAAATCCAACATCTTCAATAGTTTCACGAATTGTCTCCTCCTATAAAACATTAAAAAATATGTTTTAGCCCCCTAACAAAAATTATTCTTTTTACATATTTTACTTTCTGTTTTTCAGAAATTATCTTCAATTTTGATTTTTTTTTGTTGTTCTCAAGAATTAACAGTAGGCAGCTGAAAATGAAAATGATTTTCTAGGAAAGATGGACTATTGTTTTACTTTCTATTGAGAATCGAGATTAAGCTTGAATACAACGCAAACATGGCGTAAAATCCATCATAGTATTCTCACTTTGCATGATAAGAATCAAAACATGCGTAAAATTAGGAGCAATAAACTTAAATAATAAATCACAATCAGCAGCCTAAAATTATCAGCACAAAGATTAGAATACGAATCTTTAATTTTTGGATTACTTACATTGACGAAATCGGGATCAAAGAGAACTTGAGCTCTGTTGTTCATAACATCCACAACGGCTTCTCTTATCCCAGACAATCTTTTGATAGCTTTCTCCACGGATCCAGCACAGGCGGAGCAGCTCATTCCAACCACCAAAAACAGCGCCACCGAAGCTTCTTTCTCGTCACGCGCCGTCGTGGAGGCGCCGGTGGGATAATTCGGCATGGAGGGATAGTGTGGTGCTGGTACAGATTTATGATCTCGGCTGTTTTGGTCGGCTCGAAAGCATGTAAACGCTAATAGCTTGGTCGCCATGATCGGTTTCGGGGAGAAAGCGAGCAGAGAGAAGAAAAAGGATAAAGAGGGGTTTAGGTTTTTGAATTTTAAAGTTGGTAGACTTTATAGATACGCCAAGTAGTTGAAAATGATGGGGAGTATTTCGAATTTTAAAATGGGTGGACTTTATAGAGACGCCAAGTACTTGAAAATGATGGGGAGTGAGGTACGTGCCTGCGTTTTGGGTTTATCTGTTTGTTAGCGTCAGTGTATTAACTAGAAAAGATTAAAAGATTGCTGAACTGTTTGTTAAATGGTTTCGACTAAATCGGGGCTAAAGGGGATAACAGCCCCAAATTTTTGGTCAATTTTAACTTTTATTAAAAGTATTTTTTAATTTTTGCGGGTTGAACTTTCCCGCCGGGTGAATATAGATGGTCCGGTAAGTGAAAGGGTCTCACCCGACGGATGAGAATGTTTCACCCGACGGATGAGAATGTTTCACCCGTCACCCGCCAGTTGAGAAGGTCTCAACTAGCGGGTGAACAAATAAGTCCAAAGATAAAAATCTAAAAATACTCAAATTTTGGGAATGGTTAACATTTTTTTAACCTTATTTTAACCAAAACCTTGTTAAATTCTCTAGCCATTTAACACCTCCATATCATCGTTTACTTTTTTTATTTTTTAAAGTTTATTTTTATTTTTTTATTTCCATTTTTTGCAAATACAAAAATAAAATACTCTTTTTATAAGATGCATCTAAATAAAATAAGAAATTATTTCGTAATACCAAAATTATTGTTATTCTTTTAAATTTTGATATACTATATTTTTGAAGATTGGTGAGAAATGTGCTTCAAGAACAGAGAGAGTAGGAAAACAGAGGATTTCAACCTTTGATTGATCATCTCGATCATGGATCTCCGTTCAACAGAAGAATTCCCCGTTCTTCATCCTGGTATAAACCATATTCAACAACCAACTAAGAGATTTGTCGATTTATTTACTCCGGTGGAAGAATTTAATACGTTGAATCCTGAATATGTGAAGAAAACAGAGAATCATATTTCGATCCAATACAGTGATCATGTGAAACAATTGCTCATCAAGAAATCAAGAACTACATTAATTGGCAAGTTCAGCAATGGAGTTCCAAAAAAACAGAAACTAGAAAGTTTTTTAACAACGTTGAAATTCAGGGGATCGTACAGTTTTGAGGTTTGGGATTCACATCACATTTTCTTCGAGTTTGAGCTGAAGGAAGATGTATCAAGACTCTGGTCTCGGAATGTTTGGAGATTCGATGATATAGTTATGCGAATCTTGAAGTGGAATCAGAATTTCAACAAAAAAATTGAAGATCCTACTGTTTTAACATGGGTTCGTTTCGAAAACTTACCAGAATGCTTGTATGATTCTGGTTTGATTCATGATATTACTACTGTAATTGGTCCAACATACAAAGTTGTGGTTCCTCACAAGAATCAGGCATGTTCTAATGCCTGTTATGCTCAAGTGGAGGTCGATATTTCTAAAACGTTGCAAAGAAGAATGTGGATTGGTTTTGGAAGTAATGATGGTTATTGGGTTACCATTAGTTATAAAAATGTGCTTTCGTATTGTCATGGATGTTTTCATATTGGGCATGATCAATCTGAGTGCAAGAAATCTTTAAAGAAAGTTGAAGGCTCTGATTCTGTTCAAGAAAATAGCAAGAATGATGTCTTGAAGGAGAAGCAGGAGAAGCATGATTGCAAAGTGCCTTATGTTGACTCTACTATATCAAGGAACATTGTCCAGGTTTACAGGCGAAAACTTAAGTCAATAGTTACTCAAAAGGATCCAGAAGTGGGAAAGATTGAAAATAATAATAAGGTTAATCAGGAAAATTCTACTGAAGTTCAAATGGACAAAAATAAGCAGCATAATCTTGAAACTATTCAGGATGTTTCACAAGACAAAAGCAAAGAAGTTATTGATGCTATAAATATGATTGATGATGATCAGTATAGCTCTCTTGATCCCAATATTGGTAGCTGCTCTCCAACTTCAAGGTTGTCTCCACGAAATAGTTTTAATGAAATTATATCTTCCAAATTGAATGCTGCAAAAAGAAGAAGATCCAAGGATAAGTTAACCATCAAGTGTCTTAGTTCTAGAGGCAAAATTCATAAATCTTACTCTGAAAATGGTCAGAGTGATTAGCTGGAATGCAAGAGGTGTGAGTAACAAGCACACCTTGAGAAGACTTAAGTCTATGATTAATTCGGAGTATATCAAAATGCTTATCATCCATGAGCCTATGTCTAAGGGAGATAAGATTAAATTTGTTGCCGAGGTGCTTGGTTTTGACAACTATGATGCTAATGTGTCTGATAAGTTGTGGGTTTTCTGGGTGAACTATATTAATATCAACATTGTTCTTAATGTGGACCAATGTTTGCACATAGAAATGGAGTACCCTGGCATCACTGATAAGGTCTACTTAACGGCTGTCTATGCTAAATGTAATCGAATTCTTAGGTTGGATCTTTGGAAGTGTCTTGAGACTATATGTGACAATGGAAAGCCCTGGATGTGTGTTGAGGATTTTAATACTATTTCTGCCCATGATGAGCAATTGGGCTGTACTTCTTCATGTCAAGCCAGTATAGACAACTTTAATGGTGTTATAAGAAGATGCAACTTAAATGATGCTAGTTATTGTGGTTCGAAGTTTACATGGACTAGAAGTAATAAGTGGAGACGGCTTGATCGTGCCTTAATCAATGATAAGTGGATGTCTACTTTTGCTGATACTCAGGTTCTTCACATGGTCAGAACTTCTTCTGACCATGCCCCCTTGCTTATCAATGCAAATATTCTTAACTCTAATGATGCTATTCACAGGAAAAAGAATTTTAGATTTCTAAACTTTTGGTGTAATGATGATTCCTTTTTAAATATTGTAGAGCAGGATTGGAATCAACCTCTTGATAGTCATCCTAGTAACAATTTCTGGTATAAGCTTAGAAGGCTCAAAGGCTGTCTTAAGCTTTGGAGAAAAGATAAGTTTGGTAATGTTTTTGACAGTGTCAAAGATGCTGAATGTAAGGTTAAAGCTTTAGAGGTTCTTCATTATACTAACAACAATAATTAGTCTGCTACTGACTTAGCTATGGCTAATGGTATGTATCTTAAAGCCCTTAGAAATGAAGATTCTTTCCTAAGACAGAAATGTTTCAACAGTTGGCTCCAGGATGGTGATGGTAATTCTAAGATGTTTTATAATTATATTGCTAAGAAAAAAAGGAAAAATGAGATTAAGAGTATTAGAGACGGGGATACCTGGATTACTGATAAGAAGGAGATTGGTATTTCTGCTGCTACTTTCTTCAAAAACATTCTAACATCTGATCCTTACAAAAGCATTGAAGAGGAGAACATGTTACTTGATAGCAAGAGCTTTGAGTGCATTCCTTCCATTGTATCTGTTCAAGACAACAATATGCTTCTAAAAAATGTCACTGAAGATGAAATCTGGTTAATCATAGGCAATATGAAGAAGGACAGCTCACCAGTTATTGATGGTTTCAATCTTTTTTTCTTTAAGCATTGTTGGCATATTATTAGAAGGGATTTGTGCAATGCATTTAATTCTTATATTCATGGTAATACTATCCCTACTGGCCTCTTTGCTACTGGTATATGCCTTATACCCAAGGTTTCTAATCCTACTTGGTGGACTAGTTACAGGCCTATTGGTCCGTGTACTCTCATCAGCAGGATCTTCTCTGCCTTCATTAATAATAGAATTTCTAGGGTCCTTCCTAAGATTGTTTCCAATTATCAATCTGCCTTTATAAAGAATAGACTTATTCAGGACAATATCTTGTTGGCTAAAGAGTTACTTTTTTACATTAATAAGAAGCCCAAAATGGAAATAATGTTGTTCAGTCGGATATGTCGAAAGCCTTCGACAGAATTTCTCATTCATTTATCCTTAAAATGCTGTGTTCATTTGGTTTCAGTGTTAAGATGGTCGAGCTTATTAAGAATTTGATATCTGATGTGCATGTTTCCATGCTTATTAATGGTGATACTGTGGATTATTTTAAAATGAAAAAGGGGTTTAAGGCAAGGAGATCCTCTCTCTCCTTGCCTGTTTATTCTTGGTGAAGAGTTTCTCAGTAGGGGTTTAAGTATCTTGTTTAATTTTAATCCTTCAATGTGCTATGCCTCAAGATGTTCTTTTACTATTCCCTGCATTATGTTTGCAGATGACATTTTGATTTTTACCAATAATGCTCCTAGTTCTATTAATACTCTTAGTGGCTTCCTTGATCTCTATCAGATTACTTCTGGTCAAGATATTAATAAAACCAAAACTAAGCTTATTGTATCTCTTAAGTCTAACTCTGCTAAGGTTCACAATCTCAAGCTGCAAACTGGTTTTGAGGTGGATTTTCTCCCTCTTTACCACTTGGGTGTTACTATCTCTAACAACAACAAGGCTCAAATCTACAAGCCCATTTTGAACAAAATCAATGACCGTATCACTGAATGGGACAACAAGATTCTATCCTACGGGGCCAGGTTATCCTTAATTATAAATGTCCTTTTGCCTATTGTTTATTATTGGCTTCAAAGCTGTGAGTTGCCTAGAAGTATTATTAGTAAGATTGAGCAGACTTTAAATATATTTTTATGGAGAACTAAGCAGGATCAGAAAACAATTCACTGGTCTTCTTGGCACTTCATTTGTAAGCCTTTTGGGGAAGGAGGTTTAAAAGTCAGAAAACTGCTTGACATTCAAAACTCTTTCTCCCAAAAGCTTTGGTACAAGTTTAGAATGAATAACTGTCTGTGGTCTAATGTTATGAATGACATTTATGACAAAAATACTCATCCTCTTTACACTAACATTAAGGGTTCCTTAGTCTGGAAAAGACTTTGTGGCATTAGATAGCAAGCTGATATGAACATCACATGGATTCTTGGTAGAGGTAATGTGGACTTTTGAAGGATTCTTGGCACATCTTGCCTGCCATTGCTACTGAGCATAATATAAATTGGTATATTGATGTTAAAGTTAACACTTTTTGGCACAACAACTCTTGGTGTTTAAATGAAGTGCAGGAAAGCATTAATTCTGATAGATTGCTAATGATCAACAAAACTCAAATAACTGATAAGGATGATGTTATCTACTGGAGACTTTCTGCTAATGGGGAATTCAACTTTAAGCAAACTTGGGAAAGCATAAGAACTAAGCATAATTACTCAACCCTCTACAAGAAGATCTGGAACACAAAAATTCCAAGGAAGTTCTCTTTCATGACATGGAAATTAATGCATAATTTTATTCCTCTTGATAGTATTATGATGAGAAAGCATATGAGTCTGGCTTCTAAGTGTGTTTTTTGTGACAACTGTGAGGATAAGAACCATTTATTTGTTAATTGTTCTTTTGCTTGGCAGCTTTGGAACCGATTTTCTTGCATATTTAAAATCAAAATCAATAGATCTACGGTCCTTTCTCATCTCCTAAGATGCTGGTTTTGGTTTTCAAAAACTAAGTTTCATGTTTCTCATCTCGTGCCTCAAGTTATATGTTGGATGATTTGGAAGGCTAGAAATTCATTTAAGCATAAGGGGGTTCACATAAGTGTTAACTGGGCTATTGATAACATTATCAATATTGTTAAAGGTGTGGAGGTCAATGGCAGTCTAAGTTACAAGCACTGGTCGAATGCACGGGATGCTGGTGTGATCTTGGGGTGTCGATCTAGTGATAAGAAAAGCATACCTCAGTACCTCAGATGGAATCCTCCTGTTCATCATCGTATTAAGTTGAATGTTGATGCCTCCTGTGCTCTCAATGGTGAGGCATCGTCTGGTGTTCTTTTCAGAAACAGTGAGGGAGACATATTGCAAGCTCATGGTAATCAAATAGGTAAAGTATCTCCTCTTCAAGCTGAAACTTTAGCTTTGTTGCATGGTTTATCTATTTGCTTCAAGAAAAATTGGCAGTACGTGGACATTGAGTCTGATTCTCTCCTTCTTATTAAGCAACTAACAATCAACATCAAAACTGATTTTGAACCTTAGCTTTTGTCATAACCTTCTTGATATAAACATGAGTATTAGGCACATTTCAAGGGTCCAGAATCAGGCAGCTGATTGGCTGGCCAAATGGACCCTTAAGTGCAAACAAAAACTGCATTTTCATCAGCATAATGCTCCATCTGATTTACTCGCTATCACTTTTCTCGAAAGTTTAAATTTGGGCTATATTGTTTAGTGAGCATCGATACTGCTAGAGTTTGGTTTTGTTTGGCAGATTGGTTGGTGTTACTATTAGGAGGCGTTGGAGTCAAGGACATGCTGCTGTTGTAGGAGGTTCCATGATATTGATGCTGAAGATTCATTGTTTTAGAGTGGAAGATGGAGACTTTATTGTATTGAAGTTGAGGAGTCAAAAGTTATGATGTGCTTGGATTCAAGGAGTTCTTTATGGGCTGCTCTTGGAATTCTTGTTCAAATTCCAATTTTGGTTCCATTTGTCTAGGTGAGAAATTTTCAGCGCCTCTTTTTTCAGTTTGTAATTTTGGGGCTTATTTCTTTTGGCCCTTCTATTTGTAAAACCTTCAATTTTTTAATATAGTTGTTCTTTTGATTAAAAAAAATCTAAATAAAATAAATTATTTTATATAAAAATACACAAAAATCAAATAAACTTGTTATTTAAAAAATATTTTAAAAGGCATGATGGAGCAAAATAAGTATCAAACAAATAAATTTGATAATATGAATTTATGTTTGATACAGATTAAAAAAATTCAATATATATTTTGTGTAAACTTACTTGTAAACAAATTCAAAAAGAAAATCAATTATTTTATGAAAATAAACTTTAATATATTAATAATTCAAAAATATTTTGAAATTTAAAAAATATATTAGTTTTTATAAAATAAAATAAACAACATGCCGTGACTAATTTCAAAATATTGACAGTACATGCTTTTACATCTAAATGTTTCTCAGTTTTTATTGAAAATCCAGATTGACATGGATAATATTTAAGGATATTAAAAATAAAAAATATTAGAAAACGATGATAATATTAAGCCCTATTAAATACATCATTCTTAAAATTTTAGGGTAGTTTTAATCACATATATCTAATCTTCTTAAAAATTTATTTAGTATATTCTACAACAGCTAACTTTATTAGATACATGGAGAGTTTTAAAATTATTTTATAATTTTTTTAAAGAAAAAAATATAATTTAATATATTTTTTTTAATTTATTCTAAAATTGATTAAACTTGAACGCTCAAATGTATGATTTAATTTTAGGGATGGCAATGAGTTTCTAGTGTATTCTATAAGAACTTATCCAAAACATTATATTTTTAAGGTTTATGTACAAATATCAAATAAATTAGTAATTATATTTTAAATAAAATATCAATAAATACCTATAAGTGAAGTTATTTTATCTTAACAAATATTTATTTAATTTTTATATTTAGTATCTAATATTCAAATTTTTTGTTTCATCTTTGTTTTTTTCAATTTCTAGAAATTCGTATATTTCAAGCTGTAATTTGGGAAAAAAATCGAAAGTACCATTAGTTTTATCTTTTAAGGCAGACAAAACTAGATCTATAAATGATTTTTGTTTATTTTTTTTTACGAAAAAAGAGTTGCATGACAAAAGATGAGAGTTGCAGGATGAAAAATGAGAGACGAGAGACGAGCGACACAAAAACAATAGACGCATAGACGAGAGACGCAAAGACGAGAGACGCGAAAACAAAAGACGTGGAGATGAGAGACGAGGAGACGGGAAATGAGAGATTAGAGGCAAGAGACGAGAGAAAAAATTACACAAAGACGCAGAGATGAAAGTTGCGAGATGAGAGACACATATACAAGAGACGAGGTGTGGGAAAGAAATACGAGAGTTATGAGACGAGAGACGAGAGTTGCGGTACAAGAACCAGGAGTGGTGGGACGAGAGATGAGAGAAGAGGAACGAGAGACGATATATGAGAGCCGAGGGACGAGAGACGAGAGACGTGAAGGTGAGAAACGAGAGATACAGAGACGTGTAAACGTATATACGAATGAAAGATGAAATACGAGAGACCTAAAGTCGAGAGTTGCAGAGATGTAAAGACACATAAACGAGAGATGCATTGACGAGAGATAAGAGCCAAAGGATGAGAGACGCAGAAACAAAAGATGTGGATACGAAAGACGAGATACGAGACATGTAGAGACGCAAAGAAGCTATACGTAGAGACGAGAGACGACATTTGTTGTATCAGTCTAGAATGTAATCTTTAGATGACATATATATGACCAAAAAGTTAGATGCGAGACGAGGTTTAAATGGGTTCGCAAAAAACAAAGTTAATTGTTTTTTAAATATCACTCATGAATCTAATTTTATTCGTCATAAAAAATCAAAAAATGATAATTCATAAAACATAAGAATTTCTAATAAATATAATTTAAAAAAATATTAAAAAGTATGCATTACATAGAATAATATTTTAGGTACAAAATTTGTTCAAAGTTTTGGATATTAAACTATATAATGTTTTGGTCTAGATATTAGACCATAAATCATCCTTACACATTTTATAAAAAATATTATAAAACTTACAATAAAATATTAAATATAATATTAATATATTAAAATAATTTCTAAAATAAAACCATAAATATTTTTAAAATGACATTTAAAATTAACGGAAGAAGTATCTAATTATATTATATTAACGGATTATACATTGTAATTTTTCGTGGTCCTCTAGCATATAGTATTTTGATATTATATAACACATAATATTTTGGACCATTTTACTGTACGGTACACATAACATTAACCTAGGATTTTAGTCTAAAATGTTCTTTTTAAGGGAGATGTCACCAAAGATACCTACTTAGAAACTATATTCACAAATTATACTGTAATCTAACATACAAACTATCATTTATGTTTATTTAATATCCATCTCAACTAAATAAATCTTATTCAATACCCATTCTTTAATTATACCTCAAATACTCATACTTCATCACAACCACGTAACCATTTCTATTTTTGAACCAAAAACTCTCTTTCTTACTTTTACTTTTTATTTTATTTTCAAAAGGTTCATATCTTTCAAACTAGAGCTTGAATTTTTTTGAAAGTTTAGTCGACTTTGTTTTTTTAAAACGAAAAAATTAGATCTATTGATGATATTTTGATTTTATTTAAAAAAACTTCACTAGTAACATGTGAGTTCAACCACAAGAGTTCTGTACATTTTTAACAATGCAACATTTGTACATTTTTAAACATGAGAGTTCTTCATTATAATCTAACCATGCGAGTTCTTCATTATAATCCAACCATACGAGTTTTTGTATATTAAACTGTGCGATTTTAAGTCTATTAGCTATGCTAGATCCTAGACATGGGCATTCTAACCGGAACCGAAAGAACCGAACCGAAAGAACCGAACCGAAGCAGATTTGGTTCTTTCATAATACCCGAATGATTCCAGTTTTCAATTACCCACGATTCTCGGAACCGAACCGAACCGAAGAACCGTGGGTACGCGTTAGGAACCAAACCTATGTATTAACCCTTAATTTTAGATTTTTTTGAAAATATATTTTATTTTTCAAAATTAGATTCCCCTAAATATGTCTTTTATCATTGACCTATAATTATGTTCTGTTTAATAAATGACAACATAGTTAATTCAAAGTGGCGACATATTTACAAACTATTATGTATATAAACAAAATAACAAAATATAAACCTTTATATAATCTAATAAACTTGATATCATCTCTCCAAATTCTTTATATTGTTAATATTATTCTTTAATATATTAATTTTAAATATTTATTATATTTAGTATCTTTTTTCTTACAATCTAAAATAATTTTATTGTTTTAAAGTGTAAAAAAGTTTTATATATGTTGATATTGCAGAGGATTTAAATTATCCAAAATTACCCAATTGGAACCGAGTTAAGTACCCATACCGAACCAAACTAAGTAGAACTAAACCAAACCAAACCAAAATATATTTGGTTCTTAAATGGGTACTAGTTTTGAAGAACCGAAAGAACTGAATGCCCATGCCTACTAGATCCTTATGTTTCCAGCCACGAGAGTTATGTACATTTTTAACCATGCAACTTCATTAAATATTAAACATACGAGTTCTTTATTATAATCGGATTGTGCGAGTTCTTGTATATTAAACCGTTCAATTTTAAGTTTATTAGCTGTGTTAGATCCTTATCTTTTTAACCACGAGAGTTGTATACAATTTTAATCGTGCAAGTTTATTGAATATTAAACATGAAAGTTCTTTATTATAATCTAACCGTGCAAGTTCTTGTGTATAAAACATTCGATTTTAAGTATATTAGTTGTGCTAGATCCTTATCTTTCTAACCACGAGAATTCTATACATTTTTAACCATGCGAGTTTATTGAATATTAGACATGAGAGTTCTTTATTATAATCTAACCGTGTGAGTTACATATTAAACCATTTGATTTTAAGTCTATTAGTTGTGCTAGATCCTTATATTTTCCAATCACAAGATTCTTTACATTTTTAACCATGCGAGTTCTTGTATATTAAACTATCATATTTACTTAAAAGTCCCACATGAGATCATAAACTTATTATATTAATTAAAAAGAGATTACAAGTTGCCTTGAATGAACAAAAAAAAGCCTTAACAATCTTCATAAAATGGAGAAGCATGCTTTGAGAGACATATTTCCTGCAAAAAACATGAATCGACACATGTTGATTAAAGAGAAAAAAAACATACTACTTCTTTGAAACGTCAACCATACTACTTCTTTGAAAATCAACAATGCTATTTGTTCGAACAATCAACCATGCGAGTTCTTTGGAGAATTAAACAAGCTGTTTTTTTTTGAAAAATCAACCATGTTAGTTCGTTAAAAAATCAACCATGCGAGTTTTTTGAAAACTTAAACATGTTACTTCTTTGAAAAATCAACCATACTACTTCTTTGGAAAATAGACTATGCGAGTTCTTTGAAAAATTAAACATGTGAGTTCTTTAAAAAATTAAATATGCGAGATTAAAGGAAGACATAATGCACAAACACAATTGTGCGATTCATTTAAACTAACACAGAATGTCCTAGCACAACACAACCATGCGAGTTCTTTATACAACAACTAAAGAAGATGCGAGTTTAATGTATTTTCAGAGGATGAATGTGCGAGTTTATTCAATAATACATAGTATACCACATATTTATTTTGTAATAGCTTGCTATATATGGTGAGGTTTATTTTCGTTTGAGGGTAATTTTGTCCAGAGTTTTGTGGTATTTTGAAGGTATTTAATGTTTGGATAAAGTGTAGAAGGAGAATTGAACTGCCTGGTTGTATTTAATTTTCAATACCCTCATTAAATGAAAGTGGTTGGGTATTTATACCCTTAATTGTGGGCCACATGGGCTTTCGGGTTGACTTATGGATTCGGGTCGAGTTCAAAGACCCATTAGTTTTAAACAAGTAGGTAATTAACTTAGTCATGAAGTGATTAAGTTTTTAGTACATTAGTTCAGTTCGGACGGTTCAGTGGGTGGATGTTGTCCGGATTACCCCTGTCCGGTTCTCATAAAGAGTGATAACAAATTCCGGACTCATCAGTAGCCCTTTTTTTAGGTTGTGTTCGAAGGCCTTTGGCAAGACCTAAAAAATAGCTCAACTGTAATTATAACTTTTTACGGACATTTCGAAAATGTGTAACGACTTTATCCGGACAGACTGAAACCCTTAGAAGCTGAGCAGTTTCACCAGAGATCATAGGTCACGTGTCCTTCTCTGATTCGCCACACCGACCGTTTTTTTCCTAGAATGGCGCTCCCACTTGCTTCAAAAAGTAACTTCTTCATTTAATGCGAATGACATCAGCACCGCCTTTAATCATTGCACCCACCCTTTTGAATCCTCCTAGGTATCGAAGCATCATCTTCCTGATTAGTATAAATCAGTTCACTTTTCACTATTTCATTATCTCTAATCTGTCAAACTCTAAAGCTTTCATCTCTAAAAAAACCTTTCTTTCTGTGTAAGTTTATGTTCACAGCAAGAAACGCTTTGGTAAAAGGTGGGTGGCTTAATTTGTCAGAGTTGGAAAAAGCTCAAAAGGTTGAACGAGAAAGACACATCGCTGCATGCCTCCCTGTTTCCCCTGTTAATATACCAGACACACCAAGCTCAGAGCCTGACCGGGGTTCTTCTTCAACTAAGAGTGCTAAACCTAGGAGGTTGTTCCAGTCCAACCTTTCACCAATCGTTTCAGGCTCATCGGTCGATGAGCCAGAGCCTGTTGTTGAACCAGGACAGGCAGTCACAAGTTTCAAGAAACCTTCCCCATTTATTGCCATGGGGTCAGATGCTGATATCTCCCCGGAGAAGCTGGTAGATAGACGAAAGGGTCGTCTGGTTAAAGGGCAGGCTGCTGGCACACAACTTAAACCAAAATCCACGCCTTCGAAATCTGAGGCAAAAAGTAAAACCACAGGGTCAGAAGCTCCCATCAAAACTTCCAAGGACAAGCTGTCCGGACCGGAGGCAACTAGCTCAAGTCTTCGAAAAGAGACCTCCGGGTCCGAGCCCCAACCGGACTCTAGACCCCAAGAGGAAAAGGATGCTCAACAATCCGAAGGGCCTACTGAGCCAATCACGAGCCCCTCTCTTCCTAAGACAGCTGACAACCCCTCTATGGTAATGGAGGATAGCATTGAAGAAGCCCCTTTCGAGACTGACGTCTCCGGGCAAACAAGTGAAACTGCCATGGCTAAGAAGAGCAAAGGCAAGGAAAAAGTATGTTTAAAGCACCCGGACCCGCCGGAGTGCCTTGTGGGAATGGTGGGGCCTTGTTTTCACAAGGTAAATGTTAAATATTTGCTGGCTATGCAGAAAATCAAGTACGCTTTCATTCAACCAGCTGAACTTGGCCGGATAAGGACAAAGTGGGGTATTCCAGAAAATGTCAAAGTAAGGATCCCAATCGATTCGGAGACGCCCATGGATTGTAAGCTCAACGAGATTGTCTTCTATACTGAGCTATTCAAATGGGGACTTAGGTTTCCCTTGGACCCAGAAATAGTCAAATATTTCCATCTGATTAAGCTTTGCCCAAGCCAGTTAAGTCATAATACATGGTTCACCCTTATGGCATGTATTATGGCCTTAAGGCTCTCCAGAATTCCTCTTCCGATGGAGCAATTTGCTGTTGTGGCAAGCCTCTGTAGAGATCATGTCATCCCTTTCTATCACTTCAACATGGGTGACAATTACAAGGTGGTGGATGGCTTACTTGAGTCAGAGAAAGGCTGGAAGACTCAATTTCTGTTCGTCAGCGGTGCTTGGAAGAACGGAAATAAAATTAAAGCTGGTGTCAACCCAAGCATGCTCACCAGCATATGGCGAAGTGATGGTAATAATCTCACCAGATACTTCTACTTTTACTTAATTTTTTTTATCTAAGTCTTTTTCCTTTTGCTTTTTGGTAGTGCTGCCCAAGGATTTCAACGATTACCTAGAGGCCGGGCAGACTACTTGTACCAAGCTGAATGTTTGGGTAGCTGAAAAATGGGCAAACCGCTTCCAAAACTGCTTTACCGGAGACAACTTAGCCAGATCCTATCTGTGGAATACAACGGACCGGAGGGATCTGTCTTGGGAGGAATTAACTACTCCACCCCCTCCGGGAGTGATCCTCCGGAAGACAGAGGGAAAAGATGGAAAATTGGACTTGCCATGCAGAGCTAAAGCCCCAAGAAAGATGAAGGGAAAAAAGGCCAAGGCCGGGCGAGGTGTGGCAGAGGCCAATCCTACTGAGGTGGAAGAAACTATCCCAACAAATCCCGAGGGACAAGGTTAAGGGAAAATCGATGATGCCTTACTACAGGTGGTGGAACACGAGAGCACCAAGGAAGCTGCTGGGTCTTCAAAGCCTCAAAAGTTCCTCAAAAAGGACAAAAAAATGAGGAGCAAAAGGTGGAGGCCGGGATGCCAAGAGAAAGAAAACTTCCAAGGGAGATAAGGTTTCTCTCCAGGCTCCAGAGCCACTGCCTCCAGTTGACCCTACTGGATCCTACAAGAGCAGAAGAGATCCCCAATGACTTTCAAACTGAAGAGGTTGGAGGAGGAGGTATCAGTATTGATGGTGTCGACATCACTGAGCTTGATGAGAATGGTCTCTATTTGAAGGCCTCCCCAGAGATGATTTTGTTGGGCCCTACCACCCTCCAAGTTCTTTGAACACCGTCACATTCAATGGTAAGTCTTTTTATGTCTCGAGCGAAAGGGATGTCATTGCTCACTCCATTCTGAGCAATGTCCAGCCAGTGCTTATCTTGGAAAAGAAAGTACGCAATCAGTCAGCCATCATCAACACCCTCAATTATGACAAAGAGAAACTGTCTAGCGATCATCTTAGTGCCAACCAAAATACTGAGGTATTGAGGAAAGACAATGAGAAGTTGAAGAAACATCAGGAGGACTTGGCCAACAGGTTAGCCGCTTCAGAATGAGTTGTGAAAGAACTCCAACTAAAGCAATCCGTCATGGAAAGAGACCTCCTGTCATCAAAAGAGGAGGTGAAGGACAAAGATATCACCATTCAGGCCTTAACTAATGACAAGATCTCTCTTGAGAATAAGGTCTCCAAGGCTGAGCAAGAAAAGGCTGACTTGTTGAGGGATCATGAGAAAACAATCCAGACTAGGATGGATGCTTACACCAATGAGGTGATAGATTTTCAGGAGGCAAGGTATGCTGAGGTTAGGTCAGATATGGTTCTACTATTTCATGAAAAATTTCCGAAGAAGACCTTGGGGGATTTATGGCGATTCGTGGAGTACGAAGACATTCCTCATCATACCATGTCTGTTGGCGATAAGTACAACTACTCTAGTGAGGACACCAGTGATGAAGAAGAAGAGACCGGGGAGAGTCCGGATGATGACCCAAAGAAGAAAAAGCCAAGTGAGGCTGAGCCATCTTCAAAGGCTCAGTCTTAACGTATCAATTATCTTTTTGATTTTGTTGTGATTGAACCAAAGTCCTTGGATGACCAAGTCATTTTTTGTAACCGTGTCCGGTCCTTGTCCGGATAAACCTTTTATTATTTTGACAATTCAAAGTCCTTGGATGGCCAAGGAATTTCGTATGTTTTAATGAGTAGTTTCATTTTGCATAACTCCTGCATCGTTTCATGATTTTTTTTACTTTTGGTGGCTAATGTTTAAACAACCCTTAGTTATTTCACAAATTAGAGCTAATTTTAAACCAGCTATAACAACTTCATATTCGGACTCATTGTTAGAAGCCCTGAAAGCAAAACATATAGCTTGGTACATTCTGTCACCGTATAAAGAGGTCAAACATACCCCAGCACCACATCCCATGGTACTTGATCCACCATCAGTCCGGATGACCCAGAATTTTTTGTCTTTCACACAAGTTGTTTGCTTAGTATCCATATCTAAGTGAAATTCAACTAAGAAATCTGCCACTGCTTAGCTTTGACTGCTGTCCAAGGGGTAAAATCAATATCGTAGTCTCCCAATTCCACTGACCACTTAGTCATTCTACTTGAAATGTCGGCCTTTTGGAGAACGTTTTTTAAGGGAAAAGACGTCCAGACAATAATGGGATGAGCCTGAAAATAAGGTCTCATCTTCCTCGCAACAATCACCAGGGCTAGCGCTAATTTTTCAAGCTTCAAATAGCGTTTTTCTGCATCAATCAAACTCTTACTAATGTAATACACCGGACGAGGATAATTATCTACCTCCCTAACCAATACTGCACTTATGGCACAACTAGAGACTGCCAAGTATATGAAAATAGTCTCTTTATCAACGGGTTTAAACAAAGTCTTGGGGGAGGACAAATGCTTTTTAATTTCATCGAAGACCTCATCACACTGTGAGGACCAATCAAAGTCCTTTTCACCTTTCAAAGTTTGAAAAAACGGGGCACACACTGTCCGAAGACCTTGAAATGAATCGATTTAATGCAACCACCTCCCAGTCAATCGTTGTACTTCCTTAACATTCCGAGGAGGCTCCATTTGCAGTAAAGCATTAAGCTGGTCCGGATCAGGCTGTATCCCTTGCTCACTTATTACATAACCCAGGAATTTCCAAGAATGCACTCCAAACACACACTTTTCTGGGTTTAATTTCAAATTTACTTTCACTAAGTTAGCAAAATTTTCTTGGAGATATGTCAAGTGTAGTTCTTCGTCCACACTTTTCACCATCATGTCGTCGATGTAAACTTCCATGTTTCTTCCAATTTGATCAGCAAAAGCCTTGTTTACCAACCTTTGATAAGTAGCCCCATCATTTTTAACCCAAATGGCATCACCTTGTAACAATGAAGGGCCCTATAGTAACAAACGTAGTATGCTCCTGATCCTTCGGATCCACTTGAATCTGATTATACCCGGAGAAGGCATCCATAAAATATAGCAGCTTGTTTCCAGATGTGGAATCCACCAAATGATCAATCCGGCGGACTGGGTATAAATCCTTTGGGCAAGCTCTGTTGAGATCTGTAAAATCGATACACATACGCCACTTGCCATTTTTCTTTTTCACCAATACCGGATTGGCTGTCCATAAAGGGTACTGAGACTCCTTTATGTGCCCCATTTTAGTAAGCCGGTCGACCTCTTGAACTATGAAATCAGCATTTTCCTTAGAAAAAGCTCTTCTTTTTTTGTATCACAGGTGCTATATCCCTTCGGATGGACAGTTGGTGTGATATAATATCTGATGGTACTCCGGTAACATCAACATTTCACCAAGCAAAAACATGCTGATGGTCTTTTAGGAACTTTAACATTTTACCCTTTAATTCCGATGTCATCTTGGACCCTATCTTGACATTTGTTCCTTCACCCAAAGAATGTGTTTCAACTTCTTCAATCGGTATTAAAACTCCGACGGTCTCTCTAGAGTCATCAGTTTCACCCTCTCCCCCAGAAAGCCCCTCAAACTACAATTCCTCTATTCCTCGTTGATCCGAACTGCCCCGAACGTCCGAGGAGCTAGTGCTGTTGCATAACACTCTCTTGCTACATTTTGGCTGCTCCGAACAACTCCCATTTGTCCTTGCACAACATATTTCAAACATTGGTGGACTGTTGAGGCCACGACATGCATCCTAGAGAGCCAAGACCTCCCTAGAATAGCATTATAACAAGTGGGACAATCCACCACGACGAACAGTATTCTAACCATCTTTTTAAAAGACCTCCTCCTCGAATTCTCCGATCACGTCAGCTGAGCTTCCTGTGAAACCCACAATCGACCTGTTCGAACGTTGAATAACTGCTGGATTTTTCATCTTTCTGTAGGAAGTTAAAAAGAAAATATTGGTAGAACTTCCGGTGTCCACCAAAATTTGCCTTATGTCATTGCCCCCGATGGATGCTCCTTTGACAACAGCATCTTCATGAGGACCAGCTATATCCCTCAAGTCATCCTCATCGAAAACAATGAAGGGAAATGGAATATGCGATTGATAGGAAGTCATGACTCCTTCCAGTTGGGTAGCTAAAGTATGAACGTGCCTCTTTCTCGAAGAAGCAGTTGGTGCTGTCATGGTGTCTCCTCCGAAAATTGTGAGTGATTGAAAAAAGTTAATAAGCCCGGACACCGTCTTGCAACGTTCCACAATAACACCCACTCTATTCCGGGTCGGATCAGAGTCCAAATATTCTGACTCTACATAGAACCTCTCGATTTTTACCATAGCCCCTTCCGGAGCCGATGTGCCTGCATTGTTTGGACCAGCCCGATGAGCGTAATCAGACCTATTTCCACCTCTTCAACATATGCTCCCAACTTTCATATTTCAATCAAATTCTGGATGTCTTGCTTCAAAACAATACAATCCTCAGTGGTATGGCCAATATCATTGTGATACTGGCAGAAACAATTGTTGCGGCTCTCCCTAGGAGACTATAACGCAGTCGGCCTTCTATAATGTACTTCGTCTTTTGTTTTATCATAAATGGTGGCTACGTTTTCTTTTAATTCTGCAAACCACTCCGGTTGAACCCAAGGCCCTTGTTTATTTCTAGATTGTTGACTCTGGGCTGGTGCAGCTGGCTGAGACTGAGCTTTGGCTCTGTTATGACTCTGCCCGGCCTCCCGAGCCTTGTTTCCGGACTGATTTTGGTTTGGATTTGGTGCAGCCGGAGCAGACCTCACCTGCATGTGCACCATAGTTTTCTTTGTTTCATCTACATTAATCTGTTTTCCAACCTGATTCAGCAGACCTCCCCATGTCATGGCCTTTTTTTCTGGTTACTGAATCAGCCAGGTTTCCAGGGTTTGAGTCCTGCCTCAGAGAAGCTATTGCTACTTGTTCAAAGCAATCAGCCAACCCATTCTTGGTGTTTACAAAGCGACTTATGTATTTTTTTAGAGATTCGTTTGGTTCTTGGGCACAATGGATAATCGTGTCTCCATTGCTCTTTACCTCCTTACTTCCAACAAACTGTCTTCGAAAAGCCACCCAAAAAGTATCGAAATTTCTGATACAGCCTTGTGGCAAACTGTTGTACCACTTCAGAGCACTCCCCGTAAATGATTGGGAGAATACTCTACAAAGCAACTTGTCGTCATCATCAAAATTCATCATGAAATTTTTGAACTGTTCCAAGTGGTTATCAGGGTTTTTACTGCCATCGTATTTTTCCATTTTTGTACTGTCAAACCTCTTAGGAAGGTTTTCGGACAGGATCTCAGAGGACAATGGAGATTGTCTCCAATTCCGGCCACGACTGAAAACGGTATCCTCATTAGGAGTTGCAAAGATACATGGAACATCATGGAAGGCAAAAGAATCCATCACCATCCGATCTACGTGTCTCCGGCTATGAGACGATCCTTTGCCTATATGCCTCTTTAACCTTCCATGCCTATCCCTTTTTCTTGAGTACTTTTTGACTAACTTTTGTTTCTTTTTAGAAAGGCCTTCATCACTGCTGGATGACATGGATTCCTCGACTCCATCTTCAGCTGAGGAGCTACTGGAGGATTCTGAGGCTGAATCAGAGCTCTCCACCGGTTTAGATGGGTGAGACTTTTTTGAGCTAGCATGAGTCTTTTCCGTGCTCACATGGGTTTTTGAGGGCTCATGCTCCCTTGGATTGTCAGTATGATGAGCTACTGACGCCTTAGACTTCTCTTTTGTGCCCATCTTTGCCCTCTTGGCAGCCCTCAGAGCTTCTATTTCAACTTTTAACCTATCTCGCTCCTCAATGGTATATTCATCATTTTCTTCCACCACTTCGGCCAAAGCTGGTGGTACTTCCTGCATGTCCGGATTCATCCGAACTGGTTTTTCCTGATGGTTTTGAATGCTAGATTCAGGCACCGTCGTTCTCCCTCTGTGGTCGCCAATTTGGTGAGGTTTATTATCGTTTGAGGGTAATTTTGTCCAAAGTTTTATGGTATTTTGAAGGTATTTAATGTTTGGATATAGTGTAGAGGGAGAATTGAGATGCATGGTTGTATTTAATTTTCATTACCCTCATTAAATGAAAGTGGTTGGGTATTTATACCCTTAATTGTGGGCCACATGGGCTTTCGAGTTGACTTATGGATTCGGGTCAAGTTCAAAGACCCATTAGTTTTAAAGAGGTAGGTAATTAGCTTAGTCATGAAGTGATTAAGTTTTTAGTACATTAGTTCAGTTCGGACGGTTCAGTGGGTGGATGTTGTCCAGATTACCCCTGTCCGGTTCTCATAAAGAGTGTCAAAATTCCGGACTCATCAATATATGCGTACCTAAAATGATGATGTATATTAAGAAAGAAATAAGAAACACAAATAAATATTACAATAAATTAACTCTATCATCTATTCTTGTTGGCAACTTGGTATCAAAGCCACACCCTTCAATCACCAATTTTGACTCACAGGATCTAAGCTCAGACTTTTTAGGGTTTGGATTCCCATATGCCAAATATCTTTTGAATAATAAGCACCTGAAGTGAATCAAATCAGTGCGTTCAATACCACCAGGTTAGACATAAACAATTTATTTCTTTAGAACACAATGGTTTTACTAGTTTTGAGAGGTTGGTTTTTCATTGGTGATAAACCCTGCCCTCCAAAATTAGTTAGTGGACCAGAGTGTAAAATTGTTGAAAACCCTAAGCTTGAAGAGTGGATGGTAAAAAATCAGATACTATTAGGGCTATGAGTCTTAAAATAACTTGTCAACTAATGGAAGAAAAATCTCTCAAGAAACTTTGGGATGGTGTAAGTAGACTCTTGAGTCCTAAACTAGGTCAAGAATCACCTATTACAAGTCTGAGTTTTGAATGACTAAAAAATATAACTCCAAAATGGAATAATACATAGGTAAGATGAATGGGTTTTCAGATAACTAACCATAGTTGGCTGCTCTATTTCAATAAATGACTTATTGTTACATGTTTTGACATGGCATGACTCATATTACGCTCATATTGATGTGAGCCTAGCTGACAATGTGTTAATAATTGGTTAGACTTACAAACCAATGTCTTAATTTTAAGATCATCTTTGAGCATATAAAAAACTACAACATTTAGTGACTAACCTAAACATTGCAACAACTAGCTACACATGCAACAAAGCAGAAAATAAATCATCCAACAATGTCTACCCTCGAAACCAGACCAATGACTATTGTAGAGGGAAAAAAGATGCTATAAAGGTACACATAATTATGCTAATAACTACTCAAACAATTATAGAGGAAGAAATGGTAAAAAACATGACAAATCCCCCGCAATTGTGACTTGTCTCATGTTAGTCTCCATCATTCACATATATAATAAACAAGTCTCAACGTTATAAAAGATGCAACAAACTAATTTTTTTCTTTGCCTTTTTACTATTCATTTTTATCCTTTGACCTTCCACTTCAGCTTCCATGCGTGACACTGACGTCGATGCGACAACTAATGAAAAAATTAATATTTATTATTTATAGAATTTAATTATCCAACCTGATCCACTTAATAAGTCACTCCACTCAATAATCGTATCCAGCCAGTCTAATAACCCAACCAACTCTATAACCTGGTCCGACCCACCTAATAATCAATTAGGTTTAACTAAAAAATCCAAACCAATTTCAATGAACTACGACCTCCGATTATCGCACTCATACTATTTTTATATTTTATTCATATATAAATATATATATATATATATATATATATATATATATATATATATATATATATATATATATATATATATATATACTCTCTCAGAATACTTACTCCTAACATACGTGAAACTGTATTTTGTACTATTTGTTGATTAAGAAAGTAGAGTGGATTTTTGGAAACATCCTTTTTTTTGCTAGGAGGGTGTTTTTGAACTCTTACATCTGAAACAAAATTCGGACATTTCCAGTTAAGATTGTTTAAATGCCAAAATCATCAAAAATGATTTAATGAGGGAAAGCCAAAGTATAGGTTTTTAAGGTAACCTCTTCTGTAATAGGAAATATGAACTGGCTTCAGCCTGGTTAATATCTTAACTATATCGTATTTAGTAAAATCATAACTCCCTAACACTCTATCAGGTACCCATAAGGCCAAAGACCAAGAAATTTCTTACTCAAAATGAAAATTTAATATATTATAGATCTCAAAATGAAAATTTAATATATTATAGATCTCTTTCCATTTGCTGCAGTCAGGCAACCTGATCCTTTTAAATTCATTGATTTCGACATGCGATTCAGCATATCAGAGTTGATATACACTAGCACAAGTACATAAAGTAAACCTTGTATCCGATGAACCATACAAGCACTGGGTAACTATTACAAAAGCAAATGTCATTAGCAGATCGAGATGAAAATTATAATAATAGTATAAGCTCAAGCTTGAAAACAAGCATGATGAAATCCTGCTTCTTAGTCTATACTAACTTAGTATAATAATTCTTTTTAGGGCTTAAAATATATTAGGATTAAATTGGAAAAGAAACAAAAATTGTGGACGAGAAGTCCAATACACATGTCAGAAGTTTTCGATCGAGAAATCATTCTCAATTATGAAACCCTAAATTAAGAAACTTCTCGCTTTATTTCTTCTCCTTCATCTCCACTGAGTTCTTTTCGTTCTTTTTAATCCTCCACCAAATCGTAGATTCCTGTCGATTTTGTCCCCAAAAAGTAGATTCCTGTCGATTTTGTGCCATGAGTTTTCACATTTGAAAACCCAAAAGCCATCTATCGAAGTTACAGATTTTACTGGTGAAGAATTTGCTTTCCAGAAGACAATGGTGGATGAGTAACCATTATCCGTTCAATGAGGGATGAGTTACTTCCTTTTTAGGGAGTCTTTCGTCAATGAAGATTACATGCAATCCGTTCAAGCTACATGCAATCTGCGATCCTTCGAGTAGGAGTATCAAACACAGCTTTGCGGCACAGTGAACCATCAACACTAGGCTATTAGCAACGAGCTTTACAGTTCATTAATCTTAGAAGCATTTTCCCGAAATACATGTAAGTCAATCAGCAATCCTTATATAGCCAATGTTTAAGCTTTCTGAGTAGTATTATGGCGTCCAGCATCGCTGGGGCTATAAAATCATTGTAATCAATTTTCTTTTTGCATCTTTGAGTCCATCGGACAAACCAGTCGGCTGCCCAATTTTGTTCTCTAAAGATGCGAGAGATATTCGTGTTACAAGTGATTAAGCTTTTGACTTTGCTTAGGATAGAACTTAGTTTTAATGGAAATTTTCCATTAGATAGTAGATTGATAATTATTTCAGAATCAGTCTCTAAATCAACATTTTTGTATCCTTTAATTTTGCAGATTTGTAGTACATCGTGGATTGCTCTGACTTTAGCTTGGATCGGGAGGAGCAGACCATAGTTGTTGCCATAACCCAGAACTTACTGAACCAAAATATAGCGCAAGCCAAAAGGGTAGAAGAACAAGCCGAACGACTAGCTGAGATGACAACAGAGAAGGGTGTCCTGAAAGCAAAAATAGAGAATGCGTAGAGGGAATTTGATCAAGAACGACAAAAATGGAAAGAGAAATGTAAAATAGCTCTAGACAAGCGAGAGGCCTAAGTGATGAGCATTTCTATGGACATGATATCGAGAGAGAAGAAACAAGCTATCTCCAAACTTCTAGCGCTGAATCCTGGGATGAAGCTTGCGACGTTGGGCATTTGATAGAGTTTCCCGTTGGCTCTAAAATCAAGTCTGCTCGGGTGAAAGAGGTGAAGCATGCTGAAGCCTGCCCTACCGTATTGGCTCCCGTTGCTACCGAACTGATCAATTCGAAGAATGCTGAAGTCGAACCGCCCATCATAGTCCCTGCCGCGACCGACCCAATCAGTGCAAATGGTGCTGAGGCTCAATCTACTAATGTGGTTCCACTTTTGATTGATTCGACCAAACTTCCCCCTGCTACGAATCTTGGAAATATGTAATGCTGATGTGAAAATTTGAACCTATGTCCCAACGTATTAATTGTTCTGCGTGCTTTGCCACTGTTTGAACTTGATTGACTTATAATTTGGATAATATCGTTCATAAGTTATTAGTTTATGTGTTGGAAAAGATGGGCGGTCGTTTAGGAAATTATTATTTTGTGGATCTTCATGTTACTTCGAGATGTGTTTATTATTTATCATACTTATGCTGGCGAATCCTTACAACGTTGCGCCAGTAGGGCTCATTGCGTAGCTTAGGAAAATAAGTGCATCATTCTAGCTGATTTGCAGCGAGGCCTCAAAGGCCCTATTACGTAGTCTGCTATAGACTTGGTTTGTAACCAGTTCGCAAATATACCTGGTATAAGGTATAAGGCTCATTATGGCCTTTACGTAGCCCGTAGGTGTGGCAAATCAACCCGATCATGTATATAGATATTTAGTCTAGACTCAGTGTGGTCCCTTGCGTAGCCCGTAGGCGTGTTCATCAACCCATTCTCTATTTGTAAGGATGTAGATTACATTATAAACACAAGTTGGCGAAATCATAAAATATATTAAGCAAGAAAATGATTGTTCAAATGACTCGTTAAACCTCCCCTCCCCGCGCCATCAGGAGGTAAAAAGAGCGCATCAGCAGATTCTACATAGATTGGGGATATAATTTTAGATGATTTACATACCATGGGTGCTTTAGGGCACAATCCTCGGTATCCGCTAGCTGATAGGCACCACTATGTCCAGCGCAAATGACTTTGTAGGGCCCCTCCTAGTTGGGACCTAATTTACAGGCTGCTCGCTCTCCTGACCCTTGGAACGCCTTCTTCATTACCAAGTCTCCAACCTTGAAACTACATGGCTTTAACCGAGAATTAAATCGCCCCCACATCAAACTCCAGTAGTGTTCTGCTCTAACACGTGCTTGGTTTCGTTGCTCTTCTAAGAGGTCGATACTTTCCGCTCTAGTCACCAAGTTTGTTTGCTCCCCGTAGTTCTCGACACGGTGACTCCGAATGATGATCTCTGCTGGTAGCACTTCTTCACTGCCGTAGATGAGGGCGAACAATGTGTCTCTTGTTGTAGTCCGAGGGGTAGTACTGTATGCCCATAATACTTCAGCCAATTTGTTTGGCCATTTTCCTTTTGCTCGCTCGATTTTCTTCTTGATACCTTCTAAGATGGTTCTGTTCGTCACTTCCACTTGTCTATTGGTATGGGGGTAGTATGGTGTGGATCAATGTTGCTCAATCTTATATCTTTTGCAAAATGTGGTGACCACCGAGTTCTAGAACAATGGACTGTTGTCTGTTATCAAAACACGTGGTATGCCATACCGAGCCAAAATTTGATTATGGATAAAATCACATACCTCCCGCGCGGGTCCAAAATAAGGCTTTAGCCTCGACCCATTTGGAGAAGTAGTCTACTGCAACAATCAAGAACTCCCTCTTCCCTGTTGCCATTGGTAGAGGCCCAACGAGGTCGATACTCCATTTATCAAAAGGGCATGAGACGAGGATGGCTTGTATAGGTTCACTTGATAAATGCCTGGTATTAGAAAATTGTTAGCATTAATGACCATACTGCACCAAAGCCTCTGCGTTAGCTGCCAATTCTGGCCAATAGTATCCAGCCAATGGAAACCTTCGAATCAAATTTCGTGATCCATAGTAAGAACCGACATCTCTGAAATGTAGGTCGTGTAGAACTGAGCTTGCCTCAGCTCGGTTGAGGTATCCGAGTAGTGGTAGGGTGGCACTCTTTCTATACAAAACATCGTCTAGGACGCAGTATTTTGCTGCCTTGTGCTGTAGGGCTCTAGCGTCACTCCTATTAAGTGGCAGCACAACTAAGGTCAAGTATTGTAAATAAGGTTGCCGCCAATCATTAGTATCATGAATTGCATGTATAATTTCCTCTTTGGTGAAGAGCTCTGTTGTTGGAAATTTTTGAAGGAGGACTAAAGGGATTCTCACCCCGTGAACCCCATCACCGGTTGATTTCTATCAAAGGGGCTTGAATGGTTGGCTGTTACTGCGTATCATGTTCTTATCGTGCGCTAGCTTCCTCGGATTATTCCAACCGAATTTCCAACTGGGTACTTGACGCACTGCCTGAATGTACAAGGAGTCGGCTCCATTCTGTGCAGCCACGGTCGTCCGATAATTGCATGATATGGGCTCGGCGCATCAGAAATTATGAACATCATTTTGAGCTCCTTGTTAGTTCTTCCGTACCCAACTTTAACCATCAACTATACTTCCCCCACACATTGAGAATTTTTACCCTCAGAGCCAAAGTTGAGTGGGCTTGTAAGGTGGGACGTTGAGCATTTGGTCAAAGTTGTCTTTGAAAATAATGTTGGCCGAGCTGCCCCCGTCTACCAACATACGAGTTACCAGGACGCCTCCAATATCCATATGTATAGTCAGTGCATCTTCATACGGCGTACTGAAGCCTCTGAGATCATCAAAGTTAAAAGTGAGGTCAATCACGCGGTCTCTGTAACTTCTGTAGGAGGTGGCGTCAATTTCGTACACATCCAAGTCGATCTTTGATCACTTGTTAGAGGTGGTTCCTTAGGATGCCGCAACATTACCTCTAGCGATGGTGAAAAGGGATGGGATGCTGCTTGGTTCAGATATAGTGTTGCTGGAGACCTCTGACCCCTCTCTCTTAGCAGTGTTGGGTGACGGTGAACTCACTCTATCTATAATTGACGAGTCTCCCCCTGTAATTGTAAAGATCCATTGTTGTTTACTTGTATCTACCTCTTCATCATTTCTTGGCTTATCCTCGATAGCTGGGCGAGTATCTTCTCGGTGATCAACGTACGAGCACTGCTCATGTTGCTTGATGAATTGTACCAGCTCGCCACTGTCAATGAGTCTCTGAATATCCTCCCTGAACTGCTAACACTCATCAGTAGGATACCCGTGGTCGTTGCGGTAAGCACAAAAATATCGGTTCGATCGCTTGAAACCAGACGCACTCATCACACGTGGTGTTTGATACTTAGCTCGGCCTTTCGTTCAATCATACACAATAAAAATAGCCTCAGTCACCGCAGTAAATCGCCTGGAAGGAATTTCAAAGTATTGAGGGCGTTAACTGGTTTCACTCCGGGGTTGTCCTTCAACTCTTCTCCTATAGTATTCCTTCCTTGAAATTTGACCCATGTTTGGCCGCTGAGTCCCCTTTTTGGGTATCATCGACCCTGATAAAAGTGTCCACGCGGGCGAGAAGGTCCCCTATTTTTCCCGTTGGAAACTTGATGAGGTTAGCGTAAAGGTCTCCCCATCGGTCAAGACTCTGTTTGAGTGAAACTGCCATATTTTCTGCTAAATCTGGGAGTGTATTCATAGCATGAACAAACAGTCTAACATAAATTTTAAAGGACTCAACTCGTATTTGGTAGAGATCCATGATGGTGTCCTGCTCGTGCTTAAGTTCTTTATTATCAACGAATCTTTCCATGAACGCTTTCCAAAGACCAACAAAATCCTGGATGGATCCCTTTAGCAAGCTACTGAACCAGGTCATCACAATGCCTTTGAGAGTTATAGACAGGTCTCGACATAACATCGCATCGTCCAGGTTGAACGTCATCATCATACTACGGAATTGCTCCAGATGCCACTCCAAATCGCCTGTTCCATCATAAGCTTCCATTCGGAAGGGATCAAATTGTCTTGGCAACTGGGCCTCAAGAATATTTTCCAAGAAGGGAGACTTTTTTAGGATGTAAGCTGACATCCTAAGACGCACCTAATTGTAACGGACGTCCTCATCCTCTCACGCTCTTTTGGAGGTAAAGGGGCCGACCTCCTTCATAGGCTTCACCTATTTAGACTAGTTTTTACCTTCGCTCTCTCCCTCTCTTTCTTGCTTGTCATTGCGCTCGGAAGATCGTTAGGCTCGGTTAGCTTGGCCAGCCTCTGGGCCTAATTGGTGATTCGATCGACTCGTTCTCTAACCTTAACAGTCAGTGTGTGGAGAACGTCGTTCATTCCTGCTATGGTGGCGTGCATGGCTTGCTATCTGGCATCTCACTTGTATGCCACTCTCAGCTACTCTTGCTGAAACCATTGGATTTGCTGCAACTGCTAGAAGATTAGATTAGTTGCAACATTGGCTTATGGTACATTTTGAACCACGAGAGCATCCATTGGCCTATGAGAAGCAACATTAGCTCCATTAACGGTTGTCGACGGTAACACTTGAGCTGCTGGCTCCATCGGCCCACCAAATGCCACTATCATCGTCTCTTGCGTATCAACACTGGTGGGGTGTACATTGCCTTGCCCGAGTGACGCGTTCGCCACCAATCTCTGATTCTCAACCACATCACTCGATTCCGGGATTTCTCTCTGGATTCATGACCTAGTAACTACCATGGTCAAAGTGACGTATAACTCTTTCCCGCAAACGACGCCAAATTTGTTAAGGGAAATAACAAAGAATTTGCCAAGTAGAAAGACAATTATTTTCAGAAAAGAGAAGTTACATGTTTGGGAGGTTACATTTATTTGGGGGGTTACAATGACCATTATCCCCACTAATTACATTCATAACTCCATCTACATCATAAAGCCTATAATTATGACTAAGTTGCTTAGTGGTTTGACCAACTCCGTTATAAAAGGCATTAAATCACAATGAGAACTGTTTCCCTATTAGAGTGCGCTTGGTCTGCTTCAACCCCTTACAGGTCAGTTCAGTAGTCTCTTCGATCGGTCTCCTAGCTCGTCTCGAGGAGCGCACTGGTCGGAGCTCAACCTGTGCGGTTTTGCCGTTTGCTTGGTCTATGAGTCGTTCTTACTTTTGTCGCTCGGGTCGTTATCGTGCTCGTCCGTTTTGACCATGGGTGACTTCATCAGTTTAGCCTCTCATTTTATCCCTTCTTTTAATCGAGCTCAACTGTTTTTTTTGCTGGGCGGTCGGACTATTGTCTTTCTCTAGTTTATCCTTTCACTCTCTCAACATATTCATTTGCTTGGTTCTTCATTTCTTCTATCATTGAATACCCCTTTTTCAGGGCATCCCCCTAGTTTATGGATTTTGCATTTATTAAGATGGGAAATCAATAAAATAAATCATACTTAGTAGAAAATGAATCGTGTTGCAATTACTGATGATTTGCTCACCTAATCAGAAGTGGAGATTGGGAAAATTACTATTTTTCCTAAACCACTTACAAAACTTTCTCCTAATTTCTTCTCTGTTTTCTATTGCTTTTACCAGTTGCTAACATTTGTTGACGTAGTCTCAGATAAAGTTATGCGCATCTTCAAACTGTGAAACATGTATGTGAATATCCTCTCTAGCCTTTTTCTTTGTTTATATGCATGGTATTTAGTATTTGGGGGAACCCTAGGTGTTGGATAAGTGATGTTCTGCTTACAGCGAAACCCAATCGAAATTCATAAACACTGGGTGTGAAACCAATCCTCCACCTTCTGCTATAATTTTTCTTATTCGTGGCATTGACTCATTGCAGTCCAAACAGGAACAATGGCACCATAAAGAGCGCTAAAGAGGAAAGTGGAGAAAACTCCAGTATCTGAATTTGAAAACCTAACTGCCCTAGAAAATTATTTTTTCCGAATATCTCATAAATATGGGTATTTGGATGATGTTGGGCTCCTTAGTTTTAAGGCATGGTATGTGATACCCGAGGATGTTACAGTAAGGGTTCCCATGGTTGGTCAGCATCCATATCAGGCCCGAGAAACTGAAATGTGCCTGTTTGCTAGTGTTCTTGATTGGGGGCTCCGCTTTCCTTTTCCTATGCTTATTCACAATTTTTTAGCACAATAGGCATCTATCCTACCTAATTGGCTGGTAACGGGTGGAGAATGTTTCTTAGTATAATGCCGAGTTTACACCTGCTGGGTATTAAATTTTATCCCACCCAATTGGCTGCTAACGAGTGGAAAATTTGTCCTGCCGGAATTAGTAGTGGAGGTGTCCAGGAGTTTGCTGCAGCCAGTTAGGAGAACCAAGCGGAAGGGGTAAGTTGATGTTGAGTTTTCTTGAGATCGCTTCCCAGATGACTGAAATAAATTGTAATTTATAAGGATGTTCTCCTAACGTTTAGGGCTGTTTTGACAGAGGACACAATTCGGGATGGAGTCGAGACCCCACTTAATGAGCTTGTCCCGGGTGGATACTTTATTATGGATGGTGATCCAAGTGATAAACGAGTGGTGCAGAATGCTGTATTTGTTCCAAACCAAAGAGTCCCAAGGAACCTTGCTCTTGGCAGGTCTTATGGCATGGTAAGTGCTACTAATAATGAAGGAAGGGCGACTCTTGTTAGGAATCCAGAGGAAAGTGTTAGTAGTATCCAAAATTGGGGGGAGGGCACTGATGGCATCACGAATTTCTATACAAAGGGTTGCAGAGGCGTATGCCCCACTCTGGCCATAGGAAGCCAAGCCCAGGGGTCATTATGCCGGAGACATGAGCTATATTTTGCATGCGAGCGATCTTGATGATTCTAGGCCCATAGTGATCCACTAAAGAGGACAAAAAATGAAACATGTAATACCATATAGAAGTGGAGGAGCCATTTCCAAAAATGTCTTTGTAGAGGCCAGCTGCTTGGTTGCGGAGGTTGAGAATTTTTCGCCATCCTCAACTGACTGATGAAGGGGAAGGGATGGTCCAGATACATTTGTCATTGATCTTCTTAACGAGGGTCCATTTACCCAAAACCGAGTTCCGGTTTCTTGTAAGAATGGACCATAAGGGTTTTAGGGCAACCGCTTGATTCCAAATTTTTAGGTTGGGAATCCCATGGCCACCCTCATCTACAGGTAAGATGATCTTATCCCAAGAAATTTTGGCACAAAAAATCTTCATCCTAGGGCCATACCAGAGAAAACGATGAAAAGTTTGCAAGAGTTTATGAGAACTCTGACTGACATGATAAACATTGAAAACTAGTAGACTTGGCTAGCAAAGAGGACATGCTTAATGAGCTGGAGCCGGCCGACTTATGAAAGGTGTTCCGATGTCCAAGAGTTGATGCGATTCGTAAATTTGAGGAAGAACGGTCTACAGTCGTTGTAGGATAATTTGGAAGTGATGAGAGGGACACCAAGATAGCGGACCGGTAGAGAGCCTTCCACAAAGCCAAGATTGTTAAGGCGGTTGGTTTTGACGGAAGCAGAGATACTTGAGAAGTACGCATGAATTTTTGAGGGATTTAGATGGATCCTAAAGAGCAGCTCAATCTTTGATGAGCCGGATGGAGGAAACGCTGGCGCGACTGAAAATCCTAAAGTTATCCGCGAAGTAGAGATTTATGATTTTGAGCTTAAGGAATTTCCAGTGGAAGCCAAATGACGGGTCGTGACTTTTCTCTTCTCGAATGTTTAAAAGGACCTGCATAACAATAACAAAGAGGTAGGAGGATAGAGGGTCTCCTTGGAAGATTCCCTGCATCCCCTAGAACAAGCTGGTAGGAGTACCATTAATGCAGATAACGAAAGAGGGAGTCGTAATACATTGGATAATCTAGTTGATCATTATATTTGCAAAGCCCATTGCATAAAGGGCATCCAGAACGAGGTGCCAACAAGTGTTATCAAAGGTTTTTTTAAGGTCAATCTTGAGGGCACACCGAGGGCCCTTACAATTGGTATGGTAGCCATGCATGAGGTCTTGGGTCAAGAGAATGTTGTCTGAGATCGAGCTGCCGGGAACGAAGACAGATTGAGAGGAATAAATGACGGGCGGAAGATATGTTTTAATTATGCTAGCTATAATCTTAGAGATGATTTTGTAAATAACATTGAAACAAGCGATAAGTCTAAAGTTTGAAGGGGTGGAAGGGAAATCCAATTTAGGAATAAGGGAAATAAGGGTTTTGATCAAGACCGGGCACATTTTCCCTTGGCGGAAAAAATGCTTAACCGCTTTACAAACATTATACCTAATGGTGGCCCAACAAGCCTTAAAAAAGCTAGCTTTATAGCCATCGAATCCCTAGGCTTTACCACTGTCTATACTAAATAAGGCTTTCTTTATCTCATCATAAGTGATAGGTTTTATCATGTTATCCTGGTCGATTGGGGAAAACTGAGAGTTGATAAAAGTTCATATTCTCTTAAGCCCCAGGTAGGGCTTGGGGCTGGGAGAGCCAAGGAGGGCCTCATAGTAGTTAAGGAAAGAATTCGATAGAACTTAATATTGGAGCTAATGGAACCGTCAAGGTTAACTATAGAAATGATTTTGTTGTTGGCTTTGTGGGACGTGATACTATTATGAAAACATTTCGAGTTCTTGTCCCCAAGCTTAAGTCATGTTTCCCTGGACTTTTGCTTGAGGAAGGATTCCTCGACACGACTATAGAATATATAGTTTCTCGCAGCATCACACTCAAGAGGAATAAGCGAGCTGTTAGCAGGGTTGGAGGTAAGGTCAAACTGAGCCTGGTCCAAAGCAAGTTGGGCTCTTCAACTCTACTACTGATGTTACTGAATTTGCTTTTATCCAGAGCAAAAAGAGAGGGGGAAAGGTGGGCTAATTTAATAATGATGTGAGGTCTGCCCCGCACATAGCTCACCAACTACCGACCATAAGGGTTTGTGAGTTGGGATGAAATCGACAAATGTTAAAGAATTTAAAAGGCTTGGGGCTAGAAATAAATGGGGGGGGGGGGAGGGTAAGGTGAAGGATGATCAGAGTGTGGTCAGAGGTTCGCGGGAGGTCATAGTGAGCAAAAGAGTTGGGAAAAGTATCGTTCCAAAGGGATCTATCAATCCTAGAGGAGATTGGGTTGTCAATATGATGGTTAAACCAGGAGAATTGGAAACCTGAGCACCTGAGGTCATCAAGCCCGCTAACTCTACAACAATAATTGAACAAAAATATAAAGTTATTCTAGCGGTTTTCATTGTTGGATTGCTCTGAAGGGTTACAAATAGCGTTGAAGTCGCCAATCACAATCCAAGGCTTAGAGCCATTGAAATGGGCCAGATTGGAGATGTCTCTTTAAAGGGGAAGACGATTTGAGGGCTCACTGAAACCATAAATGGCGGTAAGGTTTAGGGATTGGTTTTTGGGAATCCAAACAACACTACAATCCATAATTTGAGGGGTGGAGGTTTCAATGGTGATATCACAAACGCTTAGGTTCTAAGAAATCTACATTCTACAATAATGGTGGCTATCGTGGTTAGTTTTGAATAGCCACTAGGGTAACATAGTTCTCATAATATTTTTAACATTGTCATTATTAACTTTTATTTTGAGGAGGTAGATAACATTTAAGCTATTAGAGAAAATGAAATAAGGAACGTCTTTCTAAAGAATGGGGTCGTTTAGGCCCTTCACATTCCAACAATCTATGCACATTGAATAAGATTTGATTAAGATTAAAGTTCAAAATTAATACACATTGTGTCTATTCATAAATATACTTGACTAGCCAGTGGCACAGACTTGCCGGCTTGCAAACGGGCCGACGTTATTTCTGTAGCGGATGATTATTTTTTTAAGGCCTATACGACTAGCGGCTGAACTGTTGTTGGCGTTGATGAGGCTCTTGGTCCATCTCGATCGCTCCATCATGAAGCGCATGTCATCATAGACGGGAGGAGGCGGAGATTCACAGTCGTTGGATTCAAAGAGGGAGAAGATTGGGGATGCTATCATTAGATCTCTACCAGGTCTTCTACTCGGCGGACTGTTGCGGGAGGATTTTTGTGCGTTGGGGTAGACTGGATCGGCGTGACCAAAGGAGCTATACCTGGTACAAATGGCTGGGAGACCCTGAAAATCAACCTACAAGCTATGCTCCTTACATAGGAAGCTGATTTGGATGGTTGAAGGTTAGGAGGCTGAGGCTTTCGTAATGATGCAAATTATGGCAAATTCTGGAACGACTAGTAATGTGACTGTCGACGTAGATGGTCATTCCAAGGTAGGTTCCTAGGATAATTAGTCTCTAACCACAGTTCATGGGGCATGCCATAAAATTTGACCCAAATGGGGATCTTTTTAAGCGGTTCCTTGACCAGTGTATCCATGAGCTCCCATTTTTTGAGGAAAATGGGATGGTGGATGAAAACCCAGGGGGCCATCTCCAAGAAATGGGTTCCATTATCCTCTAAGGAGAACTTGAAGAAGAAATGACCGGAGTGTGCAGGTTGGCACTCTTGAAGACCATGGACGCCCCAAACTTGGTTTCCCAAGGATTGAACATGACTGGCCGTGCGTTTCTTGGCCAAAGAGTATCCAGAAAGTCATTTGGCCTAGTCTTCCTTGCCACCCACAATGGCATTTATCGGGAACATTAACACACCATTGTCAACCTGCAACATGTCCACCTCTTCAATGTTCATAGTGGATTGCGTGTCTTGGGAGTGAGAGATGACGCTAGCGCAATATTGACTAATGGGGACAGCAGTGGGAATACTGGTTTGTGTTTCAGGGGGGTAGGGTTCTGTATGTTTATCAACGAGGGGGGAGTATTGACAAGCATGGAAGATTTTATGGATGGCCGACTATATCTGTTTGTAGGATAGGGCTGAGGATTAAAGGCATGAGAGTTATTTAGACCAGAACGAGGCCCAAGAGATCTAAGGGCTATGGACATATGCGATATTGGCATAACCTTTGTTGTTCCTACCCTGGTAGGATTCTGGGAATGAACGAGGGACTGCAATCGGGTTGGGATTGGGAAATGTAGTGTTGAGACCTGTGGGATTCGGGTTGAGACTTATGGATATTAGGTGTTTTGTTGAGTCAAGTTCGAAGATGTGAGCGGGGAGGTGTGGATGACAGTTGAGAAGTGGTGGTATGAAGAGTAATGCAAGGTTTGAGGGGATGATGTATATCTGAAGTTAGGTTTTGAAGCATTTAGACATGAGTGGTAAGTATGGATGTAAGAGGTAACGACATGGAGGTGTTGGGTATTTGGGAAACAGTAACAAGGTTAAATAAATACTTGCTAGTAACAAGGGGGTTTGTGATTGTTCTTATTGTCATTGTTCTTTCCGACTGTTTGGGCTTTTTGTTGCAATTATTACCTCCATACTTGAATGGGGCATTTGTGACTGTCATCATAGTTTGTATGTTTTTTTGTCATCTCATTTAAAGGTCTTGTTATGTCCACCTTTGAAATCCAAACATACAAATAAATTTCCCTCGGTGATATCCAACATTAGACTATTGAGATTCGTTAGCCGGCTAAATTTGGTATGTTAATGGAATGTGTTTGGCTATCTCCTTCATAACCTAACCTTGTATCTATATGCGGATAAACTGTTTGGTAGTGTCTCCACTTACCAATCTGATGCTTATAGTTAGTCTATCACTCTGCCAATATCTATTTTTTTCTGATAAGGCTAGATTTTACCAATAATATATATTCAATTATACATGACGAGGTGGTAAGGTTAACAAAGGACATGAAAATTTTAGGGACGAGACAGGACTGCAAAACGAAACAAGACAAAATTTGTGCGAAAATGTGTAAGACGAAGAGGATTATTAATAGAAAAGAGTTATGAAGACGGTATGGAATAAGACGAGGTGTCTAAAGTGGAATAAGACGAAATTTTTAAAGGAAAGCAAAAATGAGATCAGAAAAGATGACATCAACTCAGGCTTATGAAGAAATACACGATAAGGGACATAAAGAATACATAAAAGGGGCACGTGAAAAAAACATTCAAACGATTATGATGGAGCACGTACCACTATATTATAAGTGACTAGAATTTATGACACGATACCACTATGGTAATGTGTAACGATTATAAAGTAAATATGAATAAGAGAAAATAGCTTGTAAATAATATAAATAAGGGTAAAACCCTTTATATAAGGGCCGATCACATTTGGATATAAAAAAATCATTATATTTATTGTCATATTCATTCTCGATTGTCCTTTATCGTCCTGGCTCTGTATGTGAAAAGAAAATCCTTTACTACTTTGGCACCGTTTGTGGGAATTATTTTCCCTTTTAAAATTTTAAGCATTGGCAATCCAATGATGATGACAAGATCGGAAATCAAAAGAGAAAATTTAAGGATTTGTCTAGTTCGAGGTAATCAAGAGATGTTCTAGAAATCACAATGAATTTTCCTGCTGACAGAAGCAACCTACGGCATGACCAATTTTTGGGCGAGCTGGCTGCCATGCGCACCGTAATTGGTAAAAAACAAAAGACCAAATAAACCAATATGACAATAGGTGGCCAACGATTCAGAACGACGTCTGCTGTACAGTATAGGGGTCATAAAGTCCAAGATGGTCTGGTTAATGCAACATCTAGTATCCATACTGATTCACCCCAATATAGGAGGAGAATCTCTCCAAACAAACTATGTCAGATACTCTGTCTAACGTGCATCTTTTGGAAATGCAGATTGAAAATCTAAAGTAGCAATAATTTAAGGAAAATCAGTAGCAATTTGAAGAGATCAAGAAGCTCAAATAAGAATGGAGAAGTTAACCGATGCACTATAGTTATTAACAAATAAGGTCATATCAAAAAATAAAATATATTCGGGAGCAAAGAGAACAATAAGGCAAACCGCAGGGAAAGAACGAGAGAAAAGAAAAAAGGTTTTGAACATGCATGTGATATTAGCGTTAAAAAGCAGAAAAGAAAAAAAAAACGAAAGACTATGCAAATAGGCGTTAAAAATGAATAACAAAAGGATAAGGTGGAGTATAATGAGGAAAAACAAAAAATGGCAGCAAACATACTCCATAAATCTCCCTTCGGTAGGAATATTCTTAAGGGAAAAATTCTCATAAAATTTGATCCATATAGAATGGATACATACGGTTGTTAACGAGAAAGCTTTGCTACGGGTTCAATCTAGACGATGTTTTACTCGATAGAGATTTTTCCATGATGTTTGAATAAAATGAACTTGACTTGTTCAATAGCTTATCCAAAATAATGATTCGAGATTTTTAATGACTATCAAATGCTTCCAGGAATTAATTTGTTGGAAACAAAGCCCATAAGAAGAAGAACGGCTCTGTTACGAATATGCATTGAAGAAAGTGAAATATATTAGAAATACACATTCAGAGATTTGTCCACGAGATGAATGATGTGCCGATGTTCAAAGAGAATGTTTTCGTCACAACATTGAAAAGAACACTCGACATAAACAAACCATTGTGCGAGGACCTTGTCAGCTTTCCTGTTGAAAATATGGGAGATATCTTAGGAAGATTATATCAATTTATCAGAGTTGGAAGCTCTAAAAAAGGAGCCTTTTCCTGTCTTAAACCTCAAGGGTCGAAAGAATCGATACCAGACAAGAGGAAATATAGCAAGGTCATGTGTGACGAGGTTACAAAATCTCCATCAAAATAGACCAAGGTTTTTATATTACAATAACCCAACTCAATGGTTTACACCTCTGGCTGGGAATATTGTAGTCATCTTTAAAAAAACTTAAAGGATAAAAAAGTATCAAGGTCCTCGTCCGTGTTATCCCATGGTCACGAAAAATCACGTATGTATTTTTGTGCATACTACATTGATCATAGTAATGCCACTATTGAATTTTGGAAATTGTGGGACCGATATGAAATAAATTAAATACAAAGTCATGTCGTTTATTCATTTCAGTGAGGTTGAAGTTTTTTTAACTGTTGGTTATTTTAGTATGGGGAAAGTTGTTAGAATATTTTTTATTATAGTCGATGCTTCTAGCTCATATAACACAATCATGTGAAGGCCTTTGTTGGTTATTGTAGTGTGGAGAAAGTTGTTAGAATATTTTTTTATTATAGTCAATGCTTCTAGCTCATATACTGCAATCGTGTGAAGGCCTTGGTTACCCATAATTGAAGATGCGACATGTTCTAGCAGTGCCTAAAATACACTATTAGAAACTTGGTTGGAATAGTACGAGGTAGTCAAATATCTACAAAAAGTTGTTATGTAATATGTTTAGATCCCGAGCAGCTGACTCAATAGAAATCATCACACCGGAAGAGGGGGGTCGCCAACCAGATGGGGGTGGGAAATTTGAAATAAAAGTTGACAAGCCAAGAGAAGTGGGGCAATGTGAAAAAACTTTGGGTGAAATAAAACGTTGGCAAGTGAAAACCAGGTTAGAATCACGAATCAACTAAATCCAACTTTTAAACATAGTTTGGTGGAGTTCCTAGGAAATAAAATTGAATATGTTTGCTTGGAGCGCTAATAATGTATCTTGCGTCAACTCGTATATCATCTGTCGCGAACTATCAATTGAGAAAAGGTTGAGACTACTTCGTTAAAAGTGAAGGTTTTTTTCTTCTGACAAGTCTGAGGCTATCGTTAAAGAAGTTAAAAATCTACTAAGATTTGGACACGTTAAATAATCAAAATATCCAATTTGTATGGTCAACCCTGTCCTGGTAAAAAGAAAGAATTAGGGTGGGGACTGTGCGGAATATCCAAAAGACATTTTTCGTCTGCCATGTATCGACCAGTTGGTAGATGTAGCATCGAGTATGAAATTATTATCCTTCATAGACACATAATCGGAATACAACCATATTCGAATACATCCACATGATTAGAAATACACCTCTTTTCAAACAGATAAAGGTTTCTATTGCTATAAAGTTATGCCTTTTGGATTGAAATATGCAGGGTCAACCTACCAAAGGTTTGTCATTCAGATGATATGATCGCAAAGAGTAACAACAAGGATCGTCAGATCAAAGTTTTATCTTACATATTTGAGAAGCTAAGAAAGTTTAACCTCAAACTCACCCATTTGAAATAACCATTTGAAATGATCATTTGAATTGTAGTAGAGATTTTATGCGGTACATTATCAATAACAATATAAATAAGGCCGACCCGTGGAAACTAAAAGCCCTGTTAATCATGGAGCCACAAAAAATTATTAAAGAGGTACGACGATTAACATGTCGTCTAATAGCTTTATCATGGTTCATATCCAAATATTCGGATAAGACTCACCCCTTATTTAAAGTTCTTAAGTGAGAAAATAAGTTTGGTTTGAATGAAGAATGCGACGAGGCCTTTCGCTCGTATCCAACCTCCAGGGAAATTTTTTACGCTCCAATACGAGGTGAGTCACTATATCTATATTTATTTGTCTCTAATAATGATATGAGTATCGTCCTATTTTGGGAGGATGGAGGGGCACAATGAACAATTTAATACATCACGTGAAACTCTGATCGACCCGAAAAAAGATATTTGAATCTAGAGGAATTGATTTTAAGATTGGTAGTAGTTGCTAGAAAAATCAAGCCATATTTTGAAATTCATACCATTGTGCTACTAACTTCCTTTCCTCTATATAATGTACTACAAAAATAAGATATTTAAAAAATTCTCGCGCAATGGTCAATACAATTTGGAGAATATGATATTTTGTATGAACTTCATACAACGATCAAAAGTCAAAGGTTCACCAATTGTATAAATGAATTCGTGTGCAATAGAATGGATGGCGTGA